>OZ014513.1:1244504-2489008 GCA_963966075.1 Aphodius sticticus
GCAGAAATATTGAATTGGGTGCCCAGTGGTGTCATGGAGAAGATGGAAACATCATATATAATCTAGTAAAAGATTTAAATGTTCTAGATGCCTCTTTCAATACATACAAAGAGTTTAATTTTTATACATCAGCCGGTGAAAAGATTGATAAAGATCTCACAGATACATTCACAAATATCTTTTATGAAATTACTTATGATGTTGGGTCTCTTCAAGAGCAAAAAGGATCTTTTGGTGATTACTTTTTAAAGAAGTGAGTTGCCTTGCTGGTGGCGTATGCAACCATATTAACAACTGTTCGAACGGCCAAGACCTTTATGAACACATCGAAACCCATCGAACACCCGTTATTAGAAAACAATACTTAGTTGTCTATTCTTTTAGTTATAACAATCGGATTAAGAAACAATTTCCTGATGACTCAAAGGCAGAAATAGTCTCAAAGAAAATGATTGATTGGTTTGAAGGGCTAACTCTTTGCTATGATGCTGGTGTAAGCTGGTTTGATGTGTCTGCTTCTGGGTTGTTGCAGTACGAAGAATGTAATGGCAATTTGTTGTTAAATTGGAAAGATTATGGATACAGTACATTATTAGATGTTTTAATGGTAAATATAATCAATACTTTGCGTTGAATAGGTTGCCTAACTTCCAATATTTCCCAGAAAAGATATCCAGATAAATCAAAAAGCCTACCAATCATGGACATGGTAGAATTCAATAAAGAGGTTAATAAAATTTCATGGTTCAGAAATAACTCAAAAGTTAATGTTAGATGTAGCGATGGATCATTGTATAATGCTGATCATGTTATAGTAACAGCATCTTTAGGTGTTTTAAAGGAGAATTTTAAAACTTGGTTTCTACCGGAATTACCACTAAGTAAACAAAATGCAATCCAAGGATTGGGCATTGGAGTTGTTAATAAGATATTTTTAAAATTTTCAAAAATATGGTGGCCTAAAGATTCCACTGGATTCAGTTTTGTCTGGGAGGAAAATGATGATTTAGCTGACTATTGTCACAACTCACAGGTATGCCTGACTTCTCTAAGTATGTTGAAATAATTCATTTTAGTTTAAAGTACGTATTTCAGGATAACTCTTGGATTAAAAGCATCTTTGGTTTCTACACAATCGACAGTGATCCAAATGTATTAATGGGGTGGTCTGTAGGGAAAAATGCAACAAAATTCGAACAACTGCCAAAGGAGATTGTTGCAGACGGTTGCCTTTACATATTAAGAAAGTTTCTCAGGAAAGAATTTATTGTGCCTAAACCTATTGAAATTATATGGTAATAAAAATATTTACAAAATAAGCAAGATATGAAAAATTAAGAATTCAAACGCGCAACATTTTATTTTGTAGGTCTACATGGGGGTCTAACCCACACTTTCGAGGCTCGTATTCTTATCGGAGTGTTGATTCTGATAAAAGAAAAACATCAGCGTATGAATTGTCACAACCACTAATTGGTGCTAACGGTGAGATGTTGGTTCTCTTTGCTGGAGAGGCTACTCATCAAAATTTTTACTCGTCTGCACATGGAGCAGTGGAATCTGGTTTTCGAGAGGCAAATAGAATAATCAATTTTTACAGGTATGGTCATAATAGATCTTATAAACGTATAACTATCAGTTTGGTGACACTGTGTTTTGTTTTTCCCAATTTTGTCCATCCAAATTTGTCAATTTGTGTTGGGTTGGGTTCAGAGTTGCCAACTCCAAAAAGTCGGGTAACCCGAAACCGGAAAAGAAACAATAAGCTTTTGTATGTAGATACTACACCAGACATTTGACAAATTTCCAATTACTTAATTTATCAAAATACCGTCAAATCTGTACCCGAAGAACAAGTTTTTAAGATTCTACAGAAGAAAACTCAATGGCGTCAAACTGTCCAACTGTGTGTCCCTCAACTAGGAAACAACAGCCACGTTATGTTGACGCGCGTACCTCTATCTCTGTCAAGCATATACGTTTTGACATAAATCTATCTCTTATAGTAACGTTCCTATGTTATATTTTACGTGTGTAGATTAGGGTGGTTCAAAAATGCATTGCACAAATTTTTGTGATGATAGAAAGCAACGATCCCCCCAAATCGTTTCCAAATCCAAAAAATGTGGACACGTATTTATTTTTTCTTCGAAATTTAGATTTTTAATGGTGCCTATCGATGCATCAAATTTACATAAGAAAATGAATGGGAAAAAGACATTTTTTGGTATTTTTCGAATAATTGTTCGGGGTTTGGGAAAACTTAAGATTAAAGTTATAGGACTTATAGAGGACTTTCCAATGAAGAATTTGAGCTATTATACATATGGCTTTGACGCCCCCAACCCACCCCCACAGTGCCCTGAAAACTACGCTTAAATGAAAAATGTTTATCATTCTTCAGAAAATTTACTAATCACTTCATTCTCTTTTTTCTCATAGAAATCATTACTATAAGTCTAGTTGAATGTTTATAAACATTGGTCAGGTAATTTCCATTTGTTTAAACAAATTCCATTTGTTTAAATAATTCGCTTTTCTCGAAACTCCGTCGGACATCTGTTTTCTGAGTTCGAAATGGCAGTTTATTATCTTAGAGTGACATTATTCATTAAACAAATTCTTCCTATTGTTTAAACTATCAATGATTATTAATTTTCAACTGTTGTTCTAATTATGGTAGAAGTTCCATTTGTTTAAACAATTTTTTTGCAATTCTCCTAACATGCATTTTTTTAGATCGGTCTGGTCAACTGTTATTGTCAAGTGACTACATTTATATTTTGGGATAATTTCCATTGTTTAAATAATAAAATATTATTCAAATGCATAATGGTGATATACAGGTGGTATGTAAATTTTAAAATAAATTAAAAATTACAGCCACAACCTGGATTTGAACCAGGGACCTGGGACCTGGTTCAAATCATTATTAAGTAAAATATTATTAGTTTTCAATATCATTTATTCGAAAAAAATTAATTTATTTAAAATCCTTTTTTCGGGAAATTGGGGAGTTAAGTTTCTTTTAAAAATATTAAATTTTCTACCATAATTAGAAAAAAGTTGAAAATGAATAATTTATTTAATAATAATTTATTGTTTAAACAATAGGAGGATTTTTTTTAATGAATGTCACTTTAAGATAATAAACTGCCATTTCGAACTCAGAAAACAGAATTCAGACGGATTTTTGAGAAAAACGAATTATTTAAACACCTGAAAATTTGTTTAAACAAATGGAAATTAACTGACAAATGTTTATAGGCATCCCACTAGACTTATAATAATGACTTCTATGAGAAAAAAAGAGAATGAAATAATTAGAAGGGTTAATTTTCTGAAGAATCTACATTTTTTCATTTAAGGGTAGTTTTCAGGGCACTGTGGGGGTGGGTTGGGGGCATCAAATCCATATGTATGATAGGTCAAATTCTTCCTTGGAAAGTACTCTACAAGTCCTATAACTTTAGTCTTAAGTTTTCCCAAACCCCGAACAATTATTCGAAAAATACCAAAAATTGTCTTTTTCCCATGCATTTTATTATGTAAATTTGAAGCCTCGACAAGCACCGTTAAGAATCAAAATTTCGAAAAAAATAATACGTGTCCACTTTTTTTTGATTTGGAAACGATTTGGGGGGACCGTTGCTTTCTAAATAAAAATAGCCAATTTGAACCACCCTAGTGTAGATACACACTTGGACTAAATGTCATAATGCCCGTTCGAATAGCAAACGTATTTCAATCATTTGCTAGAGAAAAATGTTTATAACTTTTGCAAAAATTGTTGCATTCATTTATATGATATCCCAAATTGTAGCTAATTAAGAGACCTACCCCTTCGACTAAATGACTAAACAACAACGACTAAATGGCGATAATGTCCGTTCGAATAGCAAACGTATTTCAAAGAGTCAACTTTCGCATAAATTGATATCAATCAGCTTGGTCTATTACAACTCAATATTCTAGTATTTGCATTCAAACTATGTACCTACGTCATGCGTATTTTTGAAGATTTCGTAAGTCTAAAACAAATACTCACCACAATTTTGTCTATACTAACATTACTAACGAGATATTCTTCTGATTGTTGGTGATTGATTGAAATTGTCGTAATTTAAGGATCTATTACAACTCTATGTTAAAAAATTTGCATTAAGACTAAATGTCAAATTTTTGAAGTTTTCTTAACAATAAAACAAATACTCACCACAATTTTGTCTATACTAACATTACTAACGAGATATTCTTCTGATTGTTGGTGATTGATTGAAATTGTCGTAATTTAAGGATCTATTACAACTCTATGTTAAAAAATTTGCATTAAGACTAAATGTCAAATTTTTGAAGTTTTCTTAACAATAAAACAAATACTCAACTCAATTTTGTCGACACTATCCGAATATCCGGAGGTAAATTACTAGTATATTTCATAATTTAATATCCTAATTTCGAAAAGCACTCATTCTAATGGGTTAAGTTCGGCGAGGTTTGAAAAAATTTCTGGGACCATTGAATTGAGTATTGTGTGTGCAGAATTGGAAATTGAAAACTGGAAATTCTTTGAACCTGACTGCAGCCGCAAACCACTAGAATTGTTGGTGCTAAATAATGACCGACCTGATCAAGCTGCCAATACTGACCCTGAACATAACAAACGATTTATTTATTGTGTTCCTGAGTTCCATAAAATCTATCAATACAATTTGATTTAAATTAGTAGTTAAAAAAGCCTTACAATTTAATTTTCTTCGTTTATTTTTAAATTCAGAAACCCAACAACACTAAGAAGGAAAGTAGCCATTATAGGAGCGGGAATGGCTGGGCTAGGAGCCGCAAAAACTTTAACCGAATTTGGCGTGGACGATTTCGTAATACTGGAAGCAAAAAACAAAGCAGGTGGTCGAATCGAAACATTGAACATCAATGGGAACATCATCGAACTGGGTGCTCAATGGTTGCACGACACCTCTAATTATCTATACGAACTTGCAGCTGAGAATTGTTTAATTGCCGCTGAAATGTCGGATGAAGGTTTAGGTGTTTATCTCAGAGATGACGGTTACGTTTTTGATGAATTCATGGTGAAAAAGGTGGACTTTATAGTCGGACAGATTTTGGAGGATTGCGAGAAATTTACAGAACAGGAATCGTATCCGAGATCAGTTGGGGAATTTTTGACGGAACAATTTCTGGAGTGGTTAGAAAGGTGTGGGGAATCGGAAGAATACAGGAAGTTAGCGTTGGAGTTGTTTGACTGGCATGTAAGGTTCCAAATCATTGATAACTCGTGCTCGAGCTTAGATAATCTATCGGCTAAATATTGGGGGGAGTACTCATGTTTAGGTAAAGACGGCCAGCAACATATGAACATAAAGAATGGTTATCAAACGTTGGTGGATTTATTGGTAGCTAAGTTGCCAAGCGCCAGTTTGCAGTTGGAGTGTCCAGTGGTAGAAATAAACTATTCGATGAAAGATGTGGTCCTGACATGTCAGTCAAATACTGTTGTAGTAGCCGATCACGTAATAATAACCTCTTCCATTGGTTATCTTAAGGAAAATCTGCCATGTTTTAAACCAGAGCTTCCGAAAAATATAACAGCTGGTATAACTGATATGGGATTTCATGGTATGGGCAAGATATATCTGGTATTTGATCAAAAATGGTGGACCGAAGATGGTTTCCAATTAATATGGAGGAAAGAAACTGCGCTCCCAAAAGACAGACAATGGTTGAAATGTCTCACTGGCTTTGATAATGTTTTGAATCAACCGAATATCTTGGTAGGATGGATTGGGGGAGCAGGAATTACGGATATGGAGAAAACACCAGAAAACCTTGTTGGGCGATATTGTGTAGATATGCTCAGGACATTTCTTAAAGACCCCAGCATACCATATCCACAAAATACTATCAGGTAATTATTGTTATTGTTGTCATTTCAGTTAGGACGGTATTTTCACTTCTCGTTCAATCAATGGTTGATCAAGATTGCAATGGACCTAAGTAGCACTTTATAGATAGGTGATGTCGGCTGTTTTAAATATAGTAACCATGTATTTTGTGTTCCATGTATTGTATTATTATGTGTTTCTTATGTTTGTAGATAAGTTTGCTAATTTAAAATAATATTGTTACGTAGCTCTTAATGGGGGACGGCTCTAGGTCAGGATGGAGATGTATAAATAAAAGTCGCAGTTTTGTTTACATTGTTCGTGTATTGCTGACCATACAAAATTCCAATACTACAGCTGATATCTAAAATATAATAGTCGCGCTACACTACAAGTAGGTGCTGCAAACTACTGATCCCGTTCCCATCCTTTGCCGTGGCTTTTATATTGAATTTGGCAAGACGTCATGACCTGTTTTGAGCCCCCAAAAATCCTGAGTTAGGATTTTTGGTTGCACACGGCCTTTGATATAAATCATAGTTAATTTGCACGCTTGCCACAAAGGAATGTCTTTGTTCCGATATGAAAAGCCTGACGTCTGCATTTCTGGACAAGCAACTGTCTGCAGGTTGAGTTGGATGACCTGACCTCAATTGTACAATGCAATTAAACTATACTTCGTAACAATATGTTTCTTTTAATAGTGAGGAATATTAATACTGTATCTGCTTTGTAATAAAATCACATGTTATCACATGTTTAACATGTTGTATTTTATAATTATTATGTCATTTTAAATTAAACACCTACAGATTATTTAAAAAATTAGTCTCTCTCTTCTTAATATACTTGCTGATTGAATAACTGTTAATGGCGCCAAATGTCGTTAAAATATATTGTAATAAGAAATGTCGTACCATTTATAGACAAGACAAAGTCGTAGTAGTGAAATTTGTATGGGCTTCGTGAACCTGGAGATAAGCGTTTTTTCATCAATATATATATATATATATATATATATATATATATATATATGTGGTATTTTGTAAAATACTTAACATGCCACAAAATAATAAACCTGGTTTTAAATAATTCCAAATCAGTTGTGAATTTATTCTGATTATTCCAATTAGGGACACGAGTTATCAACTAATTTGTATAAATCAATGTATTCAGTCGGCTTTGTGTGCACATATACTTTATTCCGGATGTGCGCCTTTTGTGCGTTTTTATTTAATGTCAAATTGATTTTTTTCCGATTACAGGCGCATGCTGTAGGCGTAGTATACCTGATTAAACTTCTGTTCGAAAATAAACAAACTGAATTTTTATACGCTATTTTATCTGTTGTTTTAATAAATATTTTAATAGACCGACAACACCCCGCAAACAATGGTGTTATATAATATAAGACTTTACTTTTGCCAAAAATAAAATCATTGATGCTCAAGCAGGAACGCAAGGCATACATCGGGACATTGGCATTTTAGGTAAAAAAATCATTGTTTTTTTATTATTGAAATATTAAGTTTGTGTAATACATTATGTAATTGTTTTAGGGCAAAATATTAAAATATAAGTATGATATTTTCCACTTATTGTGTCAAATTACCAAGTTTTTTTTATGTTTTTTTATAGTTGTTTTCATACCACGTAAATATTTTAATTGCGTTGTGGATATTCAATATACAGGGTGAGTTATTAGTATCCCGGCGGTCGATAGTCATCAAATCGTTTGAGAAAGAAAAAAATGTTTTATACAAGAGTTGTTTGACTCATTAGTTTCTATAACGTAAAATTAATTTCATTTATACAGGGTGTTGCATTTAGGCGTGCCGGAAAGTCAGTACATTTTTTAAATGGAATGCTCTGTATATCATGCCATATTATGAATACTAAGGAAGTTGTCTTTCCAACTGTGTAAGTTGTACCTGTGTAAAGTAAATAGTTCTTGAGATATTGTTTGTCAAAAAATTGGCAATTGCAGGCCTTTCTTAAAAGCTACGCTAATACTACATTTTTGCAGATATTGTCCTAAAATTTTTGTCACATAATAACTAAACCCATAGCTAGATGCTGATGTCATGAAAAATTTGATGCGCTATACAGGGTGATTGTAACATGAGCTAGGTTTTAGACATTTTTAAATGGCTTTTTCTTGAGATTTTTAAATGGAACACCCTGTATATTATTTGCTAATTGAAATGTCCCTTAAGTTCTATATATAGATATTATATATCCTATATCTATTTTTACTAGTTTTTATGATATTTGGAATTTAAAGAGTAGTATGCTATTTAGTATCTTAATATTGCTTTGTATACAGTGTGCTGGGTAGCATGTTGTAAAATATTAAAAGCGTTATAGAAGAAGCCATTTAGAACCTATTTAACTAGATTTATTCATATAAAAAGTATTACGGTTATCAAGGTATTACACAATTTTATAATTACGTTTTGCAATTTTTACAAACGTACAGCGAGCGAACCCGAAGACCTAGTAGCTTCAGTTGGGCTCCGAAGTAAACTAAAAACAGTGTAGTTTTAGGGGGACTATCGTGAAAAATTGTTCACCTTTGTGAAAATTATGCGGGGACGTTTTATTGTAATAGTAGGTATGTGCGCTCAGACACAAGAACAAACAGAACCGCTAAAACCTGTCTTGATGAGCTTGTTTGAGAACGACTTTGTATTCAGTACAAAAAACAACCAACAATATCTACTTACTATTGTTAATTGATTTAAAATAGGTTATTTTTCTGGAGAGACAATTCAAAATTGGGATAATATTGATAATATTGGAATGATAGCATGAGTAATATTGATAATGTGGATGGAAAGTGAGTTATTTGGAAGTGTTTTTAATAGATTTTTTTGCTATGAATGAAAATCTGAATCTAAAGATGCCTATCAGTTTGTTTTTGTTGCATATTTGGTTTCTGTGTGTGAGTACATAAATCACATCAAAGAAAAACTGATTTGCAACACTCAGAAGTCAACAAGTTTGCACGATAGTTAACCTAAAAGTACACAGTTTAGGGTTTACTTAAGCAGTAATTTAAAATTGTTAAGTGGCGGGTCCAACAGCTGATCGACAGAGGCTTGGCTATTTTTGATAAGTTTAGAGAAATCAGTCGAGAATTGGTCTTTGCGTGGGGATGTCGACGTTTTCGCTAAAGCTACTTTGGAACAAGATAGACTTTGCCGACGTGCGGTCAACATTATATGATCTAACGTCTTTAACGCTGTTTCAATTTATTTTTGCACACGTAAGCAGGCTGTCTAGTGATTTTACAACGTTACCAACATAACATGGTAGCTCTAAAAATTACTGTGATAAATTGTTGACATGACCGTGACATAACCTATGTGGAGTATGTGAGATATTTATCATATATTTATATGATAAATAACTTCACCATTTGTCTACGGTTTATGAAGTGATATATGCAAAAACACACGTACTATGAATACACGCACACGTACTATGAATATGTGGAATATTTGAAAGCGTATTGAGATTATGCGCCCATATACATTTATACCTCCTAAAAAACAAACCCCGTACCAATAACTTTGGTCACAGATTACTAACTCTTGGTACGATAGATTATGCACTCATTTCTCAGCCGATAATACATTTATGCCTAGCTACTGAAAAACAAATACATATCGACCCATGCAACGATGACTATCGTAACTAACAAACTAAATGTAGTTACTATAGTCTTTGTTGCATGGGTCGATATTACATACATATGTACATCCACAGCACAGGGATCTGATGACGTATAAGAAAAACAAAACAGTTAATAAGTTATTCTTTATTTACCAATTTGTAATTCATATATTATTTCTAAAAGACAATTAGACAACATAAGCTTTATTAATATTATATTATAATATCAAAATCACAAAAATGTTGATCCTCGCTATCATGAGACCACACGCATACAGGTCGTAATGCTTGTTCGGTTCTTCGGGGCTAATTGCAATACTATCTGCGGTTTGTTGTGTTAAACGTAATTCTCCATACACTTTGCACTTGAGAAGAAAAACATCTGGAGTCAGTGGTTGACAAGTCGACTATGTCCCATTATACATTTCTCATATAATAATGTTATAGTCGTCTTCCAGTAATATTACCAAAAAATTTGATAAAAAATCGGTAATCTTCAGCATACCTCGATAATTTTATTGTCAGTTCATGGAAATTATGAAAATTAGTAACCACATCTCTTGTCTAGAAATCTTCTTCGATCAACAAAATAGTACGTAAGGATTTTGATTACTCGTAATGTGATTTGAATCCAATTACAAACCCCGTAATGAGCTATCTGCATCATACCATACTTGGAGCTTGAATTCCCTGGTAGTAGAATGGATAAAACAGCACTGTTTATATGTATATTCTGCTAACTAACCTAACAATTGAAAAGGAAATTTAAAAAAACAATAGTATACTTCTTTAGGCACAAACCTGATTGATGTCTGATATAATAGTAGAATTTTTATGTAATCTCCTAATTTCGATTAGAATACTTCTTTGTGCAGTGTCCCCAAGTTTTCTACATTTTCAGATTATATCGGATTTGTAGGTTAGAACTCTCGAAATCTGTCCCAGTAAATATAAATGTGTGAATTTTAGCGAGTTACAGCCTTTTTTTGTGGTATATCACTGGTATATGGTAGATAGAGATAGACCCATTACTATTATCTTCGTCTAATGACGACTAGTTCTCGAGAACACCGCAGATGGACACACTGTTCAGACTGGAACATGAATGGAAAAATTGGGAAAATACGACGCCGATTCTTCAAAGGTGTGGCTTTATTTCTTTTCATTTATTGGATTTTTTCAAATTATACATTGACATAAAGTGGAACTACTGCGGCTCATCGCAAAAATACATAATTGAAATGTTATTCCTGAAATCAGGATATCACCCGTCCTCCAATTATACGTCTATCTTTGAGCAGCAATTGTTTAAAATTGGGCATGGGTATAATAAATATGCAGATGTGGCGCACTAGAATAGTTAATTCAGATTGTTGTAATCTTATAATATGATATCATTATTCAATAATTAACCCACAGGAGCATTGAACTGTTTGAATAATTGGACCAATAGGGGACCACCAGAGCTAAGCTGAACAGACCTGAAGTTAGGCTGAACTAGCCTCTTAATACGTTGATAACGGTAATACTTTATATAAGGATCAAGCTGGTTAAATTGTTTCTAAATTATCTCTTCTATCGCCACGTAAAGACTTTACATCAAACTACCAAATACCTTATTCACAGCAATATTAAAATTTACAATTGCATTGCATTTTCGTAAAATTGCAAATATCACAAAAAATAATAACATTTAGTGTACGACATACTAGATGTAAATTAGAGCGAAATAAAGGGTTGTTGCAGCCAACACATATTGTACAGGATGTTCCATTTAAAAAACTCGAGAAAAAGCCATTTGAAAAACTTCAAAATTTACTAAGTGAACAGCCTGTATAGTGTATCTCATATCTTTGGATACTATCATCTACCTACTGGCTTTAACTATTGTCTCACATAGCTCAAAGGCAACATCGGCAAAAATGTCGCTTTTACGTTTTTCAAAAGATCCTGCAACGGGCATATTTTGGAAAAACAGTTGAATATCTCTGGAACTATTAACGCTGTGACTTAGCAACATACACGGTTGGATACACAAATTTAGTAGTGTTTATAATATAATAAAGTATACAGGAAGTTCCATTTAAAAAAATGTTCATACTTTCCGTCACACCTGAATGCACCAGCCTGTATAAATGAAAATAATTGTCCGTTATAGAATATGGCGAGTCAAACAACTTTTGTATATAATATTTTTTTCTTTCTCAAACGATTTATTAACTATCGACCGCCGGGATACTAATAACTCACCCTGTATATTTGATATTCAATAATTTCCGTTTTTCAATTGTTGCTGGAATATTTGAGCAAAACAAACTGCTACCGTCAATGGTCCATACAAAAATACATATTTCAGGTGGAAAGAAATTGATATCGGGTCAGTACGAGATTCCTTTTTATTGTTATATGCTCGACTTTGATTTTGATGCATTACTAACGCGTCTTGCAAAATATAATGATATTCAATGAGAAATTTATTGTTCGATAATAATAAGTTGGATCATTTTCAGGTGGTCTGTTATTAAAACCCCTTGTTTTTTTGAGTTGGCCGTCATTTAGCGAGCCAAATTCGATATAAATTTTCGCAACACGTTAGAAATTCCTGAATGTTTTTTTGTTTTGTGCTTTAGGAGTTCATGGTCATCGTGCCCTTGGATAAGGGGTGGTTACAGTCACACAACCCCAAATTGCGATCAATCAGGTTTTGGACCATCAGCTCTGTCCACGCCAGTGGAAATAAACGGCGTACCGAAGTTACTATTTGCAGGAGAAGCATCGCACGACACCCACTTTTCTACAACACACGGAGCTTTCGAATCCGGCGAGCGCTCTGCCGGCATTCTCTTGAACTTTCTCCGTAAGCCAAAGCTGTAGTGTTCACTGCAATGTGAAAGCCAATGGTGCATGCGGTCATGCACCTATAAATAATTGATTAACATTCGTGGTTTTGTAAAAAAATGTGTGTTTTACTGTAGCTGTTGTTTTGAGATATAAAATACACGCTGGAAAATTTACCTCTGTTTTAATTTCCGTAAACAACGTAAAATAAATATTATTCATCCTGAACAGAATCCGTTGAAAAATTATATCTTATAACATAGATATTTTTTTAGTTTCATAAAAATAACAAACGAAGAAAGTATACAGGAGACTGTCTTCTGACCGTATGATTCTTATGTTATCATCAACATAAGCTTCCAGTTTTATAAAGGGAGCTAGTTTTGTCAATAGAGAATTCTCTGGAGTTTCCGATGTATATTTTTTACTTCCAGGGATCAAAATTTCAGTATAGTTTGCAGTTTTATCGTGCAGCGTTTGACGTTTCCCGGCCGTTTAGCAATTATTAAAAAAAATATTACCTAAGTGGGTGCTCAGTTGTGAGAATAGGGAGAGAATAGGGTCGGGCCTTATTTCGTCCCTGATGAGGAGGAAACAGCCGTAACCGTCGATGTCGACCGCTATAGAACCATGTTACTCGAATTTCTATGGCTTGAAATTGAGAAATTCGATATTAAAGAGAGGTGGCTTCAAGAAGGTGACTCACTCGATTTGCAGAGAAATAAGTTTGGTGATTGGATCGTCTCATGACGAGGATTTGTGAATTGGCTGCTGCGGTCATTTGATTTGACACCCCTAGATGATTCTCTATAGGACTGCGTCAAAACACAAGTCTATGCTGACAATCCACAGACTTAGGATCAGGTGGAAGCTAACATAAGTCACGCTATCGCCGTTGTGGACATTTGAACGATGTCTTATTCCCAGTGCATTGTCCAAGTTTAAAAATAAAGCAAAAACTAAACTGATATGTCAAACCGTTGTTGTTTTATTTAAATTAAAATCCTATTGCTCTTAATGAAACACTCGTTATAAGACATCAACAATAAAAAAAGGAATTTTGAATTTTATTTTTTTCACCAAAAAGAGCCAGCCTTCTTTAAATGCAATCAGGTTATACATGATGTATAAATAGTAACGAATAATTGCTAATTGCTAACATTGCTAACATTGTTAATTGTTTTACAAAAAAAAAATGTTTGAATAAAAGTGGGTCCTTTTTTTAAAAGTGGGGAATAAAGTTTTGGGTCCTTCTGTTGCAAGTTTTTGCATTTTTGTTTTGCTTATTGCACATATTGCTTAACTGCACATAATCCAGACATCAGAGGGATAATATTTGTGGAATATGTGAATTCTGTAAAAACAATACAGAAATGTAGCTGGTATCCAATAACCAGCGATGTTACAGTTAATTCTTCTTTTACAGTTTTTTGGTAGATTATTACATTCATTTTCTGTAACATTGCAGATATTTCTCTTTAGGTACAAACCTATTTGTTCTTTTTAGTTCCTTCAAGTATTACCAAAGGAAGGGAGAAGAAAATACAAATCAAACAATGCGAAAACGAAGAATACAATAAGTACCTTTTACAAATAATTAAATGAATAAATTCAGTTTAAATTTAAGAAAAAAATCAATGGTCAAAATACAAAAATTAAGAAACATTTATTCTGAGTAAAAAGTTTCATATGGACCTATTGATAACAAGTTAATATTCCTTAAGAAGTTATAGCCATTTAAAATACAGTTTTATTAATATCTTAGTATTTTTTATGGTATTGAAAAAATAAATAAGTCCTTATGAAACATTTTAGTCAGAACAATAATTACGTTCTGAGAAAGAAAGTGTGGGAATAAACACCCAAGTAGAAGATATTTTTAAACACTAATTGTATCTATAACAGATGATCTCAGTATTTTCTCTTAAAGTTTGTTAAATAATAAAAAGCTTGCTCGCTCATACATACACAATGTTGAAAATTAGACTGAAAATAAGACAATCTTTCTTGATGTGACACAAGCTTTCGATAAGGTTTGACATGAAGGATTGATACACAAACTAAAGAGTATGCTACCTATACAATACGTCGAGCTGCTAACATCCTATATATCTGATAGACTATTCAGAATAAAACAGATCGATGAATACTCGGAACTAAAAGAAGTCAAAGCTGGGGTACCCCAGGGTAGTGTATTGGGACCAATTCTCTATCTACTATATACAAGTGACTTTCCACAGATGGAAAATGTAACAGTCGCCACATTCGCAGATGACACGGCTCTAATGGCAGTGGGATCTACTATTGGTGAATCTACCAGGAATCTTCAACAAGCTAGTAACAAAATATACAAATGGACCAGAAAATGGAAGACCAAGCTCAACGAACTGAAATCTGTCCACATTAACTTCACAAACAAAAGAATCGAGGACATACCTCATGTCAAGATTAACGACGCCATAGTTCCATATGCGGACACTGCAAAGTATTTGGGTATGACACTGGATACAAAACTAAGGTGGAAAGAACATGTTAAGAAGAAAAGAGTATAGCTTTGCGTCAAATACAGAGAACTGTACTGGCTTCTGGAAAGAAACTCTCAGTTGTCAGTACAGAACAAACTACAAGTCTACAACCAAGTACTAAAACCGATTTGGTTATACGACATCCAGCTTTGGGGCTGCGCAAAAAGCTCCAATATACAAGGAATCCAGATCTTATAAAATAAAGTACTAAGGCATATGGTTAACGCTCCTTGGTACATACGGAATAGTGACCTGCACCATGATCTTGGTGTCCCACAAGTCATCCAAGAGATAAAAAGATTCGCCGCTAAGCATGAATCTCGCCTAAGCCATCACGTCAACGTAGAGGCCATGCAGCTACTGGACAACCAGAATCTAGTGAGAAGACTAAAAAGAACTAAACCCTTCGAACTAGTGAATCAGTGAAATGTGTAAAAAGCAGAGCACAGTGAGTGAAGTGTTAGTGCTTCTTGTTTGGGACAAAGTAAATATAGGGACATCAGTGGATAGCCTATTAGAGACAAGTACCTAGTTTTAAGAATTCAGATTTAAATTGATGGTTAATCTTTTAGGTTAGTTTCAATATGATAAGCATCTTATGCTTATTAATAAAAATAAAAAATTGTCAAAATTAGTACTTACTTCAATTTAATTTAATTATTTTTTGTTTAATTAAATGCAGTCACAAAATTTGAAATTACACTTTAGTTTCTTGTCCGCATAAATTTTCGTCTATAATAATTGCAACTCACTCTGTATATTTATTGATTTTCTATGATGAGGACCGACATAATTTTCGTCATAGAAGCTCAGAACTTGTCTGGTGATAGGTTAGTTATCTTATCTGGAATGTAAGATCATATTGAAATCCACCACCTACAACTCTGTTCTACTCCTAAAGTACCTACCATTATGAACAGCAGATTCAAATTATAGGTCTATTTCGTCACACATTTGGAAAGGCAAAAATATTGAAAACAAATAATGTTAGAGTTTGACCAATAACTCTGCCAGATTGTTATTTCCTAGAGGTTATTTTGTTTTTTATGTAACAGATAATTGTAAGTAATATTGTCAATTGAAGTTAATGAATACTCTAGAATACTCTGTTGCCCGTTGGATGTAATATCGAAATAACAGTGGTTTATTGGGTTAGAAGGGCTCCAAATCAAAATTATTTATGGAATGACCTTATTTATTTATCCAATATTTCAAATAATAACCCCATGCTAAAATAATACATAAAAATAACACTCAATAATGTGCCCATGAGCCGGCGACCGTCACCGCTACTTGTTACTATTTTTTCGCGGAACCCCTGACGACATCTCGCGGAACCCTAGGGTTCTGCGGAACCCCGGTTGTGAAACGCTGCTTTAAGTGATAAGTACTTTAAATTAGTCATATTTTACTAACTTTAAAATAGTTTTCAGCTAGTTAGGTTATTTATTTTCTCAAATATACACAAAACAAAAATTACTTTTTATGCACTTTTGACTTTAGTTTACCAGGAGGTATCATTTAAGCAGTGTTTCCATGGGCGCCGTTAGAAAATGTTCCAGGGGGGGCAAAAATTTTTTTAGTATTAAATGGTGACGTAATATTAAGTACTATGCCATTAACTGTTTTGCAGCATTTTCGTCTTGTGTTATTTTGCATACACTCTGAGAAATCTCTATCGCTTTAAGGTAGTGAAATGTTTTTGTTCACATTTTTGTGTGTTAATAGCCATCCATGGTCGTGATCCCTGTATGCTCGACAACACTTACTTATTATATATTGATATTCATTGAATTTCAAGTCATTTTGCCGTCTTTCTATATCGTTTATTATTGTGGGATTAATATTTTTAATTAATAATTGTTTGTAAATATATTTTGTTTCTGAATCATTGAACTCTTATTCTAGAATTTAAGATTTTGTATAATTTTCAACCAATATTGTAGCCTTTTTATTACTTTTTAATACGTTAGGAGACATTGTTGTTAATTTCCTATAATAATTTCTAGCTCGTGGTCATCGAGAATCTGATACAATATCTTAATAACAAATTGATAAACAATAAAAAGGCAACAATATTATTTTAAAATTTACCCCGTTAACGAGAAATAATGACTAAATGTAGAGAAAAGTGGATTAATTTGAAAATTCTGTGTTTAGGATAATCGACGACGAAATAATATTTTTTTATTTTACTATTATACTTGAACACTTGTAAGGCGACAATGTTAGGTCAACTAACTTTTGAACGAACTCATGTACAGAAATGTATTGTGTCAACGCTGGAGGGAGTCAGAAAATGGTACCAATATTACACAGCATAGAGAATCAATTGTCATGTATCATAGGATGGCCCTTTTAATACCAAATAACTTTTGTCTGAAATTTTTTATTAGTTAACGTTTTTGAAACTCCCTTTTCATTAACCGAAGTTTTGTAATTTTAGTACCAATTTTAGCCAATAATGGGTTATCTATAAATCTTTTTAAATTATTTGATTTTAAAATAGTTATTCTATGATACTTTATACAACCTATTTTACTAAAGCAATTTCTAAAGTTGGTACAATATTCCGGCTCTCTGCAGTTCCTAAACGGCGTCTATCTGTACATGAGTTCGTTAAATTAAATTATTCGATTTTAAAATAGTTATTCTATGATACTTTATACAACCTATTTTACTAAAGCAATTTCTAAAGTTGGTACAATATTCCGGCTCTCTGCAGTTCCTAAACGGCGTCTATCTGGACATGAGTTCGTTATCAAAATTTGATCTACTACCAAAAGTTGACTATTATACCTTATCTATATATTCTACGCTTATTAGTTTAACACCCAGTGTAATTAAGATAAACTGCTCAGCAGTGCCAAAAATTGCGAAGTAATGGAAACTAATAAGTACGATCAAATAAAAGTGCATACAATAATACTTATTTTGGACTGCAGCGCAAAATTTGGATACCATATCTTGTCATCTTGTGGCTCTTTCGCGACTGTTACGAGAGGGCAATATCGCAATATCTAATAAAACTGACATTGGTGACAATAGCCGATAATAATCGGAATAGTCATCACTCATCTAGTAATATTTTTTTCATCCTTCACTATACGTAAATGCCATTTTTGCATCTTTGTGGGGACACGAAAGATGCTAATTGCCCGCTAGGCGTTTAGTTAATAACTTTCAAGCCTAGCCGCGAAAATATTTTACACACAGGCCGGGCGGCGACTGACCTGTCTGTTAAATAAATACATAGCTTTCAATTCGGTTTGATATGCGAGATCCATGTGATGAAAAAGATCAACCTGATCTATGATCAAAAGATCCATCGAATATGATAATAACCGATTTATCGATCAGATCTATTTATCGGTCTTCAATTGTGATCAAAGATCGATCACAAATTTCTCGACCACTCCTATCTTTTTCGTTTTTCGCGTAGCGGTAGTTGGGTTCGAAATCCAGGGGGGGCAAGCGCCCCCCCCCTGCCCATATGTAACGGCGCCCATGAGTGTTTCATTTCTTTTCGGATAGCCTGTATACTTATATTCACTTATTTCACTACCAGTGATATTACGAAGAAGATTGTTTGAGATCAATAATTGGGGGAGGGGGGGGGGTTAGCGGTAGTCGAAAATCAATGAACCTTTTAAATAATTAATAATTCGGTCTATCTGTTTTGATGTCTGACTTTTGCAAAACATCGTTTTAAAGCCACCCACGGTTTTAATTTCATTTCTCGATTCTATGCGCACACTCAATAAAATATATTATTAAATCCTCTCTTAAGTTTATTTCTCGATCCTGTGGGATTTTCTGACTTTTATTGTGGAAGAACGACGGCGCAACTCTGCAAAGCTTTGGTTCCCATGGACGATGGTTTGATAATCGTGCTCAGTGTACCGCTGGCGCTTTCCAAGATAACCGGTGAAAGCTCGCAGCGAAAGCTTCGCGCAAAACTTTACGCGTTCTTGTGTCATGACGAAAATAATCAGAATAAGATTATCCATCGATAATCATGAATAAAAATAGCAACGATACCATCGATCAATTCGCGGATGTACCCCCTAATATAAAAGAAGTGATTTTTCAATTTTTACTTGACGCTCACAACGCCGACATAGATTTAACCGTGCCGCGTATTCGAAAATCTTTCGAAAATTTGTTTACTTTTGTAATATGTATGTACGGGTTGCTCATAATAACCGGCGTCATTTCGAATTCAGCTGTTTTGTATTACATTTTCCGCCGGCGTTTACACGAAGATGCCACGTATTGTTTTATAATAAATAATTCTGTTAGTGATATTGTGAAATGTATAGGCGTACTGCCTATTACTCTTTATGTGCTTGTCGTTCAGAATTGGAGGTTAGGAGAACCTCTGTGTTCCTTCCTACCCATGTTACAGGTACGTGTAATTTTTACAATGTTTTACATTATTTAGTAACAGAATACAAAAGGTCGGTCGTAATTTTTGCTTGATGATATACTGAGTGACTTGGCCACCATCTATTTTTCTTATTGATTTTGATAGATCCAACAATTGTCTTATAAATGATAAACGTATAGAAATTTTTTGGGCAAAAGGCAATTGATAATAATGGTAACCCTGGGAGCAATTCTACAGCAATACCACAAGTGGTGTGCAATGGAAATTCCAATATGTCTTATGTATCTTATGATAGCCACAAAACAACAATTTTGTTTCAATCCCGTCTGCTTCAGAATGAATAAATACTTTTTCAAATAATTAGTAGGTCGCTGAGATCGGACTGCGTGGCACTGCTGGGTTGAAATTGTATAAACCCCTCAAATTGGGAATTCAAATTTGGAATAAACATGTTCAAAGTGAGAATAAACAATTTCAAATTGGGAATTTACAATTTCAAAATGAAATTAACAATTTCAAATTGGGAATAAGCAATTTCAAAATGAATAGAACTATTTCAAATTGAGAATAAACACAATACATTTAGTGCTAAGCATATTCAATTTGACAAAAATAATTTAAGATTGAGAAAAAGGAAAATGACAATACCATCATTGTGACAGCTTTAATAGTCAGTTGTTGCAGGTGTTCACTTAGTTTAGCATTGTTATAGTTTTTAAATTAAATTCTTTGATTAAGGCGAAATAATGAAAATTAGAAAACTAAAAAAACTTGAATAAGTCTTTTTACAGTTGCCGATTTCTCAATATTTTATTAAAACTCTTATATATACAGGGTTAGGCAAAATTACCGGAAAACCTAATTAATTCACCAACCGTAAAAAAATAAGCTCCCATTTAAATGTATTTTTAATATACAGGTGTTTATTTTGTTCTGGAAATTTGGTAGCTTCTCTTTTTCAAATAGAAGAATTTTTGTAGGAATCTTTTTTTATAAAATATGTCATTTTTAAGTTATACACAATTAATCATAAGTTTTTGTTCTTTTCTGTATATTTTAAAATTATTCTCATCTAAGATTTTTTTGCATGAATAACTTTTTTATAAAATGCATCATTTTTTAGCTGTAAGCAATTAACCAAAACTTACTAACTTTTAATTTAACCAAATTGATAAAAAATAAAAAAGTAAATGTAAAACTGCCAAATTAAAATAAATGTGTTTTACGTGGGAAAATATTCTTGATTTGAAGTTCAGGAGTTTCAATTAATTGCTTACAACTAAAAAATAATACATTTTATAAAAAAAAAATTATCCCTACAAAAAATCTTAGAATTAATCTTAGATTAAAAAAATTAAAAATATGTATACCCTGTAGGGTATTCAATTTGAAAAAAGAAAGGTTACCATTTCTCCATAATAAAATACATTAAAAATTTATTTAAACGATAGCTCGTTTAAAACTAAAGTACTAAAAATTTTTTGAAATTGTTTACGGTTGGAGAATTACTTAGGTGTTTGATTTCAAATATGTAATATAACACAAAAATCATCAAAAACAATTCTGCTCTGATGAATTCCGAAATAAAAACCTTCATAGTTTATTCACTATAATATGATGATAAAATTAAGAAGTACATAATCGACAACTGGAACCAGTAAACACATTTTTGGTATCCTGACCTATAATGATGTGCGCTCAATTTGAAACTTTTGAGAGAGGTGACTTTGTATTAGTAAAAGTACTATGAAAGAAGATAACAATATTCCTACATTACTGCAGAAATGTTAATTACTAATTGAATCGGCGAGTTCGAAAACAGTAAGTCCAAAATTGGCCATTTTGAACTGAAATAGCCAAAATGTTCACTATGATTTATTCTATCGAATAGACTAAAGAGAATGCTTGGGCGAAATAAACAAGTCCAGAACAGTGCCATTTTGCTCGCTCATGCAACGCGTTTCTACTCAGATTCTACTGATATCAGTCGTAAACATTCGCCAACATCGTAATTTGCATTCAAATCGTTGTTAAGGTACGCCGAAGTAATCAATGTAAATATCAATATCAAAAAGATAAATAATATTAAAAAAGTCCACAAGTATGTAACTGGTGAAAATTTAGAATTTTACTACCACGTGACTTCCGTACCGACTACCACCGTAGAAGAGGAAATTTAATACTATTATGTATATAACCATCAAACTCTATATCATACTCTATCATATCGCCATATATGTATAGGGTTAGTCAAAATTACCGGAACACCTAAATAATTTTCCAACTGTAAACAATTTCAAAAAATGTTTCAAGTAAAATTTGTTTTGTTTTAAACTATCGTTTAAATATATTTTTATTATACAAGTTGTTCATTTTATTCTGGATATCTCGTAACCTTCCCTTTTCCAAATAGAACATCCTGTATAACTTAATAAACCTTTTGTATGACTTTTTTTTATAAAATGCCTTATTTTTGAGTTATGATCAATTAATCAAAAATAGACGAAATTACCGAAACCTAAATAATTCTCCAGCTGAGAAAAAAATTTGTGTTTCAACAAACTATTGTTTATTCTGGAAATTTGGCAACATACATTTTTTAATTCTAGGATTAATTCTTTTATATAAGTCATTTTTTACTGTCATTTTTTAGTTATAAGCAATTAATCAAAATTCGTGGACTTCAAATTAAGAATATTTTCCCACATACATACACATTTATTTAATTTGCCAGCTTGAATATTTAATTTATTATGCTATTTCATAGTTTAGTTATTTTTTCTTGATTTTTTAATTTTTTTATCCGTTAATGATCGGTTAATTGCTCATAGCTCAAAGATAAATAAATATACAGGGTATTCTATTAGAAAAAGAAAAGTTTAGCAAATTTTCAGAATAAAATGAACATCCGTATATTCAAAATATATAGCTTGTTTAAAACCAAAAAACTTTTGTTTGAATTTTTCTTTGAAATTCTTTACGGTTAAAGAATTACTAAGGTGTTCCGGTAATTTTGACTAATCATGTATAATCCGCCATTTTGAATTTATTTTAAAAATCTAACATGACATTTTTAATTATCAATCTTCAAATATTACGGGAAATAAGTTTAATGCAAATACTACATCATATATACCTATATCACAATAAAAATATTATTTAAATGCTTTAAATAAACAAGTATTGTTAAAAATTTAAGCTGTTTTTCCGTCGAGTTCAAAGACAGTACATGTCCATGATGATTGTTTTAATCATAGCTCTGCTTTTAATCACATATAAATAAAATATGTAGTACATTTAATTCTCTGTGAACTACTTTATATTTTGTACAAAATAGCTAACTGCTATACAAAATCATTTTGTTAATTTTCTCAGAACTCTCTTTTTGGACTCGTAGTGTTTTCGAACCGACCGATTCATTTGATAAATTAACAAATAAGCTTTTGTTTGCAAATCTTCATTTAAAAATTCTTTGGGTATCCGGTTTTGTTAAGTTAATAGCATCGTTAGATCTGGTGTCGATTTAGATAATATAATCCTTAATTAAAAAAAAAACCAAAGAATTTTAGTCCTACAACAGTACTAGAAGTATTAGAATTTTCAATTTAATTCGTTGCAGAAATAAAAAAAAATGTTAAGTTGTTACCCAGTATATTATTCGTCTAAGCAACTTAAACTGAGATTTATATTTTATAAATAAGTCAACGCTTAAAAATTCCTAGAGTATAAAAATGTTATTTCGATTCAAAACATCTGCACTTACAAAACACGTTTCAAATTCTCGAAGCGGACCGGCCGGCTGGACAAAAACGTGTTCTATTATGGCTGTAAAATAACTACGCCGAATGTTGCTCGAATATTTGACGAAAACATACTCATACCGTCAATGCTCCACAGAAAAATACATTTTTGTTGTCGAAAGAAATTGTTTTCGAGGCATAGTACGAGATGTCTTTTTATATTTCAATTTCGACAAGGAATTAATATCCTTGTACGAAGTATGCATATGTTTGTTTTTGCTGCATTACTAACGCGTTTCGGAAAATATAATAATATGAAATGAATAAGGAATTTATTGTTAACGCCAAAACACTATACACACCTACATCACAATAAAAATATTATTTAAATGCTTTAAATAAACAAATATTGTTAAAAATGTACGCTGTTTTTCCGTCGAGTTCAAAAGCAGTACATGTCCATGGTGATTGTTTTAATCATAGCGCTGCTTTTAATGCAAATATAAATAAAATATGTAATACATTTAATTCTTTGTGAACTACTTTCTATTTTGTCTGTTGCTACAAAATAGCGAACTGCTATTACTTTTCAAGATATTATTGCACTGACAAAATAATTTTGTTAATTTTCCCAGAACTCACTTTTTGTAGTGTTTTCGAACCGACTGATTCAATTATAGTATTTCATAATTATAAATGGTAAATACTTTGATCTAAAAAATATATAAGTGGTGCGAACATTTTAGTATGTATGAAGCAGTTTTAAGTAAGGATTTGGTGTATTCTGTGGACTACGTTCTCCACTTTAATACAACATTGTCTTTATTGCGTTTCGCTGGTTGACCCATTTTCCATCCTGGCAGTCTTCATTATTCTCGTATAAACTATGATAAACTGTACACACCAGTTTTGAAACTATTTGCTACCCACTTTGTTGAAATCGATATTCACGTTCATTACAACATTACTGAAATGCTCTAGTTTGATAATTAGTTAGTGTGATCATAATTAGTTAAGTATTTAGTTTCAAAATTGCGGCAATAGCTTGTTTGCCGCAATTTTGAAACTAAATAAGTCAGGAATAAATCGTTTTTTTTCTTTTTCTAAGCGTTTCCGAACTGAGAGCGAGAGTTGTGTCATTATTTTGGTCGAGAATTCAGGTCTCGCATTTGTTTCGTAGCAACTGCCCAGCCAACCGAAAACTTCTAGTTAAGCTTGACGGAAAATTAACGACCGAACCTTGAATTTTAGCCGTATAAAAAATCCGCCTGGTCTAAAAGTAAATTGGCATCGGCAAAACCAGCCAATATTTATATATTTTATTTTATGCATTCGTTTTTGTATTGTTTTTTTTTGGTGTTGTTGAAAGAATAAAAAAACGTGTGGTAAAAACACTTTCGGTTACCGGGTTTGGAATATTTTTCTTTGGATTTACTCCAGAATCAATTCCGACCAGTGCAAATAGATAATATAATTAAAACTATATGATGTAATGGTTCCTGGCACTAGCCACGTCCAAATAACAATTGAACTACATATTGTTAATTTAGTACAACGTCGTTATGTATGTATGAACTATGAATAGCACATGCTGTTAGAATTTTGTTTCAAATTTGCTTGTGGATACAGTTTGTAAATGATGTTTGTAAACATAACAGTGGTCTAAAAATTTGCATGTTCTATCTTTGTTCTATCTATGTGACCTGTGTGTTTTGTAGTTTAAATATATTTACATATGTAGGTAGGTACTTTGTAAAAGACCTAATAATATGTTTAGATAATTGTTTACTATCTAATGAGGCAACGGCCATCTCGTATGTACGTTCCTACATTATTTAAACCTGGACTCGGAGTCGGAGTCGGTACATTTTTTCCGACTCCGACTCCTCTGAAACTTGTCTGAACTCCGACTCCACGACTGCGACTCCGACTCCACAGCCCTGGATGAAATGTTGTGCATAAAACAGTGTACATACTTGAGTTATGCAACCGCAGCATACCTTTGCGTCTCATAAGTGTTCAGATAATGTGTTTACTGCAGGTGCCGTTGATGGTTTACAGTCATGTGTGTATTTATCATTCTCTATCATGTCTATGTACTTAACTAAGGATGTATTCGAAAGCACGCAGTTGTATAATTTAACTAGATTATTCAAGATCATTAGTACCTACTTCGTTATATAAATGTAGGAATATATACATTCTCCTGAAAATAAACGTGCCATCTATAATTTTGTTCATATCTCTTGTAATCTTTTACCGATTTCGATTATTTGGTTGTCTCAAATTAAAGAAATTCATTAAAAACTGTGAAAACGATACATATAAGACGGAGGAATGAAATTTTGAGAAGTGCTAATAGGCAAACAATGCAGGTGTTAGGGATACTTTTGAGGTTAGTTTCACTTCCGGTTTTTGCGGAAATGACGTTATCATTGAAATTTTAAATGACCCTATATTGTTTGCGTGATATTTTTCTTTCTAAAAAGTTGACAAGAAAAAGATTCCAATAAAAGTTTTAGGAAATTGCTTAAGCTACAAATTTGAAATGAAAAACACTATATTATATTATATTATATTTAAAAGTATTCCGTATTTATAGCTTAAGTCATTTTCAAAAACGACGAGTATTGACACGGTAGAAATCCTTTTAACATTGTTTAATTGCTTGCTTTTAACATTTAATCGTCTTTTTACATTTACACTACTGACCTGCGGTTTTCACTGTTTGTAATTCGAAAGTGTCAAAAGAAACAGGAAAAATATACAGGATGCTATATTTAAGAAATGGAATTTGGTCTGCTTCTTACAAATACGTAACCCTGAATATTCAAAACTCATTCCAGTTTCTAACTTAAGTCTTTTCCTAAATCTTTTAGTTGGTTACTGTCTTGAGGACCAGATATTGACACGTTACGTTTCTTCTTGTTAAAATTGATATAGCAGAAAGCATTTGGAATAATTGTATTTTTTGATGATATGGAATCGGAACCTTAGGTAATGTTAGAAAAAGAAATAGGAAATTACATTTCATTAAAAGTAACATCTCAAAAAACTATAATACTACACCACAAAGTAGGTACGTATTCAGAGGACATATGTATATATTGATGATGGCGTATTAATGAACTATCACAGTTTTTGAAATATTTAAAATATTAGAAATATATTTATTTGTTAATAATACTCTTCATTTATTAAGATAATATATTTTACTTGCTACAAATAGGGTATTCCGGTCATGTCAAAATTTAAGCAGATATTCGGTTTAACCTATTGTACAATTTATGAGGATTCATTAAGCTATGAGCTTTTTGATTTAGTTTTTCTATGACATAATTGCAATTAAAAGTGCATTTCGTTTGAATTCACCGACCACACTCGGAAATACACGATGATTACCGATCCCTAGTAGCGGTGGCAACAGCTGACAGCTCTCGAACAGCTGATCGGCCAAGTTGACGGTTGGCGACCCGGTTGTTTGACAACGAATAAAGGTAACTTTTTTAGAGATCATTTGATCATTGAAACTTGAAGCCAAACATCTCTCATCTCGCTAGTCGGCAATGTAAAGAAAATCTTATCAGGAGTTACTGTTCTACTGCTGTTACGGCCCGGCACAGAACAATGTCGGCGTTGGAGTTTATACATTTTGAACAAGTGTTTGATATAACCTCAATAACCAAAGCAGGTGTCAACAAACGAGCGATTCTAAACGTGGACCATGCGGCTGGCACTCCGGCACTTTTGACATATCCCAATTTTTCTTCCGCCACTCGCAAACCGAGATGGCGTTGTTGTCACTCTGTCGATAATATCGGCAATGTACTATCGAACCACAAGAATTTATTTGTCATTGTGACACATGCGTAGTGGTTCGTCGTGTTTGTATTTGAATTAATGTCAATATGATATGTCACTGCTGCGTACGGACTTGTCCGTCAACCGGAAAAGCAATGCATAAGCATAATTTTGCAAAGGATCCAAATGTAAGTAAAGATAAAATAGTTTATTGTTATATATTCTGTATTATATTCTCAGAGCTGTCCACAATTGATATATCATTTTACTATTAAACTAAGTAACATTGAATTTGACTTGCAGCTCTTTGGTTTTTGGTTGAATCAACTTAATCCAGCGGATTTGTGAAACCTGGGACTTGTGCGCCTCAGGAAGAATTACAGAGTGTGACCTGCACTTTTCAACAAAGTGGAAAGTTCCAAATTCTGGTAGAACCTGTAGGACAAATTTAACGCATGATGCGATTCCTTACCAGTGTTAGAAAGGTATTTAGCCCAAAGTCGACTGTCTAAATGTTTATATATGTATTTTTTGTTAATAAATATGTATTATTGTCAATGATTGCGTCTTATTTCGCCCATCAACTATATAAATTGAATGCATAGGACTTGCAAAGCATAGTTATGTGGGTGAAAAAAAAAAGATGCGCTTTTCGAAGTAATGACATATTAATTAAATTTTGCACTGCAAGACCTTTAATTAATAACTAATTATTGACTACGTCTTGTCCAATCTGCATACGAAAACCACCTTGTATTTAAATGAGTCATTCATCGTAGATACCATAGTTTTGCGTGTCTACTCATGACAGTATCATTTAAATATTGTTTTAAGTATGTATATCGGACAAGACGTTAATTCGAAAAACGCGCTTTTTATTTCCCGGACCTATAAATTGTACGTAGCTAAAGTAGGATTCTTTGAGGCGGTTGAGCATCAGCGCCATCTCTGTTTGAGAGTGGCGTGACAACCTCTCTTTCTCTTCTATCACTCTCGCGCAGAAAAATCGGGTCACGGCCAAAGCCGACTGTTGCCGGTCTATAAGTATACGTTGTCTATGACGTGGACACAACAGAAGACAAAAATTTACTACGTGCACCCTAGATATAGCAACGTTGTCAAGTCGCTCAGTTTGAGCGGTCTTTGTGACGTCACAAAGACCAATCCTAATTCAAACTTCAAACAACGATTTCTCTTAATTTAAAACAATGTTTGATATTTTACTTGTGAAGTAGCAAACAGTAGCACCCATACTTTGTAAAAAATGACAATTTCAAAAACACCGGAATACCCTATTTTGATTTTTAAATTGTTAAGCTATTTATTAGTTATTTTGTAATTCTTAAGAATAATCTGTTGTTACTTTAAATAATTATGTTAGGTACTTAGGTACTTATATTAAATGTTGTTGCAAAAAGGTCACCTATTATTTATGATTTTTGTTATTTATTCCGAAATGTACATCAGTATTATAAGTATATATTATTTTTGTATAAAAAAGTAATGCTTCTTAATTCAGCATTGTACATGGGGGCCCTCAAATTCAAAATTGCCCAGGGCCCCGTGATGGCATAACGCGCCGCTGGTTGCTGTATACGTTTTCAATCATGATATTAGGCGGTAACGCCCTCCTGAAAATAGTTTAATATCAGCTGATGTATTCTATATACGAGAAAATCTTTTATTACATTCTCGCAAGTTCTGAAGCCTTACTTCCTGAACTAAGACGCAGAATTTCATCATAAATGCTACTACCTGCGGCGCCGTGTTCGGCCGACAGTCTGATTTTTATGTATGAGATAGCATTGCCGAGTCCCGTCCTATTACTTGAAAGATATACGTCGCCAATTTCTTTCAGAAACTCCTGGCATGAATTTATTGTACTCATTTGTAAGTCAACACAGCACGTAGAGATGCGATAGCAGGGACATTGATTTGTCACCTTTACATTTTGGACTTTGTCATTTTCTTGAGAGCCCTTTTACTACCTTATAATTCTGGTGCGAATACCTGCCCAACCTGCAATCATTGGTTTTTATTTCTTTTTCGTTTGACCATTTATCTACCATGTTTACTGTCTGTTTGTAATAAAAAGTATTCACTGCCCATCGTTTAAAATTTAGCAAATTGGGCGCTCGATATATGAGGCGTTTATTTGCAAAAGTCTCTAATCGCTAAAATTTCAAAAATTCGTTTTCTTTTTGCAAAGTTACATAATTATTTAATGAGGAATCGATTGCTTTTGTTAGAATTTTTAGATACAACCTATTTATTACCTAAAGTTTGATGCTAAAGTGTAAGTTATTTGCAAAACTCTCTGCTTGCTTTGACCGTTCATCTGCAAAACTGGTTGTCTACAGCTCAACCAATAGCTTGGTGCTCGAGTGTTCACAGAGCAAACAGGTGGTCTTTTTGTTTCACGCAGGAAAATAAATTCGTTCCAGTCTAAACATCAACGTTCTAGTGCGTTCTGATTTTTAACGGCAGTTTTGTTGTTACGATTTGTTAGCATGGATGAGACAAATATACTCAGTAATAATATAACAAGAGAGTGAGAATAAATTGAAAATAATTTGACAGATTGTTTGAAAACTTGTTGCCAAATGGCAACAAGTTTGAACAAAATCTGTCAAATTATTTTCTAATTTATGGAACTCTCGAGTTATATATTTGACTAGATTATTTTTTGATTCACAAATTTTTACAATAAAAAAGATCAATAAAACTATCATAAAATTATTGAAAAATTTAATTTAATTAATTATTACTTACAATATATGAAAATATCGTTGGCACATTGTGAATATATTAAAAGAATTAACAATTTAAATTAGTACAATGAAAAACGCAATTATTAAAAATATTTCGAGACTCATTATTTATTGAGGATTTGGAATTGCTTGTTATATTAAGTGTTTCCTCCTGCGTATTTTCTCTAAGATTATTTATTATATTTGAATGATGTTCTTGGTTCAATTGTAAGTATCGTTTAATCGAACTTGCAGAATTATGACCAGTGACCTTGATTAGTTCTTGTTCTCCTACACCAGCTTTTGAAAGGTTACTTACTGCACTTGATCTGGCAGAATGGTTAGTTATTTTTTTAGTAACTGTGTCTAGACCTACTTTTTCTGCGGATTCTTTCATCCATTTTGAAATGGAATTTATTCCCACAGGAACGTTTTTATACCAAAAACCATGAGTTTGCCAAGCCGGATTTGGAGTAAGAAACAAGCGTTCGGTTTTAATATTTTCTTCACGTTTACTCATTAGTTTTTCAAAAAGACGAACAGGGCAAATATCTGGGTTATTTATGTTTGGAGTCAACCATTTACTATTAGCGCACCTTTGTGCTCCACCCTGTGCAGTTTTTGTAAAGATGGGATTGTATTCAATGCGGCCAGTATTTAATCTTTTTATGTCGGTTTCTTTTTTAAAATAATGAACTAAAAATTTCGTAGCTTCTCCTCCCTCCAAGCTAGTTCATACGATGCAACGTGAAAAAACTTTCTTTGCAATCCACAAGGTGTATCTTCGTCCCAATAGTTAAAAATTTGCAACAATTCTGTATTAGAAAGTGCCACAGAACTTTGTTTGTACTTTTCAGGATGTTTTTGTAAAAATTTTCTTTTTGCATCTCTTGCATTCCGAGCATTTCTGAATTCTATATCATGGAAAGGATCAAAGGACCTGTTATACTTATTAAAGTAAAGTTCTTGAACTAATTTTGCCGTTTTATTCCACATTGTCTTTATTACTGCTTCTTTATAATCATTTCCGTCTGTTCTTTTCATGTTATAAGCCCAATCTTTTAAAATCAATGCCAGAGTAGCTGTTGTAGTAGATTGATCCAGAATATAATTTTTTTCTTTGGTGAAGGTCTTAAATTGTCTCCATATAGACTGATTACTTATTAGAGTATTTTTCGAAGTAGTTTCAAATATTTTTATTGTAATTTCTGCATTAGAAAAGGTACTAAACCGATGACTTTCACCCATTTCGCGTTGACACAATTAAGTAATTATTTTGACAAGTATCTGACAGTTGCTAGGCAAATAAAAGCTACAGTGATTATTCCCGAGAATAATCACAAGAGATTTATTCCCACTATAATAATGACATAATTGGTTGAAACTTACCCTTGTGACAAATAAAGAAGCATTTCATTGGTTTTAAGAAACGTCAAAAAATAATCAATGTGAAATTTTACCCTGTCCCAAAAGAAAAGGACGCAAGAAAGAGCGACAACCAGAAAACTACTCTAGGAATGTTAAAAAACAGGCTCAGGTATGTTTTAAAAGTAGAAAATTTTAGGACATACCAAATGAATGAAAGTAGGAATTACTATTGTATCTATAGGATACAAAAGTAATTCCTACTTCCGTCACAAGAATTAATTTCTTCGCCGACGGCTGCGGTGGTCAAAATAAAAACACTGCAATGATGACAATGTTAGCGTACTGGCTTCTTAATGAATCACCACCAAACATTTAAAAAAATGAGATCACATTTCCAATCGTAGGACATTCCTTTATCCCTCCTGATCGAGTTTTTGGGTTATAGAGAGTAATGTAGGCTCGGTATATTACGATTAAGCGGAATCGAGAATTGAATTCATATCCAGCGCAATAGTAGTTTTGTTGCGATTTAAATCGCAATGAAGGTAATAAATCAACAGACAAAACCGCATTTTCGGATCTTGATAAAACCGACAAATGCTGGAATGGAACCATTATTGACAATTCGTATACTACCTTCACTGTGCAACGTTGATTTCAAAATCCGCACGCCCTCAGCAGAACCGCAACTGCGTCATTTAGTAGTGGTTCTATTGTATATGTATTTCATTTCCAATTCCTGGTCTTTTAATGAATTATTTCTGTTACAGGATCTGCCGTTACACGCAACAACCCTCACATTTCTCTTGATAGCATGGGATAGACTGCGATATGTTAGGAGGCCAAATAGGCCGAGACTACCAACTATTGTCTGTACAGTTGGTACCTGGCTGACGTCCTTTTGTCTAGTTCTCCCCTACCCGATCTACATCATCTACATCGATTTAGGGGTAAGATTTGCGTTGACATTTGTTCACAAAAATATGATTTAATAGTATATTATTTGACTAACACATAGTTAAGGATATAAATAGCAAGCATGTAAACATGCGAGCGATTTACATCCGTTATGTGCAAGTAAACTCAGTAGCGAATACACTCGATAAACTTTGGCAGGGGTTTTCAACGCCAGTTTAGACCACATTTATGTGTAAACCGAGTTTAGGTCTCAAGGATTGTTGTAGGTGTATTTATACTCAGTTTATGGTTTAAACTAGCATTCGAAACCCCGCCCTTAGGGTTACCACTCGGCCGGTTTTGATCTGGCTTGGCCGGGTATTCTGTTTTTTGCCGGGTGCCGGGCACAGCGCTCTAAATGCCGGTTTTTGGCAAATTGGTTTCTTTGTAGTGATCTGAGCAAAGTTTCCAAACGCAAGTTTGTCATCTATAAAATTTGTTAAATGAATTTACACTTTTAATAATATCTCGTCAAAATAAAAAGATTAAGGTTTACCTTGAACAAAATGCGAGAAACGCAAATGCAGAGAAAAAATGCCAAAATCAGTATTTTTTTTTCATTTTTACTTTTGTATCCTATACTCACTTCTCAAATGCAAAATAATTACCAAATTATTTTTTATAACAATATATACTTGTTTTTCAAGATTTTCAAGGATCTTTGAATATGGTTGGCTGTGTCCGTTTAGAGAAAACCACGTTTTAATATTAAATTTTTGCTTTTGAACATGTTTTGTGATGTTTATATAAAGTATCATTCGATACCAAAATATACCAAAAAAGATACCAAAAATACTTATGTTAAATATTTTACCTTGTTCTTTCACGTCGATTTGGTTAATATATATCTAAAAACTTTGTCTTTTAAAATGGGGTGTCCTTACATTGGCGAAAACCCAACTCAAAAGGGTGATTTTTTTATTTTAGTAAGGTGACAACCCTAAAGAATTGTATCTTGATTCCTTCGGGAAAGCTTCCCTCTCTGCTACGGCCCCAAATTAAGATACAATGACAATAAAGACGGTGGGTACCGACAAAGAGGTACCTAACAATCATCCTCAAAACGTGACAATATAAACGTGCCATTGAATAGATGATGTTCTGCGGTTAATGTAGTTCAACTGCAAAGAAAATAGCGAACAAGACAGCCAAAACAGTTATGAAGGATATTTGTAATTAAATTCACATCCCCTCCAAAAAAAACGTAACTTCACACATTTTAAAAATTCAATCATTTCGAGAGTATAATGGTGCGTAGATCGATGCATAGAAATCGTGTAGTGGTCAATTTAATTAATTAATGATGAAGTGTCGGTCGCTATTGATCCTGCATCCACTGTTCTCTCGCTAGCCTATTCAGTTGTTTTTCCGGTACCGAAAACCTCAACACTTCCTCCAAATAGGTCAATGGGTAATTTTCAAGCAATTTTCGAGGGTCTACAATCCGAAGAGATCTGCTAATTTTACATTTATAATTTACACTCCATCTAATTAATTTGATTTTCGTTGTCCAACCATTTGTGTGAATTTATGCTGTCGGCTTTTAAATTACATCAATTCCACGTCTGCCATTCCGGTCGGAAACGATCTAATGAAATTGGGGAGGAAGTAATTAACACTTAAAACAACATCCCGGATATCTGGACGGATGAAACCGGCGTATTTATTCCCTAGATTTTTATACAGCGTAAACTGTATTTTGTTGTGCATTTTAGATTTTTTTTAAGGGATACCCAATTATAAATACACCATATGTTTGATCATCTAGCAAGACAGATTTTTCTAGGACCATGCAATGAAATTTTAGAAATTAACTTAGTGCACATAGGGACGGCTGTATGTCACTATGACGGTTTACTAGATTTTGACAGATTAAAATTGTTGGTGCCCTTGTTACTTAGCGACGTTGTCAATGGCTTGACAATATCGCTAAGCAGTGTATCAAAGCACGATGGAAATGAAAAGTCCAGAGCTGTGATTGGTTCTAGAGCCGCGAGAAATTAAATATTTCTCACGACTCGCGAGGTATGAGGAGCCAGGAATGAAATATTTGCCACGTGTGTGGTTAGTACTACTTATCATAAATTGCCATGATAATGCATGCATTCATCAATAGGAGTAGAAAAAAACGTTTTTCTACTTTGCATTCACAATGCACACATTGTAACACTGGTTTCAGTGTTACAATTAACACATTGTAATACCGAAAACAGTAACATTTTTGTCTGATTGGTACACAGTGATATCAAATGCCATATGTCAAATGTACAATACATAACCAAACATAACCACACACTGCATCTTCTTAATCGCTTGCAATCACATAAACTGCGAAATATCAATATTCTATACATATTTAAACATGGGTGTAGCCTGCTATAGTATGGCCAAAGGATTGGGGCTTTCTTAGTTTTGCTGTGTTCATCAAAATACGCCAGGATGACGTTTACGGTGATGTTTTACGACTCGTTATCATTCTTTTCAACTTAACATCAAATCCCCTTTTCAGATATAATTCAACGACCACATTTACTTTAATAAGGTATTATGCGAAGATCAAACCTACATCGTAGATACGAACGATTTTAATTACTGCTGCGAGATTGTATATGCGCAATAAATGGTTTATCAGCATACACGTACAAACCTATAGTACATTTAAAGTGTAGAGGATTTCTTAGTTTATGTAACGTACAAGTTTTCGGTAATATTTTGGACGCTTGGATGCTAGGTTCAATTCGTATTCGTTTTTGTCCGTCGCTTTCGACTTCGTCTTAGTCCTGGTTGTGTGCAACGTATTTGTATTACCTCCATCACATGTAATTTTACTAAGTATAATTTATTCTAATAAACTACTTTGCCGAAATTAGAATTGGGTTTCAATTATAAGTGCTTGTAAATATATAAGCCGCAACGGCTACGTAGCGGAATTAGGTAGACACCGCTATCAAACGTTAAGCGTTATAACAATTATTTAGTAAGTTCTTGTTCTTCGAAGTAACTAATCAGTCACCGCCAAACACTTCTATTCTGATTATTATACTTATGGCCCACTATTTCAAAGTTGTATACTTTTTAGGTTAAGTTTCATGTATTTATCACAGTAGGGTTAAAAGTGTTGCCCCAAGCTTCATTATGATCATCGTTGCGACCTCGCTGAATATTTATTCAAACTTGTAGGCTAAAGTAGAGTAAAATTATTCACAATTAGATTTTGTCATGATGTTATCTCTTCGATCTCATCTTCGAAATTGACAGTTACTACAGTGCTGCCACGTGGTACCCGCAAAATACCCTAGATTCTAATTTAGCGCGATATAGTAACCACAATTTCTAAATTTATATAAAATTAATGACGCAAAGTAGAAAAAATAGTATATTACACTCGTTTTATAAGACGTATTGGCGCACTCGTTCCATTTGGGCACTCCTCGCTACGCTCGTCGTGCCCAAAACAACTCGTGCGCCAATTTGACGTCTTATAAAACTTGTATAATAATATACTATTACGTCATAACTTTCAATAAAAATAATGGAAAAATCTGAAAATCGTTTCTTCATATGCGCTGTAATTACAATCGCAATATCATACACTTTTAATAGAAGAGTTCGTTACTTAACGCGTTTTCGAATATTTAATCAATTGCAGATTCTTGAAACATATTAATAACCAACTTGCAAACATGTTAGTATAATGCGAGAAATAAGCTTAGGGCCGAAACCACGGTTCACAAATGGTCTTTTAGTCTATTGAATTCGGTTGACCCACAAATGTGACAGTGGTGCTATTTGTCAGGAGGTTAGAATTAATGGCCCTAAATCTATCACTTTTAATAATCGTCTCCCTACTATTCAGCAGTTTCTAGAATAACTATTATTATCTACGTCCTACACTAAACTCCTAATAACTAGTACATACCTTTGACAAATAAGGTTGGTGATAAACATTCCCACAGTATCTAAAAATACTAATGTTCTGCGATAAAAGGAAAAATATACTTTATCATATTTGATTCTTAGAGAGGACAATTATTATTGTTTAATTTCTTTCGTTGGGCTGTTGTTTACTCCCTTTTATTTTGACTTCATTGCCAATCATCCCCATGTGTTTTATTTCTCTAACAGCGGCATTGCTTTCTCTTCAGATCATAGCTTTCACGAGAGATTTTTGTTCCCAGAAGTATATATAAAGGGCATATTATACTAGGATCGAAATAATATAATGAAATAAAACTTTGGGAGCATAACAACTCATTGTTTAATTATGCTGTTCTGCTCGCATACCCTAATGTTTTAAACATTAGGGAGGAGTTCACAAGAATAAATTAATGTACTTATTGACTTTAATAACCTGTCGCGTTCGACTTTTAGTTGAATTTGGATAATTCGCCTCGCGTCGGTGCTCTTTTGGGTATTCGCCCTTTGGGGGTTCTCTTACTTGATGGGGTTCTCTGTAAACAAGAATTTCTCTCGGAGGACAGCCCTGCCCTGCCTTATTAAATCAATCTGGACCAAGGATAAACAACGGCGCGTGAAATATATCGCCAGTCCGAGTACCATTAATCAAAAAGGCACTTTAATACATGCTATTGTAGGACCGGCGGATAATCAGTTATATTTCAACGGTCTTATTTCGAATCTTTTCATCAAGGACAATGCGAAACAATCAATATTAGTTTTAGCAAAAGCTATCTTTCATATAATCGTAATAAAAGAACTTTTATTATTCTTCCAATAATGGGAAAATGAAAAATATCACAATGCGTTAGCTTTTGTAAATTATATTTTAATGATACAGGGGAAAATAATAATAAAATATAAATAAGCACTACTACCATCATTCTGTATACGTTGGTTATCTCTTTTGCATTATGTACCTACAACTTTTCTGGAATTGAAAACCCTGTACCAAAAAGAAGCTATAAGGAAATAAAATTTAAAACTCGGTTGTCATATCCAAGACAGCATGAAAATTTTACGACTGGAACCTTGATGTTATAAAACCAGAATGCCGCATATGCGTAGCGAACGGGATTTTTATGGGCCGGGATATTTTAATTTAGTCAGAAAGTTTTTTAATTTAAATTCGCTTTTCTCTATTATTAATTTAATTAATATATTAATAATAATAAGTTTTATAAGACGAAAATTGGCGCACGAGTTGTTTTGTACGTCTTATAAATACGTCTTATAAAATGAGTGTTATATACTATTTTTTTTACTTTACATTAATACATTAATTTTACATAAAATTCGAAAATTGCGGTTGTCATCTTACTATTTAGAGTAGTTTTATTTTGAACAATTGGTATCAATTGTTCTGGTATCAATCGGTATCAAGAGTATCAATCGCCAATAGCGATTGAGAAGTCAGCATTATTTGACGCTGGCATCAATGAGTGGTATGAAAAAATCTATTACTTCGATTGTTAAAGTGTTACAAAAGGCTGTTTTTATGAATTTTCGTAGGAAAAGGAGGGAAATATGTGCACGTAGAACGCATAGGGAGGAACTGTATAGTCAATTATTTGAGCTAACTATAGTATAAGGGACTGTTCACCTAGGCTTCAATGCAAAAAAAATTTAATGGATGGCTGACGAGTTCTTAGGAAATCATACTGAGACGAGAGGAGCAGCTTTGTCAAATGTAGCGAAACAGTAGATATTTTTAAAAAGTCTAGATGATCCTGGGTTTCAACAAGGTGTTGGTGTAGATGTTGGGGTACATCAAACCACCGTTTCAAAAATAATTAATTCACAAAAAATAATGTTGAAGAAAAATGTTTGGATTTCTTTTCTTGAAAATGCCCGCTAAAGAGTGTTGGATGGTACCTGGAACAATAGGAGCGATACATTGTACCCATATCAGAATAATGAAACCAAAAGTTCATGGGGAAGGATACTTCAACCGTAAAGGATTTTGTCGCATTAAGAGGCTGGTTCAGCCTAACTTCAGGTCTGTTCTGCTCAGCTCTGGTGGTCCCCTATTGGTCCAATTATTCAAACAGTTCAATGCTCCTGTGGGTTAATTATTGAATAATGATAGCATCTTATAAGATTACAACAATCTGAATTAACTATTCTAGTGCGTCACATCTCCATATTTATTATACCCATGCCCAATTTTAAACAATTGCAGCTCAAAGATAGACGTATAATTGGAGGACGGGTGATATCCTGATTTCAGGAATAACATTTCAATTATGTATTTTTGCGATGCGCCGCAGTAGTTCCACTTTATGTCAATGTACAATTTGAAAAAAATCCAATAAATGAAAAGAAATAAAGCCACACCTTTGAAGAATCGGCGTCGTATTTTCCCAATTTTTCCATCCATGTTCGAGTCTGAACAGTGTGTCCATCTACGATGTTTTCGAGAACTAGTCGTCATTAGACGAAGATAATAGTAATGGGTCTATCTCTATCTACCATATACCACAAAAAAAGGCTGTTACTCGCTAAAATTCACATTTATATTTACTGGGACAGATTTCGAGAGTTCTAACCTACAAATCCGATATAATCTGAAAATGTAGAAAACTTGGGGACACTGCACAAAGAAGTATTCTAATCGAAATTAGGAGATTACATAAAAATTCTACTATTATATCAGACTTCAATCAGGTTTGTGCCTAAAGAAGTATACTATTGTTTTTTAAAATTTCCTTTTCAATTGTTAGGTTAGTTACCAGAATATACATATAAACAGTGCTGTTTTATCCATTCTACTACCAGAGAATTCAAGCTCCAAGTATGGTATGATGCAGATAGCTCACTACGGGTTTTGTAATTGGATTCAAATCACATTACGAGGAATCAAAATCCTTACGTACTATTTTGTTGATCGAAGAGGATTTCTAGACAAGAGATGTGATTACTAATTTTCATAATTTCCATGAACTGACAATAAAATTATCGAGGTATGCTGAAGATTACCGATTTTTTATCAAATTTTTTGGGAACATTACTGGAAGACGTCTATAACATTATTATATGAGAAATGTATAATGGGACATAGTCGACTTGTCAACCACTGACTCCAGATGTTTTTCTTCTCAAGTGTAAAGTGTATGGAGATTGCAATTAGCCCCGAAGAACCGAACAAGCATTACGACCCGTATGCGTGTAGTCTCATGATAGCAAGGATCAATATTTTTGTGATTTTGATATTATAATATAATATTAATCAAGCTATATAATATTATAAAGCTTATGTTGTATAATTGTCTTTTATAAATAATATATGAATTACAAATTGGTAAATAAAGAATAACTTATTAACTGTTTTGTTTTTCTTATACGTCATCAGATCCCTGTGCTGTGGATGTACATACGTATGGTAATATCGACCCATGCAACAAAGACTATAGTAACTACATTTAGTTTGTTAGTTACGATAGTCTTCGTTGCATGGGTCGATATGTATTTGTTTTTCAGTAGCTAGGCATAAGTGTATTATCGGCTGAGAAATGAGTGCATAATCTATCGTACCAAGAGTAAGTAATCTGTGACCAAAGTTATTGGTACGGGGTTTGCTTTTTAGGAGGTATAAATGTATATGGGCGCATAATCTCAAAACACTTTCATATATTCCACATATTCATAGTACGTGTGCGTGTATTCATAGTACGTGTGTTTTTGCATATATCACTTCATAAACCGTAGACAAATGTTGAAGTTATTTATCATATAAATATATGATAAATATCTCACATTCTCCACATAGGTTATGTCACGGTTATGTCAACAATTTATCACAGTAATTTTTAGAGCTACCATGTTATGTTGGAAACCGTTGTAAAATCACTAGACAGCCTGCTTACGTGTGCAAAAATAAATTGAAACGGCGTTAAAGACGTTAGATCATATAATGTTGACCGCACGTCAGCAAAGTCTATCTTGTTCCAAAGTAGCTTTAGCGAAAACGTCGACATCCCCACGCAAAGACCAATTCTCGACTGATTTTTCTAAACTTATCAAAAACAGCCAAGCCTCTGTCGATCAGCTGTTGGACAACGCTCTTAATGTGCAAGCTGCATACAATTCTAAAGGAATTTTCACGTCTGTGGATGACTCGTGGCCAGGAAGCGTACATGACAGCAGAGTGTGAGGAAATTCCGAAATTCACATTTTTTTCCTGGAAATATTATGTCCTACGCATTTACTACTAGTTTATTCTAGTCATATAAGTAAAACTTATCCATTGAAGTATTTACTTTATGTAATGGATTATGCGCCACAAAAAACTATGAAGTAAAAGCTCATACTTAAAGTAAAAATAAACACTTTTTAATCATACGACACATTATCACCAATCTTGGAAAACTAAAAGTTACTAAAAGCTAGAGCTCTAGTGTTGTCATAAAGACACCGAAAGCGGTTTCGTTATGAGTTTATAACGAACGCAAAGTAGCAGATAATATATTATATAATTTCAAGTTATGATCGCGTTATAACAGTAAAAGAATGAATAAGGAACACCGCAAAGGTTATTTGCAGGCATGACTAGAATGAAATTCAATTCACTCACGGGAATTGAAGAAAAATATTCCTTTTCGAATTTCCTACCAAAGACATAAACGAAAACATGAAATGCGCTGAACAACGGTGAAGGGAAAAATATTTCGTATCGATTTTGTACCGTTTTCAGGCGTAGCAAAGGATATATGTTTAGATACTCGTTTGATATCAATATACCATATATATTGCTTTGGCTCTTGGGTTGGGAAATCGCGGGGGCATACCGGACAGGTCAGCATATCGCAATTTCTTTTAGATCTGTAATTGATGGAAACTGAATAACTCGATAGCCTGTTTACTGATATACATAAATGTATACGTTTATGGACACATTTCTGTGTGTCCATAAACGTACCTATACGTTTATGTGTTGTTTTAATTTTAAGAGTAAATGTTAGTCACCGGCCTCAAAAGTTCGACGAAACTGAGGCGCGAGAGGAGGGAACAAGCCGCGCCCACTGTACACTCCGCAGAAAATGCAAGCAACGCACTGATTATATTAGGGGAACTGCGGTATCGTTCTTTTGCGGCAAAGATCAAAGGGGCCGTGCGGTGTCGACTGGCGCCGAACCGTTTCCTAATAATTTTGTGTATGTGACTATCGCATGTTCTGAAATGCTTTTCTTGTATATTTTAAATGCAAATACAATTCCACAAAACAATACAGTGATACAAATTAATTAATTGCTTTATTGAACTATTCGCTATTATTGGTGGCTGTAATGATACCACATATAAATGAATTTGAATATTTTAGTCATTATATATTTCAGTAGGTACATATTCACTTACGTTTTCTATTTCCATTCCAATACTTTTGTTTTAATAAATAGATGCAACAATGATACTTTTATTGAATAAAGAATTACTTCACAAAATCCGAAGTATTCTTACAAGTAAATGCTAAAAGTTTACAAGAAAAAACATATTTTGGGTATATTTTTTCTAGAAAATTGATACTTATTTATTTTATTGTATTATTTTTATATAAATACGATTGCGCATACAGTAAACTCTCCTATAACGCGGTTCCTACAACGCGAATTTCTACCAACTCGATCAAAATTTTGCGACTACATCTTCATATAACGCGATTATCATACAACGCGCATGCGTCTAAATTTGCGATCCTCAAATTCCTATAATGGTAATATTAAACCGCGTTGTAGGAGAGTGTACTGCGTACATACGTTGTGCAATTTAAATTTTACTCTTCAAATATGTTGAAGTATCTTGTGAATAAAGCCTGATTTACTCAATCGGATGTCAGATTTGGGTTCAGCGCATAAAAATCCTTTGGAAATGATGTACCGCAAGCAATCAATCAATACTGTGTAGTCGTTTTTGTCACATTTTTGTCACATTTAGAACGCGCACACTTTGTTAATTTCCCACGGCGGTAATTGTTATAATTTCGATCGGGCAAAACTCATGCAGATAACGGAAGCCCTAGGCTATCGACTGGTGTATAAATTTTCAAAGTCGAATGAGAAAAAGTACTTATTGCTGGCTTTTTTATCGAACGGCGCTCCTGGTATGTCCGCTATTAGAGGCCCGTAACGCGCAAACTTTGTTAATTTCCCACGGCGCTAATTGTTATAATTTCGATCGGGCAAAACTATGGGGAGTACATGAAGACTTGTGCTTTCGATTAATGTATTGCTCATTATGATCGGTTAAGTCGTAGCCGAGATATGATGCCTAAAACTTTACCAAAATCAAAGAAAAGATGGCAAGTGACATACCAAATTACTCAGAAAAAAATTCTGAATCCAAACATGTATAAAACCAATATGTCGTCCATAAGAAAAACAAAAGTTTTGTTTGTTTCTGAAGAATTCATTGGCGAAAAAAAGTTTAAACTGACATAATCAAATTGTAGATAAAAAAGTGCCTTTTAATGTCAAAACGATTTTTTGATGGGATCACAAATAAAGAAGTTATAACCATAATCAAAAAAATACATTTTTGGGTTTTTCAAAATAGCTTGGAAACCATTTTGAATTCTGTTTTCTGAACGGATTACGAAAGAGCACATAAATATGCACTACTTTGCCCAGTTAACCGACTTTCTATCTTTAATAATAACAAAAGTACCCATACAATCCAACGTCCCGTGAGACACACTGTATAGTCTGAACGCATTTCAACGAATAAATATAAGAACGTATAATTGACCCTTAAAAGTAACTACCACCTACCGTGCTGGTATAACGTTCCATACGTGTACGTAATGCGATCAACATGGTATCGGCGTAACAAAAACAAAATAGCTATGAAGGAAATACACAACAAACTCTCGAAATGTATATAACCATTGAACAGTTATTAGAAATGTTATCACAACAAGGTTGAACGAGGTATTCCAATGCAGGAAAGCTGCTCAACTTTACGTCCTGTGTATATTGATAAAAGAAAGGGAGAGAGGAAAATGTCGAAGAATTGGTACACTCCAGGATTTTAGTGGTACAAAAGGAAAATTCGACTTTATCTGTTGGGAACGGTTGAAATGAATTTTCCAAGCACAAATTGAACGATTAGCGTTTGAATTTATTTTCAGCAGCTTCTTGATATGTACATAAATCATACTGAAGTACGAGAGGAAATTGTACAAAACCATTTATTTAAATCCTATTTTACGGTTATGGCTTCGTATTCTGATTTATTTCTTTCCAGGAGAAGAAAACCACGTGAATATCTAGTTTAATTATAAATATATAACAGGTACCAGTAGCCTATCAGACCTAGCAAAAAGCGTACGGTTCGCTCAGAAAATGTCAAATTATGATTTTCGCGTTTTCTCGCGATTTTCTCGCCAACCGAGCATCTTAGAGCAACGCGGTCATCAGAAATGTTTTCCTCGGCCAATTTCCTATCGAGTAACGTCGGAATCGTTCAAATCGGATGGTTAGATCAAGCACAGTTCGCTTTGACATTTCCAAATATAGTGAAACGGCAGTTTTTTGCAGTTTCTGATACTTTGGCAAGTCATAACTTCCGTACCGTTCGATATACAAAAAATCCCATATCTCCAGCGTAATCAGCGTAAAAAACTGTACCATGGACCAAAACCTTAATTGGGTGGGAAGTACTTTTGCTTTTGCCAACTGGACAAAATTTTGATAAAAATCGTATTTCTATAATTTTAAATTTGAGTAGCGCACCTAATTCGAAATCTAGGCCCCGTGTCGATATGAAACCTTCGCTATGTTACTAAAATGAGTGCGCTGATTACGAATTTACACAGAACAGGTCTCTATCTCTACTGGTTACAGATTTATACTCAAATTACGTTTTCTTAAATAACACTAAAATAAGCGAATTGGACCACATAACTTCAAAATGGTACTTCTTAGGCATATAAAAGTCTACATATTCTTGATGTACTTGTCGAGAGCAATCATTTGGTGGTGGGTAAATCTCTCTATCGCCAACGGTTGCAAAGTTCATTTTTTTTCTATCTGAATGTGCTAAATTTAGACTAAAAAAATAATTAAAATTTTTTGAAAGCTAGAGCATTCTTTTGTAGTCATGTTTATGCATTGGGACGTGCTGAATTCAATGGTGAGCTTGGTTTTTCCGTAAAGCGTACGGTTCGCTCAGAAAATGTAAAACTATGATTTTCGCGATTTTCTCGCGAACCGAGCATCTTAGAGCAACGCGGTCATCAGAAATATTTTCCTCGGCCAATTTCCTATCCAGTAACGTCGGAGTCGTTAAAATCGGATGGTTAGATCAAACACAGTTCGCTTTGACATTTCCAAATATAGTAAAATGGCAATATTTTGCAATTTTTGATGCTTTGGCAAGTCGTAACTTCCCTACCGTTCGATATACAAAAAATCCCATTACTCCAGCGTAATCAGCGTCAAAAGCTGTACCATGGACCAAAATCTTAATTGGATGGGAAGTAGTTTTGCTTTTGCCAACTGGACAAAATTTTGATAAAAATCGTATTTCTATAATTTTAAATTTGAAGTAGCGCACCTACTTCGAAATCTAGACCCCGTGTCGATATGAAACCTTCGCTATCTTACTAAAATGAGTGCGCTGATTACGAATTTACACAGAACAGGTCTCTATCTCTACTGGTTACAGAGTTGTGCTCAAATTACGTTTTTTTAAATAACACTAAAATAAGCGAATTGGGCCACATAACTTCAAAATGGTACTTCTTAGGCATATAAAAGTCTACATATTCTTGATGTAGTCGTCGAGAGCAATCATTTGGTGGTGGGTCAATCTCTCTATCGCCAACGGTTGCAAAGTTCATTTTTTTTCTATCTGAATGTGCTAAATTTAGATTGAAAAAATAATTAAAATTTTTTGAGAGCTAGAGCATTCTTTTGTATTCTTGTTTGTGCATTGGGACGTGCTGAATTCAATGGTGAGCTCGGTTTTCCCGTAAAGCGTACGGTTCGCTCAGAAAATGTAAAACTATGATTTTCGCGGTTTTTCGCGATTTTCTCGCGAACCGAGCATCTTAGAGCAACGCGGTCATATCAGAAATGTTTTCCTCGGCCAATTTCCTATCCAGTAACGTCGGAATCGTTAAAATCGGATGGTTAGATCAAACACAGTTCGCGTTGACATTTCCAAATATAGTAAAATGGCAATATTTTGCAATTTTTGATGCTTTGGCAAGTCGTAACTTCCCTACCGTTCGATATACAAAAAATCCCATTACTCCAGCGTAATCAGCGTCAAAAACTGTACCATGGACCAAAATCTTAATTGGATGGGAAGTAGTTTTGCTTTTGCCAACTGGACAAAATTTTGATAAAAATCGTATTTCTATAATTTTAAATTTGAAGTAGCACACCTAATTCGAAATCTAGGCCCCGTGTCGATATGAAACCTTCGCTATCTTACTAAAATTAGTGCGCTGATTACGAATTTACACAGAACAGGTATCTATCTCTATTGGTGACAGGAGTTGTGCTCAAATTACGTTCTTTTAAATAACACTAAAATAAGCGAATTGGACCACATAACTTCAAAATGGTGCTTCTTAGGCATATAAAAGTCTACATATTCTTGATGTACTCGTCGAGAGCAATCATTTGGCGGTGGGTAAATCTCTCTATCGCCAACGGTTGCAAAGTTCATTTTTTTTTCTATCTGAATGTGCTAAATTTAGACTGAAAACATAATTCAAATTTTTTGAGAGCTAGAGCATTCTTATGTGGTCATGTTTATGCATTGGGACGTGCTGAATTCAATGGTGAGCTCGGATGGTTAGATCAAACAGAGTTCGCTTTGACATTTCCAAATATAGTCAAACGGCAATTTTTTAAAAAACTGAATATAAAATTAAGACAGCCTACAAATTATGGCTGGTTATGGAAAGAAAGAAAAGTATGGTGTTTAGGTTATCATAGAAATGAGACGAGTTTTGGCAAGAAAACGTCGCTTAAAGCAGGGCTGGCTCGAACGAAATTAATGTCGTTTAGGGTGGATTCTGAAAAGAAATGTGCTTTTCAAAATAGGTTTCGAGGTATTTAGAGCAGTTTTAGGAAATACATAATGGAATTCACCATTGGATTCCTCGGGTGATATTCCATGGGAATACATACTTATCTCAATTTCTCCAGGCGGTCTTTAGAAATAAACGACTCATATTGAAACCAAGAAATATTGAGACGAAAATATAGCGGGTAGAGGAATGTTTGACGAGTTTCTAATTCAGTGAAGACTCGCATCCACATGCTGAATATAAATGTAATATACTATTCGCCTGTCAAGTGCCTATGACGTGTAGTACCACGATCGAACGTGGCATTTTCCGTAGATACCTACTTACACGAGCGGGGGATATTTATTTACTCGAATGGAAATTATTTGGAAATGTTGCCTGTGTTGACGACTTCGTCGTTTGAAAAATGTATAAAGCTGCATTGGACATTTTTGATTTATTTGCATCTAAGCGACGAATTTTCTATCGTATACCTTTTGTTGCAGAAACATATTCCATCTTTGAACGGTATCGGAATATGCGTCGTGAACTTCACAGATGACATGCTCGAATACATGCGGGGCATTTTTTTAATAATGTGAGTAGAATGTACCACCTATAATGTCAATTTTATTTCAGCTTAACTCATTTTTACAGACTGAAAACCAGAAAAATAACAGTGCCAATGTATTTTGTATACTTCCAGGTATACAGCACCATTATCAACGATATCGTACCTCTACATTAAAGCCTCAAGGGAGTTGGAAGTTGAGCAGGTCGATTTGGGGGTTATGTTAGAGACCAGAAGAGACGGACGCGCAAGGACGGATTCACATACTACGACTGTAGACATAAGGTTATCATTCTAAACGTTAGATTATACAAACTTAATAACGTCAATTTCTACTGTCTTATAGCCCTTTTACACCTGTGCAATTTTAACCTGCAATCTCAATCATGCGACGAATCGCATGCGATTTTTCGTTTTACACTAAGCAATTTTTGTATATATAGGTTATATGAAAAAATCGCATGGGTTTAGAATCAGTTCTAAATCCGTGCGATTTTTCCGTGCGATTTTAGAAACTTTCTAGGAACTTAAGCCAGAAAACATAAATGTAGTAGTGGTACCATTGCTGATAGACGCGTAGCGTAGGCCCAAGCGAAACATAACCTATTCCGCTAATTGTTTTTGTTCGTGCTTAGTTTGAGACGAGTTTGTTAAGATGTCGAAGGAGAATCAAGAAGATAAGAAGGAAAATATTGATAAATTCGTGTGGTCGAAATCAATTACTGAAGATCTAATCGAACTATATCAGAACCAACCAGTACTCTACTGTTCTTCTGTGCCAGAGTACAAAAACAAAAATATAAGGCTAGACGCGTTAAATGTAATACAACCAGACTTGGTGGCGAAAAATGCCTTAGCTGCCGCACAAGTCCTCACAGTTGAAGCAATTAAGAACAAAATACATAATCTAAGGACGCAGTTTTTTAAGGAGTTGGGAAGAATTAAAATTAGTGAAAAAAGTGGTGCCGGCACGTCGGACAGATACACACCAATATTGTGGTATTATGAACATTTAAAATTCCTTCAGGAATCAGAGGCAACAATGGAGTCGGAGTCAAACTTACCAGAAGTCACGCTACAACCGGAATATATTATGGATAGCGAGGATAGCCAGCCGGAGCTCATATTTGATGGCACGGTTGAAGATTTCAATTCTTCGGAAATTTTGTCACCGACACCCAGTAGCTCAAGAACGACGCCAATGGCAAAAAGAGCAAAACTTATCCCTAAACCCCAAGAGGTTGCAGAATTAATTAGCGCTACAACCAATGCACTAACAAAACGTGTCCAGTCACAAAATCAAGAAGATGATTTAACGTCATTTGCCAAAACCATCGAACACGAATTAAGAAAAATTGCAAACCCGAGCATTTTAAGAATGTTGAAGAGAAAGATTTTTAATATTGTGTTGGATGGCCAAGAGGAGCATATGGAGTAACCCTCTATTTGCTTACTAGAATTTTTTTATTTTTGTATATTAACTTTTTTAAATTTTTTTCTTAAAAATAAAATAATATTGTATTAGCAAGTGTATTTTTATTTAATATAATGAATAATTTATAATGATTTTAATATACTATAATAACTATACTATAAATAATAATGATAATAACAGAATTAATGTTAGTTTATGCCAAGTCATTTTGTCAAGGTACTGCTCCTTCAACACTATTGAAAAATTCCAAAAACTCTTGACTGTTGTCTAAGGCTAAACGAGCACTTCTGTTTCCAGCTACAAAATGCATATTTAATGACGTATCGCCTATCGATGTTTCATTTCGTATGCCATACGTATTGGGGCATTCTGTTCGTAGAAAATTATGCAAAACTATACAAGTCAAAGTTCATTATTTACTAAATGTAGATTTACCCGATCTTTTCGCTAAGCCATGGTTTAGTCTACCAACGCCGTTCCGTTCTTTGTGTTAACAACAAACTCGCAGCTCCAATTATGATGCTACGGAGAGCAATTTCCTCTAAATCGACGACGTTAGGCATTTTAACACATATGTATATCAACACATGCATCAACAATCGATACTAGCAAGGTTTCTTATACATATAAACGATAGTTTTGGTGCTAAGAAGGTTATGTTTATGTATAAATAACAAAACAACGAGGTTATGCGATGCGTGTTGATGTGTGTAGCACTGTTGCCAATCAAAGAAGTTACAGTTGTTAAAAAATAAAATCACTGATGCTGAAGCCATGCAATTTATTAAACTTGCACAGGTGTAAACGGTCGACAAACGGTGATAAAATTGCATGCGATTTTGAAAAATTGCATGCGATTTTGAAAAATCGCATGATTGAGATTGCAGGTTAAAATTGCACAGGTGTAAAAGGGCTATTAGTTTCCATATTGAAGATGGTTTATAACAGCATAAATTATGAATTACAGTTTTCGTTAAACACTAATTTGCAGGATCGTGTTCTTAAGTGGCCCAGAGGTGGTAGCACGACTATTTTAGAAAAGTTTCAAATTTATTTAATGAATCTCCATATGTTCTGAGAGTGCAAAAACAACTTTGTTGTATTTTTATTTCACTCGGTTCAGACATTTTGAACATTGGTATGTATTTCCGTTAAACTAAATAACTTTGTTTGGGTTTGTCATAGAAAGTGCATATAAAGTCTATTCCATTTAGCGCATTCCACGCTGAGTATATAATTTGTAGTTTACATTTATGAACCGAATAAAATAAAAAAATACTAGAATTACTTTTGCACTCCCAAAACATATGGAATGTATAGTCAAGCAACCAATTTATTTTTTTCTGGCCCATTTTATTGCTCCTATTGATTCCTCCTATTCAATGAGACTGACCCTATCGCTTAAACACAATCAATTGCTTTTTCTAAGATGGAGGACAATGAAATATGTTCGTGTTTCAGAAACATCAGGCGTGAAAGTGATCAAAGTCAACAAAGCAGGGTGAGCCGAACAATTGGTCGACCAAGCGCGAGGTTGCCAGAACGTATGCTGATGGAAACGAATGACGAATTGATTGTGCCAAAGGAAAAGCGTACGCAGAAATATTTGGGACTGATGGTAACAGTCTACGCAATGTGCATTTGCCCACTGATGGTCCTTCGCGTTGCCCGACTTGTCTTGATAGAAACATACGACAATACATCGAAATTTGATATATTCTACACGGTTTTTGTATGGATTGCCTTCATACCAACATGTGCGACGCCATTCATTTTCTTGTTTTGGCAAATGAGCAGGTATGTAGGCTTTTTTGTGTATTTAAAAAATTAGAACTCAATAGAAATGTCGTCCGGCGAATCCGCCATTTTGTACTATATTTAATTCTCGAATATCAATGCATAACTTAATAATAAAAGTTTATTTGAAGCCAATAAAATACATTTGCGCGTAAATCAAACTCATTTAGCCAATGAATTAACGATATAGCAGGTCAATCGTGAGAAAAACAAAGTAAGTTAATGAATAACGGTGTGTTTGGTAAAACTATGGAACGTTTCACATTCAACGTGAAGTAAAAGTACGAGAGTTATTTTGTTTTTTTAATTTCGCGGGTTTAATGGAACTGAATTCAAGTGGCAAATATAATATTGCTTCCAGGCCCACAAAGGAACGACTACGAGGTTACTTCCGTTCTAGGAATTGGAAACTAAGACAGTCATGTGAGACGGTAGTAACAACAGCCAGCACCCCGGCGTTGCTAAGGGTCAGCAGAACCACCAGTACAAGCGAAGGGCCGTTACATCATCATTACCTTCATCAACGGGGAACTCCTGAAGGGCACTCAGATACCAGCAGTCTTCATCAGCAGTCGTCCTGATTGGAACAGCAAATTCGGTAGGTGAATTCTTGTTGGTAAATAGTGTATTGTTGTGAGTTGTTTGTGAGTATGATGATATAATATAACTCACTTGTTAATATTTGTTTCTCTTCTTCTTAGGAGACCATCGAGGCGGTATGCAGCCCGTGAGCTTCTGATTTAATATCATCTGATAACAGCGCCAAGGGTTTCTCAAGGTCGTTATCGCCACAAAGGGCAACAGTCAGAAAACCAAGTAGTTTGCAAATATTATACATTATTATGATGCATTTCTACAATGTACCAAAGGGGTAATTTTTGATTTTCGATGTTTTTAAACCGACAACAATAATTTGTGTCAATTAATTGTTATTCTCTTCTTATTTTATATTTTATAATATCGATTTACTGTAGTACTATACTGAATGTTAAAATAATGTGTAATTATGTAATGAATGTTACTGTCAAAACAGCCAAATGATATACAAATTATAAATGATGTTGATGTGATCATAAGAGTACAATAAAGTTTAAAATTGTAGGTTGTCGTTTTTGTTATTTTAGTAAACTGCAATAAGACGGTAGGTATATCTGTAAAATTTAGGACAGTACTGAACTCTTAGTTATATGTTGGTAACTACACTTGCATGCAAAAATATCGGTTCTCCTAAAATGTACAACCATATACAACCATATTACATACAACCATATTATGTATCATCTGAAATATAACAGTAGCCCGATCTTTTGAACATTTTGATCTTCTGAACATTTTGATTTTAAAGATTCACATAAATTTTGAGCAGTTGTAACAAACTGGGACAGGAATAACTTTTGAAAAAAATAAAAATAAAAGTATAGTGTAAATTGTAATTAATTGACTACTTATTTGATTTTGTCTTTTGCTACTAAGGACTTTATTACAAGAGATGTGACATGTTATTTCGATTTTATTTCGTAGATATCAAACCAAAAGTCTACGTCACCCAAATATTAAATGTGACTGATAGGTTCGGCATCTACAACTGACAAAAAGACAGGAAAAGGTTTAATTACTTATTGAACCAGAGTGTCTTTTTTTTTTTAAATATAATCTGTTTTAATCATTTCGTAAAATTTCAAGCACGTCATGCTTAAATTTATTTTGCAGAACAACAACCACAGCTCTTACTAGTTGAAACAAATTAAACACAAATAGTCCGTTATCTCGTTTAGGAATACTCGGGTCATAATGATTTTCTTTTTGAAACGTTGCAAATTTAAAGCACTAAAATCTGTATAGCTCAACGATTGAATTTATTTATTTATTTAATAAATGTTCGTCTTAATATAAACAATCATAGTATGAAAGGATTATACAACCCCCCATTATAAATCTTTAATTTGACGTATGATTGGAAAAGTTGTAAACATTTTGCTAAAGCAAAAAACCTCGGAGTGAAACTACTTGCATGCATGTAATGACTACCTCTATAGAATTTGGTGTTTGATGGAAAGTTATGCAATAATTGATGAAAAATTTATTTCAACATTTTGTTAACGCAACCAACTAAAATATAAATTCCCTGCAATCTGTGCTCCACATAATATAGTCATGTGGGGGGTTTTCACTTTTATCTGCAACAAAGATTCAAGGTGATTTTGATGAAATCAAAACTGTGTTTGAAACTACCATAAAGAAATACATCCCCCTACATATCGGCAGAAAATTAGTTTATCGCAAACATTATTACGCTCAGGAAGGAAAAATCATCAGTGCCATGCCCGTATCCCTATTTTCTCTAGGGATACTATGTAATTTATTCGCAGTATAACCTTGTTCCGATATGAAAGCAAATTTTCATTTCTAACGCAATCCGGTCAGTTATTTTCTGGCTATGTGGTCGAATTCTAATAGCTATTACGCTTCACTTGATTTGATGTGAAATAGAACTTTCTACAGACTAAGAGATTCATGACTGAATTATCCCAGGATTTAAATTCAAGTAACAGTAAATTCTGCCGCCAAGATTTAACATTTACGTGGCCCTTGTAGCCCCTGTAGACTTTTCCTAGTAAAATTGGACATTAAAGTGACAAAGTGTTCGCTGACACCGCAGTAAACTGTGAGAACATAAATTTGTCAAGTGTAATTTTGAGCGACGGCAGAAAATCGCTTCGTAAGTAGTGAAAAGTAATATGATGGAATATTTATTATACAGGAATTTTGGAATTTTTTTTTACACTGAGGATTTGTTAAGAATTGTGTCAGTCTCATTTAGTATTATATCACAAATTGTGTTACTAATTGTATACCGGTAAACTTGAGTGGTTTAGTCATTGTAAGGAAATTACAATCTTACTTATACTAAGCACGTTTGCATTCTATATTATATACTATAGTATTTTAAATATTAACAACAAACAAACAACAGTGAAAAAAAACAACAGTGATTCAATTGGTAATTATTGATTTATTCCTTTACCTTCCTTGTCCAAGCGGTTTATTTACGCAACGAGATATTTTTTGCTATCCATTTGTAGATCTGGCGACCTATCGATTTATCCAATCCATCTATCCGTCCATCAATCTATCCGTCTATCAATCTATCCATCTATCAATCTATTCATCTATTAATCTATCCGTCTATCACCCTATCCGTTTATCAATCTATCCATCTATTGATCTATCGTTCTATCGATGTATCTATTTATCCATCTATCCGTTTATCCATCTATCCATCTATCCGTCTATCCGTCTATCCATCTATCCATCCATCCATCCATCCATCCATCCATCCGTCCATCCATCCATCTATCCATCTATCCATCTATCCATCTATCCATCTATCCATCTATCCATCTATCCATCTATCCATCTATCCATCTATCCATCTATCCATCTATCCGTCTATCCATCTATCCATCTATCCATCTATCCATCTATCCGTCTATCCGTCTATCCAGCTATCCATCTATCCATCTATCCATCTATCCATCTATCCATCCATCCATCCATCCATCCATCCATCCATCCATCCATCCATCCATCCATCCATCCATCCATCCATCCATCCATCCATCCATCCATCCATCCATCCATCCATCCATCCATCCATCCATCCATCCATCCATCCATCCATCCATCCATCCATCCATCCACCCATCCATCCATCTATCCATCTATCCATCTATCCATCTATCCATCTATCCATCTATCCATCTATCTAATGTATCCATCTATCCATTTATCCATCGATCCATCTAAACATTACTACTTTTGGATTAAACATTTATAACTGTTTCGTTCTGTGGCAGTGACCCTGTATTTCGCATAAATAAAATTTTGCGTTCACTTCGTAAAGTTCGGCAAACTAACTTATGGGACAAAAGAAATGCGTTAAAATGTTCTACTGTTCGTGTAAAGCTGTCACACCGGGATATCAGAGACAATGGTCCTTTAAGCTCGGCTAAATGAAACAAAAAGCATTGCTTTGACTGTTTTCTCCATAATTGCTTTGGGTATCTAAACTTTAAAGTGGTTGTCGGTTAGTCAGTGGAAATGATTTGCATTTATCATGCTTAGGTGTATTATTATGAACTTCGAAGTACAACTTATATTCCTCGATTAATAAATAAAATCTAGACAATTTTTCGGGAATGCTGTACTTGTAATAGTAGATCTCTTATTACAAAAATTACAGAAAAAAACTGGCAAACTGCGTAAAATACAAGCTCAGCATCTAAGGAATTAATAATGAATGTCTGTTAATGATTTTACCCAATTTAAAAACACATTAAAGGTGTCTGTTTAAAATTCGGATGAATAAAAAACAAAAGTCGCTTGTCAAAAACAGACGATGCTAGACATTTTCGTAATGAGTTAGTGAAATATAAATTAATACCCTTTTCATGTGATTGATTAATAACATGACATTTTTTAATTCACAATTTTATATTTACATTTATTCCTTCTTTCGTAAAATTTTATTTAATTTTGTTAAATACCCAACTGATTACAACAGCTGCAAGTTTGTTAATATAATATTGGTTCGTTTGTTTTTGATCCTATAATAAATAGAATGAAATTGTAAATCAACATGTTGGATTAATATTTTGATTAATAACAGCAATTATTATTGTCATTGTAAGCTAAATAATATATGACGGATTCGTTGCCAGAGTACATATTAATAATAACAATGGTTACAGATTTCAATACATTTTCAGCCAGAGGAATGGGTTAACCAAATACAAATGCAAATAACAAAAACGGTAAGAATTTTCAATCATTTCTTGCCTATTTTAAGTAAAGAAAATTCAAATATTTCGATGGAGAATTAAAATCATCAGTTCAACGCCTCAAATCGGGAATCTTAATTGCTTATAGATAATTTGGATAGACCTTTTTAGGGACAGCAACGACCATTGATATGGAATGGATCAAATTGGTTATTATTCAACAATAAATTCCTTACTCATTTCATATTATTATATTTTCCGAGACGCGTTAGTAATGCAGCAAAAACAAACATGTGCATACTTCGTTCAAGGATATTATTTCCTAGTCGAAATTGAAATATAAAAAGACACGACTATGCCTCGAAAACAATTTCTTTCGACAAAAAAAATGTATCTTTCTGTGGAGCATTGACGGTATGAGTATGTTTTCGTCAAATATTCGAGCAACATTCGGCGTAGTTATTCTACAGCCATAATGGAACACGTTTTTGTCCAGCCGGCCGGTCCGCTTCGAGAGTTTGAAACGTGGTTTGTAAGTGCACATGTTTTGAATCGAAGTAACATTTTTTACTGTAGGAATTTTTAACCTTTGACTTATTTATAAAATATCAATCTGAGTTTAATTTGCTTAGACGAATAATATACTGGGTATTAAAACAACTTAACATTTTCTTTTATTTCTGCAACGAATTAAATTGAAAATTCTAATACTTCTAATACTAACAACTTCTAATACTGTTGTTGGCCTAAAACTCTTCGCTTTTCTTTTAAATTAAGGATTATATTATCTAAATAGCAGGATCTAACGATGCTATTAACAAAACCGGTTACCCAAAGAATTTTGAAATGAAGATTTGCAAAGAAAAACTTATTTGTTGATTTATCAAATTTATTATGCTGTTAGACTGTCCATCTTATAAATTGCTGGTATAGAAAGTATTTTATTGTGTCCCTGCTTTCATGTTAATAATGAATTACTTAAATCAAGAAAAGTATCAGCGATTGGTGGTTATGTACAATATAATGACTTATTAGGCAGTACCCATTTTTTTTACATAACTTACTGTCACCGGTAAATTATCATTTTGATTTAGCCGGTAATTTAAGAAAATATAATTTAACAGTTGCAATTTTTCATTACGTCGTAATTTAAATTTGAAAGTAATAATTTTAATTTCAGCGGTAATTTACTGAAAAAAATAATTACGGAAATCTAACATCCTTAGTCAGATTGCTAGTTATCTACAAAATAATGACTTTTATTTACCAAACTTCTATATTAACATAAGTAGCATTCATTCATAACCTACAGTGATCGGTATTAACGCCGGGTTAATTTAACATTTTGAATTTTTAATTACCCGATAATTTAAACCAGCGTAATTTACCATTTTGAATTTTTAATTACCAGATAATTTAAACCAACGTAATTTACCATTTTTAATTTTTATTTACGTGGTAATTTAATATTTGAAATTAATAATTTTAATTTCAACGGTAATTTAAGAAAAAAAATAACTACCGTAATAGGGTATTCCGGTGTTTTTGAAATTGTCATTTTTTACAAAGTATGGGTGCTACTGTTTGCTAATTCACAAGTAAAATATCAAACATTGTTTTAAATTAAGAGAAATCGTTGTTTGAAGTTTGAATTAGGATTGGTCTTTGTGACGTCACAAAGACCGCTCAAAGTGAGCGACTTGACAACGTTGCTATATCTAGGGTGCACGTAGTAAATTTTTGTCTTCTGTTGTGTCAACGTTTAGAATCGCTCGTTTGTTGACACCTGCTTTGGTTATTGCGGTTATATCAAACACTTGTTCAAAATGTATAAACTCCAACGCCGACATTGTTCTGTGCCGGGCTATAACAGCAGTAGAACAGTAACTACTGATAAGATTTTCTTTACATTGCCGACTAGCGAGATGAGAGATGTTTGGCTTCAAGTTTCAATGATCAAATCATCTCTCAAAAAAGGTACCTTTATTCGTTGTCAAACAACAGGGTCGCCAACCGTCAACTTGGCCGATCAGCTGTTCGAGAGCTGTCCGCTGTTGCCACCGCTACTAGGGATCGGTAATCATCGTGTATTTCCGAGGGTGGTCGGTGAATTCAAACGAAATGCACTTTTAATTGCAATTATCTCATAGAAAAACTAAATCAAAAAGCTCTTAGCTTAAGTTTATGAATCCTCATAAATTGTACAATAGGTTAAACCGAATATCTGCTTAAATTTTAACATGACCGGAATACCCTGTAATTTAACATCCCTGGCTACAAATAATATCATTCTGTAGCTCTAAGATATGACATACATATTGTTGTTCATGCAATACTGTCACACAGGCTAGATTGTTGGGGTATATTGGGATGCGTTCATAAAATGTACACGCACCTCTCTGTGACAAAACTGACGCTAAAACTGACTAGCAAACTGAATCGTGTGTTCCCATAATTCCGTTTCACATTTTCGTTCGAGCATGCTTGCGTGCAAATGTGACAGTTTTGCATGACCATGTGTGGGCCGGTAAACTCTTACGGGCAACTAATCTAACTAGTAGATGTGCGATGTTGGACAACGAGAAGAACAAGAACATTGTTATGGTCGAGTCGCCAAAACAGCCGAGTCACGTCATAACTGTTCTTTCTTGCATTTCGACTATAGATCCAAACGTTACAGTACTAACTTCTCTGTTGAACATGACTAACAGAAGAATTAAAAATTACCCGGAGATATTAAATTATGACGTGAGTTGGGTGTTTTGATGGCTCTGCTACAGTTTGTAATTACCTATCCCCGCGGGTCGTTTGATGGTAGTTGTATTTGCGGTGTATGATATTACCTAATTACGAATATGCATAATATGTTATTGTGGTCAGCTGCGATAAATTGATCCATCATCCATATTACCACATGCTCGAACCGGGACAACGGGGCTACTTTTTAAAGAGAATTGACCATTTCATTTGTGAAACGACAGTACAACAACGCACCACGAGTGATTAGTTTCATTACCAGAATAATTTATTTATGGAACAGGCAGTGGCGGCTCGTGCATATTTCCTCGAGAATTCCAAGCGCAAGTCGGCTATACGACCTATGGCCGCAGCAAGGCCGCAACCGTCTGCTACCGCTACACTGCGTGTCGACGCCTGAATTACAGCCCGCGAGCGAGCAAATTGGGCCGCGGCGATTGGTTCGTTTACTCTGAAATGGTTGCAAGTATCCAGTACACCAGAACTACTGGACCACGCCCCCAGTGGTGTCTAGAAACGCAGCGACGTCATGCTTACGCGACTGGCGACGTGCATTATTACATTCTGGTTGTAGACAATGTAGACAGTTGACTCTTGACACTCGTACGCTGTGTAGTTTAGTTGCCCGTGAAGCGCTTATTACATGAAATTAAAAAAAATAATGAATTCAGTGCTTATTAGCTCAATCATTTAGCAGTCTAAATTGCATCGATAAGAGGCTTGGGGGCCTACCCCTAATTTAGTGATAACACAATGCGTGTCGACCAAATCTCGGTAATTTACAAAGACATTTAATGCTGATGTTTACAGCAAAAATGAGTGGATTTGTGGGTGTGACGTCAAAAATGTTTTTTTTTTGTTTTCCTTGTCTATTATTTGGAGCCGATGACAGGTGGACAAAACAGGTATGACAGTTTTAAATCATTGAACCGACCGAATTAAGAAGTTAGAGCCGTTTAAAATATCGATTTGTTAATTGAAAAAAATTGAATTGAAAAAACTTATAAGTCCATATAAAACTTTTTACTCAGTATGAACATTTGCTATCTGAAAAAAAGTTCTGCGGGAAAAAAGTGGTACACCGTAGATAGTACTAAACAATAACAGGGATTTAAGACCCATGGGACGTAGCAGCCAAAGATAATTAAAATACAGTAGACTCTCCTATAACGCGAGTTCGTACAACGCGAATTCCTACAACGCGCAAGAGATTTTGCGACAACAAATTCATATAACGCGATTCTCCTACAACGCGCGACGTGCGCGTATTGTTGTCCGGCCGATATGTGCTAACTGCCCATGAGCCATAAGCATGCCGCAGCTATTTTGAACTGTTACCACCGCGGTTCGAAAATACATAACCAAAATGTTTCGTAACGACGCGGCACGATGGATGATGGACACAAGCAAAAGTTACAAAGAGAATATATTATTATTAAATTAACAAATCCAACTACCATACTGAATAAGAAAAACGAAAACAATGCAATATAAGCTGTCTGTACATGCGGTAAATGTACACATGATTTTGCTATAAGAATGAATTAGTTTCTTCGAGTTTGTTTTACGTGTATTCACTAATTCATACTGTTCTTAATGCTGCTCATCAACATAACAGGTAGGACATTTAATTCGATTTATAATGTGTTTTCGGGTTATGACGTCTTTTAGTTATAAATTTTGCATTGTTTTTGGCGTTAAAACGCTACAGGCGGGCGGTGCATGCGTCAAAATTCGCGATCTTCAAGTTCCTATAACGCGTTTTCGTACAACGCGTAACATTAAACCGCGTTGTAGCAGAGTCTACTGTAAGAGTATTTAAGAATAAGACTGAGTCATTTTTTAGTGCACAAATAAAAATATTTTTTTATAAAACATATATGTCATATAAAACTGGTAGGTACATGAAAGTTGCAACCCCCATTTTTCTAGATGACGAGCCGCCACTGGGCACCAGCGTCATCGGAACTTCTACATAAAACAGAATTCGTAAATACTATAATGGGAAAGTTTATATTTGCTGTTTTAGTTCTACTTCAAATTTAGGTTTTGGGAAAATGATTATCAAAACTACCCAAAAGTTAAATGATTATTTTTTTGTTTAAGGCAATTTTATATAGTAAATATTGCTGTTATACATTAGAAGTTAGAAGGCTTGCGTCCTGGCGACTTTGCGTCGGCGACAACTAAATAGCATTAGCATTTGGGACCAATTTACACAATTAAGTTACTGCTTTGCTCTATTCTCTAAGGAACATCAATATGTCGAATAGTAATTACACTAATTAGTTCAATCCATTAGAATTTAGAATGGACGTAGTTTAGAATATCCAGTAGTTTGTAGCGTTTTCGTAAAAAAATCATAACTCTAAAAATAACCGAAGAATTTTTATGAAACTTTCTACGATTGTTTATTATGCATCAATAAACAGTATACAGGCCATAACAATACATGAAACTGCCTCAAAGAGAAATGCTGATTTTTTGAATTTATTGAAACAGCCATATTTTCACTATAAATCGTAAAAAAAATCATAACTCTAAAAATAACCGAAGAATTTTTATGAAGCTTGCTACGATTGTTTATTATGCATCAATAAATAGTATAAAGGCCATAGTAACACGTCGAACTCGCTCAAAGGGCAATGCTGATTTTTTAATTTATTGAAACAGTCATATTTTCACTATAAATCGTAAAAAAATCATAACTCTGAAAATAACCGAAGAATTTTTATGAAGCTTGCTACGATTGTTTATTATGCACCAATAAACAGTATAAAGGCCATAGTAACACGTCGAACTCGCTCAAAGGGCAATGCTGATTTTTTAATTTATTGAAACAGCCATATTTTCACTATAAATCGTAAAAAAATCATAACTCTAAAAATAACCGAAGAATTTTTATGAAACTTTCTACGATTGTTTATTATGCATCAATAAACAGTATACAGGCCATAACAATACATGAAACTGCCTCAAAGAGAAATGCTGATTTTTTGAATTTATTGAAACAGCCATATTTTCACTATAAATTGTAAAAAAACTCATAACTCTAAAAATAACCGAAGAATTTTTATGAAACTGTCTACGATTGTTTATTATGCATCAATAAACAGTATACAGCCCATAACAATACATGAAACTGCCTCAAAGAGAAATGCTGATTTTTTGAATTTATTGAAACAGTCATATTTTCACAATAAATCGTAGAAAAATTATAACTCTAAAAATAACCGAAGAATTCTTATGAAACTTGCTACGATTGTTTATTATGCATCAATAAACAGTATAAATGCCATAGTAACACGTCGAACTCACTCAAAGGGCAATGCTAATTTTTTTAATTTATTGAAACAGTCATATTTTCACTATAAATCGTAAAAAAATCATAACTCTAAAAATAACCGAAGAATTTTTATGAAACTTGCTACGATTGTTTATTATGCATCAATAAACAGTATAAAGGCCATAGTACCACGTGAAACTCCCTCAAAGGGGGATGCTGATTTTTTGAATTTATTGAAAGTCATTTTTTCACTATAAATCGTCAAAAAATCCTGTCTCTAAAAATAACCGAAGAATTTTTATGAAACTTGCTACGATTGTTTATTATGCATCAATAAACAGTATAAAGGCCATAGTACCACGTGAAACTCCCTCAAAGGGGGATGCTGATTTTTTGAATTTATTGAAACAGTCATTTTTTCACTATAAATCGTCAAAAAATCCTGTCTCTAAAAATAACCGAAGAATTTTTATGAAACTTGCTACGATTGTTTATTATGCACCAATAAACAGTATAAAGGCCATAGAAACACGTGAAACTACCTCAAAAAGGAATGCTTATTTTTTTAATTTCTTGAAACAGTCATTTTTTCACAATAAATCGTAGAAAAATTATAACTCTAAAAATAACCGAAGAATTCTTATGAAACTTGCTACGATTGTTTATTATGCATCAATAAACAGTATAAAGGCCATAGTAACACGTCGAACTCGCTCAAAGGGCAATGCTGATTTTTTAATTTATTGAAACAGCCATATTTTCACTATAAATCGTAAAAAAATCATAACTCTAAAAATAACCGAAGAATTTTTATGAAACTTGCTACGATTGTTTATTATGCATCAATAAACAGTATAAAGGCCATAGTAACACGTCGAACTCGCTCAAAGGGCAATGCTGATTTTTTAATTTATTGAAACAGCCATATTTTCACTATAAATCGTAAAAAAATCATAACTCTAAAAATAACCGAAGAATTTTTATGAAACTTGCTACGATTGTTTATTATGCATCAGTAAACAGTATAAAGGCCATAGTACCACGTGAAACTCCCTCAAAGGGGGATGCTGATTTTTTTAATTTATTGAAACAGTCATTTTTTCACTATAAATCGTAAAAAAATCATAACTCTAAAAATAACCGAAGAATTTTTATGAAACTTGCTACGATTGTTTATTATGCATCAGTAAACAGTATAAAGGCCATAGTACCACGTGAAACTCCCTCAAAGGGGGATGCTGATTTTTTGAATTTATTGAAACAGTCATTTTTTCACTATAAATCGTCAAAAAATCCTGTCTCTAAAAATAACCGAAGAATTTTTATGAAACTTGCTACGATTGTTTATTATGCATCAATAAACAGTATAAAGGCCATAGTACTACGTGAAACTCCCTCAAAGGGGGATGCTGATTTTTTGAATTTATTGAAACAGTCATTTTTTCACTATAAATCGTCAAAAAATCCTGTCTCTAAAAATAACCGAAGAATTTTTATGAAACTTGCTACGATTGTTTATTATGCACCAATAAACAGTATAAAGGCCATAGAAACACGTGAAACTCCCTCAAAAAGGAATGCTTATTTTTTTAATTTCTTGAAACAGTCATATTTGCACTATAAATCGTAAAAAAATCATAACTCTAAAAATAACCGAAGAATTTTTATGAAACTTGCTACGATTGTTTATTATGCATCAATAAACAGTATAAAGGCCAAAGTGACACGTGAAACTCCCTCAAAGGGGAATGTTGATTTTTTTAATTTATTGAAACAGTCATATTTTCACAATAAATCGTAGAAAAATTATAACTCTAAAAATAACCGAAGAATTCTTATGAAACTTGCTACGATTGTTTATTATGCATCAATAAACAGTATAAAGGCTATAGTAACACGTCGAACTCGCTCAAAGGGCAATGCTGATTTTTTTAATTTATTGAAACAGTCATATTTTCACTATAAATCGTAAAAAAATCATAACTCTAAAAATAACCGAAGAATTCTTATGAAACTTGCTACGATTGTTTATTATGCATCAATAAACAGTATAAAGGCCATAGTAACACGTCGAACTCGCTTAAAGGGCAATGCTGATTTTTATAATTTATTGAAACAGTCATATTTTCACTATAAATCGTAAAAAAATCATAACTCTAAAAATAACCAAAGAATTTTTATGAAACTTGCTACGATTGTTTATTATGCATCAATAAACAGTATAAAGGCCATAGTATAGTACCACGTGAAACTCCCTCAAAGGGGGATGCTGATTTTTTGAATTTATTGAAACAGTAATTTTTTCACTATAAATCGTCAAAAAATCCTGTCTCTAAAAATAACCTAAGAATTTCTATGAAACTTGCTACGTTTGTTTATTATGCACCAATAAACAGTATAAAAGCCATAGAAACACGTGAAACTCCCTCAAAAAGGAATGCTTATTTTTTAAATTTCTTGAAACAGTCATATTTTCACTATAAATCGTAAAAAAATCATAACTCTAAAAATAACCGAAGAATTTGTATGAAGCTTGCTACGATTGTTTATTATGTATGTTTATAATATACGTACATACATCTTAGCAGCTTCAACTGTGCTCTCTTTGGATATTGTCCTATATAATGCAAAACCAGAACATTATATAATTATGTATAATTTCGCGCAAATTGTAAGTTTAAAAAAATCAGTGTGGTAAACTAGCACCGGTAGAAAGCTATAATTTATAGCATTTATTACCCATTCATCTGCGACCGAGGTGTATCTAAATAAATATAACCGTCGATCGCGCATTAACCGATTACGATTGCATACGTCCGTACAAACATTTATCAAATGAAAATTAGAGAGATTAGTACGTACCTAATCCAGAAATGTGATGCGGATTCACAAACATTGTGATTACTAAGCGATATCCATCGAACAAAACAAACCGACTCAACACAGCAACTACGCGTAGCAGCCGATCAAAGTTATGTCGCATTCCAGCCATAGAATTGCCATTCATCCGTCTCTAGTACTACACAAATACACCCACATTAAGATTCGACAATCCAAATGATTTTTATTGTTGATAAACCAACAAACAGCTGACCACGCTTGTGTACGTTCATATCAACCTGGCGAATGTAGGTCATTGTCACGCTCAGCGAGAAAGACCGGAGTGGAGGGAGAACTGAATGTCTTTAATAATAGAAATCTTGCATATTGAGACTAGCGTCTAAAATGCATGTGAATTCGTTAGAGAAAGCGAAACTTAATTTGAAAATTAAAAGTACAGATTTTTTCAATTTCCAAACCCTTTTCATTACCGGGCCCACGAATTTCAATAGATTAATTATTATTGTAAAATTTGTACTGACTGCAATGAATTACAGAGAAAATTACTAGGAAGAATCCTTACGAATAACCAACTTCGACAATGATCGTATCTTTCCGGCAAAACCGCCATTTTTAAATGTACGTTTCAGGCATCCGCATCCGCATCCGTAGATCATAAATTACGTGAAAAGTATACTTACATAATTCAAAGTAGTCTCACAGGTAAAACCTGAAAAAATCAAAATCGTAATAAAAATTCTGGAATCGTGTTCATCAAGTATACAGTAGACATACTTCATTGCAACAACTATCAAACTATAAATTATGGAAATGAAAAATATGTATAGAATTCAATATATAATATAAATATAACAATAATAACAATAAAGATAATAAAATTATATCAATTCTAACGCGAACTAATAATGTGTATTCTGTTAATTTAGTATTTTCTTATTCGTGTTTGTCAGCCCCTTTGACGGGGCGAAGGCCTCCCCCAGTGTTGTCCATCTCCTCTATTGGCTGTTTGTGCAACCAATTGGATGCCACCTGTCATCTTGATATCATCAGTCCATCTCTTAAATGATCTTCCTCTGCTTCTTGTAACGGTCGCCGATACCATTTATTTTATAAGTAACTTTAAGAATAATAGATTATATTATCATTATGTTACCCGCGATCGTTACATTCTTGTAACCCTGTACTTGTAGCCATTCGGTTATCGTCTTACTCCAGCTGTATGTGACCAGTATTTTGTTTTCATCTCGTTTGGATTCATATTTGGATTTCTTTGTTTTGTCGTTATGCGAATGGCTTCAAGTGACCCAAGTGCACGCTTTCGCTTACCAATTCGATGTTGTTCTCTTCTATTCTGACGTCAATAGCTTCTTTCTTCGTCATTCATCAGTATTTTCTCTGTTGATTTGTAGACCTACACTGCCGCTCATGGAAGTTCGGACACATAACACATAGTAAACATAGGAAATAATGATAAAAGCACTGATAACGTAGCAATAGGCACCTATATTTCTACCAAATAGCGAACACACTCTTAACGTTGATTTCCAGTAACATACGACATCATTAAATGTGCTAATTTAAAATAATTTGTATATTTAATTATTATGCATAATTTATGCTGTTTTGTAACTGGTTGTTGGGAATTTTCTAGTTTCCATTAAAAAGGATTAAATACGAAATAACAAATAGAGTCATAAATACTGCATCTCAGACACATGTTGCGACCCCATTTTTACCAGATTTTTGCATCAAATGCTCGAATTCGTATTCAAACGAGTCTGTGCCTGCAATCTGTAGTTTGCACAAGATAACTCTCTCACGCGGAAGACATCATGCGACGCGGAAAGCCAACAAACAAGGGACAGTGTTCTGAAATTATCGCTTTTCATTACGAACGATTGTCAGTTAGTGAAAATGCAAGAAATAAGTCAACGATAAGTGAGTCAACGATAAGTGACACTCTTCACCAATATGAAGAAACATGGAAGTTTGATGACATGTTCGGCCGGGACTATCACGAATAATTTCCCAAGCGGATGAAGAACGATTAAAACTAATTTTTAAGCAAAGCAGAAAATTGACCGCACCTAAAATCACCTCTGAAGTCAATAGCGATCGTGAAAGACCAATTTTCGTAAGAACAGGGAAACGACGTCTCCAAGCTGAAAATCGGCATGGACGCGTCGCCGTACGCTAACCATTGCTTGGTCGGGAAAATCGTCAGACACTACTGTTTCTAGTCTTCATTTGTCCAACTTCGATGTGTTCGTGCCCACTGAAGTCGTTTCTGACGATTTCCCCGACGAAGCAATGGTTTTCGTACGGCAACGCGTCCATGCAGATTTTCGCGCTTGGAGACGTCGTTTCCCTGTGCTTACGAAAATTGGTCTTTCGCGGTCGCGATTGACATCAGAGGTGATTTTAGGTGCGGTCAATTTTCTGTTTGCTTAAAAATTAATTTTAATCGTGCTTCATCCGCTTGGGAAATTATTCGTGATAGTCCCGGCCGAACACGTCATCCAGTGAGGAGTGTCACTTATCGTTGACTGACTTATTTCTTGCATTTTCACGAACTGACAATCGTTCCTGATGAAAAACGATAATTACAGAACGCTGTTCCTTGCTTGTTGGCTTTCCGCGTCGCATTATGTCTTCCGCGTGACAGAGTTATCTTGTCCAAACTACAGATTGCAGGCACAGACTCGTTTGAATACGAATTCGAGCATTTGATGCAAAAATCTGGTAAAAATGGGGTCGCAACATGTGTCTGAGATGCAGTATTTATGACTCTATTTGTTATTTCGTATTTAATCCTTTTTAATGGAAACTAGAAAATTCCCAACAACCAGTTACAAAGCAGCATAAATTATGCATAATAATGAAATATAAAAATTATTTTAATGTAGCAAAATGAGAACGTGGGTAATGTAAAAGAGGGGTTACGGCTTCTTCTAGCTTCAAGTTTGTGTCCATTGTTTTGGGTTGTTTTGCCCAGTGTTATCCAAATACAAGTCCTTAATAAGTGAGATATATTTTTATCACCTGCCAGTTTCATCTGTTAGCAAGCTTTTATCCGTGCGTACTGTACTTGTATTCTTATAAATAATATAAATCATATTGAATAACAGTATATGAAAATTCATATTTTCTAACCAGTATGAAATAATATTCTTCATAACTGTTCAAAGTTCGATAGAATTCTTTTGACAGATATGAAGGTTAGGATTCAACGTACTTTGGCGATTTTTATCAAGGCTTAGTACATAAAATGAAAACTTATCTGAGCTATTAGACTGCGCAACTGCCTATCCCAAAGCTCCTATCTCTGACTAGACTGGTTTCAGTTGATCGTATCGCCTCGCCGGGAAAAGCTGCGCCCGTTCTGTCGCTGGTCACGCGCAAGTTTCATGTAAACAAACAACACTGAAAGTCTTTTCCTACTTTTCCAATAAAAATGTAGACTTTTTCCCGTCAAAAATGAGTGAAACTAGCAACGGTACGAAGGACCAATTCGCAGATATCCCACCCAACATAAAAGAAGTGATTTTTCAGTTTTTACTTGGTATTCACGATGAAAATGTGGACATTTCAGTGCCGCGCCTGAAGGGATCTTTCAATAAGTTGTTCTACTTTGTTGTATTCATATACGGGTTGCTCATAATCATTGGTGTTCTCGGTAATACTGCCGTTATTTATCACATATTGAGACACCGGCTGTATAAGGATCCGACGTACCTATTCCTGCTGAATAATGTCATCAGCGATATCCTGAAATGCGTCTTCATCTTACCCATATCGCTCTACGTTCTCATGGTGCAAAACTGGATGCTCGGTGAAATACTTTGCACATTTCTTCCAATGATACAGGTATTTCTTCTGTTAATATAAATCATATAAATATTCAATTTTAGAAGTATAAAAAACAAAAACTGTTGGCTTACTTTTATGTTATCGACCGCTAGGTGGCAGTTATGTCAGTTTTGAAATATGAAAACATACCATAAAGACATAAAAACCTAGGGTTTATTAGCAGTGTTGAAAAACTTAATCTTTGATATTTTTTATGTAAAAATACAATATGGGTGGATTCTACTATTGACTACTAAGAAAATTATCTTCAGCACGCCCACCGTAAAATATTAAAAAAAAAACAATTGAACTGATTTTGCCAAATTCACGAACTTGTCCTTACTTTTTAAGAGATAAGCTTGTATACCAAATTTCAGATCAATTACTTCAAAATTACGGCAGTTATCGTGTACACAGACGGACAGACGGACAGACAGACGGAATAGCTAAATCGGTTCAGTTTTCAATTCTGATCAAATCCATATATATAACAATCTATATCTGCCACGCCTCCTTAAGGGTGTTACAAATGTTGTATCAAACTCAATATACCCTCACCACATTAAATGTGGGCGTACCACTGGTGGTACGCGACTGGTGGTACGCGAAGGACTTCTATGTGGTACGCAAAAGGTACCAAACTTAAAATCATATTTATTCAGATGATATTGTTAAATTGTTTGACCCAAAATTATAGCGGTCAAATCAGATAATACCCATTACCGTACGCAGACGTACTTCAAATGGCACATTGTGTAAAAGGAAGTGTAGTTAAAAAGATAAATCAAAGTTAATATTTTGCGCTACAGTTAGATGAAATACTGACATAATTAATTTTTATCAATTAATAGTCTTGAGGTGGAAGAGAAAATTGCAGAGGAATAATTATTTTGTAAACCTCTGCTCGAAAGAACAACTGGTGAAATATTCAAATTTCTTAATAATTTTATGTTTAACAATTCAATTCCATGAGCGAAATGCACTTGTGTCTGCACTGATGGAGCTCGGGCTTTAACAAAAAAAAATTGCAGTCAATATTATTAAAAGTCAAGCATACAGTTCACGAATGTTTTTAATATTATGTCAGGAGATGGGTAGGTAGCAACAGAAGTCACTCTTGTTACATTCCGATGATAGATGGCTCTCGAGAGGTAAAGTTTTGAATCGTCTCTTCGAACTTAAATCAGAAGTTCAAGTTTTTCTTGAAAACGCTAATTTCGAATTCAAAAATTCTTTCTTTGACGAATTGTGGATGGCCCGGTTAGCATATTTACCTGATATTTTTGTAAAGCTGTATGAATTAAATTTAGTTTTGCAGGGATCAAAGGTTCATTTAATTATCGTTGAAGATAAAATTACCAATAAATAAATCGAGTTAATCATAAAAGAAGTTAATAAAAATAAATGTAGTTTATTGCCAGCATTCGAAGGCTCCCTTGAAGAAAGATGGGAAACATCAATGATGAATTAGTCGGATATAAAAAAAATTATTGATTGCACCTCTTTAAAAAACAATAGCTATTTTCCCAAATCTATGACGATGAAAATTGGATCAGAAAAAGGTATGTAAATACCAAACTTCACAACCTAATAGAACAAGAACATTTAAGAACATTTGATAGACATTTCCTCACACACAGCGCTGATAGAAGAATTTAAAATTATTACAATCACCGTTTTTTGAATCCAGAGGAAGAATTATTTTAAAGAAACGGGAGATTAAGATATTAGACTTTTAATGCTTTTTTTGCGCCACGAATTATGAGAAATTTATGTAGGTATGGGTTTTCATCAATATTATATTTAAACAACAAACATAAGCCAAAATTAATGATTGAACCAAATTTGAGCTTGAAACTAATTGACACAGATCATGATATTTAAAAAAAAATTGGTTTAGCAAAACAACCCCAAGGGTTTTTTATTTTACTTTTGTATACCAAATGAAATTTTGTTAGGTATATAATTGTTATTGTTATTGGTTTCAATGAGAATAAGTTTTTACCAAGTGAACTTTTGTTATAAACATTATTATATTACAAAATAAATAAGTAGGATTATGTCTTTCCCTGTATTAATATGCATTTTTGTATAAAGGGTGGTGGTACGAAGAAATTTGGATATTATGTGGTACACGGAACCTAAAAGTTAAAAAAAATTGACAGTATTGTCACAACATCAGAGTTTGCGATGGGATGCACTGCTAAATAGTATGATAAAGTTATGTGCCTGGCCACATCAGACTTTTTATACATATTATCTCGATAAACTTGCTTATTTCGTAGGTGACTTGAATACCACTTACTAATTTGCCAATTGGATGTTATTTCTTTATTCCCTTTTATTCATGTCAAGCAAATAATGTTTACGCTTTCTTTAATTCTAATTTAATTCTAATTCTAATTGCCTTCAGAGATGTTCATAAATCCGACAAAACTTGTGACAAACTGCCCCACAAAACGTTGCCATAATTGAAAAAGAAAATCCTTCGTTATCCATTATTTGTCCACATACAAATCTTGTTACTATGTTACTACATACAATGTATCATTACTACAGAGTTTATTTGCTCTAGTTTGACCCCATTACAGCAAAAGAGAGATCTTCCCCTTGGCAGTTCATGTTACCCATTAATGACAAGCTCCGTATCTTGGTCTTTTTGTTCAAACCCAATCAGGATTATTGTGATGTTACTTAGGTGTAACGACGTCTCGGGTGACCGCGTACGTTGGCCCGTCTCTCGGATCAATTAGGTGGGCCATCTTGTGAAAGTGCAAACGCGGTCCACAACCAACCCTCCAGAAACCACAAAGTGCTTACGAGCAGAGAATCCGAACTGAGCGAGCGATTACAGTTCAAGCAACTGCAATTAACTCAGTTTTAGCAAATTTCGGAGATTTTGTTACTCGTCAGAAGAGTAGGTAAGCGTTCCGTTGATTAGTCATCGTTTTAGTAGAGTCAATTCTCTATTCTAATTTAGTATCTATCCTTGGGAACAACATTTATAATTTTATAAAATTATTATGTATTAGACATATGTTAAATCTTAAATTATTTGTAACGTCTCTCTTTAGAATATGCTATTGACCATGTTTCTAATTCAAAAACTAAAAAAATTAAAATTAAACCAAAATACCATACGAACATTCCCTGCGGTTTGTTCCACAATATTTAGGGAATCGGCACTGCAAATATACGGCCAGGTAATTGATTTTCTTTATTTGACTTTCCACTCCATTGCATTTCCTTGTCATTTTTCCTGCGTGGTTTTAACTTTGTGTTGATGCTGTGCCTGTGTGACTTTTTAACAAAATAAAGTAGTGGGGTGTATAAAAAACGCATACCAGACAGCTGTTAATTATGACTCCCTTAGAAGTTAATATGTATCTGTTAGGTGTGACATTGCTAAATAAGTATTGCACGCAATACCATCGTTAACGTCATGTCTTCAAACGAAAAATAACTTGTTGCTCGAAAGTTAGCGTGCCTTTGGAAGTATGGGATTATCGATCAAATAGCGTAATTAAATTGAACATCCAGCTGAAAGGCGTGATGCTTCCGCTGTGTTCGCTCACTTTTATAACACCTATCCTAAAATTAACTTTTTTTATTTATTTATAGCAGAGCAAACGCGTCACTAATTTGTATATAAAAAGAATGGAGATAACACGTTAATTTCCTTTTTGTTCAAGAAAGAATCATTAAGAGGAATCACTAGAGGTAGTAGCGTACTACAAAACAACACTACATAAAACCAAACATCCTGAGATTAATTGTGTGTTAATAATCACGTGTAATACATTAAATTATAGATAAAGGTGTATTACACCGGGTACGAATGCCACTTTTTTTCATTTGCGTTGTTGTTTTGTTTTTTACCCTTGCTAAAGAAGCCAATAATTGGTAATTTTTGTTATTTTTTTTTCCAAATCCGAACCAAACATCAATAAAGCAATATTACAACATTTTGTATTGAGCCTTCATGAACTTGTATAAAAAAAATGACAACAAAATATGAATGTTGTAATGATTTAACCGTTGGTTTTTTGAACATGTGAATGAGACGAGAATAACGTATTTTATAGTCGTACGGTGCAGCCATCTGTTGGATAAACACCACATCATTTTCTTCGACCAATCAAATTCAAATGGTACAGTCTGAAGCAGCAGCATGAATACGTAGCCAGGGGAATCACAAAGATTGAGCAATTTCGGCCTAACAAAAATATTGATCGCATGTTGACACGGGAGGTGTAGCGGCGCCGCGCCCGGCAAACGAAAGCCATACGACAAATAAATTTTACCGTGCTGGTGCTACGTAGATAGCAACGACTCGCTTACAAATTAGCATGACAGCATGTTCTTGCAGAAGTGTATGTGATCAACATGAATTGTTGAATTTCGACCAAAATAGGCTAGAAACCGCATACGAGAAATAATTTTTTGCCGTCCTGATGGACTCTACGCAGACAGCAAAGAGCGAGTTATAAATTAGGAGCGGATGTTCCCGCGAGGGTTTATAGTGCAATCCCCGTACGACACACGGAACGAAGAATAATCAACAACCGCAATACCTACTTACAATGTTACAACTACTAAATAATTAATAGGAGTTAAATAAATTATTACTAAGGAATTACAAGTAATTTAATTTTTAATCAGTCATTTATTTTTCGTCATAGAATTTCAAATATATTGGTATTTAGATTTAGAAAATAATATTAATACCAAACACTTGTCGCTTGGCAATGCATTCAGGGCAATCGCAATCTATGTAGGATGGTTGGCTATAGTTCGACTTATTGTACAACAGACGTAGAACAGACGCTAGAAATATGGGCAAATTAAAAAATCAGCTGCCTTTATGTGGCCCGCGTTCTAAGAAAACTAATAACTTGCGAGAGTACCTGCGGTAAGTGTATATGTAGATATTATACGTGTAGTGTAATTCTTCGCTAATTAACTTCGCTAGTTAATTTGGGCAATACTCTCTTATAGGTGTAAGCGTGCCGGATTACCATATATGGCAAAAAACTTTTATAAAGGTGTAACATATTTGAACATGTATCTATATAATATATAATAAATGACTTATACATATACATAAAGCTGCCTGTTTTATCGAAATCGCTATTTTTTCTCATACCTATAATTGAAATTGAAGTACGTATACTACCAAGTCTATACATAGCAATAATAATTTTGAGTAAAATTTCAAAATGCAGTATCCAACTGTATCTAGAATTAAAATAGGAATATTATATCTACTAACACCTACTTGCGTCACCCGATAAAAATTTGAATTTTTATATGAGGTGTTTTACCTGAAAGTATCGATCTCTGCTAAGTACGAACGAGACATTCGAGATTATTGATGCACATAGAAAACGTTAAATGGATTTAAATAAGTATCTGAGTACGAATGCTTTCACGGCCAGAGTCATTTAAATTTAGATGATAAATAGTTACCGGTTTATGCCGTGAGTAAAAATTCATAATTACTGTCTTTGCGAACCATGCTGTTCGCTTCTTCGGAGCTAACTGATAATTAGTTACTAATTCTAATAATAAATGTAAAGCAATAAATGATTTATGTAAGAAAAGCTGTCTGTTTTACCAAAACTACAATTTTTTTCAACATACAAAAGGTAAAATGTTCAACCATAGTTAGTAGTAAAATAGGAATGTTATAATAAAGCAATTAATTAATTTGTATCACTGTATTGTTTTGTGGAATTGTATTTGTATTTAAAATATACAAGAAAAGCATTTCAGAACATGCGATAGTCACATACACAAAATTATTAGGAAACGGTTCGGCGCCAGTCGACACCGCACGGCCCCTTTGATCTTCGCCGCCAAAGAACGAGACCGCGTTCCCCTCATTTAATCAGTGCGTTGCTTGCATTTTCTGCGGAGTGTACAGTGGGCGCGGCTTGTTCCCTCCTCTCGCGCCTCAGTTTCGTCGAACTTTTGAGGCCGGTGACTAACATTTACTCTTAAGAGTAACTGACTAATAACTATATACTGCCATTATTAGTAGTTTATAAATTCAGAAACCCCCGTTTTAGTAATTTATAATTTAGAGAACCGTTTTGGGATAAATGTCAAACGGTTTACTAAGCGTTAATTGTGGGCTATGACGTCAATGTAAAGGGATTTTCGTGGTCGGTTGAGTTCCCTTTGTAAATGAGATACGGGTAAAACCGCAAATATCGTCCGAGAGGCACTGATAAAACGCCATGTTAACTATGAGGATAATTAACCTCACTTTACACCACTTTACACGGAAATAAAAACTGTAGGGAGTATTACGCGATAAGCCCGCTCAGGGCTTTTGTGTTTTATGATTTAAATCCATCTCATCTTTTTGTTCGGAACTTTTTGCCTACCCGCAGATGAAACTTTGTGTCAGTTGCCGTATTGTTTTCACCGACTAAGACATTTGTGAAACTATACTTATATCCGAACTTAAAGTATACCGCAAGATGCGGGATATCGCTGAAATTGAACTTCAAGTTTGAACCTGATATCGCATTTATTAATTTAGTTCTTGTAGAAAGAAAACTTTGTTTTAAATCTTTGTATAAGCTACTATTCCAGACGGATTTCTTCATCGATATTAAATTAAGCCACCTTGGATTAAAGAAATATTGAAAGGCAATTAGTGTAATACATAGGTACTAAAAATACATTCTAGAAAACTGTTTTTAGTCATTGGAAGGAAGAAGTCTTACTATCTAATCTGAATGCAGAAATTCTTAATTGAGTCTCGTTCTTGAGTAAATTTGTGATACAAAAACTACCAAAAGAATTTCAGAATTTGTGCTCTACGGAAAAGGGATACTGTAGAAACAGTTTTCACTAGTTCGATTCTGTTCATTGTTCAAGTATAAACAAAGCAAGGTGTGAGCGTTTTAGGCAAAGGCATACAAAACTAGCTGAAAAAGTAACAATTTTTTGTTTTGACACAGAATACATTGTTAATGAAAACCGCAGAAAATCTCTGTAAGAAACGACTGGGTTTCAAGATACATATTTGCAAGTTTCAACTGACCCCTGTTCCTACTGACCCCAGTCTCATCTACGTATACTTAGGTCTACCAAGGGACACTCTGTATACAAAAGAACTCCGGAAGAAAGGTAATAAAGACGCTACTTTTTCTCGTTACAGTATCCAAACTTTTAAATTAAGATATTGGCCTCACAGCTTCTTTTACTTCCTTTGATAGTAGCTTACGTCGTAAGCCAAAGTGGATAACTTGGAAAGTTATTCTGACAGGCAGTGTTAAGATTACTTTATATTTAATGTATTTTCTTGGATGTAATCTTTTAAAACTTTTACTTTTTTATAGATGGTGTTAGGTAGTTTATAACATATTAAACTAGAACGAGATATCGACAATTTTTGGCACTTGTACACTTGGAATTTAGTAAGTTCTATAAATATTTTAGCAGTGTGTCGATGATACATCCAAGTACAAGTTTTTTGTTATTCTGGTCGACCGCTCGGCCGCCAAGTGCAAAAAATTGTCCGTTTTACGCTTCAACTCGTATATCCGAAATTTATTATTTGCGAAACCTTGTTCGAATGCTTTGAAATGGTTTATAATGATTTATATATTTCTATTTATTAGCTTAATGTGTAATTAATTAATGTAATTCCTACATTGCAATGTAATTGTGTTTTTATTAAATATGACGTTAATTTTATATTAATAGACATAAAAGTTTTCGATTACATGACATGAAAATCTCATTTCCAGATATTGCTTACAACACAACAAATTATACTTACAACCTTATTGCATCTAATAGCTCTTTTTTGCGTTAATAAATACAAAAATCAATTTCTTGTTGTCAATATGTTTACTTTTTAGGTTATTTCAGAACTACCATATGTATTAACATTTATTCACAAAATAGAAATAAATTAAAATAAAATTGCTTTAAATTTGTATTTATGGTAATTTGTTAATTGCGATTTACCGGTGTTTTCGAGATATGTAGCTTCAACGATATTTTGCAGTGTTTAACTTAATAAAACAGAAAGGAGTATGTATTTTGTATAGCATGAATGTATCATTACAATTTTTTTATATTATTATTTTGTATTTACTTTACAGCAATATGTTTCATATCTGACAACTGAAAATAATGACAATTATGTATATCACTAATTTACAAACATTTGTGGAAGCAAGCTCTAAATTTTCGACGAATTTTGATGGATTGTAAATATGTTATAATTATTATTAAAATAAATAAATAAACCAAAATATACGACCATCTAAAAGAACATTTAGACAACATAAAAATTATTTCATCAAATTTGACCTGGGATGAGTATAAATTGTGTTGGTAACGGGTATATCATTTCCCAAAAGGAGACGCTTCAGAAAGAAAAGTTGTTGGTTTCTCTTGCGTATAGCTTTTATTGCATATTAAGTACCCACAATAATATGCAATAAAAGGTATACGTAAGAGAAACCAACAACTTTTCTTTCTAAAGCGTCTCCTTTTGGGAAATTATATACCCGTTACCAACACTATAAAAATTATTATTGTTAAAATTAGTTCCCTCTATGTCCAAAACTACTATAGACAGAGATATGTGCTTATTGATCTGGAACTATCTTACAATAAAACTTCTGTAGAGCTCTTCGAAATATTAACAAAAAAATAAAATAAAAAATTAATTAGTTATCAAACAATGCAAAACCAAAAATGAAACACAATAACTACATATAACAACAATAAAAAATTATTAATTATAAGTACAATGTTAATAATTTGAATTAACAAATCAACAAATTAAAATACCAAAATGTTTTGCTTTTTTTTTCTAGAAAGTAGAAAGGAATATGTTTCATATGGTCTTATTGGTTTTCTCTGTTCCTTCAGAAGCTGGAGCTGTTTAAAATAAAATATGGTTAATAATTCAAACGGCTGTATTAAAAAGTTACAGCCGTTTTTAACGAATTGAAAAAGTAATTTACTTTCTGAAAAAAATTGTTTTGAGGAAGAAACGTGGGACACCTGTATATATTGCTTTAATTTAAATTATTTTGGTTGTCAAGCATGTATTAGATGTCATGAAAGATAATTGAACATTAACTGCTGTAAAGTAAATACAGATATAAAATTTCCATTGTCCTTCATAGAAAATACATGCTCCGTCCTAAATATAAATTAAAATTAAATTTAGAGAATTTATTTACATTTAGTGAATATATTTTAGTATTACAATTCTGAAATAGTCTATATTTAGTGATAATCCTTGGCAACAAGTTGATTTGCGCATTTACTTACTTACTTACTTAAGCCCGTCATCCCACTGCTGGCCAAAGGCATTTACTTACGTAATTAATATGTGTATTAGATAATATAAATTTGATATTAAGCAATATCTTAAAATGAGATTTTCATATAATATTATCAAATTTCATGTTTATTAATATTATTATAAAAGTAATTCTATATTTAATTAAATGCATTACCTACTCGTAAACTTAACTGTAGTGGTCATATTTCATTTATTACATTGCAATGAAGATATCACATTAAGGAAAAGATCGGACACGCTAAAAATAAACTAAATCCCGTTACATTACATCCATCGAAAAACCACCTCGTGACCGACAACTTTTTGCGAAGCGGCCGGGTCGAGGGAAAACACGATACGAACTTACTTATTTCCATGACTGTACATCAATCGTAAAATATCATTATCACAGGAGATGAAAAACGAGACCGGAATAAAGACGCAAATAATATAAAGTGCCTAATAAATAATGTAATGAAAAAACTCAACATAAAAGATGATATTTCTGGAACAAATGCATAGGCACTTTGCTGATTACCGAATACAGACAAATCGAATAAGGCAAATCAATAACTGCTACAAATTTTATGACATCTTTCATTTTTTGCTGTGAACGCATTTAAAATGAAAATTAAACTCGAATTAAATTACCCCTTCCCAGTTGCCGCCCCTCAAGTTAGCGGAGCAAAGAAGGGGGTGGAAAACTGATGCCGACTTGACTTTGTGCTACTTTGATACGAATCAGTATTCGTCTAAGTTGAAGTTGAAAATTAAATCGGAGGCGGACTGAACAAATGAAAAAGCCGAGAATGGGACTTCGAAAATCAATACATCAATCCCACCCTGATAAATTACATTCGTGACACATGTGCGGCAACTTTCCATAAAGTAGATGCTATAAATAAGTAGTCATCCAGGCGCGATATATAATCCCTATCAGGAATATATAGAGAACATCCAATAAACGTCCACCAATTAATAATTATTATCTATGGATTTTTCGCGTTATCACACCACGTTACAAATATTTGACGGCGTGTCGATACTTATAAATTAGCATGCTACCCAACCGCTTAAGGTTCAACTCTTCACAAAATTATCATTACATACTAGCCTAGCCTCGTTGCCAAACCGCGCGGTCTAAATAGCGTATCGTATGTCACAACAAAACATGGAAAATAAAGTTTTATATTTACCTTAAATTTCTGTTACATTTTAACTGTAGGATTTATATTTAATTAATTATCATGAATATGCCCACTCTTCTTAAATTAATATTTCTTTCTGAAGCTAATGTATTTATAAAGAAAATTGATAATGATTATTTAATTCATATTATTTTTTATAATCTTAACAATATCACCTAATTCCGTCACTAAGAGTACACACAGAAAAGTGATCTCTCGAACGAAGAGAGAATTACTTGGTTGAAGTAGTTGGTAGGTTCGTATATACGCGAGAGATTATTGACTTCAACCAAAAAATTTTATTTCTTGGAATAATTACTAGATTTAAGAAAGTGGTTACTCTGGTGAAGTAAGTAAACAGTCTTCAACGAAGTGTATATTTTTATTCCCGGTAAATATTTTTAGCTATTTAATGTAAGAATTGTAAAGATTTGGCACAAATACGTTTTCTATTGCTAATTAACAAGATAGGTATGTTATATTTACTTACTCGTTCTAAACTGTTGCGTGCGTTACATCAAACTATTCCGTGTTGAAACGTTTATTGTACACTATAAACCACAATACACATCCCCAATAAATCACAAGGCACATCCCCTACGGTTACTTCGTTGTTGTTTTGCGTACTAGGTTAGGCTCCTCGGCGCCAGCACCACGCGCGGGCGCGCGAGTCTTGACAAAATCACGGTGCGCATATTTATTCCAGAGAAAGGGATTACTTGAAAGAAGTGAGAATCACTTCAGTTAAATAATTGGTGGGTTTTTATTCAGTAAACAATACTTACTTATATTAAATGTCTTATATTTTCTTGGATCAAGTAACTACGCACTTGGATGGATTTACTATTACTTCATTGGAGAAATTAACATTTTTGGTACGAAAAATTCAATTACTTCTTTCAATACAATATTGGTTCTTATAAAGAAAGAATTGTGACTAGAGGTACATTTCACAAAAGAATCGTCTATTGATTTTCTAAAAAGATGCAAATCGGTGCTATAATAATCGAGTATTTACGTTGTGTATCTCTCAACGTATTAAATGCTAGGTTTAAAAGAATAAAAATAAGCTTACCGCAAACACAGCTCCTGCGAACGGAGTACAATATTATTCGTTCTGGAGCAACATCAAATTCTCAATCTCCGCTTTAAACCCATGCAGTTCTGCACACTAAATCAGATCTTTCACGCTTTTCTATCTTGGAGTGCCCACAAATTCGACGCTTAAAGCGCCTTGGGATCTGCGCCCACTTTAGGGATCAAGAAAGATAAATTTCTGTACCACAATAATATCATGGTCGTACCTTTCGCAATTTATAAAATACTGTGGTTATAGTTGTTCTATACGAACCAATATTATGAAACATGCTAGGTTAATTAATTATTCTTTTTTGGTTCCAGGATATACCTCTTCACGCGACAACTTTATGCTTCTTGCTAATTGCATGGGATAGATTTCTATTCGTAAGAAACCCCACCAAGGAAAGGCTGCCCGCGTTTGTCTGCGCTGTGGGGATATGGCTGACAGCTTTATGTTTGGTGTTACCTTACCCAATTTACATCATGTACATCAATTTAGGAGTAAGTTACTCTTCGTTCCATTAAAATAGAACTTTCAGAACAATAGATCTGGATGTTGCGTTGTTTTGTAAGTAAATATTGGTGTAACATTTCCATCTTCTACTGCCTGGTATTAAACTTAATCCGAAGTTTCCAAGTCTTAGGGTCAAACAATATAGAGCGTTAAAAATGGCTAAAAGGCTAGTGGCTAAAATTCTCTACAAGTTGTCCCCAACTCGTGTTTTTTTCTAAAGCCAATAGTTACAATAGTTAAGGAGTTTTTAGATGAGTGTATTTTAGAACTTATATATTTTCCGCCATTTTCCGTGAAAAAGTGTTAAGTATTTGGTAGCTTTAGGTACGCCAATTAAGAATAGGTAGAGATTTTCTAGACTTTTCATTGCAAACAACAACTAGAGTAATTTATAACTTGAAAAAATCCATCATAAACAGTTATGATTGTCTTTTTTGCTATACTTTCCGCAGCTGAATTTTATTAGTTCAGTATATCACCCGCATAACAAGGTTGATTTTGTCTTATATGATAATCTGATTTGATAATCTTCAACTCTTGATACTTAATATGGATTTGCTTTTAGTTTTTGAAATTTTGTTTTGTTAGGCATTTTTTGGTATATTGTTACAAATACAAAAAAATAAAAACAATACAACAATCTGGCAAAGTTATTGGTCAAACTCTAACATTATTTGTTTTCAATATTTTTGCCTTTCCAAATGTGTGACAAAATAAACCTATAAATTGAATCTGCTGCTCATAATGGTACTTTAGGAGAAGAACAGAGTTGCAGGTGGTAGATTTCAATATGATCTTACATTCCAGATAAGATAACTAACCTATCACCAGACAAGTTCTGAGCTTCTACGACGAAAATTAAAATTTAAAAGTGCTTCATATATTTTATTTATAATTTGGTATGTTTTTGCATTTAATTTTCACCTCGAGTTATGAATTACCTCTTATCAGTTCAGTTTTCAACATTGTGCATGTATGAGCAAGCTTTTTCTAATTTAAAAAACTTTAAGAGAAAATATAGAGATCATCTGTTATAGATAAAATTAGTGTGTACAAATGTCTTCTACTTGGGTGTTTATTCCCACTTTTTTTTTCTTAGAACGTAATTATTGTTCTGACTAAAATGTTTCATAAGGACTTTCATAAGGACATAAGGACTATTTATTTTTTCAATACCTTAAAAAATAACAAAATATTTAAAAAGAAGTATTTTAAATGGCTCTAACATCTTAAGGAATATTAACTTGTTATCAATAGGTAGGTCCATATGAAACATTTTACTCGGAATAAATGTTTCTTAATTTTTGTATTTTGATGATTTTTTTTTAAATTTTTTAATGAATTTATTTATTTAATTATTTGTAAAAGATTCTTTTTTTTATTCTTCGTTTTCGCATTGTTTGATTTGAATTTGCTTCTTCCTTTCGTAATCCTTGAAGGAACTAAAAAGAACAAATAAGTTTATACCTAGAGAGAAATATCTGCAATGTTACAGAAAATTAATCTAAAAAACTACTACCAAAAAAGCTATAAAAAAAGAATTAACGTAACATCGCTGGTTATTGGATACCAGCTAAAAGTCTGTATTGTTTTTACCAGAATTCACATATTCCACATTCTTGTGAAATTATTCTATTATCATTCTATTCGCGATCCAGTGTTCTAGCGGCGTATTATATTTTCTGATGTAACAACATTTAACAACATTTAACAACATTTACAATGGACTGTCAATAAGCAAAATTATTGTCGATATTGGGCTAGGGAAAATCCTCACTGGATGCAGGAAGCCCGTACCCAATATCCACAGAAGCTTAATGTATGGACAGAATTGTAGTACCTTTCTTTTATGAAAATAATTTAACTGGTGAAAGATACATATGTTTTCTACAGTTTGAACTACTACCTGTATAGACAATATTAGTTTTAATGAAAAAACCCTACCTTATACCAAACAATAAAATTTTGAGTAACAATTTACATGATCTTAGGAAAGAATTCGACATGAGTGCCAGTTAATAACGCTTGAGAGCATTCATAACGTGGTGAATTCATTTTATAAACATCTCGGATATTGCCGAATACACCTTACCGAAAAAAAAAATTTGCCATTTTTTTTGACGTCATAACTTCCAAAAAAATAATCCGCTGTAATTGATTTTATCCGCTACTTAAGAGTAAATGTTAGTCACCGGCCTCAAAAGTTCGACGAAACTGAGGCGCGAGAGGAGGGAACAAGCCGCGCCCACTGTACACTCCGCAGAAAATGCAAGCAACGCACTGATTAGATGAGGGGAACAGCGGTATCGTTCTTTGGCGGCGAAGATCAAAGGGGCCGTGCGATGTCGACTGGCGCCGAACCGTTTCCTAATAATTTTGTGTATGTGACTATCGCATGTTCTGAAATGCTTTTCTTGTATATTTTAAATACAAATACAACTCCACAAAACAATACAGTGATACAAATTAATTAATTGCTTTATTATAACATTCCTATTTTACTACGGTTGAACTACGGTTGAACATTTTACCTTTTGTATGTTGAAAAAAATTGTAGTTTTGGTAAAACAGACAGCTTTTCTTACATAAATCATTTAATGCTTTACATTTATTATTAGAATTAGTAACTAATTATCAGTTAGCTCCGAAGAAGCGAACAGCATGGTTCGAGAAGACAGTAATTATGAATTTTTACTCACGGCATAAACCGGTAACTATTTATCATCTAAATTTAAATGACTCTGGCCGTGAAAGCATTCGTACTCAGATACTTATTTAAATCCATTTAACGTTTTCTTTGTGCATCAATAATCTCGAACGTCTCGTTCGTACTTAGCAGAGATCGATACTTTCAGGTAAAACACACCTCATATAAAAATTCAAATTTTTATCGGGTGACGCAAGTAGGTGTTAGTAAATATAATATTCCTATTTTAATTCAAGATACTGTTGGATACTGCATTTTGAAATTTTACTCAAAATTATTATTGCTATGTATAGACTTGGTAGTATACGTACTTCAATTTCAATTGTAGGTATGAGAAAAAATAGCGATTTCGATAAAACAGGCAGCTTTATGTATATGTATAAGTCATTTATTATATATTATATAGATACATGTTCAAATATTTTAGACCTTTATAAAAGTTTTTTGCCATATATGGTAATCCGGCACGCTTACGCCTGTAAGAGAGTATTGCCCAAATTAACTAGCGAAGTTAATTAGCGAAGAATTACACTACACGTATAATATCTACATATACACTTACCGCAGGTACTCTCACAAGTTATTAGTTTTCTTAGAACGCGGGCCACAGAAAGGCAGCTGATTTTTTAATTTGCCCATATTTCTAGCGTCTGTTCTACGTCTGTTGTACAACAAGTAGAACTAAAGCCAGCCATCCTACATAGATTGCGATTGTCCTGAATGCATTGCCAAGCGAGTGTTTGGTATTAATATTATTTTCTAAATCTAAATACCAATATATTTGAAATTCTATGACGAAAAATAAATGACTGATTAAAAATTAAATTACTTGTATTTCCTTAGTAATCATTTATTTAACTCCTATTAATTATTTAGTAGTTGTAACATTGTAAGTAGGTATTGCGGTACTGCAATATAAACCCTCGCGGCAACATGCGCTCCTAATTTATAACTCGCTCTTTGCTGTCTGCGTAGAGTCCATCAAGACGGCAAAAAATTATTTCTAGTATTCGGTTTCTAGCCTATTTTGGTCGAAATTCAACAATTCATGTTGATCACATACACTTCCGCAAGAACATGCTGTCCTAATTTATAAGCGAGTCGTTGCTATCTACGTAGCACCAGCACGATAAAATTTATTTTTCGTATGGCTTTCGTTTGCCGGGCGTGGCGCCGCTACACCTCCCGTGTCAACATGCGATCAATATTTTTGTTAGGCCGAAATTGCTCAATCTTTGTGATTCCCCTGGCTACGTATTCATGCTGCTGCTTCACACTGTACCATTTGAATTTGATTGGTCGAAGAAAATGATGTGGTGTTTATCCAACAGATGGCTGCACCGTACGACTATAAAATATGTTATTCTCGTCTCATTCACATGTTCAAAAAACCAACGGTTAAATCATTACAACATTCATATTTTGTTGTCATTTTTTTTACACAAGTTCATGAAGGCTCAATACAAAATGTTGTAATATTGCTTTTTTGATGTTTGGTTCGGATTTGTAAAAAAAAATAACAAAAATTACCAATTATTGGCTTCTTTAGCAAGGGTAAAAAACAAAACAACAACGCAAATGAAAAAAAGTGGCATTCGTACCCGGTGTAATACACCTTTATCTATAATTTAATGTATTACACGTTATTATTAACACACAATTTATTAAGCTCAGGATGTTTGGTTTTATGTAGTGTTGTTTTGTAGTACGCTACTACCTCTAGTGATTCCTCTTAATTGCCATCTTGTATATAATACCTGCGAAGCTTGCAGACGTTTCGATCGATTCGACCATGAATAACCAGTATATTGTACCTTTTTTGTCGACAAAGCTCTCGGAAATTGCCGGTTTGACAGTCCAGCAAGTTGGCGTCCGTCGTTTCGTCCGTATCTACTAGATCGGAAATTGAATCGTTTATTTACTGATGGTGTATCTAGTTTCACAGACAGTCCACTTTATTACATTTAAAATACTTGGTAGTGGGTAATTCCATTTCAAATCAACACAGTTTTATTTCTCACCACGTTGGATTTGAGTGAGTCATCGATTCCAGCTGCTATTTTGCTTATACGTTACGGACCATTCCCGTGCGTTAGAAAGGAACAGAGTGCTTTTTCATACGTCTGTTCTTAAGTTTTTAGGCGATGACTCACTGTCAGCTCTCGTGGTTTTACCTATACCTACACATCCATGTAGGCAGTAAATAAAGTCCAAATTAGCACGCATATCGCGCCGAATTCGTGAGGTTCTGGCAACAACAAGCACAGCGTGGTATAAATTTGAATTTTTTTACTTGCAACATACTGTAGTTTACTGGATTATCGGATTATGATTCTTTAGGAACTAGTAGTGTCACTTTACCATTTAAAATTAATAGCTGCGGCCATGTCTGCATTAAAATACAACTAGTAGAACTAGACAGATATGTCGATTAAAGCTGCGTTCGGATATTGTACTCAGTTGACACCGGGTACACCGTACAAATGACACTTACGTGTTATTGGGTGCAAAAATTGTACGGTGTACAATATCCGAACGCAGCTTATCTGACAGTAGGTATTGTCAAAACATTACCGTTTGACACTACCTACTGTCATCAGAATCAAAATATCTGACACATGCTGGCGACTAGTTTTAATGCAGTACGACCGATCTCGATGAAATAGCATTTGCTCATGCAGCTAAACTATTGATTGTACCAAAAAATGTCATAGTCATAAATTATTCAGAATTTCCTCTACTTTAATTTATTATTTAACTATTTCGACGAAATTACAGAAATGGCGGCTTATTTGCATAATCTTTCAAAAATGCTAATATACTAACTGGACCCTTTTCAACAGAAAGCTTTTCTAAGTTTGGTCATGAAACTTCTAAATATGAAGTTTCGTCCCGATACCTCTAGTAGTTTCTCCGGAATCGTCGCCACAAAAAAAAACGGGTACACACACAAAAAAATGTTCAGGGGACCCAAAAAAACACATTTCCGCTAAAATCTCAATTTTTTTTTTTGGCACGATTACAATACTTTACAAAACTACGTATGATAAAGTAATAGACTACGCCTGATTTTTTTCAATATGAAACTTTCTACGATTGTTTATTATGCATCAATAAACAGTATACAGGCCATAACAATACATGAAACTGCCTCAAAGAGAAATGCTGATTTTTTGAATTTATTGAAACAGCCATATTTTCACAATAAATCGTAAAAAAATCATAACTCTAAAAATAACCGAAGAATTTTTATGAAACTTTCTACGATTGTTTATTATGCATCAATAAACAGTATACAGGCCATAACAATACATGAAACTGGCTCAAAGAGAAATGCTGATTTTTTGAATTTATTGAAACAGCCATATTTTCACTACAAATCATAAAAAAACATAACTCTAAAAATAGCCGAAGAATATTTATGAAGCTTGCTACGATTGTTTATTATGCATCAATAAACAGTATACAGACCATAACAATACATGAAACTGCCTCAAAGAGAAATGCTGATTTTTTGAATTTATTGAAACAGCCATATTTTCACTATAAATCGTAAAAAAATCATAACTCTAAAAATAACCGAAGAATTTTTATGAAACTTTCTACGATTGTTTATAATGCATCAATAAACAGTATACAGGCCATAACAATACATGAAACTACCTCACAGAGAAATGCTGATTTTTTGAATTTATTGAAACAGCCATATGTTCACAATAAATCGTAAAAAAATCATAACTCTAAAAATAACCGAAGAATTTTTATGAAACTTTCTACGATTGTTTATTATGCATCAATAAACAGTATACAGGCCATAACAATACATGAAACTGCCTCACAGAGAAATGCTGATTTTTTGAATTTATTGAAACAGCCATATGTTCACAATAAATCGTAAAAAAATCATAATTTTAAAAATAACCGAAGAATTTTTATGAAACTTTCTACGATTGTTTATAATGCATCAATAAACAGTATACAGGCCATAACAATACATGAAACTGCCTCACAGAGAAATGCTGATTTTTTGAATTTATTGAAACAGCCATATGTTCACAATAAATCGTAAAAAAATCATAATTTTAAAAATAACCGAAGAATTTTTATGAAACTTTCTACGATTGTTTATAATGCATCAATAAACAGTATACAGGCGATAACAATACATGAAACTGCCTCACAGAGAAATGCTGATTTTTTGAATTTATTGAAACAGCCATATGTTCACAATAAATCGTAAAAAAATCATAATTTTAAAAATAACCGAAGGATTTTTATGAAACTTTCTACGATTGTTTATAATGCATCAATAAACAGTATACAGGCCATAACAATACATGAAACTGCCTCACAGAGAAATGCTGATTTTTTGAATTTATTGAAACAGCCATATGTTCACAATAAATCGTAAAAAAATCATAATTTTAAAAATAACCGAAGAATTTTTATGAAACTTTCTACGATTGTTTATAATGCATCAATAAACAGTATACAGGCCATAACAATACATGAAACTGCCTCACAGAGAAATGCTGATTTTTTGAATTTATTGAAACAGCCATATGTTCACAATAAATCGTAAAAAAATCATAATTTTAAAAATAACCGAAGAATTTTTATGAAACTTTCTACGATTGTTTATAATGCATCAATAAACAGTATACAGGCCATAACAATACATGAAACTGCCTCACAGAGAAATGCTGATTTTTTGAATTTATTGAGACAGCCATATGTTCACAATAAATCGTAAAAAAATCATAATTTTAAAAATAACCGAAGAATTTTTATGAAACTTTCTACGATTGTTTATTATGCATCAATAAACAGTATACAGGCCATAACAATACATGAAACTGGCTCAAAGAGAAATGCTGATTTTTTGAATTTATTGAAACAGCCATATTTTCACTACAAATCATAAAAAAACATAACTCTAAAAATAACCGAAGAATTTTTATGAAACTTTCTACGATTGTTTATTATGCATCAATAAACAGTATACAGACAATAACAATACATGAAACTGCCTCAAAGAGAAATGCTGATTTTTTGAATTTATTGAAACAGCCATATTTTCACAATAAATCGTAAAAAAATCATAACTCTAAAAATAACCGAAGAATTTTTATGAAACTTTCTACGATTGTTTATTATGCATCAATAAACAGTATATAGGCCATAACAATACATGAAACTGCCTCAAAGAGAAATGCTGATTTTTTGAATTTATTGAAACAGCCATATTTTCACTATAAATCGTAAGAAAATCATAACTCTAAAAATAACCGAAGAATTTTTATGAAACTTTCTACGATTGTTTATTATGCATCAATAAACAGTATACAGGCCATAACAATACACGAAACTGGCTCAAAGAGAAATGCTGATTTTTTGAATTTATTGAAACAGCCATATTTTCACTACAAATCGTAAAAAAATCATAACTCTAAAAATAACCGAAGAATTTTTATGAAGCTTGCTACGATTGTTTATTATGGAACATTTTTATATAATCAAAATTAAACTTTTTTTTAATTAAACGAAATTTTTAAATAAGAAAAGATAATTTCCCCACAAACCCTAAGCTCATGGAAAAAGCTATAAAATGGCACATATACCGCCTCTCTAGATAAATTAGGTGAGCGACAAACCGGACATGATATGTCCGAACGATTTTTAAAATTTTGCATACCCATAATTCCAAAACTGTATAACATATTATCATAAAATGTGGTCTTTTTCTATAACTACATGAAGACAACAATTGTACAAAATTTCATCAAAATCCCAGGTGGTGGGGAATAAAACTGTTGATTTGACATGGAATTATCCTAGTATATTTTTCACGATTAGTTTGCTGGCATAGGGAGGGGCTTCAGCCCCAAAACACGTGTGTGTTTCGTTGCGCTTGGGTTCATTAAATTCAATTAGGTAAGATTATTTAATAATATTGCTTTTGCCATCTCTGATAACTCTTGTCCATTGCTGCTGTTAGTAGTCTAAAAATAACCTTTGTAATGAACTTTCCCGAATGGAGTATTTATCGCGATCTTTTCAAACTGCAAGTACTTACGGATTTAACCAAGTTGAAAATAGGACTTTTGCAAGTTATGAGAATATAAAGTCATATTTGTAAATCAAGCATGTTGCCACGTCTGCCACTGGTTTCCTCCAAGCGAATAAACATTCGTATTACGGCACCTGAATAGCTGATATGCATATTTAATGCGGCTTTTCCAAACGTTTAACGTGTCGTGGGTGCAAATAGTTTGTAGTTCCCATCCTCCCCGCTTATGCGCCATGTATGAGAATTTAGCGCACATTCGTGACATCAGCAACACAATTAGAATAGATATTTAGCAAAATAAATGTATACGTCCAAATTGAAACAACGATGTTTGTTGAACAAAGGAAACTACAAGATAGTGGTGAGTTTGTCAACAGATGGCGAGATGTTCAGTCAACCTCTGTATTCTAGCGAATTACCTCACATACTTTTTTCAATTGTCAAGAACACCAATATACGTTAATGGTGCAATGTAAATGCCATTTCGAGATTGGAAAGTGAAAACTTAAGTATTCGTCTCGCTCTGGCTGTGATTATTCGTATCCTGGTTCGTTTCGTCTCAATTCGCCCCCTTTTTATCCATTCGTTCGTAAAGTGGAGCAAAAAATCCTACTCCAACCCTAGAAACACTTTAACGTTTTATCGTATTATTGAATTTCGATTACTCTATCGGAAACGCCATTCAAGTCATGCTCGGCAGGGTATCCTCCGTTCCTTAAGAACAAAGGCTGTAAGTACTCAACGCAATACGAACCACGAAGGTGAAGGAACATATGCCCAAGGACGTAGTAAACATAAATAATTTATTTTTATAAATTAATAAATTAAAACGGACTCCGACCCTGTTCAGCTCCAACCCTGTTCACTCCACTCTGGCGTTTCTGGCTTACAGTGACATTGAGCCTCATACATTAGTTGGTTCCTATAATCGTAGTCAGCTATTCGTTGGTTTATCTACAACTAGAATCTTTTGACTTGTGGAATCTGAATGTGGGTGTGTTTGTGTAGTGATTTGTGTAGTACCAGAGACCGACGGATGGCAATTGTAGGCGGCGGATGACTCGTAAGTGAAATAACTTTGATCGAAAGCTGTGCGCAGTTGCTTCTCTGATTGCTTCTCTTCCTTGATTATGCTCCTTCACGGCAGAGTTGGGCATTTGTTAATCGAGTGATTGAGTGATGAATGATGACACTGATGAGTGACGATTAAAAACGATTAAACTTCTGAACTTAAACATTCATAACTTTTCGACATGCACACACAGCGAAGTAGATTCTCAAAACGTGAGAAAATTATTTACTTGCGGTTATTGCTTTAGATGAAAGTTAATATTTACTTGGTTTGAAACAATTTCTTTCATTTAAGAATTCCTTGTTCTCACAATTCAAGAATATCCCAATCTCAGAGTTATTAGTTTCGGTTAAGTATATAATTTTCAATCCAAGTAGTTTAAATTCTCAATTCAAGAAGTTGATCAATAACTTGAATCAAGTAAACCATTGCTTGCAACGCGCTTGCGCATTTACACTCAAACGTGCACGAACGTTGCCGAGATTTAAGATTTTTCGCATCGGCCTTTGCCTTCAGTTAGTTGGGGTCTGCTATGGCGTCGTGTTCGCTGACTACCGAGTATTGTCCGGGAAGAGTTCAATATGTAAGTATATCTTTACTAATTTTGTAGGTACTGTACGCAATAACTACGCCATCTATAATATTATGAAAGTATATAGTAGTCGTAGTTGTGACTTGTGACGCACACGGTACGTAAATTTTGCCTAGCCATATTGGCACCGTGCGCAGTACGGAGTGGGGGATTGAGGAACGCTTTATGCGCCCATGGCGGAATATGTATCCGCCAGAAGTTTTCTCGGTCACCGCTGCACGCAAAAGCGCTGTAGTCGACTTTATTTATTATTTCTGTCAGCTGATAGCGTTGTGCACAGACTAGCATTGTGTACACAAATAAATTACTTGCTTCTACCAATTAACCTCATTTACGTACGGCAACAGCTTTCTTGTTTATGTTTACTTAGTAGACGCGCTACAGGTAACTACCACGTGGGTGATTACTAGGAAGGAAACTGCATAGAACAGCGCCACCTCGTGGCGATCTTAGTCCCGTCCGGCGGCAATAGAGATGGGCATATCGTACGCGCACGGCGCCAATAGTGGTCACCAAATCAACATACATGTCACAGAAAACTTACTTGTGTAATATAATGGAAACAATTTGATGTCTAATAGAATATGGTGTTTTTTTCCATGCCTTAGATATTGTAGGTAGTGATAATTTATAAATAGGTAAGTATATATGTAATTAAGCAAAGAAATTTCATACAATAAAACAAATATCATTCGCTAAGTTATTGTCTACTTATTTCACACAATTCCCTACCTTAAAAAAGAACCTAAAACAGTAATTTCTATTCAATACATTATGATCATGTTCTTGAACTAATAATATCTATACTCATTTCAAGAAAATATTTTCTCATTGTCAAGCATATATCTTCACTTTAAGAAAATTCCATTATTCTCAACGTGAGAATAGTTTTCTTGAATGAATATTATCTATACTCATTTAAAGAAATTATTTGCTCAGATATACAAGCATATGATCATTTCAATTCAACAATATCTCTTTATTCTTAACTTGAGAAAATATCTACTTGCGGCTATAGCAAACTAATCATTTACTTGGATGAAAGCATATTGCATTGAGTGAAGTATTTACTTTGGAAAATTTCGTATGCCATTCAGTTCTACCAGCTCAACAACTTACACTATTTCTCGTGAAAAGTACATTTTCACTGTAACACAGTCAATATGCCGGATGCCATATTGCATCAGATGCAAATGCATATTGATTCGATATACTCGCCGTAATTGAAGATTACATGTAAGATTACGTATGCTAGAGGTCAATTTTTATTGAAAACAACGACACCAATTTCGCAAAGATAACTAACTCCATTAGATTAAAGCAATCATCGAAAGTAATTCTAAATCAATATTACGTATAATATTACGTACGTAATGAGTTACTAACATGACATCATATCAAGTTAACTAATCAAACAGCTTAATTAACTTTTCCAATCAAAAATATATAGTATGTGTTTCCTACCTTGTAGCTGTTACAATGAACAAAATAAATTGCACTCAGACCTTTGATTTTATAACCAATGTTTATAGATTCCTGTAAATTGTACAATTTTGTTTCCAATCGCATTAAACTATATAGTAGGTAATATTTCCGTTCTGATTATTCGGAAACCCATAAATGTACGATGTTTTCTCTCCCATCCCAGTATTTGTCCTGAATATATAACCACATAAAATCCTTTACAAATCGCAAGAAAGGTTGGGATTTCAATAAGAAAACCGAGCCAACCACTCTGAGATCGTTTGCCATCCGTCTCAGGAAGATCATAAAACTGCCCCAGATTGTTTTCTAGAACATAAATAAGAGATATTGCCTCATTTCCTTTTCGTTCTCTTACCTTTCTGCCGTGACTTTACAGTTATTCTTTCTAGGAAAATCCAGTTTCAAGTTGCATAACATGTTCACAAATCGACATTTCTTTTGGTATGCATCGTCGTAACACATAAGAGTAATATGTAAAGTTGATAAAGTTCTTGGATTCGGTAGCTTACTCCGTTAACCTACTGAAAATTCACCTCGTTTGTTCATTTTGGATGCTAGGGGCGGTTTTCTGCCGTTTTGTACCTCGCAACTTTCAATTTAATTTAAAGGCATCTAGGACAAGTGCTTGTAAATATATGCATACCAACAGAATACCAATGAATCTATGAATTAAATATATAGTATGTTCAAACTACTGAAATACAGTGCTTCAAGTGTGGGGGCTTACATAAATATATGTAATTTGCATTTCCTTTTGATGTTCGTATCTCTCCGCAAATTTATTTATGTGAGAAAACGCCGATTTCAGCAAAATAATCTAATTTAAAAAAAAAAAACACAAATTTGGAGTCATATATTTCTACGCAGATTTAGAACTAAATCAATTTCAGCAAAATAATCAATTTTAAATAAAAGGGATCTACTATCCCATGTTCAGGTTACCGTTATAATAGCAGTTTGAACTCGGAGTTAATGAACGAACGAGTCCTTTTACAGTTATTTTTAGATAATTCTGAAAGAATAGAGTGCGTTCATGTTAAATTAATGATTTTTCATTATGCATTGGTGGTATATTTTCTCTTACTTTAAGGCGTCCACTCCGGGTTTATGCTCAGTTTACAGACGTTATACCTTATACCTCTTCCAGACTCTCGCGAGACATAGCGAGAGACCGCGAATCGGGAGAGTGTGGATGCCACACTCGCCCAAATTCGCTAACATTCGAATGCCAGAAGTCTCTACGGATGCAGATAGTCGGACAAAAATCACTCGTTCGCCGAGCGACTCGCCTCAGTTGTGCGCTCTCGTATCGATCCATTCAAACTGGATTGCTGACGAGGCGCATAGCAGTTTTTGTGGGTACCCGAGGGTATTGTTTACGACAGGGGTCTGATTTATGACATCAAACACGTGCGGTGAAGGGGCTCTTCGAGTATCAATGCAACCCGAAATGTAGGTAACGAGTGGAATAAATTATTTAGTATTGAAATAAAAAGATTTCAAAATATTGAACACGATAAATTTATATGCAAAATACAAATAGTTTACATTGATATTAAATTAAATCACCGATAGTATTTGTTTCTCTATTTGTGATGTCCCCATTACTATAATTTGTCATTTAAAATGGAAAATATACCAGATAATGATATTTATTTATGTATTATTGAAGAAATGCAAATGCATATCAATAAATTAACCATCCGTATTATAAGACTACTAATGAAAATTAATATTAATAGCAATATTAAATCATAATTAATTAAAACTAAAGAATATATTATTTATCTCTTTCAAATAAATCTTATCAGTTCCAAGTTATTCCAGTCTTATTTTTCTATGGTGTCTGAATCTATTGTATCATTTTAGTACAGTTCTTTGATACAAATTACGACTGCGATCTACATAGGGCAATTACTAAGTTATTGATTGATAATATCGTTGTTACATACCAGTATACAGGGTTGGTTAAAATATCCGGAGCACCTAAATAATTGGCCAACCGTAAACATCTTCAAAAAATCAAGCATAAGTTGTTTGATTTTAAACAAGCTATCGTCTAAATATACTTTTAATATACACAGTGCTTATTTTATTTTGGAAACTGGCAACCTTTCCGTTTTCTAATAGAACACATACATTTACATTTTATAATTAAGATTAATTCCATGAATTTTTTTGTAAGAATCATTTTTTATACAATGCATCATTTTTTAGTTATAAGCAATTAATCAAAACTCATAAACTTTTGTTTTGACTAAACGGATAAAAAATAGCAGAACAACAAAATAGAAAAATAAATTTAAATGTTAATTAAATGTTCAAACAGCAAATTAAAATAAATGTGTGTATGTATGTGGGAAAAAAATTCAGTTTCAAAGTTCAGCAGTTTTAATTAATTGCTGATAACTAAAAATGATGCATTTTATGAAAAATGGTTCCTACAAAAAATTCTTAGAAATAATCTTAGAATTAAAAATGTTAAAAACATACAGTATTGTTCTATTTGAAATAGGAAATGTTACCAAATTTCGAAAGCAAGTTTAAAACAAAAAAAAATGTTTGTTTCTTTATTTTTTTACGGTTTGAGAATCATTTAGTTGTAATTTTAACTAACTCTGTATAGATATGCACTATAATATTTGATTTATAACGCAATACATTATACAAAATAATAATTATGCAATTATTTTATTTTGTTTTATGGACAATCGTATTACTATGTCTTATATTAGTATATGGTATCTAATATAAATGATCAGAATAAGAAATCAATATCATTTAAGAAATTTTTCAGATATTTATTATATTTTATATTAAATTTTTATTTACGTTATTCAATTAATTATTAATTAATAATAACCACAATTTCAATGAAAGTATGCACACACACTATACGCTGAGGCAGCGGCTACTTCAGCGACGTCCATTCTAAGTCACCAGCAGATAAACAGAGAATGCACGAGCCGAGCGCCGAGAATATGGATGGCCTTCTTTGACCGCTATGTCTCAGCCAGCCTCGCCGAACTTTTCGCCGATTTATTCGGGCTGAGTCAGGAGGTAGCATAAAAGTTACCGAGTAATATTGCCGAGCCCATGTTAATTCTGTGGGTAATATTACCGAGGTTTATGCTTTGTTTTTAGTTTCACCATATGGATTCTCTTCAGGAGTAGAATAGTTACTTCGGATCCACGTGAACCTTTCAGATGCCATAATTGCTTAGTAGTTGGCGAAAGAACTTGCATCTAATAACTGCTCTGAAGTTAGGTTGAACTCTTAAGAAAAAGCACATGGATTCAAGTAAATAATGCTAAATACAGAGAGTATTTTTTTTGTCAATCCAATATAATCATCGTCTTGAACTAATAATATTATACTCCTTTCAAGAAAATATATTCACTTTAAGAACATTTGTTCTCCACGTGAGAAAATATTCAGCTGGATGGAGCGCATAGTTTTCATGAATGAATTCTTTATTCATTTCAAGAAAATATTTTCCCTCTTGTTCAAGCGTGATATTTTCAGTAATAATATAACAAGAGAGTGAGAATAAATTGAAAATAATTTGACAGATTGTTTGAAAACTTGTTGCCAAATGGCAACAAGTTTGAACAAAATCTGTCAAATTATTTTCTAATTTATGGAACTCTCGAGTTATATTTGACTAGATGATTTTTTGATTCACAAATTTTTACAATAAAAAAAGATCAATAAAACTATCATAAAATTATTGAAAAATTTAATATAATTAATTATTACTTACAATATATGAAAAATCGTTGACACATTGTGAATATATTAAAAGAATTAACAATTTAAATTAGTACAATGAAAAACGCAATTATTAAAAATATTTCGAGACTCATTATTTATTGAGGATTTGGAATTGCTTGTTATATTAAGTGTTTCCTCCTGCGTATTTTCTCTAAGATTATTTATTATATTTGAATGATGTTCTTGGTTCAATTGTAAGTATGGTTTAATCGAACTTGCAGAATTATGACCAGTGACCTTAATTAGTTCTTATTCTCCTACACCAGCTTTTGAAAGGTTACTTACTGCACTTGATCTGGCAGAATGGTTAGTTATTTTTTTAGTAATTGTGTCTAGACCTACTTTTTCTGCGGAATCTTTCATCCATTTTGAAATGGAATTTATTCCCACAGGAACGTTTTTATACCAAAAACCATGAGTTTGCCAAGCCGGACTTGGAGTAAGAAACAAGCGTTCGGTTTTAATATTTTCTTCACGTTTACTCATTAGTTTTTCAAAAAGACGAACAGGGCAAATATCTGGGTTATTTATGTTTGGAGTCAACCATTTACTATTAGCGCACCTTTGTGCTCCACCCTGTGCAGTTTTTGTAAAGATGGGATTGTATTCAATGCGGCCAGTATTTAATCTTTTTATGTCGGTTTCTTTTTTAAAATAATGAACTAAACATTTCGTAGCTTCTCCTCCCCTCCAAGCTAGTTCATACGATGCAACGTGAAAAAACTTTCTTTGCAATCCACAAGGTGTATCTTCGTCCCAATAGTTAAAAATTTGCAACAATTCTGTATTAGAAAGTGCCACAGAACTTTGTTTGTGCTTTTCAGGATGTTTTTGTAAAATTTTTCTTTTTGCATCTCTTGCATTCCGAGCATTTTTGAATTCTATATCATGGAAAGGATCAAAGGACCTGTTATACTTATTAAAGTAAAGTTCTTGAACTAATTTTGCCGTTTTATTCCACATTGTCTTTATTACTGCTTCTTTATAATCATTTCCGTCTTTTCTTTTCATGTTATAAGCCCAATCTTTTAAAATCAATGCCAGAGTAGCTGTTGTAGTAGATTGATCCAGAATATAATTTCTTTCTTTGGTGACGGTCTTAAATTGTCTCCATATAGACTGATTACTTATTAGAGTATTTTTTGAAGTAGTTTCTAAAATGTTTTTTGTAGTTTCTGCATTAGAAAAGGTACTAAACCGATGACTTTCACCCATTTCGCGTTGACACAATTAAGTAATTATTTTGACAAGTATCTGACAGTTGCTAGGCAAATAAAAGCTACAGTGATTATTCCCGAGAATAATCACAAGAGATTTATTCCCACTATAATAATGACATAATTGGTTGAAACTCACCCTTGTGACAAATAAAGAAGCATTTCATTGGTTTTAAGAAACGTCAAAAAATAATCACTTTAATAATATCCCTTTTTTCAACTTGAGAAAATATCTACTTGCGCTATAGCAAAGCATTTACGTGGATGCAAGCACATAGCTTTGAGTGAGTATTTATTTATCCTTGCAGACATAACCTCTACATGAAAACTTGACGTTGCCTCAACGTGTTAGCATCGTCTGGTTAATTAACCTCTAATAGGAATCTCACATGCAGACATAACCTGAATATTCTATCGGCAAATGGTGACATTTATGATCACGGCTACGAATTGATGACTAACGTATTGTGTACGTAACGTAAAGAATATCTATCACTCCAAGTAGCAAAAACATTGGATCAATAACATCCTGCTTCGTTATCATTAATAAATAACGAAGGATGTTTTTCCAACTTTCGAAGGATATAAGCACGAAAGGGAAAACATATTTTCCAGTAAAATCATTCACAGTTTATCAGGCGTTCCGTACGGCGGATCAGGTGTGGTGGAAAATTTAATTCTATCACGTGTAAGTACGTGCTAAATGTATTTTTTTATTTTTTTACACCTGATGTCCTTCCAGGATCAATACCGGGTCAGTCCCTATAATTCTATTCTCGACTCAAAAATATCACCGCCACGTCCAGATGACGTAAAATGTAAATTTATCCGCAGCAAGAAAAATATGGACTTGATAAAACAAGTCTACTCTGTGGAAGAGTAGAAAAGGAGTCAGTTAACCGATGAGATAATAAATATTAAACTACCCCCATTTCAACGGTCTAATAAATCACCCTTAAGAATTGAACACATGGGCACTATCTGAGTGCTTACTTCTGGAGTAATGACAACGAGGCCGATAAATTTTGAAATGCTAGGTACGATTTAGATTAAAAAATTTTATTTCCGTAAAGATTGACGATCTATCGATATACCGGGTGATTACCCGTTTATTTATTTCGTTTATAAAGCTGGGCGATTGAAATATGGGAAAGTGTTAATAGACAAAAAATGCCATTCTTTGGGATACTCTTGAGGTTAATATGACTTCCGGTTTTTCCGGTAATGACGCCATCATTGAAATTTTAAATGGTACCCTATATTTTTTGAGTGATAATTTCAATCAGGATGACATTCTAAACACAAAAACATTTCGATCGTCAATTTTTATCACCAAGGCAACGCAAAAATAACTTTTTTATGTATTAATCTATATGGCTATGAATTGGTGAAAATAGTCGAAAATTGTCAAATAAACACTAACTAAATCGATTTTGACCGACATTGCATTACTGGCGCCCTCTAGCGTGATTTAATTTGTTTTTGGCCAGTGAGTCACTTTTTTTCACGTGTACCCAATGGCCACAGCCTGATTATTCGATAGATAACATCTTTCCGATTACATGATACCAAATACATGATATTTTGTTGAAATTCGTAGCGTACAAATGTTCTTAGAAGCAAGGAAATCGAAAAAAAAATATTGACCTAATGATCAAAGTCAGCGTACAAGTCAAAGTCACTCGATGGACTACTCGAAGGAAGTACCCTTAAACGTCATTTTCATGCTACGATTATCAGCAAAATATCAAGAATTTAGTATCAATGTGTCGGAAAAATGTGTCCGAATTGTGAGAAATTATTTAGATATAACACATACACGGAGAGGAATTGCTACCTATTCAGAAGTATGATAACCACCAAGATTGCCGGATCTTAACCCTTGTGAATTTTATCTATGGAGTGACTTAAAAAACAAGGTGAATGGTGTTTATAATTTTGGAAACGTTAAGAAAAGTCCGGGTGAGAAAAGTTCGGGTAAGAAAAGTCCGGGTAAGAAAAGTCCGGGTAAGAAAAGTCCGGGTAAGAAAAGTCCGGGTAAGAAAAGTCCGGGTAAGAAAAGTCCGGGTAAGAAAGCGGTTACCGAAGAGATTTGCTCAGGGACCAATATATGCGATATACATTCCAAAATTTTACTGTAACTTGACTTTGGGCACATAAATACTGTATCACTCAAATGTGCTTTTCATGGCACTACGCGATTTTCAGATATTAAGAAAAACTTAAATTTTGTCGGCTTATTGTGTTCTAAATATGGCATGTGGCATACCAAATTACTCAGAAAAAAATTCTGAATTCAAACATGTATAAAACCACTATGGCGTCCATAAGAAAAACAAAAGTTTCGTTCGTTTCTGACGAATTCATTGGCGAAAAAAATTTTAAACTGACATAATCACATTGTGGACAAAAGGTGCCTTTATAATATCAAAACGCTTTTTTGATGGGATCACAAATAAAGAAGTTATGACCATAATTAAAAAAATACATTTTATGGCTTTTGCAAAATAACCTGGGAACCATTTGGAATTCAACTGTTTTCTGAACACATTATGAAAGAGCACATAAATATGCACTACTTTGCCCATTTAACCGACTTTCTATCTTTACTAATAACAAAAGTACCCATACAATCCAACGTCCCGTGAGTCACACTGTATAGTATGATAAAGTCTTCTGCAGGCCACATCAGATTTTTTTGCCTTGGGCCGATCTTACAAAACAAGTTATACCATGGTAAAAATAAATATTAGAATAAACTCTAATTACTATGGTAACACAAATATTTTAGCCATTTGGAGGCGATACAGGATTATTTATTCTGGGAATAACTATTCTACTGGTTAGGTACACTTGTTAGATCGGGCCTTAGTAAATAATGATCACGAAAATCAGAAAATTTGCGATAAAAAGGCTGTAGGAAATTCTAAATATTGATAAAATAGTCAAGGTAACAGAGATTTTCTGAATGGAATATAAAACTGCGTTTGGGGTCGAAGAGCCCTGTAGACAAAAAAATCAAGTCAGAGCAAAAGATTTTGGTAATTTTTGCATCTTTATACCAGCAATTTTGTACTTTACCAGAAATCCTGAAAGGTTGTTCAAAAATGTTTTTGAAGTATCTCAAAAATTATCATTATTACTATTATTATTATTTTTTCCACAGTAATGTCCTAGAAAATTGTCTTATGTAAGGTCATAAAATTTGTATGTTACCAATAAGACAGTTAAAAGATCAATAATAATGAGTACAGGATTGCATTTAAATAAAGATGTCGATGACGTCATAAGTCAGTTAGAATTGAAGGTCGAAAATAAAATTTTAGACATGAATGTGTATTTTGGTAATTCAAATTAGACGTGTTCGAGGATTTTTTGAAAATAGTTTCTTACCACTCAGCTAGACGATATTTCCGTATCATAATAAACCAAATATATTAATTATTCCATTAGAGCAACCCTTCAATGACAGACTCCGAACCGCAGGGGATGATGTTGTCTGACTTTGTATATACCGTCGAGAGAATACTCGAACTTGAACTAACAGCACTCTAAAATGTTTCAGTTTATAAACAAACCCCTTTATCACTTAATTCCAAAATGAAGTGCTTGCTTGAAAAGCTATTTAATGTAAGTAAGGTTTACATCGAATACGCAGTCGCATGCGGGCCTTTATACGCGGGAAACAGTGTTTATGTAATTTCTCTAGCGAGCGATGCTAATAACGCGCGAAGATATTCTATTATGATTACGTTTACTTTCAATTTTGTTCAGCGCAAACCGCGGAATCTACATTAATTTCAATCTCAGAAGTTTCCATAGCACACCCCAACCATTATCTTACTTACACCCTCTCGTAAATTTACGCTAAATTTAATTATAATTTTCTAATCAAGATTAATGACTGCTTTGCTTAACAGTAACTTTCTTTGATACAGAAATATATACCGTCTCTGGATGGAATTGGAATATGTATCGTGAACCTGATTGACGACCTGCTGGAATATATGAGGGTGGTTTTCTTATTCATGTAAGTTATGCTATTTTATTCTAATTTAGTTTAGACCTATCGAAAAATAAAAAAAAGCAGTTTAAACTAGTATTTCTAGATTTTGACACAGAGTACACACAGAAAAGTGATTATTTGGAACGAGAAAACATAATTTCTTGAATTTATTTACTAGATTCAACTGCATATTTACTTGGATGTAGAAAGTTAGATATATACAAGAAATGCCACATACCCAATCTGAGTAAAATAATTTCTCAGATAAATGCTGTCGACAAATTCTTTCTTTATAAGAACCAATATTGTATTCAAAGAAGTAATTGAATTTTTCGTCCCAAAAATGTCAATTTCTCCAACGAAGTAATAGTAAATCCATCCAAGTGCGTAGTTACTTGATCCAAGAAAATATAAGACATTTAATATAAGTAAGTATTGCTTACTGAATACAAACCCACCAATTATTTAACTGAAGTGATTCTCACTTCTTTCAAGTAATCCCTTTCTCTGGAATAAATATGCGCATCGTGATTTTGTCAAGGGCCGCGCGCCCGCGCGTAGGGCTGGCGCCGTAAAGGAGCGAAACCTAGTACGAAAACAACAACGAAGTACCCGTAGGGGATGTGCCTTGTGATTAGTGTACAATAAACGTTTCAACACGGAATAATTTGATGTAAGGCACGCAACAGGTTAGAACGAGTAAGTACATATAACATACCTATCTTGTTAATTACCAATAGAAAACGTATTTGTGCCAAATCATTAAAATTCTTACATTACGTAGCTAAAAATATTGACCGGGAATAAAAATATACAGTTCATTGAAGACTGTCAACTTCCTTCACCAGAGTAACAACTTTCTTAAATCTAGTCATTATTCCAAGAAATACAATGTCTTGGTTGAAGTCAATAATCTCTCGCGTATATACGAACCTACCAACTACTTTATCCAAGTAATTCTTTCTTCGTTCGACAGATCACTTTTCTGTGTGTACATTAAGATCAAATATAGTCGATGAACGTTATATCAATCTATACCTATAGCTTATAGTTCCCGTAGTAACATATCACTCACTTAATCGTAAAAATAAATATAAATATATTATAAATAAATACAATAAAAATACCACACAGTAGCGGTCAAAATTTGCCATCAACAGGATTCGGCAACATAAACGATAAAATGAACAATTAATTTAGTATAATTGATTCAAGTAGTTTTTGGCGATTCCACGTCAACCGATCGGTTGACATTAGACATATCGGCACTATTCAAAAATTTTGGATTACTATCATTTTTAATTCCTGCATTCGTAATTTTGTTGTGTACAGACGCAATTTTGTCTAATTAACTTCAAAACTCATTAAAATCTACCTCTAAATTTTTATATTCCCAGCGACTTGACCATTTTGACACATTCTTGAAAAGTACTAATTGTCACTTTTTTCTATACTGCTACTATACTGCTACAATATTCCATATTCTACAAATCTAATTTTTGGTACGCACAGCGCTGCTATTTACCACAGTCCAAAATAAAACTAATATTGTAATGGAAAAAAAAATATATGTATGTCCTGAGTTATTCGCCAAAAACTCATTTTTCAACGTTTCCAACGGCAATTTTAGGTAATAAATATCGTACGTGGCGTTGAAAAACAATTTATTTCATAAAATATAACGCAGAGAAGTATTTTAGATTTGAGTATACTTAATTAAGTAGTTGTTCGAAATGTCTTCCGTGCTCTTCGAGGCACAAACGAAGACGAGTATGAAATGACCTCGCCACTGCTCTTAATAGGTCGGGCGTAATAGTTAGAAATGCATCTTTCTTGCATGTTTTCTGGTGTTGTTGGAGGTTCAGCATAAACGATTGTTTTTCAACGCCACGTACGATATTTATAACCTAAAATTGCCGTTGGAAACGTTGAAAAATCAGTTTTTGGCGAATAACTTTTAAAATATTGGGAATTGTGATGGGGTTGTATAATGTATTTAGAAACAATGTTTATTTTTTTAATTCTGCATCGTTTGACAAGTTTGACACTAGATTTTGGTCACCCTGTATAATTTGGATCAATGACACTTGGTTAGCGAGACAACTAGATCTAACTTAATAAGCACGTAGTAAAATTTTATTAACGAGGTGCAATTTGTGGTTTTTATTGATTTTTAAAGCCAACGATGCAAAATCAATTTTTTTTGGTTTTTATTTTTTTGCCTTGCACATTTTTGGGACAGCCTGTATAACCAAAAATAATTTTTTGAGATGTACCTTTAAGTACAGGGTAAGCCTGAAAAAAGTGAAACTCTTAGCTTAATTAGTAACTGAGCTACAGAAGACGGGAGCTGAGTTGCAGGACCCTGTATATTAATGTTCGGTCAATAAAGAATCATTATTATTATTTTAAAAACGTGCCAATTTACTAAAGACTAAATACGGGAAGAAATACTAGAATTTAGAATTATTAAAATAATTTTACAATGAGCTCATTTTGCAGTAAAATCGCAATAACTTTTTTTTCTATACTAAAACATAGCAAGTGTATAATACCATTTTAAAACCTACCGTAATGGTCAATCATTTAAAATAATTTATAAAGACAAATCATGATCGGATAATGACTTTTTACTAAGGTCATATTTAGATATGCAAAACACACATGAGTTGGCATATTAGCCCTTCACGGATCAGTTTTAGAACAGCCTGTATATTTTAAAAGGTTTGTGATTTAGCGAACAGTCGCCGAAGCCACCTTTAGGCAAATCAACATACCATCATCTAAATGTATGTAAATGTTATTTAACGTAATCGCTCTTCATTGTCACGATACTGTGCTTGTAATCTGGACTTTTGCGAACATTATAAACGATTACGTGAGCCGTTTATCACGTGGGTTTAGGAGCACATTCCATGATGAAACTGACCCTAGCAGATACGGCACGGCGCTGCTAAAACTGCTTGTTTTATTACGTAATAAAAACCCTTTAATGCCGTTAAAGGTACGCCGCACCATTCTCGACCATCTCGTATTTGTACGTGAAAGTTTCAAGGCAGATCCAAACGGAACAAGAGGATTTAGGAGTCATTCTTTACGAAACTAGACGAAGCACACGGTCCCGAAACGGGTCACATTCCACCACGACTGATCTCAGGTAAGCTCAAACAGGATACTTTTTTTTAAATCAAGTTTCATAGGTTAGTACAAAAATCCAGCTAGACTTGTTTTTCCGAAGCGAAATCCTTATTTTACTGAGCTAAACAGCACACTAACAAACGATATTTACAAATTTGGAGCCGTTTGTTTCCAAATGTATCTAGAGAGCGTATATCGAAACTGAAATTACACGCAATTCAGTAATTACCATTTGCACTAGCGCGATCAAAATACTTTCAAATAAAACATTTGTGTGACTTAAAACATGGGTCTTTAGTGTGTGTGATTTAAACAAAAATTCGATAAAAGAAATGTTATTTATAAAAAAGCAGGGTGTTTTTGTTTAAACTAAAAAAATCACGTTATGAAACAAAAACGAACAAGGTTCACAACAGAGGGAGCCTATCTAAACTATAAATACAGAAACAATTCGTAGTGATATAAGTAATAATAGTATTTACCATTTGGTTCAGCAGTATGTACAGTCATGGAAATAAGTAAGTTCGTATCGCTATCGCAGGATTTGAAAATAGTATGTCGGTTATATATTCGTGTACTGTTCTACCTCGACCCGGCCGGTTCGCAAAAAGTTGTCCGTCACGAAGTGGTTTTTCGATGGATGTAATGTAACGGATTTAGTTTATTTTTAGCGTGTCCGACCTTTTCCTTACTGTGATATCTTCAATGCAATGTAATAAATGAAATATGATCACTACAGTTAAGTTTACGAGTAGGTAATGCATTTAATTAAATATTGAATTACATTTATAATAATATTAATAAACATGAAATTTGGTAATATGATACGAAAAGCTCATTTTAAGATATTGCGTAATATCATGACACATTATATAGATTTATGTTAACTAATACACATATTAATTACGCAAGTAAATGCCTTTGCCCAGCAGTAGGATGACGGGCTTAAGTAAGTAAGTAAGTAAATGCGCAAATCAACTTGTTGCCAAGGATTATCACTAAATATAGATTTCAGAATTGTAATATTAAAATATATTCACTAAATGTAAATAAATTCTCTAAATCTAATTTAAATTTACATTTAGGACGAGCATGTATTTTGTATGAAGGACAATGGAAATTTTATATCTGTATTTACTTTACAGCAGTTAATGTTCAATTATCTTTCATGACATCTAATACGTGCTTGACAACCAAAATAATTTAAATTATAGCAATATATACAGGCTGTCCACGTTTCTTCCGCAAACAATTTTTTTCAGAAAGTAAATTACTTTTTCAATTCATTCAAAAGTTACAGCCGTTTGAATTATTAACCATATTTTATTTTAAACGGCTCCAGCTTCTGAAGGAACAGAGAAAACCAATAAGACCATATGAAACATATTCCTTTCTACTTTCTAGAAAAAAAAAAGCTAAACATTTTGGTATTTTATTTTGTTGATTTGTTAATTCAAATTATTAACATTGTACTTATAATTAATAATTTTTTATTGTTGTAATATGTATTTATTGTGTTTCATTTTTGGTTTTGCATTGTTTGATAACTAATAAATTTTTTATTTTTCTTTTTTTGTTAATATTTCAAAGAGCTCTACAGAAGTTTTATTGTAATATAATTCCAGTTCAATAAGCACACATTTTTCATTTACTATATATTAACTGTAACATTATTGGAAATTTTATTTCTAAATTTGTTTTCTAAATAAATTAAGAGGCGTGCATTAACAACGATAATAAGTTAAAAATAACATTTTGACTTATGAATTGTGTACTGTAAGGTTAGCTAAAATGCATATACATTAAAAATGAACGTCTTTTTAATTTCCAAACAATATAAACTATAACTGAAAATGTTTAACGACATACTTTGTCAAAGTAATATTATAAGTTAATAATATGATAACATACAGGCGGAATGTAAATTTTAAATATATCAAAAATTACAGCCACAACCTGGATTTGAACCAAGGCCCTTTGCGTCGCTAGCACAATGTCAATAGCTCAGATGGGAGAGCATTGAGCTAGCGACGCAAAGGTCCCTGGTTCAAATCGTCAAGTTGTTGGTTTCTCTTACGTATAGCTTTTATTGCATATGATTGTGAGTAATTAATATGCAATAAAAGCTACACGTAAGAGAAACCAACAACTTTTCTTTCTGAAGCGTCTGCTTTTGGGAAATTATATACCCGTTACCAACACAATTTATACTCATCCCAGGTCAAATTTGATGAAATAATTTTTATGTTGTATAAATGTTCTTTTAGTTGGTCGTATATTTTGGTTTATTTTTTTTTAATAATAATTATAACATATTTACATTCCATCAAAATCCGTCGAAAATTTAGAGCTTGCTTCCAAAAATTTTTGTAAATTAGTGGTATACATAATTGTCATTATTTTCAGTTGTCAGATATTTGAAACATATTGCTGTAAAGTAAATACAAAATAATAATATAAAAAAATAGTAATGATACATTCATGCTATACAAAATACACACTCCTTTCTGTTTATTAAGTTAAACACTGCAAAATATCGTTGAAGCTAAATATCTCGAAAACACCAGTAAATCACAATTAACAAATTACCATAAAGACAAATTTAAAGCAATTTAATTTTAATTTATTTCTATTTTGTGAATAAATGTTAATACATATGTCAGTTCTGAAATAACCTGAAAAGTAAAAATATTGACAACAACAAATTGATTTTTGTATTTATTAACACAAAAAAACTATTAGATGCAATAAGGTTGTAAGTATAATTTGTTGTGTTGTATGCAATATCTTGAAATGAGATTTTCATTTCATGTAATCGAAAACTTTTATGTTTATTAATATAAAATTAACGTCATATTTAATAAAAACACAATTACATTGCAATGTATGAATTACATTAATTAATTACACATTAAGCTAATAAATAGAAACATATAAATCATTATAAACCAATTCAAAGCATTCGAACAAGGTTTCGCAAATAATAAATTTCCGATATACGAGTTGAAGCGTAAACGGACAATTTTTTGCACTTAGCGGCCGAGCGGTCGACCAGAATAACAAAAAACTTGTACTTGGATGTATTAGCGACACACTGCTAAAATATTTATAGAACTTACTTAATTCCAAGAGTGTACATGGTACTTTTTATCTCTATTTTATCTCCATTGTATCCATTTTATACGGTCATTTGGTGCTTAAAAATCATCAATAAATAGAGATAATTAAAATAAGATGTTCATTAATAATCTTGCCAATTCAGATATTAATTTAATTATCTCTAACAAACGCCTTGTACATTTTGATTTTACTTTCGCATTGATTATTTTTTCTTGTTGATAGAAGTACCAGAGGCGAGAGTGACAATTTCAGCCAGCATAGCAGGACAAGTCGCAGGCTGAGTCATGGCAGCGTTCGAGAAAGGAGCATCAGACGTGAATCGGCTGATGAATTGGATACGGCAAAGGAAAAAAGAAATCAAAAATACTTGGTGCTAATGGTTACTTTGTATGGCGCATGCATTTGTCCTTTGATGGTCCTGCGCGTGGCCAGACTGGCCTTGATTGAGACCTACGATAACGAAGCACATCTGGATCTAACCTATACGATTATTGTATGGATTGCATTCCTTCCAACATGTACCACACCAGCTGTTTTTGCTTCATGGCAAATGAGCAGGTAGGTTCCTAGAATTGACCAATAGAATTTCGAATTACAAATTCTTCCCTGTTTGACTTAAGGAATTAAAGAAATATGGAAAATACATACATCCAAGTAGTATTTCTGCCAAACAATGAAGTGCATTTACGTGGACATGTAAACCTTATAATGGAATTTTCCACAGAAAAATGTTTATAACTTCCGCAAAAATGTTTGCATAAATTTCTATCATACTTCAAATTGTAGGTAATTAAGAGACCTAACATCCCTATGACGATCAGAGTTTTGCCCACCCTAAATCGCCATAATATTCGTTCGTATAGCTAACGTATTTCAATCAGTTTCCACAGAAAAATGTTTATAACTTCTGCAGATATGTTTGCATAAATTTCTATCATACCTCAAATTGTAGCTAATTAAGAGACCTAACATCCCTATGACGATCAGAGTTTTGCCCCCCCTAAAATGCGATAATATTCGTTCGTATAGCTAACGTATTTCAATCAGTTTCCACAGAAAAATGTTTATAACTTCTGCAGATATGTTTGCATAAATTTCTATCATACCTCAAATTGTAGCTAATTAAGAGACCTAACATCCCTATGACGATCAGAGTTTTGCCCCCCCCCCAAAATGCGATAATATTCGTTCGTATAGCTAACGTATTTCAATCAGTTACCACAGAAAAATGTTTATAACTTCTGCAGAAATGTTGGCATAAATTTCTATCATACCTCAGATTGTAGGTAATTAAGAGACCTAACATCCCTATGACGATCGGAGCTTTGCCCCCCTAAATCGCGATAATATTCGTTCGTATAGCTAACGTATTTCAATCAGTTACCACAGAAAAATGTTTATAACTTCTGCAAAAATGTTTGCATAAATTTCTATCATACCTCAAATTGTAGGTAATTAAGAGACCTAACATCCCTATGACGATCAGAGTTTTGCCCCCCCCTAAAACGCGATAATATTCGTTCGTATAGCTAACGTATTTCAATCAGTTTCCACAGAAAAATGTTTATAACTTCTGCAGAAATGTTGGCATAAATTTCTATCATACCTCAAATTGTAGGTAATTAAGAGACCTAACATCCCTATGACGATCGGAGCTTTGCCCCCCCTAAATCGCGATAATATTCGTTCGTATAGCTAACGTATTTCAATCAGTTACCACAGAAAAATGTTTATAACTTCTGCAAAAATGTTTGCATAAATTTCTATCATACCTCAAATTGTAGCTAATTAAGAGACCTAACATCCCTATGACGATCAGAGTTTTGCCCCCCCCCCCTAAAATGCGATAATATTCATTCGTATAGCTAACGTATTTCAATCAGTTTCCACAGAAAAATGTTTATAACTTCTGCAGATATGTTTGCATAAATTTCTATCATACCTCAAATTGTAGCTAATTAAGAGACCTAACATCCCTATGACGATCAGAGTTTTGCCCACCCTAAATCGCCATAATATTCGTTCGTATAGCTAACGTATTTCAATCAGTTACCACAGAAAAATGTTTATAACTTCTGCAAAAATGTTTGCATAAATGTCTATCATACCTCAAATTGTAGGTAATTAAGAGACCTAACATCCCTATGACGATCAGAGTTTTGCCCCCCCCTAAAACGCGATAATATTCGTTCGTATAGCTAACGTATTTCAATCAGTTTCCACAGAAAAATGTTTATAACTTCTGCAGAAATGTTGGCATAAATTTCTATCATACCTCAAATTGTAGGTAATTAAGAGACCTAACATCCCTATGACGATCGGAGCTTTGCCCCCCCTAAATCGCGATAATATTCGTTCGTATAGCTAACGTATTTCAATCAGTTACCACAGAAAAATGTTTATAACTTCTGCAAAAATGTTTGCATAAATTTCTATCATACCTCAAATTGTAGCTAATTAAGAGACCTAACATCCCTATGACGATCAGAGTTTTGCCCCCCCCCCTAAAATGCGATAATATTCATTCGTATAGCTAACGTATTTCAATCAGTTTCCACAGAAAAATGTTTATAACTTCTGCAGATATGTTTGCATAAATTTCTATCATACCTCAAATTGTAGCTAATTAAGAGACCTAACATCCCTATGACGATCAGAGTTTTGCCCACCCTAAATCGCCATAATATTCGTTCGTATAGCTAACGTATTTCAATCAGTTACCACAGAAAAATGTTTATAACTTCTGCAAAAATGTTTGCATAAATGTCTATCATACCTCAAATTGTAGGTAATTAAGAGACCTAACATCCCTATGACGATCAGAGTTTTGCCCCCCCTAAATCGCGATAATAGTCGTTCGTATAGCTAACGTATTTCAATCAGCTTCCACAGAAAAATGTTTATAACTTCTGCAGAAATATTTGCATAAATTTCTATCATACCTCAAATTGTAGGTAATTAAGAGACCTAACATCCCTATGACGATCAGAGTTTTTCCCCCTCTAAATCGCGATAATATTCGTTCGTATAGCTAACGTATTTCAGTCAGTCTCCACAGAAAAATGTTTATAACTTCTGCAGAAATGTATGCATAAATTTCTATCATACCTCAAATTGTAGGTAATTAAGAGACCTAACATCCCTATGACGATCAGAGTTTTGCCCCCCCTAAAATGAGATAATATTCGTTCGTATATCTAACGTATTTCAGTCAGTCTCCACAGAAAAATGTTTATAACTTCTGCAGAAATATTTGCATAAATTTCTATCATACCTCAAATTGTAGGTAATTAAGAGACCTAACATCCCTATGACGATCAGAGTTTTTCCCCCTCTAAATCGCGATAATATTCGTTCGTATAGCTAACGTATTTCAGTCAGTCTCCACAGAAAAATGTTTATAACTTCTGCAGAAATGTATGCATAAATTTCTATCATACCTCAAATTGTAGGTAATTAAGAGACCCAACATCCCTATGACGATCAGAGTTTTGCCCCCCATAAAATGAGATAATATTCGTTCGTATAGCTAACGTATTTCAGTCAGTCTCCACAGAAAAATGTTTATAACTTCTGCAGAAATGTATGCATAAATTTCTATCATACCTCAAATTGTAGGTAATTAAGAGACCTAACATCCCTATGACGATCAGAGTTTTGCCCCCCCTAAAATGAGATAATATTCGTTCGTATATCTAACGTATTTCAATCAGTTTCCACAGAAAAATGTTTATAACTTCTGCAAAAATATTTGCATAAATTTCTATCATACCTCAAATTGTAGGTAATTAAGAGACCTAACATCCCTATGACGATCAGAGTTTTGCCCCCCCTAAATCGCGATAATAGTCGTTCGTATAGCTAACGTATTTCAATCAGTTTCCACAAAAAAATGTTTATAACTTTTGCAAAAATTGTTCCATAAATTTCTATCATACCTCAAATTGTAGGTAATTAAGAGACCTAACATCCCTATGACGATCAGAGTTTTGCCCCCCCTAAATCGCGATAATATTCGTTCGTATAGCTAACGTATTTCAATCAGTTTCCACAGAAAAATGTTTATAACTTCTGCAGAAATATTTGCATAAATTTCTATCATACCTCAAATTGTAGGTAATTAAGAGACCTAACATCCCTATGACGATCAGAGTTTTGCCCCCCCCCTAAAATGCGATAATATTCATTCGTATAGCTAACGTATTTCAATCAGTTTCCACAGAAAAATGTTTATAACTTCTGCAGATATGTTTGCATAAATTTCTATCATACCTCAAATTGTAGGTAATTAAGAGACCTAACATCCCTATGACGATCAGAGTTTTGCCCCCCCCTAAAATGCGATAATATTCGTTCGTATAGCTAACGTATTTCAATCAGTTACCACAGAAAAATGTTTATAACTTCTGCAGATATGTTTGCATACATTTCTATCATACCTCAAATTGTAGGTAATTGAGAGACCTAACATCCCTATGACGATCAGAGTTTTGCCCCCCCTAAATCGCGATAATATTCGTTCGTATAGCTAACGTATTTCAATCAGTCTCCACAGAAAAATGTTTATAACTTCTGCAGAAATGTATGCATAAATTTCTATCATACCTCAAATTGTAGGTAATTAAGAGACCTAACATCCCTATGACGATCAGAGTTTTGCCCCCCTAAATCGCGATAATATTCGTTCGTATAGCTAACGTATTTCAATCAGTTTCCACAGAAAAATGTTTATAACTTCTGCAGAAATGTTTGCATAAATTTCTATCATACCTCAAATTGTAGGTAATTAAGAGACCTAACATCCCTATGACGATCAGAGTTCTGCCCCCCCTAAAATGCGATAATATTCGTTCGTATAGCTAACGTATTTCAATCAGTTTCCACAGAAAAATGTTTATAACTTCTGCAGAAATGTTTGCATAAATTTCTATCATACCTCAAATTATAGGTAATTAAAAGACCTAACATCCCTATGACGATCAAAGTTTTGCCCCCCCTAAAATGCGATAATATTCGTTCGTATAGCTAACGTATTTCAATCAGTTTCCACAGAAAAATGTTTATAACTTCTGCAGATATGTTTGCATAAATTTCTATCATACCTCAAATTGTAGCTAATTAAGAGACCTAACATCCCTATGACGATCAGAGTTTTGCCCCCCCTAAAATGCGATAATATTCGTTCGTATAGCTAACGTATTTCAATCAGTTTCCACAGAAAAATGTTTATAACTTCTGCAGAAATGTTTGCATAAATGTGGAAAATAATCCAAGTAGTATTTCTGACAAACAATGAAGTGCATTTATGTGGACATGTAAACTTTGTAATGGAATTTTGCAAGAGCATTTTAATTTCTGATGAATATTAGCGTGGTTAACTGCTTTGTAGTGTATGCATTTCACTTCAAACGACAGTTTAATTAAAAGTTTCTAAGAGCTTTTTGATGGCACTTTAAAACCGTTACTGTAATGAAAACTAAATTGGATGAGTCGGTTGTAGATCAGAGGATATAACGAATTAAGATCCGTTTGCCAAGCGTTTGTATAAGTATACGTTTTATATGAAGGGCTCCAAAAGAACTTCATAAAGAATTTCTAGTCGCGAATCGTGTACTTTCTAAAGATAATAAGAGCAAATGTAAAAGTATGGTTTCACAGGTATTTAAAACTGAATTAGATAATCGGGATTCTGAAGCGAATTAGAAAAGCAAAATAATTCTTATATGGGGTCCAAACATTTGAAATATAAAAATGTGAATATTACTGCTCAATTTATCTGCTAACGATTGTCCGTGTCCGTGTAATTTTTTAGGTATTTCACCACACCAAGTTTAATATCAGTGGCGGTAAAATGGTATCTTCAGGTTTCATCTTTGCATAAAAAACATTAATTTTTTGAGATAAACGGCCATTCTTTTTTACTGAGACCCTTGTTTTCTCGATTCACGTAGAAAACAACAATATTTTGAGTATCCATGCTAGGGGCATTCCATGCTAACGCTAACAGTGAACACACCAGTGAAAAACAAAATTGCAATCATACATTTCTAACAATGCCTAATGTGTAATAAATAATTAATCTATATTTTAAGAATAATTAGGCTTTCAATAGAAGGTTCCAGTAACTTTTTTTCTGTAAATAGACGGCGGCCCTATTTGCTGTCATTTCGGTTATTTTGTGTGGTTTGGTGTGCATAGAATTTAGTTATAAATATTGAACAGTCAGAGAGGCAAATTAATGACGTTCATTATTTACATTTATAAATGTATCGACGTTTATGAAGTATAATATATTCATATTCTATTTCGATTTAAATGAGTGAATTTCATACTTGTCCCGACCGTCACAACGTCCTGTCCAGACCGTCACAGTCTTTAATAAAGCTTCAATAAAGCATAACAGCATATTCTATGTACCTATAGTAGGGTGACCTATAGGTGATGTTTCGCGAACCATGTTGCTCGCTTCTTCAAAGCTAATTGAATACAGTATTCAATTAGCTTTGAAGAAGCGGGCACGGAAGACAGGGAAATACAATATATTGCGTCTAATAATTACAAATAATACCTTAAAGTTACAAGGTCTTGAAAATTGAAAATATTCTGGCTGTGGAGGTGAAAATGTTGGAAGAAAAAATATTTTCCAGATACATTTCTAATCATTTTCAATGTCAGTATCATTGGTTAGCAAACTTCTTAAAGAATATAAAGAGCAAATGATGGGCAGGACGTAAACTTAAAATTAAATAGAATTAATAATAATTAAAGCCAAAACCTGGATTTAAACAAGGCATCTTTTGGTATCCAGAACAATGCACAAATATCTATGCTATCGGGGCGTATGACATGACTTTTTTACTTCTTTATATAATCTTAAGTAATTCAATGCTAATCAAATACGAGTGTCAACCACTTTTGCGTTTACACTACTTATTCCAACTGGTCATTACGGAATGTCCGTACAATCTTTTGAATTGAATTCTTAGAAAAATGTAAAAAGAAACTGAAAAAGAATAAAGAAGAACAAAGACCTAGCTTAGAAACCTAGCTTTGGCTTTATTTCCATTTATCTCCCGCTAATCAAAAAGCCTTGCAATACTTAAAATAAAAATACGTTGCAGTTATTGGCAATATGCTAGCGTCCATAGCATATATTCGATTTGTGTTGGTTACAGTAAGTTTCGAAATTTTTGTGATCCCGTTAGAACCGTCGTCATAGTCAAAACCGTCACACAAAAGTAACATTTCCATGTCATATTGAATTTTGAACTTCTGATATCAAGTTTGTTTAGATACTTGTTCCTTTTTTTAAATGGCTAAAAATGTTTTTTTTTTGTTTTCTTTTAGGTCATCAAAAGAACGTTTACGTGGTTATTTTCGGGTCAGCAGTTTAAAATTGGGGCAGTCCCGCGAAACGGTTGTAACAACAGCCGGTACGGCGACAGTACCCAGGGCTGTGTGCACCCTGTGGCATAAGGGTGACCCCAGAGGTCAATCACATCGTCGAGAAAATGAGGAGGGGCACTCACGGGTCGGGAGCCAGCAGGAATTTCTGTCTCCTTGACTACACCGCCAAACAAGGTTTGTTTGGATATAATATTACGAAAAATACGTAATATATAATTGCATTCCGATAAGCACGCTCTACTGTATCCACAAATTTTTTGTAGATACAGTAGAGCGTCGATATCCGAACCTCGGTAATCCGAACGTTCGCTAATCCGAACGTTCAAAAAATAATAATAAAATAAATCACTGAGTAACCTAGGGAAAAGCCATTTTTGTCGGTTCCTGTTCACAGAAAAATGTTGCTTTTGTTTAATATATATATATATACAGTGCTTCCCAAAAGTAACGGATAAATTCAATAAAACCTTAAATAAAAATATTTCAGAAAAATGCTCTGACACGTCGATTTTTATTTTTAAATTACTATCCTGACATACACTTTTCAGCCCCCCACCCCTTCGCCCCTAAGGGGTGGCAACCCCAACTTTAAAAATTCAAATAGCAAATTACCCCTTGTGACACCTCAATTGATAGATTTGTTTTATTCTGAATACAACGAAAAAAAGATTATCAAAATCAGTTGATAAATAACCGCGATATTTACCAAAATGTATTCAAAGAAGAACGTCAATATTCGAGTAAGCGCTGTTGACGCGGGCATAGCAATATCGTTCAAACAATTGCAACTTGTTTTTACTTATGTCAAACACAATTCAGATTTTTCGTCATTGAAGAAATAGTTGCAAAATGAGATTTACAGAAACCGAAAGAATCGAAGTTTTAATGATTGGGTTTGGAGATAGAAGCCGGACGCATGAAGAAGTTCGTGTTTTGTTCAATGAAACGCACCCGGACCGTCCGCTAATATCGGAATGTACAGTAAGTCGAATCGAAAACAAATTTTGCGATCTCGGTCATGTACGGGATAAGCCTAAGGTAGGACGTCCATTGGCCTTAATTGAAAACCGACAATTGGATGCTGTTTTAATGGTGCAAGAAAATCATTCAACCCTTGCGGAGGTCGCTTCACAAGTTAGTGCGTCAAAAAGTACAGTGTCCAGATTATTTCGAAAACACAAATTTCACCCGTATGAAGTGAGTATGAGTGTATGAGTATGATTTTGTGAGACAATGATGGAACTCTCTAATGAAAATCCTTGCTTAATTAGAAACATCGTTTTTTTCTTATGAGGCAACATTTTGTCTGAATGGCACCGCCAATAGACAAAATTGCCGTTACTGGGCTCGTCAAAATCCGCATTGGATGGTGGAAGCGAACACACAATATCCTCAACACCTTAATGTGTGGGCTGGTGTGGTGGGTTCTAGAATTATTGGACCATATTTTTCGACGGAACACTGAATGGTGAACGTTATCTGAACTTACTACGAAATGAACTACTACCTACTTTAGCGGTATTGTTTCCCAACGCAGAAGATCCTGATAGACACAAGGACAGAATTTGGTTACAGCAAGACTGTGCGCCTCCACATTATGCGCGACAAGTTCGAGAATACCTCGACCAAGTATTTCCTAATCCAAATATTTTCAAATTTCCTAATGGATTGGCAGATGAAGGCTTATTGAATGGCCAGCAAGATCGCCAGATTTAACCCCACTAGATTATTTTCTTTGGGGCTATTTAAAAAGTAAAGTTTACTTTAATAGACCTGTAAATATTGAGGCGTTAAACGAAAGAATTCCTGCAGTAATTCACTTAATGACTCCAGGAATGTTCGAAAACTCAAAATAAAATGTTAGAAAATGTTCAACAAGCGTTTGGGGATAGATTAGGGCATTGTCCCGTCGTTAACGCGCAGCACTTTCAACAATTAATTAAGGATTAGTTAATTAAATTTTATTGTTCCTCAATTTCGTGTATAAATAAATTTTGATAAATATCGCCGTTATTTATCAACCGATTTCGATAATTCTTTTTTCTTTGTATTCAGATTAAAAAAGTCTATCAATTGAGGTATCGCAAGGGGTACTTTGCTATTTGAATTTTTAAAGTTGTGGTTACCACCCCTTAGGGGTGAAGGGGTGGGGGGCTGAAAAGTGTATGTTAGGATAGTAATTTAAAAGTAAAAATCGACGTGTCGGAGCATTTTTCTCAAATATTTTTATTTAAGATTTTATAGAATTTATCCGTTACCTTTGGGAAGCACTGTATATATATATATATATATATATATTAGTAATCCGAATTACTTTCGGTCCCAATTAGTTAAATGAATAATAAATAAATAATAAATAAATCATAAATAAGTCATAAATAAGTCATAAATAAATAATAAATAAATCCCTTCGACATCCCTTCGATATCTCTTCGATATCCTTCGATTTTTACTTTTTGACATTCCTATAGTTTAAGAAGAGCGGGATCGAATGGTGTTGGTTTTATAAAGATTGAACTTCTATCCAATACTCGTAGTTTCTAGTATTTAGCTGCAATATTTGATAATCCGAACAATTTGATAATACGAATCACCTTCGGTCCCAAGTAGTTCGGATTATCGACGCTCTACTGTATATCCATAAAGTTGCATAAATTAATCATATCATCTAGTCTATTGGTTTACTAGCACCTATAATATATCTTAATTCCAGGTCATCAAGGGCAGGGTCCTTCCAAATATATCAACCATCAGAAGAACGTTTTATATGATAAGATGGTATCGAATAATATTTGACCAAGAATACGTATATTATAGACTAGATTTCTTTATAATAAGAGTCTGATATGTACGTAAAAACTATTGCTCATACTTTAGTCTGCATATATTATATGCAGGCTTTACAGATATAACGTATCAAGAAATAACCAGTAAATGTTCCCTGACAGTATAAAATTATAAGTCCTTAGCTCCAAATCTTTATATCCACCTGGATTAAGGTTGCCAGATGTCAGATATTTTATATGAGTCTCATATATGTTAATGGAATCGCATATCTCATATTGAGTTACCAAAATATCATATATTTTAAGGACAACTTTTTAACCTTCTCCAGAAACGTTTCAAAATATGTTTTTGCTCAATTTATATTTTTTCTCAATAATTTGTTTATTTTACCCTGTTTTAATTTTATTACTTATTCACTAATTTTATAATGTACATGTTACGGTCATAGTGATAAATAGGTTATTATCAATAATTACCGGCTGTTATTAATAATTTCCAGCATGCTGTGGTCAATGTGATATATTTCAATTCGATATTGCATTAAGGTGATGATCCAAGCCTCAGATTTGGAATTCTGTTAGTATCTACATAATTGCCACACAACGAATCTATTCACTGGGTTTTCAGTGTTGGGCCTTTAGTGACGTTAGTCCTGACTAACTTATGTAGTTACTACTCATGACTAAAATAAGGAAGATTATCAAAACGAGACTGAAAAATGCCAATCCATACTAATTCCATGCACGATTAATAAGAATATATTTTATTTTTAAACTGATTCCTGGACTTGAGAATTATTTTGTGTTTTTGTTATTGTTATATTTTTTCATATATCCAAATAAATAATGTATTTAAAAGTCTTTTTTTTGTTGGTGATAAACACTTTTATAATAACCGCCTTATAAAACAGATTATATCCGTCAGATATTAGATATGCTTACGGTAGGTATAGGTAATAGACAACCTAATGTAGGGAAGATTGGGGCAAGTTGTTACAATGTTTAATCTTTTATTTATAAAATAGTACTTTATTGTCAAACACCAAAAGTAAACATACTGTGTTAGGAACAGAACCATACAAAAATGTTTGCATCATTTGTGCGGAGCAATTTATGTAAAGACATCTATGTAAACTAGTCTCGCCTATTCTTGCATGTATTTGCATGAAAATACAATATTGAAAAAACTATTATTAAATGCGCAAAATTTCAAGATAATTGGGATTTGAGAATTTACTTAATAAATTGTAATTGTATATTTACAAAAAACTACCCACATGCATTAAATATAAAAATGAGTGTTATTGATAATAAAATGGTGAACTTCTTTGAACACTCTGTATAAAATGTTCTTTTTTATGTTTTCGTCATTGAGCCGTCCTTGGGTCTATACCAAATATCATTACCAATTATATCCAGTAGTTTCTAAAGTACAAGGGAGACAAAAGAAAACATTCTGTATTAGCAATGTTTTGTATTATTCGTAATTTTGGTCATTGGGCTAGCCGTACTGATGATTTGCGTCAAGTAAATAAATATAATAGCTTACATAGTAATCAAAACAACTTAGCAAAGTGGAGACTGTATACAAAAGATCTTTTGTAAAAAGTAACGTTTTTATCACTTTTACCGTGCCCGTTAGGAAATTATTAATAAATAGCCGGTCCATGTGATTATGTGTTTCTAATCACATTGACCAAATGATGCGGTTATTATTAATAATAGCCGGTAATTATTAATACAAACCACATTTATCACTTTAACCGTAACATACACACATCATAAAATTCTGATAAAGACGGCCGCCTCTAAATATTAATGAACACGTTTTAATTTGATTAACTACAGACGAATAATTATCGAAAAATCTGGCAAGCCTAATCTGTGTAATATGTATTTGAAATTTCAACAAATCTCCAAGCGAATACGGTACCTGTATTATAGAAATGTGAGTATGTATTCCAAACTAAGAAATGATGTTATTATTTATGTGATGTAGGACAATTAAACTATTAAAAGTGTATATATTTTGCATATTTTTCCTATACCACTAACAGATGTTGGATATTTTATAGATACAGCCTTACAAACAGTATGATTAAACATTATTAATACCAACCAATCAATATACACACATTAATTTTGTCCTCAAATACCCTCATCCCAAATCGACGTCCGTTTGCAAAGTTCAATTAATTGTTTCAGGAATAAACTTGAGTTCCAATTACAGACGTTATAGGAAACAACGAAACTCTTGGAAATCCAAACAAAACATAAATTAAAGCCGTTGTTAAGGAAATTACTTTAGACGAAAACGAAAATAGGTTCAAATTTCAAACAAGCGCCACACGTTCAACTTACGACAGACAAGAAATGAACTATTGTAGAATAGAACTCATTTAACAAAATCGATTTCAACCCCAAGTTTCTAGTGAATCTTGTTTGCAAAAAAAATAAATTAGGTGTTTGTTTTAGGTTATTATTGTCTTTCTTTCATTACCTATAATACTATTTTTTACTTTATCATACGCAGTATGTAAAGTATTGTAATCATGCCAAAAAAAAATTTTGAGATTTTAGCGGAAATATGTCTTTTTGGGTCCCCTGAACATTTTTGACCAAGGTGCAAAAAAATGTCTGTGTGTGTGTGTGTGTGTGTGTATGTGTGTGTGTGTGTGTGTGTGTACCCGTTTTTTGTGGCGACGGTTCCGGAGAAACTACTAAAGGTATCGGGACGAAAATTCAAAATTAGAAGTTTCATAACCAAACTTAGAGCTGAAAAGCTTTCTGTTGAAGAGGGTCCAAATGAACTGGAGGTTTAGTCTTAGTATTTTTGAAAGATTTTGCAAATAAGCCGCCATTTCTGGAATTTCGTCGAAATAGTTAAATAATAAATTAAAGATGAGGAAATTCTGAATAATTTATCATTATGACATTTTTTGGTACAATCAATAGTTTAGCTGCATGAGGAAATCCTATTTCTACGAGATCGGTCGTACTGTATGAAAACTAGTAGCCAGGATTTGTCAGATTTTTTGATTCTAATGACAGTAGGTAGTCTTGGTGTCAAACGCTAATGTTTTGACAATAACTTCTGTCAATATAAGCTGCGTTCGCATATTGCATTACACTTTTTACACCCAACGGAGTGCAACGGAGTCAACGGAGTACAATATCCGAACGCAGCTTTAATCGACATCTGTCTAGTTCTAGTAGTTTTATTTTAATGCAGACATGGTCGATCTCCATCAAATAGAGTCCCATGCAGCTAAACTATTAATTTTATATATAGTATAATAAAGTCATGTGCCTGGCCACATCAGATTTTTATTCAACCTTATCGATATATTTGTGTTCAAAATTTAATACACTATAACAGCGGTTCCCAACCCGTGGTACGCGTACCCCTGGGTGTACGCGATAGGTTGTTTAGGGGTACAATTAGGGGTAAAATGACATTCTCTATAAGCGGATTTTTTTTATTATTTGTTCAGTATACTTATTATTTTTTTTTTGATGTATCATTAGATATGGATAAGTGGTTGGAACAAGGAACAAGCATAGAGCTAACACATAATGTGGAAATGGTTCAATTGGCAAATACAGACTACAGCACTTTGGATCCAAATACTGGAAAAGTCCAAAAAACAGAGAAAAACAGAAAGTACTGCAATAAATATATTAAATTTGGATTTACTTATATAGGAACTGAAAACTGCCCTAAATCACAATGTGTCGTATGTGCAGATGTTTTATCTAATGGCTGCATGAAACCTTCCTTACTCTTACGACATTTACAAACGAAACATCCTAATTATAAAAACAAGGAGCATACATTTTTTAAACGCTTGGAGCAAAATATGAGTAAATCGCGTTTGAAATCGTGCATCCAGTCATTTAACAAAAATCTCGAAAATGCCGTTGAAGCTAGTTACTGTATTGCTAAATGTGGCAAAAATCATACCATTGCTGACAATTTGATTCTTCGCTGTATAAAAGATGCTGTCCGCTTTATACTCTGAGAAGACCAAGTACCTAAAATGAACAATACAATATCTCGAAGAATTCAGGAGATGTCTGATGATGTTGAAATGACAATAATAAGCCGAATTAAAAATAGTAAATTTTTCGCTATTCAAGTTGATGAAAGTACAGATGTCGCCAATTTTGCTATGTTGCTTGTTATAGCAAGATATTTGGTCGATAACAAAATTGAAGAAAACATGTTACTTTGTCAAAAGTGTCAGAACGCACAAGAGGTGAGGATATTTTTAATGTCATTGATTCTTACGTCAAAGAAAAGGGGATTGACTGGTCTAAGTGCTGTGGATTATGTACTGATGGTGCCAAGTCTATAACAGGTATTTACTCAGGTCTTCGAAGTCGTGTAATGAATGTAGCCCCAAACGTAATATGGAGCCATTGCTGCATTCATAGACAAAACTTAGCTTCTAAAAGCCTTCCTCGTGAATTGAAACTTGTTCTTGATGAAGCTGTCCAAGTGGTTAATTTTATAAAATCAAGGCCTACGAACTCAAAAATGTTCAAAGCTTTATGTGACGACATGATGAGTCTTCATTCTACATTGCTGCTTCATACAGAAGTGAGATGGCTATCTCGTGGTAAAGTTCTTACCACACTATTTAAGCTTAGGCATGAGGTACAAGTTTTTTTGTAAAGCAATCCTTTCAAACTCTCATCCGAATTTCATGACGATAATAGGCTTCAGGCTCTTGCTTATTTGTCAGATATTTTTGTCCATATAAATAAGTTAAATTTGGCACTCCAAGAAAATACAACAATATTTAGTGTCTGACAAAATTGAATCTATGATTAAAAAATTTGACTTTTGGAAGTCATGTATTAGAAATAGTCAACCTGAAGTATTTGAAACATTGCACAGTTTCTTATCTGAAAACAAATTACGATTTTCTCCTGAATTAAAACAAGAAATAATTGAACATTTGCAAGGATTAAAATCGGATTTCCAGAAATACTTTCCAAAACCTGACCACACAAATTATTGGATGCTAAATGCATTCGAATAGGAATACTTTCAGGTAGCCAAATTGTCAACAAAGGAAAACGAGAATTTGATCGAAATTTAAACTGATTCGATTTTAAAATGCCAGTTTAAATCAAAATTTCTTTTTAAGTTTTAGGCAGACATTAACAAAGAATTTGAGCTACTTTCTGATAAAGCACTACAGTTTTTGTTGCCATTTACAAGTAGGTACAGTCCTTGTTGAAAGAGCTTTTTCTTCCTATCTATATATTAAAAATAAGTATCGCAATAAGCTGAATGCAGCTCCAGATTTGAGACTATACCTCGGCACAGTCGAACCTGACAAAAAAAATATGCAGGAAAAAACTAGGATAAGGCTCTCACTAAACTTTTATACGAAATTAAATATTTTCACTTAGTTTTTGTGCACTTTTATTTTTATTATAATGTTTGTTTGTTTTTATATTTGTATTGTAAATGTATTTATTTTTATATGTATTTTGTATGTAACAATATATTCTCTTTATCAACATTGGAAATTAGAGTTTTTTTTTGATAAATTAACAAAATGTACAAAATGTGTGTTACAGAGGTTACTCACTAAATTTCCTAAATCAGGGGTACAATCTAGAGAAATTACATATCACGGGGTACGCTAATGAAAAAAGGTTGGGAACCGCTGCACTATAACACTGTTTTCGGTGTTAGAGCCAAACTATATTTTAAAGAAGAAGAAGAAGAAGATAACCACAATTCGTTTCTTTGTAATGTGAGTTATTAGTAGATCTGTGTCGCTTTAAAAACATAGCTTCTTAATAGATACAATGAACAACCAATTCTAGTAAGTGACAGACGGTTATAAAACTCGTATACTATTTATTTTTATACTTATTTATATGTACATATTTACATTGGACATCGATTTTGTTTGTTTGTTTTTTTTTTTCAAAACAAAGAGGTCCCTAACTTTCCACAAAACAAAATGGCGATCACAAATTGCACAATAGATACGTTTATCATTTGTCGACAACGTCAATGTCCAAAAATATGCCACCAATAGCTGTATTCAAGAATTTTGTGTGGTCTATGACCAGAGGCACTGGGGTTTGCGGATTTAAATTAAATTTGAAGTTCCTCAGCAATAACGCCAATCCAACCTTGGTTTGTAAAATGCCAAACCTCAATCCTGAAAAAATTTAATTGTTAAGAGCGTTAATTTGCAAATTGTACACTGCCGGTCATGGAAGTTCGGACACATAGTAAACATATAGAAAATAGTGATAAAAGCACTAATAACGTAGCAATAGGTACCAAATAGCAGGGTTCGGAAATATTCATTTATGAACGTTCGCGTACGTACATTTATGATTTTACACGTGAACGTGAACGTTTCAATATTCTCTGATGCGTTCTCGTTCGCGAACGAGAAGCATAAAACAAGTCCAGATCGTTCGCGTTCGCGTATGTTAGGTAGCAAAAATTCCTGCTGTTGTTCGTACGCGTGTGTATTGGTGAGTCACACAGCGTGCGTTCTTATATGTATCCATCAGTTGCATCGATACGTTCGCGAACGGTCACTGCTGTCGTTCGCGTTCATATGTGAATGTTAGTGCTGCGTCAACCATTCGCGGAAAGTTGGTGTGGTTTTATTCTATCTTCCATGCGTTTCCGATTTATAAAAAAAGTTGCGGAAGATTGTCAGATATTGTTCACAACTCCCCAAAGATCAAATCCACAACCACTATTTTTTTTTTCACAGCGCCCACCCTCCCCTGCAGTACCCTAAAAATCAGGCAAAATTTTCCCCAAATTGACAGTTTTACAAAGTTACGTACGTCATTTCATAATTTTTTTGCAGAAATTACTATTATTGGATTATTGACATGTTTTTTGTCATTTATAAACTAATTTAAAATTGTTTAAACAATTACTTTTTGTTTAAACAAAAATATACGATGTTACGAACATATTTTTCCATTTTTTGCAAAAATTATTAAATTCTTGTTTTTTTTGTCACTTATTAACTAATTAGCAATTGTTTAAACAATGGCCATTTGTTTAAACAAAAATATTTGTGCAGAAATTATTATATTATTGGCTTTTTTGTCATTTATTAACTAATTTGCAGTTGTTCAAACAAATACCATTTGTATACAAAAATATACAATGCTACGGACATATATTTCTTTTGAGAAATTATTATTAGATTGTTGGCATTGTTAGTCATTAATTAACTAATTTGCAATAGTCAAAATAATAATAATTAGTGTTGCAACCACATTATTGGTTTGACCGATAGCGTAAAACCTCCAAAATTAGAGACCAGAAATCCTACAATAATTTTTGCCAAGAAATACGTACTAACATTGTATATTATTGTTTATGCAAATTTATTTGTTCAAACTACTGCACATTAAGTAACAAATTACAAAAAACATGCCAACAATGTAACAATAATAATTTCTACAAAGCGAAAAACAAAAACGTTGTAAATTTTTTAAACAAATGGTAATTGTTTAAAGAATAGCAAATTCGTTAATAAATGACCTAAACTCAATAATATAATAATAGTTTCTGCAATAAATATAAAAAATATATCCGTAATAATGTATATATTTGTTTAAACAATTACAAATTAGTTAATAAATGTTAAAAAAATGCCAATAATCTAGTAATAATTTATGCAACTGTAGAAAATTATGTCCATTACAATGTATACATTTGTTTAAATAATAAGTATTTGTTTAAACAATTGCAAATTAGTTAATAAATGACAAAAAAGCCAATAATCTAATAATTTGTACACAATTAGAAAAATATGTGCGTAACATCAAATATTTTTGTTTGAAACAAATGGTAATTGTTTAAAGAATTGCTAATTAGTTAATAAATGACTAAAGAAAATAATAATTTAATAATTTTTGCAAAGAAATGGAAAAATATGTTCGTAACATCGTATATTATTGTTTAAACAAATGGTAATTGTTTAAACAATTAAACAAAAATTAAATTAACTAGAAATGAATATACGGACATACTGTATCATACGGACATACTACCGTAATGATGAAATATTCAATGTATCTAAGATGGTGATATCCAGGCGGGATGCAATTTTTTAAATAAATCAAATATTACAGCCACAACCTGAATTCGAACCAAGGACGTTTGCGTTTGTAGCACAATGCTCTCCCATCTAAGCCTCAGTAGCTCAGATGGGAGAGCACTGTGTAAACGCAACCAATTGCAAAGAACTTAATTAACGACAAAGAAGAATAACCTAATAATAACTTCTCCAAAAAAAGAAAACTTGTCCGTACTATTATATATTTAATAAGTTAATAAATGACAAAAGGCATGTCAATAAGTCAATAATAGTAATTTCTGCAAAAAATAAGAAATCACGTAACTTTGTAAAATTGTAAATTTGGGGAAAATTTTGCCTGATTTTTAGGGTACTGCAGGGGAGGGTGGAGGCTGTGAAAAAAATAGTTGTTGTGGACGTGATCCTTGGGGAATTCTGAACAATTTCTGATAATCTCCCGCAAGTTTCTTTCTAAATCCGAAACGCATAGAAGATAGAATAGAACCACACCAAATTTCCGCGAATGTTTGACGCAGCACTTACATTCACCTATGAACGCGAACGACAGCAGTGAACGTTCGCGAACGTATCGATGCAACTTATAGGTACATATATGAACGCACGCTGTGTGACTCACCAATACACACACGTACGAACAACAGCGGCAATTTTGTCTACCTAACACACGCGAACGCGAACGGTCTGGACTTGTTTTATGCTTCTCGTTCGCGAACGAGAGCTCATCAGAGAATATTGAAACGTTCACGTTCTCGTTCGCGTACGAACGGGAGTGAATGTTTCCGAACCCTGCCAAATAGTGAACACATTCTTAACGTTGATTTCCAGTAACGTACGACATCATTAAATGTGCTAATTTAAAATAATTTTTATATTTAATTATTATGCAACATTTATGCTGTTTTGTAACTGGTTGTTGGGAATTTTCTAGTTCCCATTAAAAAGGATTAAATACGAAATAACAAATAGAGTCGTAAATACTGCATCTCAGACACATGTTGCGACCCCGCTTTTACCAGATTTTTGCATCAAATGCACGAATTAGTATTCAAACGAGTTCATCTGTAGTTTGCACAAGATAACTCTCTCACGCGGATGACATCATGCGACGCGGAAAGCCAACAAGCAAGGAACAGCGTTCTGTAATTATCGCTTTTCCAGGAACGATTGTCAGTTCGTGAAAATGCAAGAAATAAGTCAACGATAAGTGAGTCAACGATAAGTGACACTCTTCACCAATATGAAGAAACATGGAATTTGGATAACGTGTTCGGCCGGGACTATCACAAATAATTTCCCAAGAGGACGAAGAACGATTAAAATTAATTTTTAAGCAAAACAGTACATTGACCGCTCCTAAAATCACCTCTTAAGTCAATCGCGATCGAGAAAGACCAATTTTCGTAAGCACAGGGAAACGACATCTCCAAGCGGAAAATCTGCATGGACGCGTTGCCGTACGAAAACCATTGCTTCGTCGGGGAAATCGTCAGAAACGACTTCAGTGGGCACGACACATCGAAGTTGGACAAATGACGACTGGAAACAGTAGTGTCTGACGATTTTCCCGACCAAGCAATGGTTAGTGTGTGTGCTTACGAAAATTGGTCTTTCACGATCGCGATTGACTTCAGAGGTGATTTTAGGTGCGGACAATTTTCTGTTTCGCATAAAAATTAATTTTAATCGTTCTTCATCCGCTTGTGAAATTATTCGTGATAGTCCCGGCCGAACACGTCATCCAAATTCCATATTTCTTCATATTGGTGAAGAGTGTTACTTATCGTTGACTCACTTATCGTTGACTTATTTCTTGCATTTTCACGAACTGACAATCGTTCCTGATGAAAAGCGATAATTACAGAACGCTGTTCCTTGCTTGTTGGCTTTCCGCGTCGCATGATGTCTTCCGCGTGACAGAGTTATCTTGTGCAAACTACAGATTGCAGGCACAGACTCGTTTGAATCCGAATTCAAGCATTTGATGCAAAAATCTGGTTAAAAAATTCTCAACAACCAGTTACAAAACAGCATAAATGTTGCATAATAATTAAATATAAAAATTATTTTAAATTAGCACATTTAATGATGTCGTATGTTACTGGAAATATTTCCTATATGTTTACTGTGTGTCCGAACTTCCATGAGCGGCATTGTACATCTACCTATGCAAATCCGGGGACCTTCACCAAACGGAAGAAAGGTGAGTGGATTCCTCTTCTTCTTATTCTCTTCAGTAAACCGTTCCGGATCAAAAGTTTCAGGATCTGGGTAGTACTCCTCGTCATAATGAATGCCCTGAACTGGTATTATAATTTTGGTATTTTTCTCAAGAACCAAATCGGTGTTTGGGACGTTATAATTCTGAGTACATATCCGATTTAATACTGGTAAAGGAGGATATTTCCTTAAAGTTTCTAAAAGTATTTTCCAGAATATTCATCAAAACACTAAATGCAAAAAAAATTACCATTGATAACCATATCCATATACTGCATATCAAATAAAGCATCATAAGTCAAGTTTCCTTCATACTTATCCATAACTCTATCAACTTCCTCTCTGAGCTTCTGCTGTACATTCTGATTCAAAGATAGCTCGTACAGGCAGAAAGACATAGTTGTAGATGAAGTTTCAAAACCTCCAATAAAAAAGACGAATGCCTGGCCAGCAATCTCCTCGATCGTCAATGCTTTACCATCCAAATTATCAACGATATCCTCATCGTCAAGTTTTCCTGAGTTTTTTAACTGAATCAGCAGGTCCATGAAATCATTCCTCTTGATCGAATTTTTCTCCCTATACTCAACAGTTTGTTTGATCACTCCCATAAAAAAATCACTGACATCTTTCCTCTGCTGTTTGACCTTTAAAAATTTCGCAACCGTTGGAAAGACGAACGTAAATAATTGCACGATGTTCTGCCAGGCTGTAAGTTCGAAAATCGCACGTCCCATTTCTCTAAACTCCGCGTCGGGGTTTTCAAGACTGTTACAGTCGATGCCAAAGGCGCAGGTTCCGATGATATCAGTGGTTAGACGCGCTAATAAGTCTTTGATTTCGACACCGGTTCGATTTGAGGTCTGAACTATGCTTGTAAGTTGCTGAGTGACTTCGACGACAATAGGAAACATAGTTTTGATTCTACCGCTGGTGAACGTTGGGGATAGTTTAGCTCTTAGTGTTTTCCATTTTGAGCCTTCCATTGTGAAGAGGTGAGCTCCTATTGGATCGTCTCTTTCGTTGTAGTAGACACCTCTGTCGACGAAGTATTGGAAATCCTTCTGGAGAATGCATTTCACAATCTCCAGGTCAACGGGGATGTACTGTGCGAATAGCATAAAGAAGAAGCCCGCGTGTTGTAGCTTCTTCGCCTTCGCCTCAGCGTACACTTCGTTATACATTGTGTTGAAAGATTTCTGCTGCATGAATAGTGGTTTTGCATTTCCAAGCGGGAAACTAGGTCTATGGTGAAATATCCCTCTTCTCGTCCAGTAATCAAAGTTCCACTTTACGTAGAAGATCAACAGACCCACCAGTATCAGTAGGTATGTTAATAGACCTCCAATCATTTCTAATTTCTGCAATGGAGAAGGTTTTTAGTATTAAACACCAACAAACATAGATTAATTTGTTTATTTCTGAGTATTTTAAAAGTTCTTTAGGTATGCTGAAATTAAAGCATATGAACGTTACAGCTATGAGGCAAAAAGTGCTATTTCAGCACTCTCAAATTTTTAAATGACTTTTTTATTCCTCACATAGAATTTGAAAATACATAGTATAGATAGGTTGTTTGAAAAACCTAAAGAAATAATAGATTGTGACAACCAATAAAAGACCAAAGAACAGAGATTATTTTTTCAATTTAATTATTTATCTAGAATAAGAACAATATTACGTAAGTAACCGTTTACAGGATTTTATGTTTTGTTTCAAATTATATTTCTCAATTTTAATTTTGTTTATTTGAGTAATTTGTTTTGTCTGGAGTAGGTATACAGGGTGAGTTATTACTATCCCGGCGGTCGATAGTCATCAAATCGTTTGAAAATGAAATGATTTTTTTTGAAATGGCCTTTTCTTGAGATTTTTAATGTAACATCCTGTATATTATTTGCTAATTGAAATGTCTCCGAAGATCTTTGTAATTTATATTCACTATATCATATATCTATTTTACTAGTTTTTGTGATATTTGCAATTTAAGTTATAAGAATATTTAAGTTTTCATATAAACTTTTAAATTCTGTATTTTAAAATCTTCCTTTTTAATTTTTTTCATAAGTATGTGATTTAATTCAAATTTTTTGTATGCTTTTTAGTACCTTAATATTGCTCTGTATACAGTGTGCTGGGTAGCATGATGTAAAATATTTAAAGGGTTTTAGAAGACGCCATTTAGAACCTATTTAATTTATTCAAATAAAATGTATTACGGTTATCAAGGTAATACACAATTTTATAAGTATGTTTTGCAATTTTTACAAACGTACAGCAAGCGAATCCGAACACCTAGTAACTTCAGTTGGGCTCCGAAGTAAACCAGAAACAGTGTAATCTTAGGGCGGTCGCCCATATAGTTGGTGTGGCGGAAGTGTGATAGTGACGTGGCAGTGATATGGTTCATTGGCCAATGTAAACAAATGCATGAACGCCCACCAAGGTGATGCGGCAGTGCTATGTAACTGTCGTGGTACTGGATCGGATTCCACTCGTCTCTCAATGCTTAATCTCGAGTGGCAAGCGCGCCAAGCGCCTCTCGCCCGTCGCCGCTCCTGTCAATAACTGCAGGCTCAGCTTCGTGTGCTCTTTCGGATTGTTTACTATTTTTGTTTTTTTTATGTTTATTGTGTTATGTAACAATCGTTTTGTAATGAGCAACATATAAATGCAAGAAATAATGTATGTGATAAACGACAGAAATATTTTCATAGGTGAGTAAATATTAAAATCATAACCTATACCTATCTGATGACCTGTATTTTTCAGATTCCATTCAAGCCACCCGAATATATTAAATATATAGAATAATAAGAAGCAAACATTGGAACTCTCTAAATATAGCAAATTGTGTTGTGCGTTCTCATGCTAGACAACGACTATGGCAATTATACTACGTTCAATAGGTTGGCTATTGAACATAGCTGCACCTGCATCCAGTGTTTTTTTAATTTCTACCACATATACAACAAAAACGCAAAAGACATCCCAAGACTCATTTTGGTCTCTAAATCTTGATCTCAGGCTCTTGCGTTGATATGTTCAAGCCTGCCGTAAGTAATTATTTTCTTAACCTATATTATTTCAAGGTTAGATTTCACGAAGCAATGACAACATCGTTTTATTTTCAGATAATTCAATCCTACAAACCTCATCTATAAAATTTGAAACGGACCCTGTAGAGACAGAGACTGTCCGAACTAAAGGGAAAAATATAACGCTCCAATAAAAAGTTTGCCGCAGAAGATATCAACGTTAAAGTGATTAATCGTTAAGTTGAAGAAGCAATTGTGTGCCACATATTAGAATAGTTTTTACTGTTTCTTCTAAAATGCACAATTGACAAGATTAAGTTAAATGGGTTCTAGCAGAAACCACTACAGTAATTTATTAAAAACTCCTAGAAAAGCGTATATAAAAGTTTAAACATTTTTCTCAAAGGAAAACCTACTGTGCAGTCAAATAAGAATTTACATACTTATTTTTCATTAAAGATAGTATATTTTTGTTAAAATTAATAATTTTTGTAATTATTTATATTTGTACCGGTGAATTTACCAATATCAGATTATTCTCAAAAGAAAAAACAATAATTGAATATATGTATTACATTAGTAATTGTTTTTTTTTTATAATGATCCTATCTCCATACATTTTCAACAATTAAGACTTATTGACTATTACAATAACTGTCAAACAAATATTTTCTTTCTATACCTAACTAGTAAATTAACTAAAAAACCTAAAGTTAAATGGCATAACATATTATTTATGTACAGTTCGAACGACATAATATGTAATGAATGTTCATATTTAGGAAATTGGTGATAATTCATACCAGTATCGGAATTAGCGCCATCTAGCGAACGTACCGCGCACTCATAATATTACAGTTTACATACATATTTGACTCTGACTAACCGATTAGTAAGTATTGGCGAACTGTACGATTTTTTATTTCGCAGTGGGATATAGGAATAATGTGGGAACGTAATGCAAGATTTAATTTTATGTTTGTTCTTCATATGTGTAAAATTAGTATGAGCGGCATGCGAAACAATTCCATCTAGCGGACTATTACGATATTACAGAATGAGACACGGACGCAGTGAAACAACAAGCGCTGCGTGCCGGCGCGCCACCTAAGTGGGCGTTGAACCACGCACTCGTCATTTCACAATCTAGCCACACTTATACCTCCCCAATATCTCTTGCCACTGCCACAACCACGCTTCCGCCATAACACCTATATGGGCGACCTGCCTTAGGGGGACTATCATGAAAAATTGTTCACTTGTGTGAAAATTGTGCGAAGATGTTTCATTGTAATGGTACGTGCGCTCGTACACAAAAACAAACAGAAACGCTCAAACCTGTCTTGATGAGCTACGGTTGAGAACGGATTTGAATTCAATACAAAAAACAACAACAAAAATCTGCTTACTATTGTTAATTGGTTTAAAATAGGTTATTTCTGGACAGACCAATACATATTATACAAGGTGTTCCATTTAAAAAAATCCAGAAAAAGCTATTTGAACAACATCAAAATTTACTAAGTTTATTGAGCAGCCCTGTATAGTGTATCTACTATTTTTGGATACTATCATCTACCTACTGGCTTGGACTATTGCCGCACATAGTTTAAAGGCAAAATCGGCAAAAATGTCGTTTCTACATAGTTTTTAAAAAGATCCTGCAACGGGCATATTTTGGAAAAACAATGGAATACCTCTGAAACTGTGTAACGCTGTGACTAACGCCGGGATACTAATAACTACCCTGTATATATAATAATAATTTGCAATATTTTTGTAGTTCCATAAATATTAAAGTATTAAACTATGTATCAAATCATAGATATCAAATATATTTTACTGCTTAATTATATTTATTTTATCTAAAAACCGAAAACCGGCTTTAACAGGTTTTTTTCGAAATTTTTTCTAGAATTCGAAGACCGTTCTTTTTAACCAGTTTTTGTAAAAACCCTACTCTCCATATATTTAGTTTAAAGTAAAGACCGAAATTTAGATTAGATTATAAAGAATGATATACACTTCGACGACGGTTATCAAATCATTATCTATTAAGTGGAAGAATTTTAATCAAAGTCACTTATCATTAACTACAACCAATTTTCTTAGTTCCTCCAACTTACAAAATTATACAAAATTCTTTAAAAAGTTAACAAAATAATCATTTGAAAAATCAAAACAAAAAAAAGAAAAACATACCAATCAATAGAAAAGCAAATCACATTACATTGGGCACTCATAGGTTCTCTAAACAGCCAACAGCTGATATCGAGACCAAATCATCTGATACAGTAAACAAGTTAAAAAATATAAAAAACAAACAAACTAGCAGCAATTAAACACTAAATGGAAAAAGAAACAACCGTTTTTAAGTTTAAGGGCTATTAAGTTGATAAGGCCTCTTTTTCAAATGTCCCACGACCGCCAGTTACATTTAGGCGAAGCCAAGAACATTTTTGCGTCATACCTGTATATTTCGTGAATTGAGCATTAATGTATAATTACTATATACATAAATCTATCCTGTAATTTGATTTTCTTCTACATGGCTTCATAGAGCTCGCACACACATGGGTAAAGGTTCAATGAGAATGGTTTCATTTCAGTCTACTTAGATAATTTACATGCCTTTTTCGCGATATTTTTTACAGAGTGTATTTAAACAACACGCGCGGATAATATTTAAAAAGAATTCACTTTAAACTTACCAAAAATGTGACTGTAACATCAACCTTTTATTCCGAACACGAACCACCTACTAACACAGTGACGTAACGCAATTCTATCTCCTCTCTAATAATGCGCCAACCTTGATCTCTGCAATATTCACAAAAGCAATAAGAACTGCATGCGATAGAATTAACTAAACATATCAACAATAATATACACTTACCACTTTTTAAACGTGTAAATCTAAAATGAGTTCACATCCATGTACCTAGTAGGTACATATATTTATATATACCTACTGACGGGTCTGTTTCGATCGTAATTATCACAAAGAAACGCGAGATTGCACTTTTAAACCGATTAAGTAACAAACTTCCTTGACTTAAAATAAATTATCTTGGGGCGACTGTCTCATCTCATAAAAAGATTTAGTATTGTCATCATTATTGACAAAAAAATAACCATTAAGCTAGGTGCGTTGACCGATAAATTGATGATTAAATTTATCGATTTTTACTCACACAATAGGTTTTGTTTAAACCAAAAATCTTATCACACTAAAAATAAAACGAATAAATACCGATTAAAGTAACCCGATTCATAGGAATGTATAGAAAAGGAAGTCGATATCTTTATATTTGGCCAATGGCTTTAGCAACAAATATAGTAGAACAAATAACAACATTACGAAAAAATCTAGGTCACCCCATCTATACTCGTCGCCAAAGAAATGCAACACCCACATAGCGGTCGTTAAAACCTGCCATATAGGCAACCAATGACCAAAAATCTGAAGTGCCTCCTTGTATTCATATATGTATGAAATATATATATATATATATATATATATATAGCATATACAGTGCTTCCCAAAAGTAACGGATAAATTCAATAAAACCTTAAATAAAAATATTTCATAAAAATGCTCTGACACTTCGATTTTTATTTTTAAATTACTATCCTGACATACACTTTTCAGCCCCCCACCCCTTCACCCCTAAGGGGTGGCAACCCCAACTTTAAAAATTCAAATAGCAAAGTACCCCTTGCGATACCTCAATTGATAGATTTTTTTATTCTGAATACAACGAAAAAAAGATTATCAAAATCAGTTGATAAATAACCGCGATATTTACCAAAATGTATTCAAAGAAGAACGTCAATATTCGAGTAAGCGCTGTTGAAGCGGGCATAGCAATATCGTTCAAACAATTGCAACTTGTTTTTACTTATGTGAAACACAATTCAGATTTTTCGTCATTGAAGAAATAGTAGCAAAATGAGATTTACAGAAACCGAAAGAATCGAAGTTTTAATGATTGGGTTTGGAGATAGAAGCCGGACGCATGACGAAGTTCGTGTTTTGTTCAATGAAACGCACCCGGACCGTCCGCCAATATCGGAATCTACAGTAAGTCGAATCGAAAACAAATTTCGCGATCTCGTCATGTACGGGATAAGCATAAGGCAGGAACGTCCATTTGCCTTAATTGAAAACCGACAATTGGATGCTATTTTAATGGTGCAAGAAAATCATTCAACCCTTGCGGAGGTCGCTTCACAAGTTAGTGCGTCAAAAAGCACAGTGTCCAGATTATTTCGAAAACACAAATTTCACCCGTATGAAGTGCACTTGGTACAAAAATTGTCCGATGATGACTTTGATCGACGAGTGCAGTTTTGTGAGACAATGATGGAACTCTCTAATGAAAATCCTTGCTTAATTAGAAACATCGTTTTTTTCTGTTGAGGCAACATTTTGTCTGAATGGCACCGCCAATAAACAAAATTGTCGTTACTGGGCTCGTCAAAATCCGCATTGGATGGTGGAAGCGAACACACAATATCCTCAAAACCTTAATGTGTGGGCTGGTGTGGTGGGTTCTAGAATTATTGGACCAAATTTTTCGACGGAACACTGAATGGTGAACGTTATCTGAACTTTCTACGAAATGAACTAGTACCTAGTTTAGCGGTGTTGTTTCCCAACGCAGAAGATCCTGATAGACACAAGGACAGAATTTGGTTAGAGCAAGCCTCCACATTATGCGCGACAAGTTCGAGAATACCTCGATCAAGTATTTCCTAATCCAAATATTTTCAAATTTCCTAATGGATTGGCAGATGAAGGCTTATTGAATGGCCAGCAAGATCGCCAGATTTAACCCCACTAGATTATTTTCTTTGAAGCTATTTAAAAAGTAAAGTTGATTTTAATAGACCTGTAAATATTGAGGCGTTAAAGGAAAGAATTCCTGCAGTAATTCACTTAATGACTCCAGGAATGTTCGAAAACTCGAAATAAAATGTTAGAAAATGTTCAACAAGCGTTTGGGGATAGGTTAGGGCATTGTCTCGTCGTTAACGCGCAGCACTTTGACAATTAATTAAGGATTAGTTAATTAAATTTTGTTATTCCTCAATTTCGTGTATAAATAAATTTTGATAAATATCGCCGTTATTTATCAACCGATTTCGATAATTTTTTTTTCTTTGTATTCAGATTAAAAAAGTCTATCAATTGAGGTATCGCAAGGGGTACTTTGCTATTTGAATTTTTAATGTTGTGGTTACCACCCCTTAGGGGTGAAGGGGTGGGGGGCTGAAAAGTGTATATTAGGATAGTAAGTTAAAAGTAAAAATCGACGTGTCGGAGCATTTTTCTCAAATATTTTTATTTAAGATTTTATAGAATTTATCCGTTACCTTTGGGAAGCACTGTATATATATATATATATATATATATATATATATATATATATATATATATATATGCTAGTTCATATATATATATGCTTGTATTCCGTAGATTGTATAGTTGGTTGTCTATGCAACAGCAATTTACATTAAAATCAATTTTTAAGTGTTACAATGTTACAGCTGTCATACGAATTATGGCAACGATGTGTTTCTACGTCATCACTCAATTACGTACACACAAGTTTATTAAGACTCAAATGTTAGAAGCCTTTTGTTTTCTTAAAATCATATGTAGTTTACAGGTTCTAGTAACGTAAAATGCGCACTACATCAAAGTTTACTAATCGTTTGTAAGTTGCTCACTTGACCAGATATGATGAGATATATCCAAACAAGGCTGATAAAATAATAATAATCAGGGCCACTTAAATTGGAATATAGGTAAACTTATTAAGAATTTGTGCTACACCACAATGAAAGTGCTACAAAAAACACGTTTGGCAGTATGGCATAAAAATCTGGAAGAGAAAATTGAAATATTCAAATTTCTTAATAATTTTATGTTTAACAATTCCATTCCATGAGCGAAATGCACTGGTGTCTGCACTCATGGAGCTCGGGCTTTAACAAAAAAGAATTGTAGTCAATATTATCAAAAGTCGAGCATTCAGTTCACGAAAACGCTTTCTTGAAAACGCTAATTTCTAATTCAAAAATTCTTTCTTTGACGAATTGTGGATGGCCCGGTTAGCATATTTAGCTCTAATTTTTGGAAAGCTGAATGAATTAAATTTAGTTTTGCAGGGATCAAAGGTTCATTTAATTATCGTTGAAGATAAAATTAACAATAAATAAATCGAGTTAATTATAAAAGAAGTTAATAAAAATAAATGTAGTTTATTGCCAGCATTCGAAGGCTCCCTTGAAGAAAGATGGGAAGCATCAATGATGAATTAGTCGGATATAAAAAAAATATTGATTGCACCTCTTTAAAAAACAATAGTTATTTTCCCAAATCTATGACAATAAAAATTCGATCAGAAATCTAAAAGGTATGTAAATACCATACTTCACAACCTAATAGAAAAAGAACATTTGATACACATTTCCTCACACACAGCGCTGATAGAAGAATTTAAAATTATTACAATCACCGTTTTTTGGATCCAGAGGAAGAATTATTTTAAAGAAACTGCAAATTAATATATTAGATTTTTGCGCCACTGATTTATGTGAAATTTATGTATGGGTTTTCATCAATATTATATTTAAACAACAAACATAAGGCAAAATTAATAATTGAGCCAAATTTGAGCTAGAAACTAATTGGCACAGAGCATGATATTTAAAAAAACAATGGTTTAGCAAAACAACCCCAAGGGTTACATTAGTCCCTAATTATTTTATATTATTTCATGTGTTTTTATTTTACTTTTGTATACCAAATGAAATTTTGTTAGTAGGATTATTTCTTCTCCTGTATTAATATGCATTTTTGTATAACGGGTGGTGGTACGAAGAAATTTGGATATTTTTTAGGTGGTACACGGAACCTAAAAGGTTGAGAACCTCTGATCTATAGCAATGGCACGAAGACCAGTTTTTAAATGGAATTGCCTATATATTTTATGTATGAAGTACTACCCTATTCCAGTTTTTGACTTTTTTCATTATTTGTCTACAAAAAAACCATTTCCAAATTATTTCTGAACTACTAGAATATTGTTTAAACTGATTTCTGCTTTAGTTCTAATTAGAATGCACGGTTCTGTCAATAAGACACAGGACACAGTTTGTATACTGCGTGTTATATAACTGGACTACATCTATCAAACAATTTCCATTCCAAGAACACCGATTTGCTTATTGGCACTGCCTGTACATGTTTTCCATTTTTGGAATATTCGTATTTGTTCACATAAAATGCACCAGTATACTATTGAGCAAAAATCTACCGTTTTGAAGATAATTGCATGTTTACGTCAATTGTATGAAACCTGGCCGCTTTATATTGTTGTCTGGAAAGATAGATACATTTTCTATTGAATATTAGTCTACATAAAAAATAAATATAGTTTTCTTTCTACTTAAAACTCTAATTATTTTTCGAAAAGAGTAGATTTTTGCACAATAGTACTTTTCATATGTGAAAAACATGTGCAATAAGCAAATCTGTATTCTTAGAACGAAAGTTGTGTGTCCAAAATTATGAACACGCTGTATGTAAGCAAATTTCTAGTAGGTAGTTGAGATATATTTTTTATTCTTAAAATGATGTTTTTTTAGGCAAATAAGGCAATAACTCAACTGCAAGCAGGGCCGGCGGGAGAGGTGGGTACGGTGGGTAGTACTACCCACGTGAAAAGTCTGTAGGTGGGTAATTACCCACCTAAAAATTTGAGAGAAAAGTAAAAAATATTCGACCGATGTTTGTATTCGACTATGATAATAGCGTTGAGTGAAGAATTATTAAAAGGTTCAATGAGGTATCCTTGCGCGTAACACTGAATCGGAATTGCTACATTGGGGGATTTTGGTAACTTTAGTTTACCCCCAGAAGTTCCCTTAGTACCCCTTTTTGTGGCAAAATCCCCCAAAAAAATCCCCCTAATATTTGCAATTTAGGTTTAATACAATCTTACACAATTTGCCTATTGCCTGTTTTAGAATTGAATCATTTTTACCTTAGAAAATCGACGAAATTAACGATAGAAACTATGTTCGGGCGTCTCAAACATGTTTTTCCGAGTTCCGAAATCTCCAGCCGGTCCTGATTTGAAGGGATAAATTCTTAAATGCGCAATAGTGTCTCACGCAAATCAAAATTACTTAGACACTATCTTATTTGTTGTCTGGCTCCTTGACATATAAAAAAATGTTACGACTATTGTAAAATGTACAAAATCAAACACGTAAAAATCTCACAACGTATGCACTTAGTAAATCAACAATCTTTCAAATATAATAAAACCTTCTATGTGAGTTCGCTTTTATATTTGTTTAGTACTTCATAATTAATGTATGATGGAGTAACTACTAAATATAAGGGTTTATTTTTAGTCAACTCTTTGTTATACTCTTTTTCATAAATGTACGTATTCTAGGAATTGCATCAATTTTAATTACATTTTTCCATTATTTTCCTTGTGCTTTTAGAGTTAATTTAATTAACTCTAATGTATCTTCAGTAGCACTGATGCGTGCGCGCGCAAATTTAAAACTTGTCCGCACAACAGACCGAAATAAAAAATAATACGCAATTAAAATATTTATATTCGCAATATTTTGTATGCAGCAGTCCTTTTCATTGTATTCTTCAAGTGGCGCAAATATTTTTACAGAAACAGACATTTGTAGTTAATCTAATCATTGATTATTATCTATCAAAATAAGTTTTAAGAATGAGGAATTCCGGAATTTTTAAATGTTATGTAATTAATGGATCAAGGACAAGAACATTTTAGCACATAAAATATCCAAATGCAATCAGTTAGCGCTGAAGAAGCGAACCACATGGTTCGCGAAACGTCATTTATGAATTTTGATTGTGAATTGATACTGATCGTGAAGGTCAACGTACTTCTATTGTTAGCCATCATTTAAAATTGAAATGTGGTGAAAAGTAAACAATAAAAACAGAAACTGGTTCAGCCAAAACACACATTTTTTTTCTGTATGATCTGAATCGGACATAATATGTTAGATTTGTGATATAGATCATGTGAATATTGATGTGTTCATCTATGTGAAAAAATAATATAAAAACTATATAAAATTGATACCATTCAGATATATTATTTATAATTTAATAGTTATTAACCAATCACATTTGATAGCAGGTGCAAGTGGTGTTCATGGACAATACCCGTCTTGATCTTATCTTGATTCTAGATGATAGTAAAAATCACAAAATCATTCAAATCGATAATAAAAAATCAGCAAAACGTGATCATCAGGTGATAGATAAAATATTGAGATCTACGTGCAAACTAAATATTAAAAGTATAATAGGTACCGTAATTTTAAAAATGTTTCATACTTCAAATAATAATTCTTACATAATATCTACTCCAGGTAATATAGGAAATTTTAAGTGAATATATCCGGATCCAAGTGTGTTTTGTCTTTTTCTGGAACTAAATGACTAATAAATAAATACTGTAAATTGTATTGTCTTGTAATACAAGAAATATAATATGAGTAAAAACCTAACCTAAAATCCAAAGAAAACTAATTTGCTATTATTAAATTAATTATGTTTACAAACTAGTGTTGACATTTGGTCGAAAAATATTACTTCAGATACACCTTCGTATATACAAGTTCAGCCGAAACAAATAAATTCTTTCATTGTATAAAAACACACAACAGAAATCGACCTTGTTAGGCGGGTTCCATGTTCCAAAATCCATGTTTTTAAAGAATAAGAAGTCGATGACATAAAATGTATATATCGTGGTAAACATAAGCCACAGATAAATCGATTTCCTGCACGGTTCGCTAACAATTCATCGTTGTTAAAGTTATTATACGAATCAGCAAATACTTCATCAAAGAAGAAGTCGATGAGATGAAATATAAATATCGTGGTAAATATAACCAACAGATTCATAACCTAATTAATTATAGTACGTTCCTGCACGGTTTGCTATTCAATTCATCGTTAAAGTTATTATACGAATCAGCAAATAGTTCATTAAATATTGGCGTATATGAGGATTAAAGTTTTTCTTAAAAACTGACGATTGAATCTCGTCTGACGAAGGTCATTTTCAACCTTTTTTGTAGCTTTGCGCCTATTTAAATTTTATTAGTGTTATTTGCTGTTATTGTTTTAGTTATTGAGTTATTGTGTGAAATAGTTCTTTAAAAAAATTGTGGTCATTAAGATGTTTTATTTTTTTGCATAAAAACGGTGCCCTCTACAAAAAAAGGCAGCGAGAGATTTTTTGTCACAAATTGAACGAGGAATTCCAAAATGATCTTTAATTTGAAATATCCCAGTGGCGTACCATTTTTTTCTTTAAAAAATTGATATCATTACCCGTATGCGCGCCAATGATGAACATAAAATTCTTAATTGCATGTCAAAAAATGCGTCTTAAACCCCCCTAAATTTCATATGCATATCTCGACCGGTTTCAGAGCAATAAATAAATCGACCCAACCATACAAAGGTATGGATAATTTCAATCTTAGACCATCTATAACTAGACGGAGTACGGCATATCCCAATGCATTGGCTTGTTTTGGCCCAACATACCTTGTCAATAAGAGTAGTGTTCGATTGCTGCCGCGCTTAGTTGTGGTTAGTTCTTTTATGGTTCTGTTCAACTGATTCCACCAATAGGAAGCAAGTATTTCAAATTTGCGCTCAGATTGAACTGAGCGCGGCCGGCAATCGAACACTACTAAGGTCGAATTTCGTGTAGATTCTCGTCCACATTGTTCGCGCATGCGCACAGATGCTAGATACCGCCATTATTTTGAACATATGTTTACATCGAGGTTATGAGTTTGTTTACCTATGTAGATGCATGACTGCATGTAGATGGTACCTTGGATGGTTAAGAGGTAACAATGGGGCGAAACTGCTGCTTTTGTAAAAAGGCAGCATCAAAAAATATAACGTGTCACAGGTATGACCTTTATTACCGCAATACAGTAATATTAAATTATAACATATACCTTCTCGTAGATTTCCAACAGTTCAAGACTCAAAACAAGCTCGGATTGAAGCTATACCTATAAAAAGTCGGGGTTTTAAAACAACTGTTGTGTTCAAGACACTTTTCTAATAACGATTATAAACTGGGAAAAGACGGAAGACCATAACTCTCCCGTAGTGCGGTGCCAAGTATTTTTGTTACGAGTGATCTACCAAATGAAAATACGGACACAGATAGTATGAGCGATGCAGTTGTAGCAGACACTAGTGGACACACAGAGTCAACAATCACTGCCACGGCTACGAGCTTTGAAAGTGCCACACAGCGCAACACCAACGGAACATCCTGCAGCACTGCCAAGAAAAAGGAGAAAAATGTAATATGTAACTTTGTTTTAGGTATATTTTAACGTTATTTTATTGTAGGTACAATCCTCGATATATGGGTGACGTACATACTTCAGACTTATCTTCGTCTCCTCAAGCACGGGCAGTTTTAGCATTAGCAAGAACTACCATAAGCAAGGAAATTGCTCGAATTCGCCAATTGTCTCGTTACAACATGCGATTAAGACAAAAAGTGTGCAATTTATCAACATTAATGGAGCATTATTTGTGTAAAACCATGTTATTAGAATCAGAAAAAAGAGTTCGAAGTTCTTACACCAAGACCATTTTGTTTAAAAACCAGTAGTTAAATTATGTTCAAATAAAATATTTTCCTATTATAAGTTGTATTTTGCTTGTAGTTTATTACCCATATTCCTATTAAAGAAAATAAACAAATCATGTATAGTACAACCAACTTAAACTTGACTCGACAGCGGTGCGCAGAGTGTAAATATAATGAGTACGTGACGTGAGTACTGTGCAACGCTCTCGATGCAACTACTCGCTGGTCAAGCTATACAGAAACAAATAAAATCTTACACGCGAGAATACATTTTGTCCAAACCTACGAAAAAAATGGATTCTGTTACTATATAAAAGTTGAACAAACGTCACTCAAAAAGATTTTTGCAGAGAACTGGAATAGCGAATTAATTGCTCGTGGATGGTTTAATTCCTTTTTTAACAAATGTCACAGTTATAACAGGTACTACAAATGTATGTACATTCAAAAACAGAAAAGGATTTTTATTTTGTGAGGTTACCTTTCACGCCATACGCGACTACCTAATTCAAATTTGACATATAGCCGCCAGTTTAATCTGACCGCTCATTGGTGCGTTACATTGGGAACGAGAAAATATACGACTTTCGACCTTATTATCTTTGGCCACAAACAAAGCCCGTCACGCTCCCTCTAGTCATATAAGCTCGATGATTTCAATAATATACATTCAATCTTCTATTGCATATCTATTCCATTCAATAGAAGGTACATTTTAAAGCAATAATGAACACTTAACACATCATATTATCGATCTCATAATCGCAAACTGCGTTTTAATTAATACTTTCTAACAATTTATGAATGTAACCAATTTTCTCAAGTGCGCATATATTAGACGTCAATCCGATTTCAATCTGCCGATAACACGATTATGCAGTGAATTTCAATTTGTCTCACAACTTGACCCTTAACGGGTCCAAGTTCATTCTAAATTTACAAGTAAGACACTTCATTCACAGAATTCATTCAGAATAAATATCCTTTAAAAAAAATTGGACCCCCACCGACCTATCACGTGATTGCTACCATGTCAATAGCATCGTATGTAGGTATCATTAGAGGGACACTGGTTCATTTGCTAGCAATAAGTATAGATAAGTTCCAACCAATAAAAATTAATCAATGAAAAATTATGAAGTAATTATTGATAATGCTCAGTTATTGATCACACAATTTTTACGCCAAACTTTATAGAATCTACATTGTACATTATCACAAAAAAAAAACGTCAGTTCGTGAATGGGCAAATCGGTTAACCCAATTTTTGTTTTCAAATTCGCCGTGCCGTAATTTTGGAGCAGTTGATCTGACATTTGGTGTAAAAGCTTATCTGCTTAAATAATGTTTAGTACATCATTATATCTTATACAGGCTGTTCAAAGGACTGTTGGTCACATAATTCAAAATCATATTCGTATTAAGTCGGGGCTTCACATTCGTATACTTGCCAAATATCAAAAATTTGCCAAGTATACGATTATTTGTATAAAGAAAAAACCAGTTCTATTCAATTCGTATCGAGTCCACCTCAAAAATAAATTTATATATTCGACGGTCGGCTGTGCGGACGGGTTTTTTTACGACGAATACTTGGTATTTGCAATATCCAGTTGAAGTGGATATAGCAAGTGCCCAGGCGACAAATATTGGTTTCATTTATTTGCACTCGATGAACATTTTAGTACGCTGTTTAATTTTTCCATTTTTTAATTTCGTTTTGTGTGGAGTAGGTCATATACGTAGACTGACAATAGATTTGTAATTATTAGTAAGATTTTTGATTTTTCTACAGGGCGAAACCGCATAAAATTGTAATTTTGTGAAACCGTCAGACAGACAGTTTTCCGGAAACCGTCAGATAGAAATTAAAAAAAATATTGTTGTGTTTACCTGTCCACATAAACGCAATGTTATTTCTTTTCAAGAAAAACGTACACCATATACATAGTGTATCCTAAGTTGATGCTTTTCTATGAACAATATAGATGATACTCATTTATGAGCTTTCAAAATTTAACCTTTTTGTTAAATAAAAAAGCTACACAAAATTCTCTACTATTAAAATATTTTTAATCGCTTTCGTTTCTCTTCAAGTAATAAACATCATAAAAATTTTATAGACAGCATGTCCATAAAATAATTTATTTGAAAAATTATACTTTATTTACTTGTATTTATATATTTGTCGATTTTTATGATGTCTTATATTTGAAGAGAAACGAAAGCGGTTAAAAATATTTTAATAGCAGAGACAATTTTGTGTACCTTTTTTATTCAACAAAAAGGTTATATTTGGAAAGCTGATTTGTTTAAGTTTTTGTTTCAGAAGCTAATTGATACGCATTTCAGACAATATTAGGACATATTTATACAACGAACCTAGTAGTACAATTGGATTTAGTAGAACTTCCTAATTTAAATAAAATAATATATATTTTTTCTCATTAAAATAATAATTTATTTAAACTAGTTCACATCAAATGACCAATTGTACTGTTTTACAGTCTGTTAAAATTAGATGCTGCGAATTAATAATACAGAAACCTGATGTATAAACAAAAAATCATTAAAAGCAACAAACAGTTTCGTCAAGATTTGTTTTGTAAATTTCCACAAGAATGCCCTTGTTACTACGCAGCAGTGAATTCTGCACGTATGTAATTAAAAATATGTCGGCATTATAAAATAAAACCTTGCTTGTTCGTAATCAAATTGTCAGTTTAATTTGAAAAAGCTAATGTGCAAATTTGGCGAACTAATCAAAAAAATATGTCATAGATTTTTTTTGAGTTTATAAAAATCTGCCGGTAATCAAGGATGGATTAAAAATATTCGGTGAACAAACTTAAAAGGAAAAATATATCACTCATGGCATCGTTCGTTTAGACCAATCAATAACAAAAATTTTCGATTTGCGCGGCAAATATATTTGCCAAATATTTAACATGTGGCAAATATTTGATATTTGGCAAGTCTACGAATGTGTAGCCCAGGCTTTATATGTAGGTATAAATAATGAACAGTAATAGAACACGTTCATTATGAGTTTACTTCCTAAAAAAGTTTTCATTCATTGGTTTCTAAGATTCAGCAGGGGTGAATACGATCATGCGCAATCGTTTTGTCTAGCTTATAAAACCAGTGTTTTTTATTTGGTAATCAATCTCATTTGACCAATGCCTAAGAGCCGGTACTTAAAATTTCAAGTGCTACGCCATCATATGCTCATTATCTCCATAAAAAACCTATCTCATGAACAATTAACGAGTTTCAATTGTGCGATAGAAAACTGTGATAAAAATAAAAGTGTGGGTAACTATATAAATCACTGTCTTGATAGCGATTATAAATCAGTGCTAAATCAGTTGTAAAGGGGTAAGTTCGGAGTTACCAAAATTACTTGTTAACATGTCTAATATATAATTATTCAATTTAGTATTGGAACAATGGTGTTGGAATACTTAACCACCATAGCGCTGGTCGTGCTAGCAATAATCACCTACATAAGTTACAAATTTCGATATTGGGAACGGCAAAATGTCTACCACCACACACCCAGATTCCCATTTGGAAACGCTACACCATTATTCAACCACACCAAATCTTTTGGACAAGTCTACAATGAAATTTACGCAGAGTGCAAAGCAAAGAATATTCCCCACGCTGGATACTACTTCCTGATGACACCACAATATGTCCCGGTTGACTTGGATCTAATCAAAAGCATCCTACAAAAAGATTTCAACCACTTCGTCGACAGAGGCGTCTACTATAACCAAAAGCAAGATCCATTAAGTGCAAATCTTTTCTCAATGGAAGGCCAACAGTGGAAAAACTTAAGATCCAAGTTCACACCGACATTCACCAGTGGAAAAATCAAGACGATGTTCCCAACCATCGTCAAGATTTCACAAGAACTAGTCCGCGTCATCGACAATACTCCGTCGAAGACCAAGATCGAAATGAAAGATCTAATGGCAAGGCTTACCACAGACATCATAGGAACTTGCGCTTTTGGCATTGACTGCAACAGTCTGCAAAATCCAGACGCCGAGTTCAGTAAATACGGAAAACTCATCTTCGAGAGACAAATCTGGGAACAAATTGTGTCATTCTTTACGTTTATCTTCCCCGATGCTGCCCGATTCTTGGGTGTCAAACAGTTGAGGACGGACGTCAGTGGTTTCTTCATGAATGTCATCAAGGAAACTATTGCTTACCGCGAAGAAAAAAATGTTAAGAGGAATGACTTCATGGATCTATTGATTCAAATTAGGAACAGCGGTAAAATGGACGGAGACGATAGAGTTGTGAAAGCAAACGAAGCTAAAACTTTGACAGTAGAGGAAATCGCCGGCCAAGCGTTTGTTTTCTATATAGGTGGCTTCGAAACATCTTCTACAACGTTATCTTTCTGCTTATATGAGTTATCTTTAAACCAAGACATTCAAAACAAGGTGAGGAATGAAATCAGTGAAATTTTGGAAAAGCATGGCGGTGTGATGACTTACGAAGCGGTTAATGAAATGACCTATTTGGATGCTGTTGTCCATGGTGAGTTTATCATTTTTCTGTTGTGATTATTAGTTATTAATTATTTTATGTTATTAGAAACGTTAAGGAAGTATCCGCCACTTCCTGTACTGAACAGAGTTTGCACCAAAGATTATCAAGTTCCCAACACATCAGTTGTTGTGGAAAAAAATACCAAGGTTATCATTCCAGTTCAAGGAATTCACTATGATCCTGAATTTTATCCCGATCCGGAAACGTTCGACCCTGAAAGGTTTTCAGAAGAAAATAGAAAAACTAGAAACCCATGCACCTTTTTACCCTTCGGGGAAGGATCCAGAATATGCATTGGTAAGTTTTAAGGATAATTAACCCATTGTTTGCAATACTTACTACTTATCGACTTACTACAGATGTATAATATTTGTTTTTTTGTTTATTTTTTAGGGTTACGTTTTGGTATTCTGCAGATGAAAGTCGGACTCGCCTGTTTACTACAAAATTATAGATTTCAACTGAACCCAGACACACAGGTGCCTCTTGAAATGGATAAGAAAAAATTCTTGAATCATTCTGTAAGCGGGATTTATGTAGACGCGTTTAGCGTATAGATGATTCTGCGATTATTTCGAGTATACCGGGTGTCTGTTCGAACGCGGAACATAACCTACGTTCGATTTAGAAATAGACGATAAATGTTCTGTTTTGAAAGACGCGCACAGTATAAATTATTTAAATTATTTCTCCGTTTGTATATTTGATTATTTATATTAATATTATGTTAAGCTAGCCAAATGTGATTCTAACGTACGATCCTGTACTTTGTAAGTACTAGTTATGCAATAAATTTAATGTTTTCGATGAAAATAATTTTCTTTGATTTACTTTCATTTGTTTTTCTTTTGAAGACGCAAAAAAGTTACGTACTTCCCAGTTCCCAGATTACAGAGGTTTCCGGTCTTATTGCATATAATACTATTTATCATATAGTAATAAATATTTTATTGTTGTTTAATATTGTTACTTTTTAATAATTATACCTATCGTTTCCGAGTATAAACCTAAACTTAAACAAACAACCTTCTAAAAATGCTTTTTTTCTAACTCCAACCACCTTACTTGACCGTTTCAATGTCTTTTATAAATCTTGCATCTCGCAATATAACCTCCTTATTTATAAAAAGTTAACGACGAACGGTTAACGTTAACTTCCGTTACATTTACAACAAATTAACGGACTATCGGTTAACGAGCGTGTAAACATGCAGGCGATTTATATTTTTGATTTTTTAGAAATGCCGATAATTGCAAAAAATTATGATCAAACTTGCCATAATTATCTAAAATATATCAATAAACAATATAAACAGCATACCAGGTAAAGACACACCCTGAGAGGAATGGTCTTTATTTTAAATACTGATAAAGCAAAAATGCTCTAAATATACTTAAAAAATCACAAGTCTAAAAATAATACAACAATTATGATCAAACTTGCCATAATTATCCAAAATATAGCAATAAACAATTTAATTAACACATCAAATCACCCTCTGAGAGGGATGGTCCGATTTTTTTAAAATACCGAAACTTGCAAAAGGTGCTCTAAACTTACTTAAAAAATCACAAGTCTAAGAATAATGCAAGAAGTATGATCAAACTTGTCGTAATTATCTAAAATATACCAATAAATAATTTAATTAACACAGCAGGTCAAATCACCCTCTGAGATAGAAGGTCCGATTTTTTTAAAATACCGGAAATGCACTAAATTTACTCAAAAAATCACAAATAATACATGAATTATTATTATCAAACTTGCTATAATTATCTAAAATATACCTATAAGCAATATAATTAGCATAGCAGGTAAAGACACTGAGACTGAGACGGGTGGTCCGATATTTTTTTAATACCAAAGTTGTAAAATTGCTCTAAATTTGCTTACAAAATCACAACTCTAAAAATAATACAAGAATTATGATCATACTTGTCATGACTATATAAAATATAGCAATAAATAATATAATTAGCATTGTCCAATTTTTTAAAAATACCCATAATTGTTAAACTGCTTTAAATTTAATCAAAAAATCTATGGACGAATTATGATCAAACTTGCCATAATTACCTAAACTATACCAATGAACAATGCAATTAACATAGCAGGACAAGCCACCCCCGGAGAGGGATGGTCTGAATTTTTGAAAACACGAAATGTAGGAAATGCACTAAGATAAAAAGAGAAACAGGAGACTTACCAAGTTATTGAGTACGTTGTTTATTTCAACATCACTCCAGGGGTTCCTATTGTCTTCAGGTATCTCATATTTTCTCTAGGCATCACTATTTTCTCCAAACTCCTGGCATTTCCAAACCTAAAATAGAGAAAACATACTCATTATTTATCTTCCATTTCTAGGTTATTCGAGGTTTCCGATATCAAAATAGAAAGAAACCCGAATATTTCTAAACGAAAACCCGTAAAAGCACACACATATCATATCCCTATGATAATAATTATAACTAACAACAAAATCAATCCAAAATATAACCATAACCAACAAAATGCAAGAACAATCCCCACCAATCAGACACGATCTTGCTAAGAGCGCCACGCATGCGGGCAAAACACGAAGCTGGCTTGAAACCGAACATGACCTTGAAACAATTTTCAAATACTCACCGATTTCTCAGATATAACACGAAAATAGCCCGGTAGACCATGAACACTTTACAACACTTTTCACGGCATCTCCGAAAAATTTTACACGCGAAAAACGACGGAAAAAGCACAAGCTGACAGCGCGGGAGGACGCGTTATAGAAGAATTTTCACACTACCCGTAGTTAGCGGCAATAGAAGTTTTTTGGTTATGGCCGATAGTAGCGCCATCTATCGTCGGACTGGTGAACCGTCGCATGTCAATCGAATAAATTGATTTTTCAATAAGGATTGTCGATTGATTTTAGGTTTTTGGGGTGGGTCGTGGAATGATGGATTTAATAGGGTATTCCGGTGTTTTTGAAATTGTCATTTCTTACAAAGTATGGGTGCTACTGTTTGCTACTTCACAAGTAAAATATCAAACATTGTTTTAAATTAAGAGAAATCGTTGTCTGAAGTTTGAATTAGGATTGGTCTTTGTGACGTCACAAAGACCGCTCAAAGTGAGCGACTTGACAACGTTGCTATATCTAGGGTGCACGTAGTAAATTTTTGTCTTCTGTTGTGTCAACGTTTAGAATCGCTCGTTTGTTGACACCTGCTTTGGTTATTGAGGTTATATCAAACACTTGTTCAAAATGTATAAACTCCAACGCCGACATTGTTCTGTGCCGGGCTGTAACAGCAGTAGAACAGTAACTCCTGATAAGATTTTCTTTACATTGCCGACTAGCGAGATGAGAGATGTTTGGCTTCAAGTTTCGATGATCAAATCATTTCTCAAAAAAGTTACCTTTATTCGTTGTCAAACAACAGGGTCGCCAACCGTCAACTTGGCCGATCAGCTGTTCGAGAGCTGTCCGCTGTTGCCACCGCTACTAGGGATCGGTAATCATCGTGTATTTCCGAGGGTGGTCGGTGAATTCAAACGAAATGCACTTTTAATTGCAATTATCTCATAGAAGAACTAAATCAAAAAGCTCATAGCTTAACTTTATGAATCCTCATAAATTGTACAATAGGTTAAACCGAATATCTGCTTAAATTTTGACATGACCGGAATACCCTATTGTATGTATTTAAATAAATAGTCTAAAAGTGCGGTCTGATTAGTGGTAATGGCAGTGGTAGTAGACGCCATTATAGTATTTCGTATAGTGATTGCTAATGAGGCATGTTTATGTACATGGAAAGTAATATGTGTCACTATCACGTCTGGTAAGAAATATTTGAATAATACTGATAACTCTAAACTTTCTAAATGAAAAGTAATTACACTTTCTTTAGCTCACTTTTCAAAATTTGCATATTCTCATCCACTCACTAAATCAAAAATGTCATATGTATACAAAATATTCTGAACAAGTGACTGATTATTAGAACTGAGGACTTTCTAACGCGAATAGGGGTTACTTTAATTCAAGTGACCATTTTGATGTGACAATATGAAACTGGTTCACATTTAGATTAAGAGAGTAGCAAATATCACATGAACTATTATATTTCATGCAAACCCAAGTTTTATTTTGTTGTCATACATATTTAATAAATTTATTTAATTTGTTTCATATTTATTTTTAAAATCTGAGAAGATATTTGAAATCTGCAATCTTCAAACATTATTTCACATTTTTGGTCACCATATTTAATCCATTTAGAACTTTTGAAAAATCCAACATTTTTTATCACCATTTGGTATTTTGAAGCCATATTTATTACAATTACAAATTATTAACTTTTAGTTGCCATATTGAATCTGACACTTTTATTTTTTTTTAATCTCTAAATTTATGACTCTCATGCATACTGGTAAACATGGCTTTTACCTGAAATCCTGAAAGCTAAAAAGTAATATAATATATAGAACCTGAAAGAAAAAAAAATGCAATGAGATATCGTGTGATATAATTTATTACAAAAAGACATTTTTACAATCAAACAAAGAGAAAAAAATAATAGTGTTATTTGTAGACTGATAACTAGAGAAAAATAAATGATTATCAACATCCTGCTTGGCTACCTATCTACGCAATAATAATGTATTCTTACAAACTATAAATAGTTCTTTTATAAATACAATAACAATTCCTATGTATAAGCAATAGAGTTAAAAAGTATTTAGAAAGTAGACATATCCAAACGACAGCATTGTGCCCCAAGAACGAAATGATACCAACAGTTTACATAGACAATAATTCGGTTTCGATTATATAAAGAACAATACTTAAACAGTCAAACCCGTTTGACTAGACTTTGTCCATTTTTAAATGTTAATTCTAGCAATAACATTCTGCCATTCGTAATTGAAACTTTCGGCTACGACAAACGTAGTAGACAAGAATTTAAATTATTTGAATAGAGACAAAAAGTATTCACATATTACTAAAATCATAGAGGCATTCAAGTTTTTGATTTGTTCAATACCTTTATAGTTTTCGATATGAGAAAATATTTTCAACTTTCATGTTTTGCCGTTATTTGTGAATAATAGACAGGGGCAAAACGTGAAAGTTACTGTATATAATCCTAGTAAATTTGAGGATTAAAAATATGGAGTAAAAAATTAAAATACCTTTTCTAAGTAGATTGATTTTTTTCTCAGCACATGAATAGAATTAAGATTGAAAAATGGACAAAACTTACAATAAAATAAATCAATGAGACAAGTAGACAAACAACAGATTGCCTTATAGATAATAATTAGAAACATCTCTTTTAAAATGTATATTATTTACACTACTGGTCACAAATAAAAAGCCTTTGGTTGCAAAATTTTTCACATAATTTCCAAGAGAGTACACTTGATCCCAACACGTTAATAAATCAGGCCGTCAACCTCTTTATGATAACGAAAATAAATAATTTTTTACCCGCTACTTGTATAAAATCTACCAAACTCTGTAACAGTAATCGCATTAGCTAGATTCATCACTGTCTATGTACAGAAATAACCGCAGGTCTCCATTTCGTATTTTACACAACTCCAAACAGATAAAAAGAAATCTCCCTCCGGACCATTTCATCTCGGAACCGAAGTGCAAACTATTTACAAAAACAAAATTCCCGATTTACATTACCGGATTCTCAAATTTCGGACCTTTCGATACGTATATCTCGCTGTACGCTTCCGCTTGTTCAATTTCCAATACCTGGAACTTCTTCAGTACCAACAAACTGTAGAATTTCTGTGCAGCCTACAAAAAAATATTATTGGAATATCTGCAAGGGCGTTGATTTTACATGTTCTAGCAAATACTTTTTGTCTAAGCTCGAGAAACTGTGTAGAGTAATTATGGTTCTATTAAAATTTAGCAGAATTTTGCTAAATGGCAGGTTAGGTTAGGAGTTAATAAATTGTATATTGTTCCGTAATATTGTATTAACCCTATATTGTATTGTATTAATAATTGGTATTTTATTACTTTTCTGAGAGCCGCATTCTTTTTATATTTGGATGTGGAGACAAATTGAATGGATTGAAACATCTGTTGGTTCAAAATTTAGAACGTTTGATACGGTTAGAAGACTTCGGCATTTTTTAAAGGCGTTTAATAAATAAATATTGTTAGCACGTAATAAATAAGCACTTCCACTCAGTCCGTTCTTAAAAAAACAAACTGCACTAGCATGTTGAACCAGCCTGCTGTCTGCGAGAAGTTCAAGAACGTCGCGTTTTTTTTATCGAGTTTCGACACGCCGCGCGTGAGTCACTTTAGATAAAATTTAATATCTTTTGAAATATAAGAGACTCCATCCTAGGAAAAAATGGGTTTTGTAGGTAAAAGTGTAGCGGATATTATGTATATTTTTGCGATTATATCCATTGTGGGGGCGACTATGTAATAATTATGTAGAAAATTCCATTGTTTTTAATTTTTTTACTTCAACCGTTAAAATAAAACAAAAATGGATCCGATACGATTACTAGAACCAAAGATATTGAATTTTGAATATGGCAAGGTTTGGCAAATTATCGTAAATAATCCAAACTTAAAACTTTCATATCTTCGAAAATAAATTTTTTTCCACTAAATCGTGATAAATATACGATATAGCGTTTAACTATAAATATTTATTTTTTTACTTTGCTTTTTAATATAAAAAGAAATAGACTACACAGCAAGAAATTTATTACATAACTGAAATATGTTTCTTTTGTACCTACTCTTGAATTTTTTGTGGTATATTATTTTTTGCAAGTTTCCTTTTCTCACTTTTGCTGTTTATTTTCGAAAAAAAGTATTTATAGTTCGCTCTCTAGTTATTACTAAGAGTTTGCGGAAAAGTTGGCTATGAACAAAAAATATTTGCTTGGAGATATCAGAGGAACAAAACAAAAACCATCGCTTACCTGTTTTCTTAAATTCTTAAAGCACATTTCCGATGTTGTTATCTGATCGGCAACTTGCAACTTACTTCTGACGACTGTAAATAATTGATATGCCCGCTTATTCAAGACACGTTCCTCAAATTGTTCGTCAGATTCATCCACTTGTTGCTCGTCAGCCTAAACAAACAATTAATTATTAAAGAGAATCAAAAAAAAAAAGAAAAAAAAACTTACTGGGTCGACAGAATGTGGGAAATCGTAATCGTGCCATGGTGAATGCATACGTTCGGACATACCGCCAGGAATTTGATCAGCGCTGTGCTCATCGTAACCCATATTAGCCATCTGAACTTCACCCTAGATAAATCAAGAAGACGTTAGAAAGGAAATTCTAAGGAAAACTTCCTCGGATACTACCTTCAAATTATTTAATCTATTTTGCAAGGAAAACTGGTTAAATTTGGATATTAGAGGTTTAGGAAGTGATCAGACTTCCGGCAGGATACGAATAGGACTGAAAAGTTTGAAATTTTGTTTGTGGGTGACATGTTAGAGAAATAATAGGCTTGTTCAAGCAATGGAAAAGCAGGTTTACAAACAGTGTTTTTGTGACAACCCAGATAATGTGTCATTAGTATTTATAACGCAGTTATCGTAGTAACATATCTGGTCCATCACAAAAGCATTGATTGTAAACTAGACTTCAGACTGCTCGAATAAACCTAATGAGGATACGGTAAGTGCATAAATGAGTTTACTTCGTTTTTTTGTTAATTGTTCGATAGTTACCTGTCCGTAGTTCATGTTGTCCATTGGGGAGATGTGATGCAAATCATCCAGACTGTCGTGATATGGTGTTTGCCCACTTAAAATGTCCCTTTGATAGTCTCCTTGATGGGTGTCCTGTAGAAGAGATTGTACCTAAAAAGGAATAAAAGGGATATTGATAAATAAATAAAAATACTACATCCGTTAACAGGTTTGAGTCTGATCCTGATAAGAAATTTTCTGAAGAGCATCAAAAGGGTTAAATTTTGTTCTAAAAAAACTGTTCCTATTTGGTTTCCCAGAAAAATTAAAAAAATCCATTATTTATGTCTGATTTCATAGTTTTCACAAACAAAAAATCCACTTATTCCACAATTTATAATAATAATAAAAAAACATTACGGAGAAACGAGAGTATTTATCTTTAAATTGAAAATATTTGTCCGGTTTGTAACCATTTAAGGATATTTCATAGATTTTTAAAGAACTGCTGTGCAAGGCTTATAAAAACCTATAATTTATTTATCAAAATCTTTATTTTAACTATTTTTTTTTTTAAAGAGCGGAAGGGATTGTAGATCACGCCTCCACTCCGCTGTCGGGTATCACCGAAGCATTCAGCCGACAGCGACATCTTTAATCTGATTTTAATCAATTGAAAAACCAAGTTTTCCCTTTCGCTCTTTTGGGTTTGGGTAAAAACCTTTAATCACAACAAAAACCAAACTAAAAACAACCACCTACGCTAGTATTTTAGTTATTAATTTAGTTAAAATAGTCAATAATGACCAGCAAAAACAATTATACATATTAACTAAATAACCAACCCTTGGCATAACATAACCTTTAAAAATTTCAACAGAAAAAAAAAAAAAAGAAATCCTACCTGTTCGGGCTGAAGCTGTGGCATCTCCTCGATGTGATGCAGCGGCGTCTGGGAGGCAGGAGTCTGCGGGTATCCCATGTTCGAGGGAGGCGCAGGCGTTCCCGGATAACCCATATTTGAAGGGGGCCCTGGCGTTCCCGGGTACCCCATATTCGACGGAGGTGCGGGTGTCCCCGGGTAGCCGAGCGGGGTTTGCGGAGGAGGCATTTCCTCGTGCATCATGTGAGGTGGTTGATGCGCTGGCGTCATGTGCCCCATCATCAGTGGCGTGTCCATCATGTGCGACATTAAGTGGGAGTCCGCTGGCAACGGCGTCGGGGGCGCCATTGGGGTCTGCGGCTGCATTGGCGGTGCCAAAGGTGTCGGCGGCATCATCGAAGCCAACGCGTCTTCCGGTTGCATTATAGGCATCTCGGCCTCCATGTGATGTACAGGCGTTTTCTGGGAAATCATTTTTTGGTGTTAATTAAAAAATAAAAGCTTCAATTGTTTTAGTAGTTAATCAAAAATAGTTGCTGTCATTCTCAATTAGCATATCATCAGAATCGAAAAAAAAAAGGAATGATCAATTGAACAAAAAAAATTATATTGTAAAGTTTGCTGCTGTCAAAATAGTCAGGAAAGTCAAGGGATTTGCACAGGGCCCCCAAAGCAGTATTTTGAGAACTCATTTCAGATCCTTTAAAAAGTTCGCCCATACTGTACAGTGTGTTTGAATAAATATTATTATTATTATTATTATTATCATGTATGTTCGCCAAATATTGAATTTTATATTTAGCGTTCCTGCCGTTTTTTTTTTAACCACTGTTCTTCTATGCAGGGCTTTCCAGTACAAACCAGTTTCATCCGCTTTGTAGATCAAATCTTTATCGAATTGTCCTGAAAACTCTTTATTGTAAATTCTGAACCTAATGTGGCATGCTTGTCGGCAGACGTTTTTCGCCGTGAATTTCGAACTCACAAATTCCGTGCCTTTCTTTAAAATTTCTAAGCCAACATTATCTTGCCTGGAATTGCGAATCCCCTCATATATTTTTATTAAACAATAAACAAGGCCTTTTCTAAAAGTACAGGTCCAGATATCGACTGGCCTTGAGAACGTTTTTGTACAAACCAAGTGTAAATGCTCAACTTTATCATTTACAGGTCCTTTCCTAGATTTTCTACATGAACTTCCGTCTCATCGGCAAAGTTATTCGCAGATTCACCTTTTGCTAGACGATCATGGATTATCATTTTCTCCTTCGCGGTTAAAACAAGACGTTTTCTTTTTGGCGCAATCACTCCACAATTTAATGACTAACGAATTTCAAAACGGCACTACAGATCACAACAAAAGCTAAAAGTAGACTACGGAAATCTGATTATGTGTGCTTATACAGTGAGTGCGTAAAGTATGGAAACATGACAAACTCTGAAGAACGGTTTGCTATTTTAAAAAATCCCCGAACACGTCGATTTATAATTATCAAAATACACCTTATGATATCAAATTAATTTTTGTTACCTTCAATTGTTTTTAACAGATGAGGTCATCAAAATTTTTTTTAAATGACAACCCTATATTTTTAATGTCTTTGACAGATCTTCAATCAAACTTTTGAATTTGAAATAGAACACCCTGTATATTTTGACATTTTCTGTTACAGTCTTCCATTGCCTGTTCAATGCTACTACGCTTGTTACAGTATTGTATCAAAAACATCTAGAAATGAACAACAAACCTTTATTACTTAGTTCTAAAAATTAATAAAGAAAAAATTGATCAAAAATAACGAAAAAAAAATAAACTGATCAAATTTAAAACAATTTGTTCTTGTCAATAGTTGAGAATCATCATAAACCAACTAGAGTAGTTGCAGTAAAAATGTAATAATGTTTTATTATAATGTTTGTCTTTGTTAATTTTTAGACCTAAGTAAAAAGGTTTTTGTTAATTTCTAGATGTTTTTGATATAATAATGAAGACTGTAACAGAAAATGTCAAAATATACAGAGTGTTCTATTTCAAATTCAAAAGTTTGAGGTTATATCTCAGAAACTGTAAGCGTTGTAACACCGATAATAACGCCAGTGACTTAACATGGTTGCAAAATACTTAATTCCAAAATTACGTTAAATTCGGTCGAGCCGTTCCGGAGATTTTGTCAGTTTTATTTCATAACCTTCAATTTTCTTTTTCTCGAAAATTTTCTTATGTAAGGCCATAAAAATATTATGCTACTATTAAGACAATTAAAAGATCTGTAAAATTCATTAAACAAACTATATGGTTGTCATTTAAAAAAAATGTCGATGACGCCATCTGTTAAAAACAATTGAAGGTAAAAAAATTAATTTGATATAAGGTGTATTTTTTATAAAATACTAAACCGTTCTTGCTATTTTGTCATGTTTCCAAGTAAAGGACTGTGTGTTAATCGAGGTCCGGATAATTGGAGTTCTACTGTACTTGTAATAAATGTTGCAAAAAGTCAACACCTTACCTATTATTTATGATTTTTGTTATCGTTAATTGCTCATAAATGTTATATTAGGTTAGTACCTATCTTTTCACATATTTGTATAAAAAAAGTTATTCTTCTTAATTCAACATTGTATATAGGGACCCCCAAATTCAAAATATGCCCAGGGCCCATGATTGCATATGCTGTTCACTCCTTTGTATTTGCTTCAAATATCTTAAAGACATTACATGGTTTTTTATTTTGAAAAATAATTTGGTATCAGATATGCTTTTTAGAAAAGATTTTATGAATTTTGGTAGATACAAAAGATACACAAATAATGCTGTGAATCAAAAATTATTATAGTTTTGACTTTAAAGGATATCATAGAAAAAGTATAATTACCTCAACATCTTCAACAATTTTCCGTTTACGACCGCGCTTAGCCGGCGTCGGAGTGGGCTCCACGCTCTGCTCCAAGCGTTGCTGCTCCTCGGCGTCACGTATCTGATCGAGGGCCAAAGAATCCGCATCTCCCAGCATAGCAAAATCTTCTGTGCCGATTGACTTAAGAACTAAGTGCCTCTGGTAGTTCTACAAAAGAGAATTTTTAGTTATTTCCGCTGTTGTTCTATACGGTGAAAATTAGATTAAACTGATGTAAATGTATGTAAAACCGACTATTAAAACATTATCATATTAACATACGATTATTAAAAATCGATTATTCAAAACTGACTATTAAGATTCGATTATTAAAAATCGATTATTAAAAATCGATTATTAAAAATCGATTATTCAAAATAATAATTGAGTTATCTCGATTGCTTAACGGACATTTTTTTTTCAATTTTTACTTACAGTAAATAATGCTCGCGCTGGGATAGGCCGTGCGGGCAGAGCAAACAATTTCTCTACACCGCCTGTCTCCTTCCAATGCATCAACCGTTTGGTTGGCGGCGCGAGATCCAACGATGTTACGATGTCACTAGTATCGGAGAGCTGATTTTTCATCTCCTCTCCGGAAATGTTTTTAACTTCGTCTACGATGAGTTTTCTCTTGCGTTTTGTCTTGCTGAATCCTATAGCAGCGAAAAAGGAATTAAACATGCAATGTAAATCAAATCTGAAAAACTTATCAGTAAATTACAACTATTCATCTTAGTTATTTCAATCTTTTTAGTCACCTTATTCCTTTTAGCCATTTTTGTCTTGTTAGTCACAAAAAGTTTAGTTTAGGTTAAATGACAATTATTTTAGTCATTTAGTAATTTTAGGCATTTTAGTACTTTTTGTCATTTATTCACCTCAGTCATTTTTGGTATCTTAGAATAATATGTCTGCACTACGAGCCTAGTAGGCCCATGGCTTGGTCACTTTTTGTGTTTGTTTGTTATCTTAGTCATTTTTGTCATGTTAGTTGTTTTTATCATATTAGTCATTTTGTCTTATTAGTCATTTTAGTCACAAAAAGTTTAGTTTAAGTTAAATGACAATTATTTTAGTCATTTTAGTAATTTTTGTCATTTAGTCTCCTCAGTCATCATAAAACTATCATAAAATTATTGAAAAATTTAATTTAATTAATTATTACTTACAATATATGAAAATATCGTTGACACATTGTGAATATATTAAAAGAATTAACAATTTAAATTAGTACAATGAAAAACGCAATTATTAAAAATATTTCGAGACTCATTATTTATTGAGGATTTGGAATTGCTTGTTATATTAAGTGTTTCCTCCTGCGTATTTTCTCTAAGATTATTTATTATATTTGAATGATGTTCTTGGTTCAATTGTAAGTATGGTTTAATCGAACTTGCAGAATTATGACCAGTGACCTTGATTAGTTCTTGTTCTCCTACACCAGCTTTTGAAAGGTTACTTACTGCACTTGATCTGGCAGAATGGTTAGTTATTTTTTTAGTAACTGTGTCTAGACCTACTTTTTCTGCGGATTCTTTCATCCATTTTGAAATGGAATTTATTCCCACAGGAACGTTTTTATACCAAAAACCATGAGTTTGCCAAGCCGGATTTGGAGTAAGAAACAAGCGTTCGGTTTTAATATTTTCTTCACGTTTACTCATTAGTTTTTCAAAAAGACGAACAGGGCAAATATCTGGGTTATTTATGTTTGGGGTCAACCATTTACTATTAGCGCACCTTTGTGTTCCACCCGTGCAGTTTTTGTAAAGATGGGATTGTATTCAATGCGGCCAGTATTTAATCTTTTTATGTCGGTTTCTTTTTTAAAATAATGAACTAAACATTTCGTAGCTTCTCCTCCCCTCCAAGCTAGTTCATACGATGCAACGTGAAAAAACTTTCTTTGCAATCCACAAGGTGTATCTTCGTCCCAATAGTTAAAAATTTGCAACAATTCTGTATTAGAAAGTGCCACAGAACTTTGTTGGTGCTTTTCAGGATGTTTTTGTAAAATTTTTCTTTTTGCATCTCTTGCATTCCGAGCATTTCTGAATTCTATATCATGGAAAGGATCAAAGGACCTGTTATACTTATTAAAGTAAAGTTCTTGAACTAATTTTGCCGTTGTATTCCACATTGTCTTTATTACTGCTTCTTTATAATCATTTCCGTCTTTTCTTTTCATGTTATAAGCCCAATCTTTTAAAATCAATGCCAGAGTAGCTGTTGTAGTAGATTGATCCAGAATATAATTTCTTTCTTTGGTGAATGTCTTAAATTGTCTCCATATAGACTGATTACTTATTAGAGTATTTTTCGAAGTAAAAATCTTTTTTGTAATTTCTGCATTAGAAAAGGTACTAAACCGATGACTTTCACCCATTTCGCGTTGACACAATTAAGTAATTATTTTGACAAGTATCTGACAGTTGCTAGGCAAATAAAAGCTACAGTGATTATTCCCGAGAATAATCACAAGAGATTTATTCCCACTATAATAATGACATAATTGGTTGAAACTTACCCTTGTGACAAATAAAGAAGCATTTCATTGGTTTTAAGAAACCAATGGCCCATGGCTTGGTCTCTTTTTGTGTTTGTTTGTTATCTTAGTCATTTTTATTATTTTAGTTTTTTTGTCATCTTAGTCGTTTTTGTCATACTAGTCATTTTAATCACAAAAAGTTTAGTTTAAGTTAAATGACAATTATTTTAGTCATTTAGTAATTTTAGGCATTTTAGTAATTTTTGTCATTTAGTCACCTCAGTCATTTTTGTTATCTTATATATATATATATATATATATATATATATATCAGCACTATGAGCCTAGTAGGCCCATGGCTTGGTCACTTTTTGTGTTTGTTTGTTATCTTAGTCATTTTTATTATTTTAGTCATTTTTGTCATCTAAGTCCTTTTTATCATATTAGTCATTTTGTCTTATTAGTCATTTTAGTCACATTAAGTTGTTTAATAAATACCTCGTAACGCTGATGCGTCGACTGGTGCCAAAGCGAAGCTTTCTTCCTCGTTTTGCAGCAATGTAGTTTGGTCTAATGGTGTCGTAGGTCTGTGCTCTTCCGGGTGTTCCAGTTCCGGTTCGTGTACTGACGGCGCGTGTACTGATGGAGGAGGAATCATCGGTGGTTCGGGGAGATGTGTGTCCAAAGGAGTCGCAGGTCGTGAATCATCAGAACTGAAAAAGAGACAATTGAAACATGATATCTAAATTTGTAATTCCAATTATTTTTACAAATCTGTGTACTCTTACAGCGATATTGCTGCTTTATTTTAATCACAATGATCTTTTAGTAAAAATACAATAGAAATATACCTTAAATTCGTAAAATTACAACGTATGTAGTGATTTTACTATTATAATAGCGGGTTTGTTGATATTGTAACGCCCAGACGCATGCGCTACGTTTGATCAGCTGTTTTGCAAACGAACGCCGGCACGCATACCATCGAGTGCAATATGCAGTTGGGCGCGTTGTATTTCTGTCTCCGGTAAGTAACAATGATACAGTGAACTAAAACTTATCTAGATACCATGTAGGTGTAGGTTAAAATACCATGTCACACTGCAGAACAATTGTATTGCCTTCGTAGATCATCAACAACGACAATTAGCCATTAGAAATTGATGTCTTAACGTTAACGCCATACCTGGATGAAAGCTGTAAGTATAGTCTTCTACGTTTCTTTGTGAAAATTTGCTTTAAGATTGAAGGGTTTTATACCAACAGAAAGATAATGTGCAATCTTCTTTTTAGGTTAACTTTTTGTGTCTGTCTAATATGTTTCCTTGTTCTTACAGATACAGATGCGGAACATCTTGCACCAAGTGTGTTTGTCAGAAAAAGAGTGAACGGTATGTGTGTTCATGGTTAACGGAAGTGCATTTATATATTTATCCGTGTGTTTTCTATATTTAAGTATTTGCGTACGCTAAGTATTTATTAATTGCTTCTCTGTAGTTTTAATGTATTTTTATGTCCCTCAAACTATTTTATACTTAAATATGTACGTCTACATATTTATTTTTTACAAGTAATTTTATCTATACCATTTTGTTTGACCGTACTATTGTAACGTTTGACTGTGTGCATGATGTTACTGCTTTTTTTGTATTATATGATAAATAATGTTAATATCTACTCAAGATCAGAATAAAATTATACAAATCATAAATACTGCATATTTAATTGAATATTACACTGAAATAGATGTAAAATTATTACGCATTACCTCATATTTCATTTAAATTGATGTTCAAATATTACGTATTTCCCCATATATCACTTAAAATTACATTAAAATCGGTGTAATATTTCAGCCAAATTCTTGTAAAATCACAGTGTAAATATACAATGACAATGTAAAAAACAATTGAGATGTAAAATTACATATCTGTTTTATCCAAGTATAGTAAAATTTATGGTCACTTTTTAAGTCTTTACAGTCATAAGAAGAGCAAAAATTGTTAAAACTTTAAACATTCAAGATTTATTGGGGTTATAAATATGCTTAACCTCAAAATAATTTAAATTTAACCGCTAAAATGTCTGCTGCTATTTCCAGTGATTTTTGCCTAGTGTGAACCTGGTGTCATTCTTCCCGGTTATTAAATGAACTATAGTCTAATCAATGTTCATTTTGGGGGTACTAATGAAAACCCTAAATATGTAGCCCTGTACAGCCCAATAAAATATTCGTTTGTTGATTTCTTTCAAAATGTAGAATTATTTTAACATTAAAAACATTTGATAATTAATGTTAAAGATTAATATGTAAAGCATTGACAATTTGTCTTTTTTGGAGTTAAAAATTATCTTTGAACTTAAAAAGTTTGTCATGTTTGTCGTACCTTATAAAAATGTGCATTTCTATACCAAAAAATTTCCCAACCTCAAATTTACCCACCTGAATTTTGGAGACAAGCCTGAATTAAACTTTAACATTAATTTGCAGTTAAACGACAAATATTTGCTATTTTTACGTTACCTTGGGCCACACGGTGACGCACCACCTCCAAAATCCATATCATCGTCGCTGTCGGGGGCAGGCATCGGGGGAGGTGGCTCGTTCAGGTGCGAGTCAATGCTAGGAACGTCCCCCATCGGAGCATCATCAAAAAGACCGCCCTCGAAAAGTCCCGCGGCAGGAAAACCGTCATCCCGCATGTGCGCATCGACATCCAACGTATGGTGGTGCTGCGTGCCAGATGTCGAAGGCATTGGCTCCCGATCCTTGTCCAGGCCGACACCATCTAATACCGGACCATCACTGAACAGTAGATTACTCTGCAAGAAGAATGGTTATATAAAAAAAAAAAGTGATAAATAAATAATTAAAAGATATTTAAAATGTTTACTTGTTCCATCGAGGGTTCCAAGGCGGCGTGTCGCATCAGATCAGGTGCGTCCGTGTCAAAACCCATGTCCCCGAAGCCATCATCGTTGGAAACTAAGGCCATGCTTCCGTAATCTTCACGCATCGTAATTTCTTCGGCACGAGACTGGTTTAAGCTGAATTGAGCTTCGATATCGACATCACTAGAAAAGCTGGTATTAAGCGAACGTGACAACAACACTGTCTCAATTTAGACTTTTTTATAATTCTAAATACGTAAGTTTGGAGGTTTAAATAATACATGGATCAAAATTATAGTGGATGTGTCAAATAGAGTCTGTTGTTTACTCAAAGAAAAACAATACTTTATCCTACAAAGGTAGTGACAAAATGTTGTGATTTGACAAAATATACCAGGTTTTTTCTTGGTTATTTGACGTTTAGTTTCAGTGTAAACCGGGTATAACAAAGGTTTAAAAAAGGTTTTTTTTTTTTTAGGTTTTAGATAAAATTTTTAAAACAGTGGTTCCAAATTTCATATCAGAACCTAGGTCCTGTTCTTGTGTTATTGTACACATGTAAATGAAGGTTTGATATAAAAAAAATAAAGAGCAGACAAACGTTGCAATCACAGGTTCTCAATTTTTAGATGTTTGGATTTTCTGATTTGTACAGTGCCTCCGTTTATTTTTTTATACTCGCTATGTTACAGATTTTCAACTTACTTTAATTCGGGCATAGTTGTATCAAAATCGTGGAAAACTTCGGGAAGAGTGATTGCGTTAACAGCTGCTTCACGATGTTCCTCCGGAAGGTCTACCATTCCCGGCCGGAATGCCATCTTGATCTTGACGAAGGCTTCGTTGCAGTCAGCAAGAAGGTATTTGGCTTTCCGAGAATAAATCCGCACCACTCCGAGGAGCAGATGCCCCGAGGTTCTGAGGGCCATTTTCACCTTTGGTTGTAGAATTCCGTCAACAGACTTCTCAATATTGGTCTCAAAGACGTGGGCCTTGGTTAGTTTCTTATCCCAGTGGGCCGCCAACCAGATCCTGGCTAGGGGGCCCTTTTTGGCGAGCACAAAATGCGCGTAAAACATGTTTCAGTTTGGTTTGTAGCGTCTATCTCACAACTTTCCTTATCATACAACTGTTTATGTGGAAAGTTTACAATCAGTCATGTTGGCGTTCCAATTGGCGCCCAAACATTTCCGAACAGATTTTTACGGGTTTCTCACTATGTTAGCACGTCCACTACATTACTTCTAAGAGGGGTTACTATAACGAACGTAATTTCACTGTTTCGGTGACTTGAAAAGGGTTAAACACTTGTCTGGAACGGTTTATATCACGCAACACCAACAAACATATAAACACATCAATATCCAAGATGGCGATAGCCCAAATAGAAGCTTACAGTTACCACGAGTCTGCGCAAGCGCGGTGCAAATGCTAACGTAATTCAAACAATACCGGCGTTGTCCTCACAATTCTTTTCATTATTCTTACAATTTGGTAAAATAATGTATATTTAATGCGATTAAAATGGCACATTAAGACGTCTTGAACTAATATGCGACATTTTCTGCCATGTACATTCAAAATATGATAGCTAGGCAACTGATAGTTTACAATTTATTTCATATTTACAATTTTTACATATATATGCTTTACAGCAAAAATGTGTTTATAATTTTATTTTTATTTTTAATTATGAAAACTCGAAGAGCAAATGGAAGGTTGGTTTGTAACTATTGCAAGAATTGCAAAGATATAGTCTCAGAAGCTGAAGAAATCAAGAGACTACGTGAAAATTCCACTGAACAGAAAAGCGACGATGCTCTCAAACCGTTAGAAGAGATAGATAACCATTTGTCTGCCGAACAATGCGGGGTACCTAACGACCAGTACAAAACAGTAATAAATCCGTATAAAACCAATAAAGGAAATAACGAACCAGATGGCAATATTTTTCGGTCAGTTTGGTTGAAATGTGCTGCTTGTTTAGCAGTAGCCGATAAGGTGAGTCGTGAATTATAAAGATTACTTTTGAACTACGATAATCGCAGTGCCTAACCACCTCTGGTTTGCAAATATCGAAAAACCTGGAGGTTTTAGAAATTTGAAATTTAAAAGGGTCCTCAAATGGTATAATAGAAAGACTGTAAGGCCAACATATAAATATGGATGACAGAAATTAATTATCTAAAACTCCAAACGATGGCGCTGCTAGGCTAGTAGGGGTTTGACCTTAGATTATTTCTTTTTATTTATCTGAGGGTTTGTCCAATCAATCATGACATAATATGGAGCATAATAATTGAAATCAGACAATTAATTAATATGTATTTTGAATTTTGACATGGTGTACCCTACATATCTACACATTGCACATTTTGATGATGATATTTTTCTAGATAAATGAAACATTTCAACTATTTTTGAATGTTAACGTTTGTGTAAACAAATGTTGTCACACATATGATGATGTCAGTGAGGACTACTTTGAAGCTTTAAAGGACATGTGCCAGATAACTTTTAAAACGTAATTCCCAGTGAAACATATCTGTAAGTGCGGCATAGTGTAATATTAAATTAATTATTATGTTACTAGGTACGATTTGCGGCTATATAACGGACATGTTTTAGTAACACATGCATCAGTGCGTAGCAAACATGTTACAAGTAAAGTTGACGGAAAATGGCCGGAAATGTACGTGTATATATTATCCTAATGACCATGCTATTGTGAGAGATAAATAACGATACTCTATCTATGGCATGATTTTGAAAAATAAGCTGGTGGGTGGAGTATGCAAACAAATTAACAACTTTGTTAAGTAGATTGCATACCCCTATACCTTCTCAAAATTATTTTTCTCGTTCATTTGCATTTTCATAGGAATTGGTATATATATACGAAATTTTAGATTGCAAGAATTGTGCTCAAATTATATTAGATATATGAATTATAGCAAAATGGTCGGACTTTATCTCTTGAACCGCTTGGATATGATGGACTACTTTTGCAAGTTAGTTGTTAACATTTGTATTCCTTTTCTTTTAGTTATTTTTCTTTATTTCAGGGGAGATGGGATATTTAGGGATTGCCTCAACTTGGATCTACCGTATTTTCGTATACCGGAACCTGAATCTAAATTCACATTCAAATTTTACCTTGGGAGATAGTATAACTAACATATAGATAGCATGTATTTTATAACGAATATACAACATTTATACATTTAGTCTTATCAAAATGAATCAAATTTGAACAGCGCGCTGAATTTAATTATGAAACAAAACAGTTATAAGTTACTCTGCTTGGTTATATGGAAACCAACGAGCCGGACCAACCAGATCCGACTTTCGAAAGAGAAATACCTGTTGGTCTCCCCAGTCCCCACACCTTTCAAGCGTACATTTTTAATGTGTCTACAGTATTGCCATAGCGCAGTGGCGAGTATGGCCGACAAATTGCCATTTCTGATTAGAATATGCCAGTTTGACCAAAATATTTTTGAACGTCAAGCAAATATGATTAATCATTCAGTTGTGTGGGTGTTTTCATAAAAAAATGTGACTTTTTTTCGGATTGACACTGACTTTAACGATACAGTAGCATACGAACATGCATTTTATTTCGTGTATGGTGAGATTGATGAGTGTCTAGTTATTGGAATACAACATAAGAAGTGATTAGTGATTAAAAACATTATTTATAAAAATGGACCGTTGGATTCGGAGAGTGTTCTTCACGCTCCTCTTTCTCGCACCTGGAGGTAAGCTTTCTCCAGAATTGATATTAGGATAACCTTTCTTTTGTATTTAGGTCTTCATACTTTCTAATAATTTGATCGGCAAGACCGATTTTTTGATAGGATGTGAATAATGTCGCGTATTATTAAAGGTCATTTGCTGTTATTATTTGTGTAGCATACGTCACAGTGATACGTCACTGGTTTTCAGAATGCTTGCAAAAAAAAACGCTAATTGGAAACCAATATACTAGGTATCCAAATCGACTTCCTAGAATATGTCCTTCGATTAATATTACACAACATATGAAGAGTTCTGTACTAATTAATAAATATTAAAAGAAAAATTGGGCAAAATTGTGAAATGCATTTCCTATAATTACAGAAAGATAATGTGGCGTGTGTCGTTCAAATTTTCAATAAAATACATACACAGCGCCAACAGGATGTTCTAATGTATTATTTCCTGTATGGTGGGTATTGTTGGGAACGGTTTTTGGAAGAAATAACAATTTAACGCATGAAAAAATTGCATAAAAAATTGTTGGCAATTCTGTCATAAACAAAGTTGACATACTTTGAAGTCCTGACCAAATTATATTGCACTTTCTCTTGCAATGCTTTTATGTAGCTAGAACACTTCTAGAAGAGGTTTCTCCTGCCTTTTTATTGACAAACCATAACCGTTGATCAGACGAAATAATTTCAATCGTCATTTTGATTGAGGATTTACAAATCTTGTAAATCTGAGATGGGATATTTAAAACTATGAACATCACGATATTTAATTATGGTAATTGACCAGTGCATCCGCAGTGTGCATCCGTGATTATAAATATTTGATTATGAGTTCGAAAATTCCATAAAAAGTTAATTGCTTCTGTGAGATATATTTTAATCCCGACGTTTTGAGTAGTAATTCTCGATAATATTCGTCAGAAGTAAGTTTGAACAAAGTTTGGAAAGATTGATAGTAATACTAATAATTAATAATAATTGACAGTAATATAAAAAAAATTTAGAAAATTGTTATTGGATGTTATTTATCGGTATTCACAATTCACACTGTTTCTGAATTAAACCCCTGGTTTAAAACGCGACTACATCTTTAATTGATACAATTTACATTATAAATTTTTACGGGCATTTTTTTTAAAATCTATCAAAAATCAAGCAATAAGAACAAATTAACTAAAATAAATGCCATATATGGAAGAAAATAAAATATTCTGCAGTGTGATCAACATCTTATTGTTTATGCCAGAATCACAGTTTTTCGCATGTTGGGAAACAATTCACTGTATTTATCTAAAAAAACTAGACATCATTTAAAATGGTTGCCTTGACATTTTGATTCTACGAAAAAATACGAACATCGGTTAGAACTTTTTTCAAACTCGATTTTTTTTGCTGTACGCTAAGATAGTCATTTTATTTTGATTAGTGTATTTTTGTAATTAAAAGTAATTAAAAATCAGTGAAATGTTGTGAAATATATTCAAAAGAATATCGATTATTTTGTCACTATGATAATAATTTTGGTATGCTTTTTTATTGCCTTTATTAGAAACAAATTTAATTTCTTTTGACTTTGACAACCAGTAGCGATACCTAAATATACAGCGTGTCCCCGATGGACCTAACTATACCTATAATGGACGTAATTCTTAATTTCTCGAGAAAAAGTCATTCTTTATAAAGAGTTTTGGATGTCCTAAAAAGTCGAAAGCCATTGTTAATATTTTGATTTAACATACAGGATGGTTAGAACGTTTTTCGGAATTACTACAAAAATGTTATAGGCAAAAGTTGTTTTATATTTAAATTTATGCCCAGATATCAAATTTCAATGTTGTACCTATTCTAAGTTTTATATTTTATTTATTTTTAACAAAGTAATTTAACAAAACATTACTCCACATGTTCCCCTTCTACAGCTACACATTTTTCCAATCTTCTTCTAAACTCCCAATATACCAAATCAATTGTTTCTTCATTTATTTCGTCTACTGCTTCCCTAATTTTAGTATGTCTACATTATCATGCAAATTATTCGCATACACTTTCTGTTTTAAATAACCCCACAGAAAAAAATCAAGCGGCGTTAAATCAGGTGAACGTGGTAGACATCCTATAGGGCCAAATCGTCCAATCCACTTATTTGAAAAATGTCTGTTCAACCAATCCCTGACTTGATATGCGCTATGAGCAGGACAACCGTCGTGTTGATAGTGTAGTGAACACCTGAGCTGTAAGTTGATTTCGTCCAAAGTAGGTAGCACAAAATTTTCCACCATATCAAAATAAGTGTTTTGGTTTACAGTACCATCAAAAAAGTATGTTCCAATTAGTTTCTTGTAATAAATCCCACACCAAACATTCACTTTTTTATATTTTTGCGAATTGGTTGTAATACGGAAATTTGGATTTGCTTGAGACCAATATCTGCAATTTTGTGAACTAACGACTCCATTTGTGGTAAACGTCGCTTCGTCAGAATTAAATATAATAGAATTTTAATAGAATTCTAATAATAGAATAATAATAGTTGTCTAAAGGCTGACATAAGAACTACTTGACCTCAAACAAAAATTTTACTGCTTTTTACTTTATCATACGCAGTATGTAAAGTATTGTAATCGTGCCAAAAAAAAATTTTGAGATTTTAGCGGAAATATGTCTTTTTGGGTCCCCTGAACATTTTTGTGTGTGTGTGTGTGTGTGGGTGTGTGTGTGTACCCGTTTTTTGTGACGACGATTCCGGAGAAACTACTAAAGGTATCGGGACGAAACTTCATATTTAGAACTTTCATAACCAAACTTAGAGCTGAAAAGCTTTCTGTTGAAAAGGGTCTAAAGGAACTGGAACTCTTAGCATTTTTGAAAGATTTTGCAAATAAGCCGCCATTTCTGGAATTTCGTCGAAATAGTTAAATAATAAATTAAAGATGAGGATATTCTGAATAATTTATGACTATGACATTTTTTGGTAGAATCAATAGTATAGTTGCATGAGCAAATTCTATTTCATCGAGATCGGTCGTACTGCATTTAAACTAGTAGCCAGGATATGTCAGAAATTATGATTCTAATGACAGTAGGTAATGTCAGGCTAATGTTTTGACATGATTTTGACAACACCTACTGTCAATATAAGCTGCGTTCGGATATTGTACACCGTCACTTTTTACACCCAATAAGACATAAGTGTCATTTGAACGGTGTACCCGGTGTCAACGGTGTACAATATCCGAACACAGCATAATCGACATAATATCTGTCTAGTTCTACTAGTTTTATTTTAATGCAGACATAGGCAATCTCGATCAAATAGAATCTCATGCAGTTAAATTATTAATTTTATATATAGTATGATAAAGTCATGTGCCTGGCCACATCAGATTTTTTTCTTTAGGTATTGCTGCGCGCTTTCACACATTTTGTGACATTTTTTTGAAAAATGTGCTTGTAACTTAAATTTTTTTCATTTTTGAGCCTCAAATAATATCAAAAACGCAATTTTCCGACATCGTCGGTGTTTTTCTTTCGTTTAATGTAACGAGAGGAGAGGATTGTTTACGTGATTTGTAATGTAAGTACGAGGGAAACATCTATCAATTTTGACACAACATTTCTAAAATGTTGGCCAGTTTGATTTTCGAAAGTTGGCAAGCCTAGTTATGGTTCAGCCCAGATTTCTATGGGCACGGTACGCTTGTGTTTTAGTTTTTTTTTTAGTGTTTACAGTCCGGTAACTACTAATTGTTGGAATTTCCATCAAACCTGTAAAGTATTATGCATTTGTCTTTGATAATAAATACAAGGTCATTAAAATAATACCTAATAACTCATAGCCTACGCATTATTTTATTTTGCCATCATAAGTCTCAAGAGCATTTGTTTACAATACATACAGGTATACCAACTAAATATCAATTGATAAGAAAAATTTGCTTTGCATTGTTATTTATAGTGTTATTACTTATTAGTTATGGTCTACACACTCCTCGATAATACAATAATGTTTTACTGACGTTTGTTTTTTTTTATGATCCTAAAAAACTTTTAAATGATTTAAAAGACATTATGATTATACGGTTAGTCAATATTTTTTATGTGAGGTTGTCACAAAGTTAAAAACATTGATACTTAAGACATAGGAAAAATCCACTCGCATATAGCAGAAGATAAAATTTAAACTCTCATTTTTCAGTCTCCTCGTACAGGTTATATGAATACGGTGACTGTTATATGGACCTCATTTTGAATAAACAGTCTGTGGATTCGTAAAAGTGAAAGTTTCAGACCCGGATTCTCACTGTACCTTCACCGGCAGTATCGATATTTAGGAATGTAAAATAAAATGCACGCTTCATTTTACTGACTATGACGCGCTCACATAGAAAACTGATATACCATAATGATATACCAAACGTCAACTAAATTTGACACTTAAAAAAGCGCGGATGTACATATGTTAGACACACCTTTAAACTAGCTGAAAGTAAAATCGCATTATGCTAATTTTAACACTCAGCTGCTTAAAACATGGTCGCATATTTTTAATTCGAAATTAATTCACGAAAACGTTATAGATAAATAAATTAGCCTATCCGGTTATGAAATTTTCTAGGTTTAAAAACCAATTAATTTGATTGTAGGTATAGAAAATGCATTTAGTATAACAACACTTGGTGTCGTTAGAAATAATTTACGGTTTGTCAATCCAAATGTAATAAGCAACTAATTAAATGATAAATACTGTTCGTGACACCTTAACAAAATTGCGAAAATAGCAAACAAACCGGAGATGCTTGAAGACGTAGAGAAATTCTATAGACTGGCAACGGTCAACTCTTCGTTCTTGTCACAGCTACAAGCTTGACTACTCCGGTCATTATTATATTGCTTCTAACGAGTTTGCAGTTACCAAGAAACTGTAAGGTACCGTAAAGCTAATGGTGCATTCTACAAAGTTCACCATCATAGACATGAGAGCAGCGCTCATATTAAACACTATATGGCGATGATAGAAAATATAGAACGCCATAAAGGGGTAGGATTTTTTTTCAAGGTTTGTGGAAATAGTAAGCTTTATTTTGATGAAAAAAAAGGCTTTGATACATTACACCAATATGAAACAAATCACAGAAGTTTAAAAACAGACAATGCTTGTGTAGGAGTGTTTAATTTTTTTGTGAAGGCTGTACATCAGAAACTATGAAATTTTGCAAATAGATAAATAGAGCTCAGTCGTCTTAGAATTGCCTAAATGCTAAGAAACTACTAAAAATGTTTAATTAAATGAATCTCACTAAAAATGTACTGAAATGATAATTCTGTCAGCGCGATACCACATGTCTAGGGTTCCCAGATGTCTGAGAACGCATACTTAGGGAACTGATTCAATTAAATGTTGTACATTTGCATGTATATAGCATACATTCCCAAGTCTTTGAAATATAAGTCTCCGTATTTCCTCCATTAACATGGTTTGCTTCTTTTCTGATTTTAATTTGTTGTCTTTGTGATAACTTCTCCACCTGATCCTAAAGATTTCCATTGGCGTTAGATCCCGTGATTGGAGCTGGCCAGTTCATTACTTTGATCTTCTTGCTTCTTAGTTTATTATAATACAATAGTTTATATTATAATAAACCTCGCTTATGTTTGGGCTCTTTGTCATGTTGGACTTATTAAAGTAAGTAAATTATAAATGTCTATACCCTGTCCAACAAACAAATGCCAACTGATTATGGTAAATTTACTTTCCTAGAAATGAATAGTAAGGCAGAAATTGTGAATTACGTATAGTTTACGAGAAAAACAGAAAAAAAAACGCCTGAATTCACAATTTTTGAGGCAGAGATTGGGATTTGAGTCTTGTTTTGAAGAAACAAATACTTTTTTGTTTATTGCGCTTTTTTTGCACTTCTTTTCTCAAACAATCGCATATTTCGTATCACCTGTCATTTTTTTATTGTATATTGTAATAGGGGATTCCGGTCATGTCAAAATTTAAGCAGATATTCGGTTTAATCTATTGTACAATTTATGAGGATTCATAAAGTTAAGCTATGAGCTTTTTGATTTAGTTTTTCTATGAGATAATTGCAATTAAAAGTGCATTTCGTTTGAATTCACCGACCACCCTCGGAAATACACGATGATTACCGATCCCTAGTAGCGGTGGCAACAGCGGACTCGGACAGCTCTCGAACAGCTGATCGGCCAACTTGGCGACCCTGTTGTTTGACAACGAATAAAGGTAACTTTTTTGAGAGATGATTTGATCATTGAAACTTGAAGCCAAACATCCCTCATCTCGCTAGTCGGCAATGTAAAGAAAATTTTATCAGGAGGTACTGTTCTACTGCTGTTACAGCCCGGCACAGAACAATGTCGGCGTTGGAGTTTATACATTTTGAACAACTGTTTGATATAACCTCAATAACCAAAGCAGGTGTCAACAAACGAGCGATTCTAAACGTTGGACACAACAGAAGACAAAAATTTACTACGTGCACCCTAGAATCTAGATATAGCAACGTTGTCAAGTCGCTCACTTTGAGCGGTCTTTGTGACGTCACAAAGACCAATCCTAATTCAAACTTCAAACAACGATTTCTCTTAATTTAAAACAATGTTTGATATTTTACTTGTGAAGTAGCAAACAGTAGTACCCATACTTTGTAAAAAATGCAATTTCAAAAACACCGGAATATCCTATTGCATGGATGATTGGTATTTTTTGACAAATTAAGTAATGTATATCTGTGAATTTCTACATTCAAAAGCTTATTGATTTTTTTTTGCTTGAGTTAATAATTATTGTGGAGTGCAAATTTATAGTAGGCAAAATGTGTTTTTTTTTTATTTTTTAAAATTAATTAATGTTTCTTAAATTTGATAGCATTCGATACCAATCCCTAAATATTGTTTGAGTTTCTCATCGATTAACATTTTGAAAAGGTGCCGCTTAAAACAAGATTTTAAAAAATTACGTATTTGACTTTTACACCTTATTTTGCCAAAATCTTAAAATGTCCAGTTGTTTTTTTTCCAAAAGCAAAGATTGTCCGGTTACTTTACTTTTTAAATGTGGCAACCCTGGAAGAAACACGGATTCGCCTAGATATATCACGGTGGTTACAAACGGTAAAAAATACGTAAAAACATATAAATACATTTGCTTTTACGCTTATCAATAATCTGAAGAGAAATTAACCACATCGTTTTAGTTTTGAAGATATTAACAGATATTTGTTGATATGTTCTTCATTTGAAAATTAATATAATAGTTATTTATGTACCAAGGGCATTAAACGGATGTTTATGCCCCGAGGGTGACAGTTTAAAAAGTTGGCCGAGGGTATAAACATCAAGTAATGCCCGAAGAACATACAAAATTTTATGTCCTACAATGGTTTTGTTCCTCCGTTTGAATAATATTAATAAATATTTTGACGTTATCAAGTGATGGCGTATCTACGGAGTTGAATAACCATACAAACAATTCGGAGTTGAGTGACAATACAGACAATTAATTGTCAAACTTATAACCTTAATCGCCAATAATTGACATTGACGATTTAAAATTTACAATTTGAATGACAAATATTTGATATATTTGACATATAACCATGGCAATCCTTTATGCCCTAGGGCGCATAAAGAATCTTTATCGCCCTAGGGCGCAAAAAGTAGCTGTTTTCGTCCCGGTAACTAAGATGTAAAATTTCACTTTATGATCTTGTAGGACATAAAATACTTTTTTGCAAAATAACATGTTAATGTTTTTGAGTGCCGCCAGGCATTGGCTCGTTAGAAATCTGGTCACCCTAGTAAATGGGAAAAGCAAAGACAAAAATGCATCTGTTGTATCAATAATTGAATTTCAACTTCATTGAACACGTCCTAGCCTTTCGAAAAACGCATTTTGATACTTTCTGCAGTCAAGTAAATCTAGGTCGGCTGATTGCACTCACAGCGACGCGGTACAACGCACTTTACCATCGCCAGACGACGATGCGCGCTAGAGGTTTCTATTGGAAAGCATCTTTGATGCTATTCATCAGATAAGAAATGTTATTTTTAATCTAATAAATGCACCGATATCAAGAATTTGTACATTATTACTTTAAATGTTATGTGCTATTATAGTATATAATAATACAAGTTTTATAAGACAAAAATTGGCGCAGGAGTTGTTTTGGGCACTACGAGCGTAGCGAGGAGTGCCTAAATGGAACGAGTGCGCCAATACGTCTTATAAAACGAGTGTTATATACTATTTTTTCAACTTTGCGACATTAATTTTACATAAATTTCAAAAAAATGCGGTTGTCATCATGCAATCTAGAGTAGTTTTATATTCAAAAGTTGGCAGTTGTGGTAAAATTCACAAATACGATTGACGCGAGCTGGACGCGAGCCAATAGCGATTGAGATGTCAGCGTTATTTGACACTTGACGTCAATATCATCAATCTTGGAAAACTAAAAGTTACTAAAAGTTTGCGATCTAGTGTTTTCATAACGACACCGAAAGCGGTTTCGTTATGAGTTTATAACGAACGCAAAGTAGAAAAAGTTTAATACATGGTTTGACATTTATCGTTTTGTCCACAGCGTTTTGTTTCGAAAGGGACAACTCACCTCCAATCCTCACACTCAATCCGCGTGAATTAGAATTAGAAGAGACAACCAAAGTTGACACAATGGTCCTTAGAGCTTACGCCCAGGATAACGAAAATGATACGCTGCATTTTGGGATCGAAGCGATTGATCCAAGGAAGCCAGTACCATTTAGGATAGATCCAGAATCCGGTGTGGTCTACCTCCACGAACCGCTTAACGGAAAGGTAAATTTGAATATTTCACTGATCAAAATACCAGCTAACGTTTTTTTCTTTCAGGCTGGAGAAATTATAAGTTTCTACGTCACTGTATTCGATGGAGGTATTACATCAAAAAATCAAGTTCTCGTAAGGGTTGTAAAGAAATTCACGCCCTATCAGACGTTTTCCGTGTCTCGTCATTCAGTATTACCCACTCACCTGTTAAAGTACCCACTCGCACCGCCTCCAACAAATCTAACAAATTATAATTACCAAGTGACAAAGTCTCCAGAAATCAGGAGAAACGTATCAAATTTAAATTTACATCCTATAGTTCCTGTTTACAACAGTAAGAAGCAACCACACTTCGTTGAAAAGGTACCAATTCATGATGGTGGGGATGACAACAACCTCGAGAAAGAAGTCCAAAAGATAGAAGAGACCACAAAGCAAGTTGATCCACCAGTCAAAGCCAGTTCTGATTTTATCAGCGCCTTAGTGCCAGTACTATCCGTATGTGGGATATTCCTTATAGTAGCCTTATTGGGATTTATGTTCAGGAAGAAGATATATTTAGGAAAACAGAAAGAATGCGACGAGGATATGGTATGTAGTTGAAGTCTTAATGACGCCACTTTTTTTAGTCAACTTTTTGCAGAGGAAAGAGTCTTCACCAAATGTCATCGTCCAGAATGATCCCTCAATGGATATGCACCATTGGAGAGGGCCCAGAGCATTTAGCAACCGTTATGAACCCTGGGGCCGAGAAGCTAATCACCAACAAGTAATATCACTTCTGTCACTTCAACGCTGTGGAACATTTTAAGACTTTTTTGTGTTATTGAGTAGCCCACCTTTTGGCCCAGATTTGTATTTCTACTCTCACTTCTCATTCAAGAAATGTTCCATAAGTAGTATACCGATACACACCCTATTTAAACACATTCTTAACATAACCTGTATTTTATTTATAGGCTGAAAATCAACCATCAATTTCAAAGAAAGCTGATAATTGGGAATTCCCACGACATAGGTTGAAGTTTTTCAACATTTTAGGGGAGGGCGCCTTCGGTCAAGTATGGAAGTGTGAGGCCATCGACATTGATGGTAAATTGCATTTTTTCTATGTCTATATGTTTTGCCACCTCGGTTAATGTTTTTTGGGAGTATTATTGTTATTTATTCATACTTTATGTAAATGCATCTTAATGTATTTTTCTTTAATTTTGTAAATATATAGTTGTCGCCTATGGATTGCGACCTACTACACTGTAATAAATACATATTTAACATGGTAAATTACAGGGAAGGATGGTGGCCATGTAGTAGCTGTAAAGACCCTAAAAGAAAATGCGGCCGAAAAGGAAAGAACCGACCTAGTGAGCGAATTGCAAGTAATGAAAATGCTGGAACCTCATCAAAATGTAGTTCGTCTATTGGGCTGCTGTACTGAAAAAGATCCATTATTTGTAATTATGGAGTATGTCAGTAGGGGTAAACTCCAAAGTTACCTGAGAAACTCACGCGCGGAGCGCTTTTATAACAACATGCATGGACCAAGCAAAACCTTAACCTCGAGGGACTTGACTTCGTTCGTTTACCAAGTTGCTAAAGGAATGGAATACCTATCTGCAAATGGCGTAAGTCACTTGGCTTATTGCTATGCAAAAATTAAAAAAGAAATATGGCAATGAGGTCAAATTGCCCTTAGCCAATAAATGTAATAGGGTATTTGACTATTATTGGAAAACCATCTTGGTGTGTTGATTCCTTCACTCTACATTGTAAATGCATTATTTTTCGTAATTATTTCCTCAATATTTCATAAAAATCAGCGTTAAACATTAAAAAGTCCCGCCAAAGCGATACTTTCTGTTGTGTGACGTCACCCGATAGTAGATGTCAAATCGGCCCATATGGTCTGTCAGCATCGGCATCGTCGCCGTTTGGTAATTGTGTTGTATGATGTGTTGTTTTCACAATTTCTACATAAAAATGGGTTATAAATGGTGTATAAATCCACAATGCAGAAATACGTCAAGAAAAACTCCGGATAAACTATTTGTAGCTGTTCCGCAAGATTTGAAACTGCGAAGAAAGTGGTTGGCTCGTAGAAATCCAAATGAAATAAATAGCGGCTAATACAAGTGTTTTTTGTTGTGAATATTACTTCGACATAAAAAACTGACTAGAATAAGTTATCTATCCTATTTTCGAACCAGGTATTATCTAATCTGACAGCTTAAGGTTAGGGCTATCCTAACCTACAAAGTTATGCTTACATGGCACTGTAGTGCTATTAAATTCAAACGGGAGAAGCATAAGAGCGCGTTCGGGTAGTCCGGTATTGTACGGTGAGAGTCATACGGCGTTTATCTGCATATAAGAGAGAGACAGCCGACCCAGGTTATCTGAGCATTGCTCTGCCCATACCCTACCCTGACAAACCGAACGCGCTCTAAGTGTACTAACGAATGACGGCACTGGAGACTGAGCCAATTACAGAGCGTTTTCAATCACGTGATAGGACGTGAATAAAATTTAATTTTAATTTTGGTTTTTAATAGAAATAAAGCATATTTTTTTGAAAAGTAATAACAAATAGTTTTCTTAAACTGTAGTCTATTAGGATGACTATAATACAAGCCATATTTTTAACACAGTCTGGTCAAATACCCTATTATGTTGGATATTGGCTAACATTAGAAGTGTGATATCATAGCTTGCTTACTGTTTTTAATCTTTAGTTTTATAATTTTTCAGATTATTCATAGAGATTTAGCAGCAAGAAATATCTTAATAACAGAAGACCATACATGTAAAGTAGCAGATTTTGGATTTGCTAGAGATGTAATTGCCTCTTATATCTACGAAAGAAAAAGTGAAGGGCGATTACCTATTCGTTGGATGGCACCTGAATCGCTCTACGATAACATATTTTCCGTCAAATCTGACGTTTGGAGTTTTGGTGTGTTGATGTGGGAGGTCGTAACTTTGGGTAGTACGCCGTACCCTGGTATGGGAGCCGCTGACGTCATGCGAAAGGTATATTTCAACGGTGAATTTCAATAACAATTATATATCTATTTCTCTTTTTAGGTTAGAGACGGTTATAGATTGGACAAACCTGAACATTGTCGGCGTGAGTTATACAACATTATGTATTATTGCTGGGACAAGGAACCGAAGAATCGGCCAACATTCACGGAATGCATAGAACTATTAGAAAAATTGTTAACTACGGAAACAGACTATATTGAACTAGAACGTTTTCCCGATCACTCTTATTATAATATGATGAGTATAAGCGGTGAAAAACTGTAAGAACGATACAATTTGTAAATATTTTTCGTTCATTATTAATGCTAATTGATATTAAAAAGACAAGATACAGGTGTCCCCATAAAACTTTGGGTTCATACTATTGGGACACCTGTATAGAATAAAATGAAAATTTTTGTTTGTAGCTAATCTTAGTATTGTTGTTTAAATGGAAGGCTCACTCGTTTGTGGTTGTTGTACATAAATTTAACCAAAGTTATAATTTAACAATTATTTAATATACCTACGTTATTTTAATATATCTTAATTATTATATTAAACATACGATTAGTGCAATAGACCTGTAAATAGTTTTTGTTTCCCAAAGTTTTTGTAAAGATTTTACGAAAATAAATTACGATTAAAAAATAATATGCCAATTTGAGTTTATCTTGTATATTAATCAATTACATTTTTAACAATTATATAGATAAAAATTAGATAACATTCTGTATAAATTGTTACATCAAACATTTACATAATTAATCTTACATTCTAAATTAAAACATATTCATCGAAAACAAAAATAAATAAAATCTCATAGTTTGTTCGAAAAATTACAATAAAAAAAAAATTTAAAACACTCACCTAAAGTAAAATTTTGTACTCGAGTTATACATGATCACATCATCAAATTGCTGTTCTACTTAGAAATGATATTCCAATTAAAAATTGCATAACTTTCACAGGAAGAACTAGTCATCGTGTTTGCCAAATCACAAAAGCGTGATGGCTAAAAGGCACTAAGTAATTCGATTACTTATTACTTCAAGGGGGCAAGTCCATACAACAAAAAAAAAACATAAATACATTAATTAGAAAAAAAATAAATATACGTTAAAATAAAACTAATTATCGCTCCTATATAGTACTAGTATTGTCCGATTGGGTGCCGTTGCAAATCGCATGCGACATCGGATGTCTGTGCTGAGAAATTGCTCTCCATATTCGAAATTCCGTACCTGCCCTAAGACCAACCTTTTGCAGGTCCTCCCTTGAGATCTCGTGTAAAACTTCTGGTAACGTAAAGCCGTGAGACAAAAATATCTTTTGAGCTGTCTCGTGAATCCCCAATCCTTTCAACCACTGTGCCAAACTTGGATCAATCTCAACTTCCTCCGCTTGCAGAACATTAGCGCTCGGCAGCAAATTTTTTAGAACGTCCCACTGTTGATGGCTTAACTCCACTGTTTGTTGTAGAGTCAACTCTAACAATTGCTGAAGCTAAAACAAACAGCGTAACAGAAAACAAAAATAAATATGAGTACCGTAGAATGACATGGGACACTTATGAACTTTAATTGAGGACAACCAGAAAACTAATTGTGTTTTATTAAATAAAACTGATGTAAATGTATGTAAAACCGACCATTAATAACCGATTATTAAAAATCGATTATTAACATACGATTACTAAAAATCAATTATTCAAAATCGATTATTCAAAATCGATTATTAAAATTGATTATTAAGAATCGATTTTTAAAAATAATAATCGAGATATCTCGATTATTTCAAGAATCGTAGTAATAAAAATAATAAAAAAATACTTACACGACTGTTATCTTGTTTCTGTGTGTTAATAAATTCTTGTGTGAGCCTTGCATGCTCCGCAATAAGAGGAATAATTTTGTCATGGATATCGTGTATGTCGTAGGCATTAGAGCTCTTGCTAGATTTTGCAGAGTTAACAGTGCTGGGGCCGTTCTCTCCAAGTTCCAACTCGAAGCAGGACATTGCAGCTTGTGCGCATTGCCTCACTATTTCTTCCAACGCAAACATCCAGTGTGGTTTTATCGGGTGAAGTCGTAAAATATCGTTTACCGATTCCTTAATTGTAAACAAAATATTTTAATTTATATAATTTATCATAAAAAATTAAAAGAATCATTCTAGGCTATTTAAGTGTGGAGTATCAAGAATTGTGAACTAAAGTTGACATAAAAGAATACATTTTATTTATCAACAATAGGGTGGTCCAAATTTATACCTTGGAAAATCTTTTTTTTTGCTGGAGGGCAACGATCCCCACCAATCGGTTCCTTTTCCGGAAAAAAATCCCATTTAAAATACATTGCAAAAACGCATCTTTTTTTCCCTTTTTTTTCACGGTTCTGATTTAGAAAAAAAGTTGCGGGCGATGATCAGAAATTGTTCAGAATTTCCCAAAGATCAAATCCACAACCACTATTTTTTTTTCACCGCTACCACCCTCTCCTGCAGTACCATAAAAATGAGGGAAAATTTTCCCCAGTTACGTGATTTATTATTTTTCTGACAGAAATTACTATTATTGGATTATTGACATGTTTTTTTGTCATTTATTAACTTAAAAATTAAAAAATTGTTTAAACAATAACCATTTGTGTAAACAAAAATATATGATGTTACGAACTCACTTTTCTATTTGTTGCAAAAATTATTAAATTATTGCTTTTTGGTCATTTATTAATTAATTAGCAATTGTTTAAACAAAAATATATGTTGTTACACACATATTTTGCTAATTTTGCATTTTGTTGTCCAAACACACACTATTTGGTTAAACAAATTTATACATTGTTACGGACATATTTGTTATATTTATTGTAGAAACTAATAAGTATTAAATTATTGGCATTTCTTTTGTCTTTTATTAACGAATTTGCAATTCTTTAAACAAGCTCCATTTGTTTAAACAAACATATATTGTAACGGACATAATTTTCTAAATTTTTTGCATAAATTATTATTAGATTATTGGCAGTTTTATGACATTTATTAACTAATTTGTAATTGATTAAAAAAATACTATTTGTTTACACAAATAATGTGCAATTGTTTGTACTAATAAATTAGTTTAAACAATAATATACAATGCACAACGTATTTCCTGACAAAAGTTATGATAGGATTTCTGGTCTTTTTTGTAATATTGGAGGGTTTACGATATCGGTCAAACAAATATTATGGTTGCAACACTAACTATTATTATGGTTGCAACACTTACTATTATTATCATTGCAACACTAACTATTATTATAGGTTATAATTGAAAATTAGTTAACAAAAAAGTTGGCAAGAAAAAAAAGACAAGAAATACAATAATAATTTTTGCCAAAAAGATAGTCGTACCATTGTATATTTTTGTTTCAATAAATGGTATTTATTTAAACAATTGCAAACTAGTTAATTAATGCCAACAATCTAATAATAATTTCTCAAGAAAAAAGAAAAATATGTCCATAACATTGTATATTTTTGAAAACAAATGGTATTTGTTTAAACAATTGCAAATTAGTTAGTAGTTAGTTAGTTGTTAGTAGTAGTTAGTAGAAGACCAAAAATGCTCCTAATAATAATTTCCTTTAAAAAATAGAAAATATGTCCACAACATTGTAATATATATTTGTTTAAACAAATGGTATTTGTTTAAACAATTGCTAATTAGTTAATAAATGACAAAAAAAACAATAATTTAATAACTTCTGCAAAAAATGGAAAAATATGTTCGTATCGCATATTTTTTTTAAACAAATGCTCATTGTTTAAACAATTTCAAATTAGTTAATATATGACAAAAAAATATGTCAATAATACAATAATAATCACTTCTGCCAAGAACAATAATAAAACACGTAACATTGTAAAATTGAAAATTTGGGGAAACTTTTAAAAAAATAGTGGTTGTGGATTTGTTCCTTGGGGGGTTCTGAACAATTTCTGATAATCTCCCACAACTTTTTTTCTAAATCCGAAACGTGAAAAAATAAGGAAAAGACGATGCATTTTAACGTTAACCGATTTTTTTCGAATTTGGGGGGAATTTTTTTTTCTGGAAAAGGAACAGATTTGGGGGATCGTTGCCCTCTAGCGAAAGGTCCTTTTTATAATGAGTGAAAATAAACAATTTATTAATCGTACCTGGAAAAGTACTATGGCAAACTGGAGCTGATTCATGGCAACGTCGTCAGAATTCAAAGTTTCCCGTAGCTCGCTTATGATATCCTGAATTCTCTCTTGGTTCTTATCCGTCAAATAATCTTGCAGTCCGTTCAGCAACGTCGACAGATGGTGCGTCGTCAACACAGTCTCGCCTAGATACTTCGCCTTAAGCTTGCCTAACCAAAGATCGCACAGTTTTGCCCGATCCTGGGAAAAAACCTTGGCCAACGTCGCTTTGCGTTGAGAATCCTTCTTCAACAGGTAAAAACCATCGGATTCTCCAGCGCTGCTCTCTACTTCCGGGGAAAGCAGCGTTCCTGAAGAATTCCTTCGTTGGCCACCCTCATGTGTATCTACGTCCATATCGATAGACGGAGTCGAAGCCAAACTGTAATTCGTTCGTTGTATTCAATTCGATTAGGAAATAAATTGAAAAACTCACCTGTTAAAATATAAAGACGTGGGCATCTGAATTGGCGGCAGGAGAGACCCGCGGTGGACTTGTGAACTGAAATATATCACAAACATTTCAGGATTTTCTCTTAACGTTATATATGTCTAATGTCATGTGAATGCACAAGTTTCAAAACAAAAAAGTTTGGAATGACGTTAATCTAGTTTAAACGCAAAAAATGTCAGGTTTCCAAACTTTATATCACAGTGATAATGACTGGAGGTCATTAAAACTTGTGTTGGCATCACAAAATCTTCAAAAATGACCAGAAACAAATTGGTAATGGTTGCACTTGTGAATGTTGATAAATAAATTTAACAGACATAACCTCACTTTCAGGTAGTTTAGGTCAGTTTTCGAATTTGTATGTTGAGATCTCAAATTAAATAGTGTTACTGAAATAAATCATACCAGGAATATTTAAAAGTCCATGAATCACAGTCTACTAGGGGTAGACTTCGTAGAATCATCCTGTCTAGCTTTAAAACTTATATTTGTGTTTTTTCATAGTGGTTTCAGCAAGTGTTTTTTTGTCGAAATATATACTCTTTCTCTGAACATACCTATATTCAGATGAAAGCCAAGTTTGAGAAGGGCAATGCAATTCTACCTTTTCACTTGAATATCTTTTTAATCACTCTTTAATCCACTCGAGCCCTGCGGGCTCTCGTTACTATTGCCAAATGGCAACAAGTTTGAACAAAATCTGTCAAATTATTTTCTAATTTATGGAACTCTCGAGTTATATTTGACTAGATTATTTTTTGATTCACAAATTTTTACAATAAAAAAGATCAATAAAACTATCATAAAATTATTGAAAAATTTAATTTAATTAATTATTACTTACAATATATGAAAATATCGTTGACACATTGTGAATATATTAAAAGAATTAACAATTTAAATTAGTACAATGAAAAACGCAATTATTAAAAATATTTCGAAACTCATTATTTATTGAGGATTTGGAATTGCTTGTTATATTAAGTGTTTCCTCCTGCGTATTTTCTCTAAGATTATTTATTATATTTGAATGATGTTCTTGGTTCAATTGTAAGTATGGTTTAATCGAACTTGCAGAATTATGACTAGTGACCTTGATTAGTTCTTGTTCTCCTACACCAGCTTTTGAAAGGTTACTTACTGCACTTGATCTGGCAGAATGGTTAGTTATTTTTTTAGTAACTGTGTCTAGACGTACTTTTTTTGCGGATTCTTTCATCCATTTTGAAATGGAATTTATTCCCACAGGAACGTTTTTATACCAAAAACCATGAGTTTGCCAAGCCGGATTTGAAGTAAGAAACAAGCGTTCGGTTTTAATATTTTCTTCACGTTTACTCATTAGTTTTTCAAAAAGACGAACAGGGCAACTATCTGGGTTATTTACGTTTGGAGTCAACCATTTACTATTAGCGCACCTTTGTGCTCCACCCTGTGCAGTTTTTGTAAAGATGGGATTGTATTCAATGCGGCCAGTATTTAATCTTTTTATGTCGGTTTCTTTTTTAAAATAATGAACTAAACATTTCGTAGCGTCTCCTCCCCTCCAAGCTAGTTCATACGATGCAACTTGAAAAAACTTTCTTTGCAATCCACAAGGTGTATCTTCGTCCCAATAGTTAAAAATTTGCAACAATTCTGTATTAGAAAGTGCCACAGAACTTTGTTTGTGCTTTTCAGGATGTTTTTGTAAAATTTTTCTTTTTGCATCTCTTGCATTCCGAGCATTTCTGAATTCTATATCATGGAAAGGATCAAAGGACCTGTTATACTTATTAAAGTAAAGTTCTTGAACTAATTTTGCCATTTTATTCCACATTGTCTTTATTACTGCTTCTTTATAATCATTTCCGTCTTTTCTTTCCATGTTATAAGCCCAATCTTTTAAAATCAATGCCAGAGTAGCTGTTGTAGTAGATTGATCCAGAATATAATTTCTTTCTTTGGTGAAGGTCTTAAATTGTCTCCATATAGACTGATTACTTATTAGAGTATTTTTCGAAGTAGTTTCTAAAATCTTTTTTGTAATTTCTGCATTAGAAAAGGTACTAAACCGATGACTTTCACCCATTTCGCGTTGACACAATTAAGTAATTATTTTGACAAGTATCTGACAGTTGCTAGGCAAATGAAAGCTACAGTGATTATTCCCGAGAATAATCACAAGAGATTTATTCCCACTATAATAATCACATAATTGGTTGAAACTTACCCTTGTGACAAATAAAGAAGCATTTCATTGGTTTTAAGAAACGTCAAAAAATAATCAGTATAATTTCAATTACACTTATACCTCGCGTTAGGGCCTAGATATATTTTGCATATTTTGCCATATAAATCCATACAAATTCCATAGATCGGTTTCACAAAAAGGTTACTCTTAAGAAAAGTGCGAAAAACAGAAAAATCTAGAGAAGGCAAATTTATGAAACTCAATGCTGTGAGATGATTTGTTTTTTGAATAATAACAAAAATACAAGGAATTTTCGGGGAAAAGACCGACTGAAATTTGTTGAGTTCTGATACATTATTGGTTTGGGTATATCATTATTTTCAGTATATTTTCAATTACACTTATACATCGCGTTACGGCCTAGATATATTTTGCATATTTCGCATATCAAATAATTGTGGTGCACCCGTGAAAAAAAAATAACTTCTTGGCCTTAAAACTAGATGAATCATGCTATGGATATGTTTTTGTGTTCGGAATAATATCTTAATTGAGAATATAACAAAAGTAATATTTATCAAAATAGAAAAAATAGTGTCTTAATTAATTCTTACATCTAAACTGATCGGTATTTTTGAAATAGCGTTAATATGTATTATAAGTATAAAAAATTTCACAAAAATCTTTTTAATAATAATTAAAAAAGTGACTTACTCAACCTCCTGCACTGACGGCGTCTGATTCGGAAGACTTGAATGCCCCGGAATACGATTAAAAACCCTCTCGGCGGGCACGGAAACGCTCCTATTAAATTCTGCGTTTAATCGGACGCTCTTTTTCCGTTCACACAAAAACGGATCCTCGAGCAGTTCCTGAGCGGTCGCGCGTTTATCGACATCCGGCTCGAAACACCTCAGAATAAAATTCTTCGCCTTATCGGAGAGCTCGTCAGGAACCTGCGGGTGAGCTTTATAAAACCCAACTTTAAAAACCGCCGCTTGGGGAGACCCCAATTCGACAAACGGGGGCTTCCCCGTCGCCATCTCGACTATCGTACAGCCCAACGACCAGATGTCCGCGGGGGCCCCGTAACCCCTTTGCCCCTTATCGATAACTTCCGGCGCCATGTATTGCAACGTTCCCGCAAAAGTTCCGGTCTGCTGGCAGAGCCCCGTGAGGCGTTTCGAAGTTCCGAAATCGGAGATTTTGACAACGCCGCTGTAGGTATTGACGAGAACGTTATCGCCTTTGATGTCGCGATGGACAATGTTTTGATCGTGGAGGTATTTGAGGCCTTCTAAGATCTGTTTGGTGTAGTAGGCCATGGTGTGCTCGTTCTGTTTGAGAGGGCCCCATTTGCTGCGGAGAAGAGCGCTGAGGGACCCGCCGGGGACTTGTTCCATGAATATTTTGAAATAGCTGTCTTCGGATAACGATCCTAGGTATTGGACGATGTTTCGATGTCTCAGTTGCGAGTGTAGGCGGATTTCTTCGTGCAATGGTTGGATGGCGCCGACGCTCTGCTCGGGGATTTCCTTAACGGCGATTCGGACCTGGGTGTTCAAATCTCGGGCCGCGTAAACGACTCCGTACGTTCCTTTACCCAGAATGATCTTTTTCCCGTTTTCGTCTTTCTCGTACTCGTATTTGATATCTTGCATGGGTTCGTTTTCCATTAGACCCTCTTGGTCGATGGTAAGCTGAAGGATGAGGTTGTAAAACTGCTCTCTGGAAGTATGGTTGGCAGATATTAACATGCTCAATATAAGAAGAGAAAAGTAAATCACTGAATAAACCAAATTAAAAAATCAATGTAAAATAAATGTAAAATAAACAAACAACATAACTAATAAAGTCTGTTTGACAGTTCCTGTGCAAATATTGCCAATATTGAAACAGAAACGAATCAGATTTGTAGAATATTTTTTTTCTACTTTGCATTCACAATGCACACATTGTAACACTGTTTTCGGTGTTACAATTAAACATTGTAATACCGAAAACAGTAACATTTTTGTCTAAGATTGGTACACATTGATATCAAATACCATATGTCAAACGTACAATACATAACCTAACATAACCACACACTGCATCTTCTTAATCGCTTGCAATCGCATAAACTGCAAAATATCAATATTCTGTACATATTTAAACATGGGTGTAGCCTGCTATAGTATGGCCAAAGGATTGGGGCTTTCTTAGTTTTGCTGTGTTCATCAAAATACGCCAGCATAACGTTTTCGGTGATGATTTACGACTCTGGTAAGTGATCGTTATCATTCTTTTCAACTAAACATCAAATCCCCTTTTCAGATATAATTCAAGGACCACATTTACTTTAATAAGGTATTATGCGAAGATCAAACCTACATCGTAGATATGAACGATTTTAATTACTGCTGCGAGATTGTATATGCGCAATAAACGGTTTATCAGCATACACGTACGAAGCTATAGTACATTTAAAGTGTAGAGGATTTCTTAGTTTATGTAACGTATATGTTTTCGGTAATATTTTGGACGCTTGGATGCTCGGTTCAATTCGTATTCGTTTCTGTCCGTCGCTTTCGACTTCGTCTTAGTTCTGGTTCTCTGTAACGTATTTGTATTACCTCTATCACATGTAATTTTACTAATTATAATTTATTCCAATAAACTACTTTGCCGAAATTAGAATTGGGTTTCAATTATAAGTGCTTGTAAATATATAAGCCGCAACGACTACGTAGCGGAATTAGGTAGACACCGCTATTAAACGTTAAGCGTTATAACAATTCTTTAGTAAGTTCTTGTTCTTCGAAGTAACTAATCGTCACCGCCAAACACTTCTATTCTGATTATTATACTTATGAAACCACTATTTTAAAGTTGTTAACTTTTTAGGTTAAGTTTCATGTATTTATCACAGTAGGGTTAAAAGTGTTGCCCCAAGCTCCATTATGATCATCGTTGCGACCTCGGTGAATATTTATTCAAACTTGTAGGCTAAAGTAGAGTAAAATTATTCACAATTAGATTTTGTCATGATTTTATCTCATCGATCTCATCCTTAACGAAGTTTATAGACAACATTCTTACTACAAAAAAAGTAGAAGAAGTTTCAAGAAGTTTAATGTCACACTGATAGACCCTGTATAATTATAAAAAAAGAAACAACAATAAGAAAATATAGAAGATTTTTGCTTCTATAATTTAGATGCTGAAGATAGATAGAATATTTTCATCAAATTTAGAATTGAATTAAAATAGAGTTTGAAAGATTCTACCTGCAAAGACCGGAAGGGAAATAGATCTGGAAGTCATCAGAGTTCTCGTGAACGTAGAGGAAGAGGCAGCGATCGTCACGTTTGTAAAGACTGACGCTGCGAATCTTAGGAGAGGTAAATTCCCAATCGTGGATTTGCTTGCAGGTACCTTGGAGGCTCTTCAAGCAGAGATTCGTTATCTTTATCGATTGTTCTTCGGCGCCCAGATTCACGCAGACGTAAGTCGGCATCATTTCTTTGTTGGCCTCTTGCACCAAAACCGGAAACCGTATGCTGTCTTCAGGACGAGATCTTGTCGCATCAATGAAAAATTCCATCCAAAAGTAGAATATCTGAAGTTTTCAGTCATTTATTATTAGTGCCATGTCTTTGAATAAATTATTGTAGAGTAAGCCATGGTTGGTACCACTGACTGGCGACTTCATAATAAAATCACAGCTTACTATAATTTCAAATTTATTCATCTTTATTAATTTATATTATTATTATTACCTGTTCTTCGGGTGTTTGTTCGTCGTCATCACGTCTCCTAAACCTATCGATAAGTTGTATATTGCCAACAGTCGATTTCAAATACCAGTCGGGTGGTTTCAATCTGAACATGCACTCAGCTGCTTGAACAGCTTTCGCGTAATGCTGTACTAAGACTGAGATTTCGAAAAATGTCGCAACGTCCCAATAATCTGCTAGACTCCCTAGGCTGCCTTTCTTACCGATGAGATTATTAAGTACCATGCCGATGTGCTGCAACTCTTCGGATTGTGATATTTCCGCTCCTCTTATCACTAGCAGTGTTGCCAAATTTATACCGGCGTATTCATTCGGTTGGCATTCGAACCCCCTTCGGTACCAATGAATAGCTTCGTCCAAAGAAACTTTATCTGTGTGATCGGATTCGATAAATTTATCTTTGTATATCCTTCCGCAGAGGCATATCATATCCGGAAATTGATTTTCTTTCTGTAAATGTTTGATGTTTCACATAAAGTTTATTTTTCTGTCTACAAGCAAATTATAAGAATTGCTTTTAGCATATTATAATAAACAAAACGGCAACAATTTTGAGAAGTTAGGTACGCAAGTTGGTGCATAATAAAGTAAATATTCCTAACTGGTGAAAGTTGCGTCAAAAGCCATAACGAATTCCCTGTTTTTAAAGAATAAATGGGAACGTACCCTAACCTCTTTTAATAATATTTCAAATTTGGTGTGGATTTTGACGTACTGTCATTAGTTTTGTGAGGAACATTTATTTTTTTATGTACCAACCTGCATACCTAGCTAACTTGTCTTGGGCAGAGGTTCTAACTGTTACTTTTCAAGATTCTGACACTATTTTATAACGCAAACAGGTCTGGTTTTGATATTGAAAATTTCTAATCACTAGTAGATATTATTTTACAAATACCTATTAAAATTTTTGAGTTTTAAATAAAGGCATTCTTTAATACTACAAAAAAATATTTGTTTTACCTTCTGAAGAGCTTTCAAACAAACGTCTAGAGCCTTTTCTCGATCACACTTCTGCTTTCTTCGGTTCAACGCAAACGCATACCAGTATAAGATGTACGAGTTCACAAATTTTCTAGACACCGGTAAGCTGTTTAAATCGTCAACCAGTTGTACCATCGCATCGTAATCCTGTACGTCGCGGAAGCAGAACAGCATATTTAGAACAACTTCCCCGGATAAAACATTCGGGTCATCCAAACGTTTACGGATTGCGTGCAAGTGCACTTTTAGATCTTGTCCTGAATATTGCTCCTTAACTTTTTTCAAGTCAACCAGAAACTTATCCTTCATATGCGCCCTGGAAAACCACAAAATTAATAACAATAAACTCTCCAGAAGCGATATTCAACGCACTTGCTTTGGATTTCAACATCTTGCAGATATTTCCGTAGCTTATGTTGTAAAATCTCCAACGGGTCTGTATTCCCAGTCGAAATACAGGTGGATTCATCTTTTGAAAGCGCATACGAAATAAACGTGTAACTTTTACAAGATAACTAAAACAATAACGTAACCATAACAATATTTCAAACGTGGTATCCTTACCTTTAAACGGACGGTAACTTCACTGTCAGTGTCGTTATATATCAAGATATTTTGCTTCATGTTAAAACTCTCACGAACACCGAGATGGTAAAACAGTGTATGCTGTTGCGTTACGATTGACAGATCGATAATAATGACATCTGCGTTATAAAAACTACCGACGACGTTTGTCTCGCCAAAATCTAATTTCTCGAACTAAAAATTCATGTGTTAGCGTTACAAATAAAGGTAAATAACTGCGATATACTTGAATGTGGTGGAGGTTAGCACCAACTTGGGCGCAAGCCTGACGGACTTCCTCCAGGGCTTTTTTACGCTGCGGGGCGAACTCATTCTGGGATATATCGATGACAATTGCAACATCCATTAATGGCTTGCTCATTGCGCTGCTGGTTGTACTACCAGGTTGTATGGTGTGGACCGAGAGGTCCGTATGTGAGCCGACACTGTCCGTATTGCTTTTGCATTCTAAAATCATTTAATTTAAATGATGATTCAAGCCACATTAGTCACTGTTCATATTTACCTGCGTCTGTTTCCACTAACAGAGATGGTGGTGACATGTTTGTAAGCAAAATCCTAAGGCACTGGTTAGGAAGCACGTAAGTTAAAAAAATATAGTTTATCGTGGCTTAAAGTTACGTCGTTTATTACGCACATGCTTGGTTTATGCTTAAAGGTAAACGTTTAGGGTATTCATCTTCGATTTGGATTATATTTACATGGCTTTTGCTACAGAAGATTTGACAGATTGGTTTCTGGTAGCAAAGCAGTGTTGTTATTCCTAGTTGACCTTCAGCAGCGCTGCAGATACACGCTCTACATGCTCAGATGAACCAGCCAAGTTTGAATTGTAATTTAAATCAATTTATTTTGATTGAATTATTCTTGTATTGTTGCCGAAGCGTGGTTGGTTCAAAGAACACGCCATCGGTGTTTATCTGCCTAATTCCAGAAGGCCGAATCATGCATATCATGCTTATGTTATGAAAACCTGATGAAAACCATAATGAATAATATATTGTGTTTAGAAACAAACTAATATATTTAGTAAATAAATATATCTTTTAGAGATGAGAAAAGCTTTAAAACCCACAAATAGTTCAATAATTAAAAATAAATGCTTATTTATAATTTTAATCTGATATCGTATTGTAAAATCGCCATCTATACGCGGGTAAGCAAAGTTCTAGCGAGGTTCTAGCGAGCCGGTAAGAATCTTTGCTATATGACAATGACACGAAAACGTAAATAATTAATTAAAATTTATTGTTAAATAAATTTTCTACGGATAATGTAATATACAAATATTATTATTCAGGATTGACAAACGATTTGGTGGTAGGCAAAGCTTCAGGCAACCGGTAAAAGCCTTCACATACATACCATATTTTTCCGAACGACTTCTGAGTGGCCGGGCTGTGTAGTACATCTTTTAACTTAGGGAATTTATAGGATTATAGGCGAATTGTAGTTTATTCAACGGCATGTAGGCACGTATGTTTGCAGATAATAAAGCATAGATACAAGAGAAAATATCAAAATTAAGATACAAAAAAATATGTATACATTGTCGGCTGTCGCCCGGATTATGTAAATATAAAGACTCGTCCCTAGTGGACCACTAACAAAATAAACATGTATTACACTTAATGAAACATTGTACCCGCAAGGGCAATCAACTTTGAGGAAATCTGACACCGGGGCGGTAAAAAACCGTCTACACCACGGGCTCCACCCCGAAATTCATAATTCTCATGTTCGCCGTCGGAAAATAAAACATATACTACGTACAGCGGCGTCGTATTTTATTTTGACTGCCGGACCCGCCTCACCCAGCATCGCCGTATACAAAAGTGAATTCTCGCCAGCAGGAGTAATAGCTGCGGTCCAAGGGATTGTCCTGCGGAGGACATATATCTAAACACTCCATTTCGACGTAAAATACCGTTCCGTTCGTTTCACAGAGCACCCGACGCCAGGCGTCGGCGTCGAGTGGTTGTCCTCGACGCATCTGCATACAATCCCCATAAATTCATTGCGCTTAATTGATGTAGAGACCCGCTGGACGTATACACGATCAGCTTCGTATGTTGGAATCGTATGTTTCTAATGAGAGAAGATCTCCATAAATTATCAATTGCTGAATTTGATTCCAGATGATGCGATGGTAAATTTATAGTCATCCCAAACCTTCTCCGTAAATAAATAATGATTGATAGAAGAAACACAATTACCATCATGTACACTGCCATCCATGGAAGTTCGGACACATAGTAAACATATAGGAAATAATGATAAAAGCACTGATAACGTAGCAATAGGCACCTCTATTTCTACCAAATAGCGAACACATTCTTAACGTTGATTTCCAGTTTGTAACTGGTTGTTGGGAATTTTCTAGTTTCAATTGGAAAGGATTAAATACGAAATAACAAATAGAGTCATAAATACTGCATCTTAGACACATGTTGCGACCCCAGTTTTACCAGATTTTTGCATCAAATGCTCGAATTCGTATTCAAACGAGTCTGTGCCTGCAATCTGTAGTTTGCACAAGATAACTCTATCACGCGGAAGACATCATGCGACGCGGAAAGCCAACAAGCAAGGAACAGCGATCTGTAATTATCGCTTTTCGTCAGGAACGATTGTCAGTTCGTGAAAATGCAAGAAATAAGTCAACGATAAGTGAGTCAACGATAAGTGACACTCTTCACCAATATGAAGAAACATGGAATTTGGATGACGTGTTCGGCCGGGACTATCACGAATAATTTCCCAAGAAGGATTAATATTAATTTTTAAGCAAAACAGAACTGTATAGACATTATCTGTGTCTATGCGCATAAAAACAACATGTCATTGTATCCACATTTAATTTATTTGAAACTCCTTTAAATATTGAGCCTGAATAGTGTAACATGAAAGACTAATATTTACACGTCGCTTTGCGAGGATACGTTGGAACGACAGACGATAAGGACTGGGAAAATCTCATTTTCGGTAATAACGGCATTTATGAATTATTAAGCCAAATACGTATTTCGCTCGCCCGCTTCTAGATGCCGACGCAGGGAGCACTGAATACCGGATAAAAAGGATAATAAAAGGTGGAGTTCTGAAAAAAGGAAGAAAACGAGAGTCGGTGCCCTCCGTGGGCACACCGGGTTTGCTAGTTCACTTTGAATTTTGTTAATAAAGCTGCCGTATAACTTTTTACGTCTAGGTTTTTTATTATCAAGCTGTGCGCATTCCTATTACTGGAATAGGGATATTTGACAGTTCGTAACATCACGTTATATTTTACATACCTAAAATAATGGTATGTCAAGTTTACGTTTCAAACTGTCATGTCAGCTTACTTATAAATGCTAAAATGAGGCAGAATTTAATGAAATTATCTCGGAAAATATTCCGAAAATGATGGTTGTTAAAAATTTCTATATTGTTAAATGTATTTCTTAGAAGATTTACTTAAACACAGCATTTATTTTCTTCATAAAACAATACAAAACAGCTACGGTGAAGGAACTTTTGTCCTAATCAATATACAGAATACCACCATATGTCAATGTTTCTTTTTAGTAACATCAAAGACATTATTCTATAAATGGCATCTATTGCAAAATGTTATTTTTGCACGTACGTACTACATTCAAAGATTGTGATATTTAATCTCAATGAATGACTGTTAATCCTTCTGAAATCATAAACGCAGTAAGCTACTTAGCATAATTATGAACCGCGGTAAATGAACGTTGCTCTGATACGACATATAATTATGTAATAACCCAGCAATTACGGTAAAGGGTTTACAGCATAGAACCGCCAATAAATTCACATCGAAGTAGAAATATTATCAAAAGCAAAATATCTGAAATCTTAACAAATGAAAGTTGTTACATTTTAAGGTCGTAGACTGACCAGAGCAACCCTTTGTCTATACCTGTCGGTTCATTCTCATGGCCATTTTTTTTATTGTGACTCACTTCATAAGCTTATTGCTGCCAGCTACGTGCTTTTGACCACGTAGGTATGAATAGCGACATTCATTGCCAGTAGTCATGGTAAAAGATTTATCGGTGATAAATCTATTTAGCAAAATCTGCCAATCGAAAGGATGGCGCGCATTGCGTATAGATGACACAAATAACTGAAATACCTTGGCAAAGAATGTGTTGTAAGTGTTGGAGAAACGTGCACTGAAGACATCGAAAAAATATATCAAACAAAGCATATTTAATCGTGTTGTCAACCATGCGTACAGAAACGCCGTACAATAAAGGCTTTTAATATTCACACATTCACGAGAGGGGATGCGCAAATTAACCCTTTAAAATGGAAGGGCATTAGTTACAGACTGTTGAGCTCCAGATAACTCGATCCTGTGACCACGGAAAATGGCTCAGTCATGAATATTTCCAATTATAAAATGACGATTATGGACAAACATACAATGGTACAAGCGAGTATTGAATACATTATATTTATATTTTAACAAACCTGGTCTTGATCTAGTGAAAAAACTGTAACCAGTCCTAGATGAATATCCTACATCCTACATGGTACCTGCTCATTTGAAGAAAGAAAAATATAGGTTGCTAATCTTTATTCCATGATGTGGTCTGTATATATATTTATTACGATAAATCGTTTTACGTTATATTTTTAGCACGTTTTTATTATACAGTGCTTCCCAAAAGTAACGGATAAATTCAATAAAACCTTAAATAAAAATATTTCAGAAAAATGCTCTGACACGTCGATTTTTATTTTTAAATTACTATCCTGACATACACTTTTCAGCCCCCCCACCCCTTCGCCCCTAAGGGGTGGCAACCCCAACTTTAAAAATTCAAATAGCAAAGTACCCCTTGCGATACCTCAATTGATAGATTTTTTTATTCTGAATACAACGAAAAAAAGATTATCAAAATCAGTTGATAAATAACCGCGATATTTACCAAAATGTATTCAAAGAAGAACGTCAATATTCGAGTAAGCGCTGTTGAAGCGGGCATAGCAATATCGTTCAAACAATTGCAACTTGTTTTTACTTATGTCAAACACAATTCAGATTTTTCGTCATTGAAGAAATAGTAGTAAAATGAGATTTACATAAACCGAAAGAATCGAAGTTTTAATGATTGGGTTTGGAGATAGAAGCCGGACGCATGACGAAGTTCGTGTTTTGTTCAATGAAACGCACCCGGACCGTCCGCCAATATCGGAATCTACAGTAAGTCGAATCGAAAACAAATTTCGCGATCTCGGGCATGTACGGGATAAGCCTAAGGCAGGACGTCCATTGGCCTTAATTGAAAACCGACAATTGGATGCTATTTTAATGGTGCAAGAAAATTATTCAACCCTTGCGGAGGTCGCTTCACAAGTTAGTGCGTCAAAAAGCACAGTGTCCAGATTATTTCGAAAACACAAATTTCACCCGTATGAAGTGCACTTGGTACAAAAATTGTCCGATGATGACTTTGATCGACGAGTGCAGTTTTGTGAGACAATGATGGAACTCTCTAATGAAAATCCTTGCTTAATTAGAAACATCGTTTTTTTCTGTTGAGGCAACATTTTGTCTGAATGGCACCGCCAATAAACAAAATTCCCGTTACTGGGCTCGTCAAAATCCGCATTGGATGGTGGAAGCGAACACACAATATCCTCAAAATCTTAATGTGTGGGCTGGTGTGGTGGGTTCTAGAATTATTGGACCAAATTTTTCGACGGAACACTGAATGGTGAACGTTATCTGAACTTTCTACGAAATGAACTACTACCTACTTTAGCGGTGTTGTTTCCCAACGCAGAAGATCCTGATAGACACAAGGACAGAATTTGGTTACAGCAAGACTGTGCGCCTCCACATTATGCGCGACAAGTTCGAGAATACCTCGATCAAGTATTTCCTAATCCAAATATTTTCAAATATCCTAATAGATTGGTAGATGAAGGCTTATTGAATGGCCAGCAAGATCGCCAGATTTAACCCCACTAGATTATTTTCTTTGGGGCTATTTAAAAAGTAAAGTTTATTTTAATAGACCTGTAAATATTGAGGCGTTAAAGGAAACAATTCCTGCAGTAATTCACTTAATGACTCTAGGAATGTTCGAAAACTCGAAATAAAATGTTAGAAAATGTTCAACAAGCGTTTGGGGATAGATTAGGGCATTGTCTCGTCGTTAACGCGCAGCACTTTGACAATTAATTAAGGATTAGTTAATTAAATTTTGTTATTCCTCAATTTCGTGTATAAATAAATTTTGATAAATATCGCCGTTATTTATCAACCGATTTCGATAATTGTTTTTTCTTTGTATTCAGATTAAAAAGGTCTATCAATTGAGGCATCGCAAGGGATACTTTGCTATTTAAATTTTTAAAGTTGTGGTTACCACCCCTTAGGGATGAAGGGGTGGGGGGCTGAAAAGTGTGTATTAGGATAGTAAGTTAAAAGTAAAAATCGACGTGTCGGAGCATTTTTCTCAAATATTTTTATTTAACATTTTATAGAATTTATCCGTTACCTTTGGGAAGCACTGTATATTAAAGGATGGTTCCAGGTGAACACCAGTGATAAGGGGGTTATGGAAAGTCAATTTTCTGTTCAATTTGCGTATACCATTGACACTGCATGATAAACTACCCCTAGAGGTCTCTGCCATCTAGCGTCGACTTCATGCATCCTGACGTAGATAATCTAAGAATAACAAACGATGTATGCAAAGCGCTCCACATTAAAGGTGGCTGTGATTTATGATCGTCTTGACGATAACGCCACACCTTATATCCCAGCTTATGCATATCCCACACATTTTGAAGAAAACCCCCGACAGGCCCTCTGACATTAAGTGTGGGTACTATTCAAATTTTTATTTTGTGCTATTTTGAAACTTCTGTTAAAAGCTTCCTGTCTTAGTGTTCCTCTTTGCAATATTTTAATACCTCAATTGATAGACTTTTTTAATCTGAATACAAAGGAAAAAAAATTATCGAAATCGGTTGATAAATAACGGCGATATTTATCAAAATTTATTTATACACGAAATTGAGGAATAACAAAATTTAATTAACTAATCCTTAATTAATTGTCAAAGTGCTGCGCGTTAACGACGAGACAATGCCCTAACCTATCCCCAAACGCTTGTTGAACATTTTCTAACATTTTATTTCGAGTTTTCGAACATTCCTGGAGTCATTAAGTGAATTACTGCAGGAATTCTTTCTTTTAACGCCTCAATATTTACAGGTCTATTAAAATAAACTTTACTTTTTAAATAGCCCCAAAGAAAATAATCTAGTGGGGTTAAGTCTGGCGATCTTGCTGGCCATTCAATAAGCCTTCATCTACCAATCCATTACGAAATTTGAAAATATTTGGATTAGGAAATACCTCATCGAGATATTCTCGAACTTGTCGCGCATAATGTGGAGGCGCACCGTCTTGCTGTAACCAAATTCTGTCCTTGTGTCTATCAGGATCTTCTGCGTTGGGAAACAACACCGCTAAAGTAGGTAGTAGTTCATTTCGTAGAAAGTTCAGATAACGTTCACCATTCAGTGTTCCGTCGAAAAATTTGGTCCAATAATTCTAGAACCCACCACACCAGCCCACACATTAAGGTTTTGAGGATATTGTGTGTTCGCTTCCACCATCCAATGCGGATTTTGACGAGCCCAGTAACGGCAATTTTGTTTATTGGCGGTGCCATTCAGACAAAATGTTGCCTCAACAGAAAAAAAACGATGTTTCTAATTAAGCAAGGATTTTCATTAGAGAGTTCCATCATTGTCTCACAAAACTGCACTCGTCGATCAAAGTCCTCATCGGACAATTTTTGTACCAAGTGCACTTCATACGGGTGAAATTTGTGTTTTCGAAATAATCTGGACACTGTGCTTTTTGACGCACTAACTTGTGAAGCGACCTCCGCAAGGGTTGAATGATTTTCTTGCACCATTAAAATAGCATCCAATTGTCGGTTTTCAATTAAGGCCAATGGACGTCCTGCCTTAGGCTTATCCCGTACATGACCGAGATCGCGAAATTTGTTTTCGATTCGACTTACTGTAGATTCCGATATTGGCGGACGGTCCGGGTGCGTTTCATTGAACAAAACACGAACTTCGTCATGCGTCCGGCTTCATCTCCAAACCTAATCAATAAAACTTCGATTCTTTCGGTTTCTGTAAATCTCATTTTGCTACTATTTCTTCAATGACGAAAAATCTGAATTGTGTTTGACATAAGTAAAAACAAGTTGCAATTGTTTGAACGATATTGCTATGCCCGCTTCAACAGCGCTTACTCGAATATTGACGTTCTTCTTTGAATACATTTTGATAAATATCGCGGTTATTTATCAATTGATTTTGATAATCTTTTTTTCGTTGTATTCAGAATAAAGAAATCTATCAATTGAGGTATCGCAAGGGGTACTTTGCTATTTGAATTTTTAAAGTTGGGGTTGCCACCCCTTAGGGGCGAAGGGGTGGGGGGCTGAAAAGTGTATGTCAGGATAGTAATTTAAAAATAAAAATCGACGTGTCAGAGCATTTTTCTGAAAAATTTTGTTAAGGTTTTATTGAATTTATCCGTTACTTTTGGGAAGCACTGTATACATTTCTATTTGTTTTGCAGAAATGTATTTAAAATGTAGTGTGTAATTGGTTTTAGTGGGTTGGTTTTGTGCATTAGGGATAAATCAAGATATAAATATTTATAATTTAAAATTGTTTATTTTAAATACAACACATAATAAATAAACTTACAGTAGTACACATATAAATAACGTTATCTAAGCTCTTATGGGAGCACCTGGATAAATCAGGTCGATTTATCTATTCAAGTGTGGTAAATTCAACAGAACAAAAAAATGTCCAATTTATGCTACGCGGATTTTATTGTGCTATACAAGTGTCGCCTTTCAGACGATAAATACCTATCGGAGTAAAATAGCGACACTTGTGCACCGGTCATTTAGTTAAATTGTTGACGTATAAATAAATCGAACAATGTTGTTTTTTTCTTGTTTGAGATAGCTGAGGTTCTGAAGTTGTGTCACATCCTGGATAGGAGTGGGTGTTACCAGTCTAGTAGAACGATCTGTAGTCTGCAAGAGAAAAAAAAATAATATCAGGTACACGTGTATTATTGCGTTGATTGTTACATAAACACAGCTAGTTCCTATTCCTCATTTTTAATTGTGCGTCGGCTTTTTAACATCTTACGTGACCTTCGACAAAAATTGCTCAGCGGACTTTATGGATAGTAATTTTATTGAATCGTGAGATTATTAGATTCGTTGATTCGAGCTTTCACACATTAGTTATCAACAAAAGAATAACCACACCCTAATTATCTCTACCCATGAATTATGAAGAATGGATACTTCTAAAAAGGTAGAATTAATGAAGTAAAAGGATAATCTGAAGTTATTTATGTGTTTGCTTGTTTCTTTTCTGCATTACTTGAAATATTATTAAATTCTCAAACCATTGACATTGAAAGTTTCCAAAAAAATGCTCCCCTATGAATTTCCCAGGAATTGAATTATGTAGGTACTCCAACAGGTATTACACCCTTTCATGATGGGGATCGCTAGTACGCATTCTCTATTACAGGTAATTACTAGAGAGACAATCGCGTTATCGTGGGTGAGTTACAAACAGGAGGGGTGCAAGGCCCCCTGGATGCCTTTGTTTTCGGCGGGCTATACCTAATCAGTCCTTAGCGAACTCCTATAATATTCCACCAGGAATCAAATCAAGACGCTTTGAAATGCGTATATGCTAGCTAGGCTTTGTCAAATGACCGCCTTTGAACAATAATAGTTAACGTTAACATGTTTACAGAGAGTACCACCGCTTAATAACCTTCCCTACTATCATAGTTTGATTAATTCGTGAATTTATAGGGTGTCTATATCTACGGGGAACGGTGGGGTGCTTAATAATCAAATACCATACTGAATTAATTAAATATTTCAAACTTATTTCTGCCTTAATCTGTGGTGGTGCAGGGAATATGCAAATGAACTTTCGGAAATCAGAAATCCTAACACGCTCTCCACAAATCAAACCTTGTTTTTACGTCTTATTTTATTATTATTCCAGTGTCTCTAGTACATATAGCCTTAAACCATTACATATAACGTTAGTAATACTGCAAAAAAAGTAGTTCACAGAGAATTAAATGTATTACATATTTTATTTATATTTGCATTAAAAGCAGAGCTATCATTAAAACAATCATCATGGACATACTCAACAATAACGGTACTGTACTCAACAATAAATTCCTTATTCATTTCATATTATTATGAGCATTGACGGTATGAGTATGTTTTCGTCAAATATTCGAGCAACATTCGGCGTAGTTATTTTACAGCCATAATAGAAGACGTTTTTGTCCAGCCGGCCGGTCCGCTTCGAGAATTTGAAACGTGTTTTCTTAGTGCACATGTACTAAGTTTCGAATCGAAATAACATTTTTATACTCTCGGAATTTTTAAGCATTGACTTATTTATAAAATATCAATCTCAGTTTAATTTGCTTAGACGAATAATATACTGAGTATTAAAACAACTTAACATATTTTTTAGTTCTGCAACGAATTAAATTGAAAATTCTAATACTTCTAGTACTGTTGTTAGACTAAAATTTTTTGTTTTTTTTTTTAATTAAGGATTATATTATCTAAATAGACACCAGATCTAACGATGCTATTAACTTAACAAAACCGGATACCCAAAGAATTTTTAAATGAAGATTTGCAAACAAAAACTTATTTGTTGATGTATCAAATGAATCGGTCGGTTCGAAAACACTACAAGTCCAAAAAGTGAGTTCTGAGAAAATTAACAAAATAATTTTGTTGGTGCAATATCTTGAAAAGTATAGCAGTTAGCTATTTTGTTCCAATAGACAAAATATAAATTAGTTCACAGAGAATTAAATGTACTACATATTTTATTTATATTTGATTAAAAGCAGACCTATGATTAAAACAATCATCATGGACATGAACTCGACGGAAAAACAGCTTACATTTTTAACAATAGGTACTTGTTTATTTAAAGCATTTAAAAAATATTTTTTTTTTATATAGGTACCTATATATGAAGTAGGATTTGCATGAAACTTATTTCCCGTAATATTTGAAGATTGATAATTAAAAATGCCATGTCAGATTTTCAAAATAAATTCAAAATGGCGGATTATACATGATTAGTCAAAATTACCGCAACACTTTAGTAATTCTTTAACCGTAAAGAATTTCAAAGAAAAATTCAAACAAAAGTTTTTTGGTTTTAAACAAGCTATATATTTTCAATATACGGATGTTCATTTTATTCTGAAAATTTGGTAAACTTTTCTTTTTCTAATAGAACACTCTGTATATTTAAAAAAATTTAATTCTAAGAGTTTGTAAGAATCATTTTTTTATAAAATGCATCATCGTTAGTTAAGAGCAATTAACCGATCATTAACGGATAAAAAATTAAAAAAATAAAAAAAATCAAGAAAAATTAACTAAACTATGAAATAAAGTTTAAATAAATTAAATATTCAAGCTGGCAAATTAAATAAATGTGTATGTATGCGGGGAAACATTCTTAATTTGAAGTCCAGGAATTTTGATTAATTGTTTATAACTAAAATATGACAGTATTGTATTTAAAAAAAAATGATTTCTATAAAAGAATTAATCTTAGAATTAAAATTACCAAATTTCCAGAATAAACAATAGTTTGTTTAAACACAAATTTTTTTCTCAGTTGGAGAATTATTTAGGTTTTGGGTAATTTCGTCTATATTTGATTAATGATCATAACTAAAAAATAAAGCATTTTACAAAAAAAATCATACAAAAGATTCTTAGAGTGAATCTTAGAGTTGTAAAAAATGTAAAGCTACACAGGATGTTCTATTTGAAAAAAGGAAGGTTACAAGATATCCAGAATAAAAAGAACACCCTGTATAATAAAAATATATTTAAACAATAGATTGTTTAAAATAAAACAACTTTTACTTGAAACATTTTTTGAAATTGTTTACAGTTGCAAAATTATTATTATAGAACCTGTATGTTTTAATAAAAAGAACGCGTTCTGCTTTATCGAGTTTGGTGAAAGACATTTATCAATTAGCATATCACAGAAATAAATACTTAACGGCATTTAAATAAATAAAAAATCTCTTAAATATGAAAATTCATCCATAGTTTATATAAAAATATAAAAATATAAGATAGTTTGAACTTGTGTAATGTTAGTAGCCATTGTTTGTTTTACCATTAAACCAGCATGGTTGACTCAGTTGGCTGTATCATGTGGTTAGAGTAACAACCTGCGTCCCGGTGATTTAGTGATAACAGCGCCACACAGCGCACAGTTTCGTAAAACTAATGGGGCGTATAATTATTGCTGGCCCAATACGCCTAGGTTAAAAAATTGACGATATATACAAGCGAAGGCGTAAATTTTCAGTTACCGTTGTAATTGGAACAAGACCAATAAAAACTAAGCACGAAGCCAACAGAAATGTTTGTACTTAGAATGTAATTGTGTCACTTTGTATAATACAGTCTTTGTTGTGCTATAGCTAAATTGAACATAACCTAAAATTGATATTATCAATACAATGCCGATTTTATAGAATTTATCGACCAAGACGAAATCATTTTGAGCTCTGTAACGATGATGAGTTTTTTAAATTTGATTCATGTCTAGACTATACAGGGTGTCTCACGGAACTGGTACATTAGAAGTTTCTCATGTTCTACTATTTCAGGAAACTTGAAATTTTGGAACTAGAATTTACTCGATCTGAGGTCTTCAACTAAAATATTCTCAAGTTAACTGCCACGTCCGGTCACCGGAAGTCGGTATCAACTTTGCTATTTTAAATGGAATGATATAATTTTTATTTTATGTTTGGTTTCTACGTATCAAAACACATCATTTTTGATAATGTTTCCCTATACCTAAATATCACCATTTTTGAGTTCTTTTGATTTTACTATTTTTTTGGTGATTTTCCCGGTACGTTTAAAATTGAATATCTCGGTTATCATTGAAACTAGAAGTTTCATGATTGGTGGTCCAAAACTAGAAACATAACTAAATAAGACGATGTTTAGTTCATCATGATATCTTATACAGGGTGTTCAAAATTTACCACATAATATTTGAATTTTTAAACGTAAAAAACTCATTTTTTTCAAATGGAACACCCTGTATACCGATACGCCATTCGATAGAAAATCGTATTCCCTATCAATCAATATTAGGATTCCCTATGTCTATCTTTAATAGTTTTTGAGATATTGTCAGTATAAAAGAATGCAAACTAAATACAAAGCGATTTATTCTTTATTTATAGGAATGTAACAACTTCGGAACAGCAGGAAAACAGAAAAATATTGAAAAGGTTTCTTGAAACTAAAATAATAGATTTGGGATATCTAACTTAAATTAAAACTTAATTATGTTGTTCGAAATGCTGCCCGTTCTGCTCCAAACATTTTAAAACACTTCGCTGTACTACTGTCTTCGTCGCTCTTCGGATTTCTTGTCGCTGAAGTCCATTAATGGCGGCAACTACTCTGTTAGTTAATTCTTCTCGAGTATTAACTGGTGTGGACCTGACTTTTCACATGACCCCAGAAATAAAAGTCTAATGGTGTTAAATCTGGTGAGCTTCGTGGCCACCGCCAGGGTCTCCTATTTCCGAACCACCTACCGTCACCTAACATCTGATTAGGTTGAATGGATACCACATGCGAAGAATGTGCCGGTGCACCGTCCATTGGATAAAAGCAGTCGCGTAAAATATTGAGGGAAAGAGTATCGCAAAAATTGTTCACGCATCCACGCAAAATTTCTAAATATCTATCACTATTTAAATTTTCGTTGTAAATTTCGTATCTAATTTCGTCCCCATTATTAAATGGGAGTATTTAAAATGGATTTAAGGAAAAAGTAACAATATCTCAAAAGCTATTAAAGATAGATATAGGGAACCGTAATATTGATTGATAGGGAATAAAATTTCCTATCGAATGGCGTAACGGTATACAGGGTGTTCCATTTGAAAAAAGTGAGTTTTTTACGTTTGAAAATTCAATTATTGTGTTGTAAATTTTGAACACCCTGTATAAGATATCATGATGAACTAAACATCGTCGTATTTGGCTATGTTTCTAGTATTGGACCATCAATCATCAAACTTCTAGTTTCAATAATAACCGAGATATTCAGTTTTAAACGTCACCGCGAAAATCACCAAAAAATTAGTAAAATCAAAAGAACTCAAAAATGGTGATATTTAGGTATAGAGAACCCTTATTAAAAATGATGTATTTTGATACGTAGAAACCAAAAATAAAATTAAAATTATATCATTCCATTTAAAATAATAAAGTTGATACCGGTGAGCGGACGTGACAGTAAACTTGAGAATATTTTAGCCGAAGAGCTCAGATCGAGTAAATTCTAATTCCAAAATTTCATGTTTCAAGAAATAGTGGAACATGAGAAACTTCTAATGTACCAGTTCCGTGAGACACCCTGTATAGGTCCCATGTTAGTTGACAATAAAATCTTGACTGATCTTGACAAAACAAATTCAAGCAGACATCCAGCAACTCAAACGTCAAAAGTGACCCGAATTTACTGGTAGGTTTCAACAGTTTGACGTTTGACTTATTTGTCGTACTTACTGATGATTTACTGTGAATTTACTTTTAGAACGCTGTTATTTATTAATTTTGATCAAGCTGAAAATATACACGAATATCTGAAAGTGTCTTACTTGAGCTAGGTGGGACAAATCCGTAACCGCTAGCGCCGACTACTACTCCACTCGTTTCCCCGTTGTCTGGGGGTGCCTGTGGGAAAACGACTGGTCCCCTGTTCTGCCTTGGGTCCCTCGCGCTCCTGTAAGGACTGTCCAGGCCACCGGAGAATGCGTTTGATGGAAAATCACCGAAACCAAAGTACTGGCTCCTGACGAGGGCCAACAAGGCGAAGAGGAATGCCAAGACCTGCGGGCAAGATTGAATTTCTTGGTTACAATCTGTCGTCTTCAATGCTACGCTAATTGCAAACAGATGGACGCACTTTCTTGTCAATCCGCTTTCCATCATGAAAGTTTTCACAAAGAAAAACGTCTCGAAACAACTGACCTTGCCATTTTGTAAGAGTTATCTAATTTTTTGTGTGAGTGTTTGGTTACTTAACTTGTTATAGTAAGGTGCGCGTGTTTTTTTAAGCTGTTGGGTACAGCCTGCAGGTATATTCTCTCCGGTTGGCTTCCTGCAAAACTGCAGGCGGCTCGCGGGAATGCTAATTGTATAGCCGCCCGTACAAGCGGTCCATTTCATAACTGCAGCCGCAAGTTACCGACTGTTTTGCAAGAACGGTCAAGGTCCAGTCTTTCAACTGACAGACCGCACGCGGGCGTTTTGGTACCGGCTACTGAACGTTTCTACGACGGCCATGACCTCATCAGGGTGTATATTTTCCGGGTTTTATATCGTTCCGGGTTTTTTTTATTCTAACAAGGATGTGTTTTTACTTATATAGATTCTAACGATACCCAACCTATATCGCACCCATATTTTATCTCATTACTGGATGTTCTGATAATATCTACATATTCTAAAGGAAGAATATTAAAAATTCTAGTTGCGCATTCTATAGCGGACCTACATTTTCTCTTACGGATTATTACAAGCATTCTTCCGGTTTCGGTTCACGTTTCTAATATTTTTTAAATAATTTATTAGTGATGTAATTATACAGAAAGGACAAGTGCCTTTTTTTGTGATGAACGAGACGTGAATAGCATTTCAATCATTTTAAACTAGCGAGTGATTTAATTTGTATAGGTGACAGACAATATAGTTACTACCTAAAGTCCAGCAAATATTTATTCTGAAAACTGTCAAGTTTGAAAAAAAAATCGTACTGATCTTCTTTTTGACCGATTTTGATGATTTTTCGGTACAGTATTAACAAATTCTTCAAGATTATGTTTTGGGGGTGTATGTTTGAGACACCCGTGAGTGATTAAGAAAATTTACTAGAAAAACTAAAAACTAAATATAATGTTATAAAACTTCATCTATTTGCCAACATTTTGTTTTATTTTCCTTGCATGTTTGTACAAGATACACAATTTCAAATAGAACTTTGTTTAGTTCAGCTTAGGTTCAAATTTAATAGAAACAAACAGAATATACAATAAGAGTTTATTTAAAAACTTATTTTCCGGAGTATACACTAGGACTGGACATACAAACTGCCTCACATATTTTCCGCAAAACTTGTTTTCAGATAGTAAATATCATAGTTTTTAATTACTTGCTTTTAAGGTTTAGTCTGTCTGATTTGGTATATTTATAAAGTTTAGTTATCATACCACTACACCTGCTTTGGCGTTGATCGAGTACAGTCGCTTGCCTTGTTTAAATTTCCGCTTCGTCGATAGATAATTTGAGCAGTTTCTTTCAATTGTGTTGTTTCTTGAAATTTTGTGTGAATATCCGTTTTTATTTTCCATTTCGAATTTGTTCTTCTGTTTTATACTTAGGGTTGAATTATTTTTTTATTTTATAGTTGTACTTAGTTTGAAAATCCTGCAATGAATCGTTTGCTAGCTGAGTTTGGCAATACTTTCACGTTCGTTAAGAAAGTATGTAAGAACTCATGTAAAAACAAAAAAACACATGGAAAATGTATCAGGAACGTCAACTAAAAACTTTTTTAATGATTTATGTGAAACAGTTATTTCTGCTAATCTACCTTTTACAAAAATTAATAATCCCGTTTTTAAAAAAATTATCAAGAAGTATACCGGACGAGACTTACCAGATGAATCCACAATTAGAAAATATTACGTACAAGGGCAATATGACAAAACAATTTCTAAAATAAAGTCAAAACTATCCGATAAATATATTTGGGTTTCTGCAGATGAAACTACGGATATGCAGGGTAGATGTGTGGTCGACGTCGTTGTCGGATTGTTGGACCCGCAAGACTTATATAAACCCTATTTAATATCTACTCAGTTTCGCTGTACCGTCAAAGCTGAAAAGATATGTACAATAGTAAATGCCGCCATAAAAAAAGTCGGAATCACAGACGCTACCAAAGTATTACTGTTTGTTTCTGACGCTGCTGCGATTATGTTAAAAGTTGGAAAATTACTTAAACAACATTTTTCAAATATTCTTCATTTGACATGTTTTGCACACGCTATTCATAGAATTTGTGAATTTATTCGGGAAGAATTTCCAGACGTGAATACGCTAATAAGTACACGCAAAAAAATTTTATTGAAAGCTCCTTCCAGATTGTCTCTTTACAAGGAAAAGTGCCCTAATCTACCTTTGCCACCACAACCAGTTATTACGAGATGGGGTACATGGTTAGAAGCGGCAATTTTTTTATGCAAGAAACTTTGATATCATCAAACCCTTCGTCTTAAATTTGCCTGATGAAGCAGTTAGTATTAAAGACTGCAAAAAAGTACTATCATTACAAGATTTGCATGAACAATTAAAATTTATTGATACAAATTTTGCGCAAGTATTGCCAACCATAAAGTTTCTAGAACAACAAAATGTTGAACTTGCAAGCAGTTTTCAAAGGATTGAATCTCTGTACGAAAGGTTACGAAGCATTGAAGCCCCAATCAGTAAAAAAATACCAAAAAAAATTGATGCGGTAGTACATAGAAATCCGGATTTTACTATTTTAAAACAAATCTCTACGAATTCATTTACGGATGAAGGAATTTCTCAAAAATATTCCAATTTGGTGTTGGTTTATTCTTTTGCGCCTGTGACTAGCTGCGATGCAGAAAGATCATTTTCAAGGTTTAAAGACATTTTAACATCTAAGCGAAATAATTTTACTGAAGGTAATTTAGAAAAATATGCAGTAATACTATCGTTCAATGCATATCCAAGAAATGAGTAAAATATTTCAGTGGGCACGTGTTGCATATAGTTACGACAAACATTTAATATTAAATTCACTCGGTTTACTACCGACCGCCAGGCGCTTCGCGGCTATGGATATCAATCCAATCGACCGCATAAGTCGTCATTGAAAAATGAATGTATAATATTTCCAAAAAAAGTGACAAACACTCTGTATACTGATAATATACTTTAATTTACCGCCACTACTACAAATTTTAATCCTATTAATAAATATTTTTTACACTTCATGCTTTCTCTGTACATTTCTAGCCGAATAGTTCCTGATATGATGTAAAAAATTCCTAGATACTGAAGTAATAAATTGCCTGTGCCGTGAAAAATTGTGCACAATGGAAGTTGACAATAGGCATTTTAAATAATCCACGCAAAGCCATGGTAAAATAAGAATTCCACTTGAATATCCTCAATCTCAAATATAGTCAGTAGTAGTATGATTATTTTTAGTCCGTATTATTTCGAAATCTCTTTGTTCAAACCGTTAAAAGTAGCAAACTGATTTATGAAGAGTAATTTAATACAATTGCGTCTACCGGCTATAAAAAGCACTTGGCCCAAGTTCGTGAGCCTTTTTAATTAAATACGTGATACTTATAAATTGCCTACGATAATTGGTGATGATGTTTTTTCGTTAAAAAAATATTTCGGCAACCCATTTCATCACCTCCCATTGCGTTATCGCGATTTCTTTGCTTTTTTCCCATTACACGCATTGAAACCAATTATATGTAGGACATGAGCGAGGATATTGCGGCATGTGTTATAGAAACAATGGTATTTAATTAATTTAAATTAGCCACCTCGACGAAATCGCTCACCTCAAATGTGTAATCGAAAATATCCAATGATACTGATTATAGGTAATGATAGCTATCCAAGCATGAGTTATGCAGATTTGCACTCGATATTGTAAGTCAAGCTAGTTAGTTCAAAGTTGTAAGGAAAATGTAGCAAGTAGAGCGTATCCGGCGTACCTAACGAGTGAAAAATCTGTTCAAAAATTCAACATTTCATAATCTTGCGTACAGATCATAAATTGGGGCCATATCACAAGCGTAGGCCGACGTACTCTATTAGAAAATACCACAAATACAATGCAGACAGATGTAGATCTGTACATAAACGTGTCTCTGAACAATAGTTTGTTTTATTAAATTTTATAATAATTCAAAGCGACTCTTGATGCCGCAGGATTGCGATCATGCTCAATTAACCTGTTATAACCTCTTATAAATATTGTTAGGCCGAAATAAAAAATAATATATACAGTGGACACAACTCGATATTGTTGTTATTATTTTTATCATTTTGCTTAAAAAATTTGGGTGTTGAAAAGCTTCCCAAGGCACATCGAATAAATTTTAGATTTATTTTCCAGGCTACTTTGGTCAAAAGTTACTAAGAAAAGTTGTTAAGAATTAAAAAATACCCGTATAAATATTAATGTTTAGTTTTATAATAGAAAACTTAGAGTTTTCGATAATTTGGTATGGATATACGGCGAAAAGTTACTAAAAAAGGCTGTTTATGACAAAAATATATCGAAAATATCGACACGTAGCAAGTTTGGTTGAACCAGCAAGATTTTTTTTGGAATTTTCATTTTTGTTTTTGTAATGACCAGTTTCTATTCAATTCGTATCGAGTCCACCGCAAAAATAGATTTATATATTCGACAGTCGGCTGTGCGGACGGGTTTTTTTACGACGAATACTTGTTATTTGCAATATCCAGTTGAAGTGGATATAGCAAGTGCCTAGGCGAAAAATATTGGTTTCATTTATTTGCACTCGATGAACATTTTAGTACGCTGTTTAATTGTCCATTTTTTAATTTTGTTTTGTGTGTAGTAGGTCGTATACGTAGATTGACAATAGATTTGTAATTATTAGTAAGATTTTTGATTTTTCTAAAGGGCGAAAACCGCATAAAATTGTAATTTTGTGAAACCGTCAAGACAGATAGTTTTCCGGAAACAGTCACACAGAAATTAAAAAAAATATGGTTGTTTTATCTGTCCACATAAACGCAATGTTATTTCTTTCCAAGAAAAACGTACACCATATACAGAGTGTATCCTAAGTTGATGCTTTTGTATGAACAATATAGATGATACTCATTTATGAGCTTTCAAAATATAACCTTTTTGTTAAATAAAAAGCTACACTAAATTCTGTACTATTAAAATATTTTTAATCGTTTTCGTTTCTCTTCAAGTAATAAACATTATAAAACTTTTATAGACAGCATGTCTATAAAATAATTTATTTGGAAAATTATACATTATTTGCTTGTGTTTATATATTTGTCGATTTTTATGATGTTTATTATTTGAAGAGAAACGAAAGCGGTTAAAAATGTTTTAATAGTAGAGACAATTTTCTGTAGCTTTTTTATTCAACAAAAAGGTTATATTTTGAAAGCTCAGTTGTTTAAGTTTTTGTTTCAGAAGCTAATTGATATGTATTTCAGACAATATTAGGACATATACAACGAACCTAGTAGTACAATTGGATTTAGTAGAACTTTAAAGATGACAAAGAAAACATATCTAACATTTCTTTTATGGGCAATATCTTCCTAATTTAAATAAAATAATATATATTTTTTCTCGTTAACATAATAATTTATTTAAACTAGTTCACATCAAATGACAAATTGTATTGTTTTACAGTCTGTTAAAATTAGATGCTGCGAATTAATAATACAGAAAGCTGATGAATTATACAAAAAATCATTAAAATGAAACAAAAAGTTTCGTCAAGATTTGTTTTGTAAATTTCCACAAGTTTTATAAAATAAATTAGATCAATTTACCAGGCTACTTTGATCACGCAAATTGTCGGATTTTGGGTAATTTGGTCGGAATAAAAATATGGCAAAAAGTTACTAAGAAAAGAACACTTCAGAATTAAAAAAAAAACACCCGTACAGTTTTATTGAAATATCAATGTTTAGTTGTACTAAAATAGTAACATTTTGCAATTTTAATTTTTGTTTTTGTAAAGCCACAAAATAAAAAAAAATAAACCGGAAATACAATTTAAATTATCTTTAAACTATTACTTGATGTAAATATGTTACTTCTATGAGTGCAGCATTAACATAACTCTTAAGAAAGTAAGCCTAATAGAATCAATTATCATAAATTAAGTGGTTTATAGCTTGCATTAGTATCCAAACCTCCTGGGACACTAGATCTGCATCTACGTTTATTAATTACTGACAACAAATGAACAAGGTAAGGACCTATGTTATTTTCAACATTACGATCAAGAGTGTGGTAGGTAAATGTTGCATAACATCAAGTTCTGCAATGTATGTCTACTGTAGCAGAACTAACTGGGCTCAATATCTAATTCGCATCAGCTAAAGAAATTCGACCTCTTTAAAATTTGGCAAGTGGCCCATTTTGGGCAAGGTCGTTAGGATTTTTTCGACGAAAGCTAGCGAACTGCATTTGTGTGTGGGGTACCATACGAAATACATCCGTCAGAATAAATGTGTGTGAAATAATCTGTGAAATTATTTAATGGTCTTAACGGTTGAGGCTTCTCATGAATTGTAAATGATACAAAATGTATTTCGGGTTTTAGAGTTTGCTATTTTTTAATGGATAATTTATGCAATTGTTAAAATAATCAAAGTGAAAGTTATTTTTTAAAAAAATGTGTAAGGAGAGATTAAAAATTTATGGGTGAATAAATCTTATTATGTCACGACGTAAACCTAAATTTTATAATGCCAATTTTTATTTCAACTGTATAATTGATTAGTATAGTATTCACGTGTATACAGATTAAAATATACCAGAGATCTTGCGCCACGGAACAACATAGTAATAAAAACAGTCGTTACAAAACAGCTTATTAAATTGCAATTTGATATATTAACTCAAGTACGTTGTTTTTCGAAAAATTATGAAACTTAAAAAATATTACCAAATGTGTAGGAATGTCGTAGATTAATTGCGTAAATCTACGCAATCACGCATGTCATAATTAATAATCACAAACACGTACAATTGGTATCTTTCTTACATTTTTAACGAACTCTCATAACGTTGGCGGGAAACAATCTTATTGATGTATAATGGATCGCAATGCTTCAATGAATCCGACTTGTTGGCGCTAGCTGCAGTTACTTTCACTACTTTTGAACGTAAAGCATATAGTGTAGAATTTTGTGTAAGAAGAACGGAAAAAAGTTGAACAAAAGTGCAGAATTGATGTGTTGTATCCACCTTTCATGTGTACTTTCGGATTTATGCATATTTTGAAAGTTAATTGAATCGATTGATTTTGTTGTAACAGCCAGTAAGTCGACAGTATCTCGAAGAAGTTTATCAATTTATCTTTTGATTGTTTTATTGATTGTTAATTATGTATATATTAACTTAAGTATGCAACATTTTTTATTATAATAATTGAATTTGTGTCAGAGTACTAGAACATTATAAATCAAAAAAAGATAGATTTTCCTTTTTGACCAAGTTTTGCCATTTTATGGTATTTTAATACAAAAATTATTAATTACGTAATGACCAATAATGTAAATTGATTTTTACAAATCAATTTTAAAGTAACTTCTCGTAGGCAATCAATCCCTCCAATCATTTTGAAATTTTGCATCCTTGCTTATGTCTGATTCTGATACAATATTATATTGTTATGACATTATATATTTTATTATTCACTGAGATAATTAATAGTGTATTTTCATAAATTAGCACGAAGATTTTTCTTATTTCATCTATTTTGATTTCAGGGCCACGTTTAAAAAATCTTAAAGTTTTATATAAATAGATAAATCTAACAATTAATTTTCAGGTCAAAAACCAAAATCTTGTGTTCAAATAGCTGCCATTTTGCAAGCTTGTTTTTTAGTTGAAATATTCAGAAATATAGCTCAATAAATGAATTAAATGAATTATTTCTTCATGTCAATTCAAAACAATTCATGTCAATTCAAAACACTAGCTCTTTCAGGCTGAAATTTCATTTTATTTTTACATTTATATTTTTAAAATAAAATGACATTTCAGCCTGAGAAAGCTTGTGTTTTGAATTGACAAAAGATATGAAGCAATCTTTTTTTATTACAATAAGTTTGCGAACCACAATTTTTAACATTTGACCAACAGGAAAAAAAATCTAACAAGTGACAACCGATTCTGGTGTGCTTTGTTGCCTAGTTTTTTTTTTTTTTTAGAAAAGACGCGTTTTCTTTTTTTACAGTAATTTTCTTAAAATCTAATATTCACAATTTCTTTCTTCAGATCCAAATTTTACGCAGAAAAGGATTTTGACATATTAAGGACTATGTATGTTATATACAAGTGCATGTTATACAGGATTAGCCAAAATTACCGGAACACCCAAATAATTGTACAACGGTAAAAAATTTCAAAAAAAATTCAAACAAAAGTTTTTAGACTTTAAACAATCCATCGTTCAAAGATATTTTGAATATACAGGGTGTTCATTTTATTATAGAAATCGCGTAAATTTTTGTTGTCAAATGGAACACCCTGTATCTTTTTACATTTTATAATTTTAGGACTAATTCTGGACATTGTTTATTAAAATAATTTTTTTATAAAATGCATCATTTTTGAGTTTTAAGCAATTAATTAAAATTAGTCCAAATTACCGGAACACCCAAATAATTCTTCATCGGTAAAAAAATTTCAAAAAACATTCAAACAAAAGTTTTTGACATTAAACAAGCTATCATTAAAATATATTTTTAATATACAGGCTGTTCATTTTTTATGCATATTTGGTTAACTTTTTTTTTCAAATGGAATATCCTGTATATTTTTACATTTTATAATTCTAAGACGAATCTAATAATTTTTTAATGGAATAATTTGTTTAAAAATTTCATAATTTTTTAGTTATAAGCAATTAGATGAAGTAATACCTCATTTCCTAGTTATATTCAACGAAGATCTGAATAATATTTGGTTTCAACAAGATGGTGCACCGCCGCATTACGGTGTCCAAGTTCGGAATAATTTAAATTCAATTTTCCCGCAGAGGTGGATTGGAAGGAGAGGATCCAGTGAATGGCCACCTAGGTCGCCGGATTTACAAATACTGGATTTTTCTATTTGGGGCGACCTAAAGTCCAAGGTTTACACCAATAGGCCGCAAAATATTGATGCGTTGAAGCAGAGGATAGTGGACGAAGTTCAGAGTATTACTGTCGATCATTTAGACAACTGTTTAGGGGAATTTGTTGATAGGTTGGGGCATTGTCAAGCCGCTCAGGGATGGCAGTTTGAAAATTTAATTTAATTGTTTTGTTATTTTTTCTTTACATTGTTATTATTTATCCGTTCGGCTAAAATAAATGTTTTGGAGTTTTGATTAATTGCTGATAATTAAAAAATGAATCAATTTATAAAAACCTACTTGAAAAAATTCTTAGAATTAAAAAATAAAAATGTACAGGACGTTTAATGAGAAAAAGGAAAAGTTTTCCATACTTCCATAATAAAATAAACACCCTGTATATTAAAAATATATTTGAACGATAGCTTGTTTAAAGTAAAAAAACTTTTGTTTGAATGTTTTTTGAAATTTTTTTACCGATGAAGAATTATTTGGGTGTTGCGGTAATTTTGACTAATTTTAATTAATTGCTTAAAACTCAAAAATGATGCATTTTATAAAAAGATTATTTTAATAAACAATGTCCAGAATTAGTCCTAAAATTATAAAATGTAAAATGATACAGGGTGTTCCATTTGAAAAAAAAAATTTACGCGATTTCTATAATAAAATGAACAGCCTGTATATTCAAAATATATTTGAACGATGGATTGTTTAAAGCCTAAAACCTTTTGTTTGAATTCTTTTTTGAAATTTTGTACCGTTGTAGAATTATTTGGGTGTTCCGGTAATTTTGGCTAACCCTGTATATAATGCTTTATTTTTTAACGTCTTGATTCTAATTTCAAAGATTAATATAACAAACATTAAAAATAACTTCACCATGAGTTTTAAGGTGCATCCCTAATAATTTTAGAGGATCACATCCAGGAAATCGATATTCAGTGTTACGTGAGGCCAAGTGCTCACCATGATCTCGCATAAGTGGTAGTGCGTGCAAAGTAAACATAATTAACTTATTTGAACAGAAACGCATTCGGTAAAAATCACGTGAATTATTGGGAAATTCGAAAGCTCCGTGTTACAATATTTACACCGTTTGTTCTTTGCGTAGATCGCCTTCTGTGCTCACTGACCATGCCTGATCGCCGATATAAGTTCCTCAGTATCCCTAACGGTGGTTATACAACGAAAATCTAATACACTTTTGCATCTATGGTTGCTTAATTACTAGTAACTATGGTAGTAACCAAGTTTGTTTATTAGAAAACTTGTTTCGCGAGTCTTGTCTATTTTTCTAATCAATTTGATGGCAATATGTCAAGGAGAATATGACGACTTGGACAATTAGCAAGAAACGAGTGTTTAGCCTTTTGTGTACACTGTAGTGTACAATTAATTGGAGAAAATTTCACGTTAACCCAATTTACCGTGTCTGCTATCTACCATTGTCATTATCACTAACAAAGAGGCAGATTTCTTCTGTGCCGGCTGGGCAGAGAAGCAGCCCAGAAAGTGAAATTTAAATTACAGTATTTTCACTATTCTACCATGTGTACCGTCACGATCATTGAGCGTACTAAATACGCGGTTTTAATACTGTTAAATATGCCAGATTATAAGGTGATATAGCAATTTTCCTGAAAGGAATATTGAAAGCGGCAAGGAAGAAATTATATTTATTTAAGTATATCCTGGTAGTATAACGAGTGGTTCTTGGTGGTATCACCGATCCAAAAAATAGTAATACGTATAATTACCACTGTTTATAAAAATCCAAAAAATACCAAAACACTTATCGGGCACTGTTTTTTTCGGTTCCCCAATAGTAGGATCACTGAACACTGAATTTTGGAAATTGTTTCACTTTGTCGTGCTGATAAATGTAACACTTACAATTTTCATGGTGATTGTTGTTTGTTGGGGGCTACTGGGGTGCACTAGCACTGGAGAACTGATAACACACGACTGTGTACCGGTGTTGTCTTCGAGCGTGGATGTCGACGTTGACGGTTACCCGCCAGTTTTATATGCAAGTGCAGCCTCGGTTCCTCGAGGTCGCACTCTACGGAAGAGCACGCTCACATTGACGGTCTTGGACGTAGACAACGCCAAACCACCCGTTAGGCGAAGGTCCCCACGTCCAACCGTTGCTCCTGTACCATCATTTCACTTCTAGATGTTCCACCATCAACAACAAAGTCGATTGTATCGACCGTTCTCCAAAGTACATGGTTCACTGGATACTATTATAATCTACACCAACATGGAATACGGCTGAAGAAGTACTCCTGCTGAAGCTAGTTCAACCCTTCTGGCCATTTTCAGTGCCCGCAGTTTTAGTGCATGACGTGATAAGAAAAAGTGATAATTATACATTAGAAACAGGTGAACAATCATACAATCTTCAGAATTTGTCTTTAGTTATACTTATCTAAAGTAATGGATCTTTGATTCCAATATTATGATGGCAAAAATGCAGTCTTATCCAGTGGAGCAGCAACAAAATTATTGTAATACGTACTTAAGATAACCATTTTCACGATGGTAAAAGGTTGTCTACAATAAAAGTCTAGCATTTTGGAAATGCACATGTGAGTTGTTTTTAATCGATATAAAATTTTTATACTCAAGCGTTCACTTGTCTATAAAATATCAATCTCACAGTCTAATTTGCTAAGACTGATAGGATAATATACGGGGTATAAAACAACTTCGCAGATTTATTTTTGATTTCTCCAACAAATAATATAGAAAACTCTAAGAATACTGTTGTTTATACTAAAATTGTTTGTTTCATGTTTTAATTAAAGATTATATTATCTCTATAGACACCAGATCTAACGATTCTATTAACTTAACAAAGCCAAGAATTGCTTCAAGTTACGTCAAGAATTTTTCAATAAGGATTTGCAAATAAAAGCTGAAATTTGTTAAATATTAAATATACATATATTGAATATCCACAACTTAATTTAAATATTATAATAATATTAATATAAATCAAAATTAAAATTTGGAAATTTGACACAACTGGAAAATATTATTATTATATAAAAAAAAGTCTCCCTCGTACTGTCTCGATGTATTACTTTTTAAATCTGCCAACCCTGGTATGCGACTGTGATATTTCTGGCTCCGAAAACGATATTTTGAAAAACCGGTCTCAGCTGATTGCTAGCCATTTTAAAATGTTCAGGGCATATATTTTATTGGTTAAGTATTTTTAATTTTTGATTGAACCAAATAAGACGATGTTTAGTTCATCATGATATCTTATACAGGGTGTTCAAAATTTACAACACAATAATTGAATTTTTAAACTTAAAAAACTCATTTTTTTCAAATGGAACAGCCTGTATACCGATACGCCATTCGATAGGAAATCGTATTCCCTATCAATCAATATTAGGATCCCCTATATCTATCTTTAACAGTTTTTGAGATATTGTCAGTATAAAAGAATGGCACCAAAATACAAAACGATTTATTCTTTATTTATAGGAATGTAACAACTTTGGAACAGCAGGAAAACAGAAAAATATTGACAAGGTTTCTTAAAACTAAAATAATAGATTTGGGATATCTAACTTCAATTAAAACTTAATTATGTTGTTCGAAATGCTGTCCGTTCTGCTCCAAACATTTTAAAACACCGCTGTACTACTGTCATCGTCGCTCTTCGGATTTCTTGTCGCTGAAGTCCATTAGTGGCGGCTACTACTCTGCTAGTCAATTCTTCTCGAGTATTAACTGGTGTGGAATAGACCTGACTTTTCAGATGACCCCAGAAATAAAAGTCTAATGGTGTTAAATCTGGTGAGCTTGGTGGACACCGCCAGGGTCTCTTATTTCCGAACCACCTACCTAAGATCTGATTAAGTTGAATGGATACCACATGCGAAGAATGTGCCGGTGCACCGTCCATTTGATAAAGGCAGTCGCGTAAAATATTGAGGGAAAGAGTATCGCAAAAATTGTTCACACATCCACGCAAAATTTCTAAATATCTATCACTATTTAAATTTTCGTTGTAAATTTCGTATCTAATTTCGTCCCCATTATTAAATGGTAGAGTATTTAAAATGGATTTAAAGAAAAAGTAACAATATCTCAAAAGCTATTATACAGGGTGTACCATTTGAAAAAAATGTGTTTTTTACGTTTGAAAATTCAATTATTGTGTTGTAAATTTTGAACACCCTGTATACGATATCATGATGAACTAAACATCGTCGTATTTGGCTATATTTCTAGTTTTGGACCATCAGTCATCAAACTTCTAGTTTCAATAATAACCGAGATATTCAGTTTTAAACGTCACCGCGAAAATCACCAAAAAATTAGTAAAATCAAAAAAACTCAAAAATTGTGATATTTAGGTATAGGGAACCCTTATTAAAAATGATGTATTTTGATACGTAGAAACCAAAAGTAAAATTAAAATTATATCATTCCATTTAAAATAACATAGTTGATACCAACTTCCGGTGACCGGACGTGACAGTTAACTTGAGAATATTTTAGCCGATGAGCTCAGATCGAGTAAATTCTAATTCCAAAATTTCATGTTTCCAGAAATAGTAGAACATCAGAAACTTCTAATGTACCAGTTCCGTGAGACACCCTGTATATAATAGCCCATTATTGTATCAATACAAACTTTTAAATTATTGTATATTATTTGACGGGCACTTAATTAAGTATATAAATTGATTTAATGCGAGCAATCTATTAAATAATTGTCAATGGTGGCGAGGAAAGCTGTCAACGTGGTTGAGTTTGGTGTTGGCAGTTGCGTTGTATAATAATGACAGTTGCGTTGTATAATAAAAAAAAATATTTACCGGAACTGTCATTATTAAACAACGCTAGTTTATATTATATACAACATATTATTTTGAGAACAACTTAGTTTTCAGTAAAAGAAAATAACAGAACATAAAAATTTTAAAACAGTGTTTTTATAATGTAATGAATATTAAAATTCTATTATACTTTTAATCGTTTACACCGAGTAATAAACCTAGATGCTATATTACACCATAAATATTTCGTATTTAATTTAAGCACGTTTGTTACTTTTATAGGGTTTCTGATCAAGAAATTAGAAACTATTTATACTATTTACGCAGAGAGGTTTCAACATAAATATCACCGACTATCGACTGGATAAGTCTTTAACATACCAATTGAACGCATGACTGCATTTATAAGTAACTCCCATTACAGGTTTATAAATCACCATGGGAAATTCAAAACAAGGCAAAACGATTGATTTAAACAAACACCATACCATCTGCTACAAATATCTCCCCATTCACAATAACTTAACGAAAGTATCACATTAATTAGCCAAGTATTCAAGGTTAAACTAGATAGAATTTTCAGCGAATGAACTCATATTTGCAGTTGTTAAAATGTAAGGTTGTTCGGCAACGACATTACTTGTCAAAAAATCGATCCGTTAATTAAAAATTTTGTATAACCTTATCTCCTGTTTATTTTCATGTCAAGTGCGTTCATATTGGTGGTTGCCAGTGCATACAGATAGCGAAATAAAAAAAAACGCGAGGTCAGATTCTGAGTAGAAACTTACGCTTCCTGTTCCGACAAAACGGAAGTTATGGCGAAAAACCCAGATGAATCGATCTATACGATCCAGGGTCAATGTTACCGGATTAAGAATTTGGCTTAGGTGTCGGTCGACCTGCCTAAGGTCGGTCGACTTTAAAAATATAAATTCGAACGGTGCGGCTTAACTTCCTTCATTTTTTATGCGGGTAACAGACGGTCAAGAAACGAGAGCAAGGCTGCTTGGCATTGAAATTTGCCTGGTTGCGCTGTTACGTATCGATCGATCACAAATCGCGAATGCTGTACGTTTCTTTTCTTTTAACGGTTCAATGTTTTATAATTTATTTCATTCCGGGAGAGGCATTTCTACATTTGTAATATTGTAACGCCGTATCTCAAGAATTAATCAACTTGACGTCGATATATCAGGATTGACGTGATTCTGTTAAGAGGCTGGTTCAGCCTAACTTCAGGTCTGTTCTGCTCAGCTCTGGTGGTCCCCTATTGGTCCAATTATTCAAACAGTTCAATGCTCCTGTGGGTTAATTATTGAATAATGATAGCATCTTATAAGATTACAACAATCTGAATTAACTATTCTAGTGGGCCACATCTCCATATTTATTATACCCATGCCCAATTTTAAACAATTGCTGCTCAAAGATAGACGTATAATTGGAGGACGGGTGATATCCTGATTTCAGGAATAACAATTCAATTATGTATTTTTGCGACGAGCCGCAGTAGTTCCACTTTATGTCAATGTACAATTTGAAAAAAATTCAATAAATGAAAAGAAATAAAGCCACACCTTTGACGAATCGGCGTCGTATTTTCCCAATTTTTCCATCCATGTTCGAGTCTGAACAGTGTGTCCATCTACGATGTTCTCGAGAACTAGTCGTCATTAGACGAAGATAATAGTAATGGGTCTATCTCTATCTACCATATACCACAAAAAAAGGCTGTTACTCGCTAAAATTCACATTTATATTTACTGGGACAGATTTCGAGAGTTCTAACCTACAAATCCGATATAATCTGAAAATGTAGAAAACTTGGGGACACTGCACAAAGAAGTATTCTAATCGAAATTAGGAGATTACATAAAAATTCTACTATTATATCAGACATCAATCAGGTTTGTGCCTAAAGAAGTATAGGTACTATTGTTTTTTAAAATTTCCTTTTCAATTGATAGGTTAGTTAGCAGAATATACATATAAACAGTGCTGTTTTATCCATTCTACTACCAGAGAATTCAAGCTCCAAGTATGGTATGATGCAGAAGATCATTACGGGTTTTGTAATTGGATTCAAATCACATTACGAGGAATCAAAATCCTTACGTACTATTTTGTTGATCGAAGAGGATTTCTAGACAAGAGATGTGATTACTAATTTTCATAATTTCCATGAACTGACAATAAAATTATCGAGGTATGCTGAAGATTACCGATTTTTTATCAAATTTTTTGGTAGTATTACTGGAAGACGTCTATAACATTACTATATGAGAAATGTATAATGGGACATAGTCGACTTATCAACCACTGACTCCAGATGTTTTTCTTCTCAAGTGCAAAGTGTATGGAGGATTACGTTTAACACAACAAACCGCAGATAGTATTGCAATTAGCCCCGAAGAACCGAACAAGCATTACGACCCGTATGCGTGTGGTCTCATGATAGCGAGGATCAACATTTTTGTGATTTTGATATTATAATATAATATTAATAAAGCTTCTGTTGTCTATTTGTCTTTTATAAATCATATATGAATTACAAATTGGTAAATAAAGAATAACTTATTAACTGTTTTGTTTTTCTTATACGTCATCAGATCCCTGTGCTGTGGATGTACATACGTATGTAATATCGACCCGTGCAACAAAGACTATAATAACTACATTTAGTTTGTTAGTTACGATAGTCTACGTTGCATGGGTCGATATGTATTTGTTTTTCAGTAGCTAGGCATAAGTGTATTATCGGCTGAGAAATGAGTGCATAATCTATCGTACCAAGAGTAAGTAATCTGTGACCAAAGTTACTGGTACGGGGTTTGTTTTTTAGGAGGTATAAATGTATATGGGCGCATAATCTCAATACACTTTCAAATATTCCACATATTCAGTACGTGTGCGTGTATTCATAGTACGTGTTTTTGCATATATCACTTCATAAACCGTAGACAAATGTTGAAGTTATTTATCATATAAATATATGATAAATATCTCACATACTCCATATAGGTTATGTCACGGTTATGTCAACAATTTATCACAGTAATTTTGAGATCTACCATGTTATGTTGGTCAGCGTTGTAAAATCACTAGACAGCCTGCTTACGTGTGCAAAAATAAATTGAAACAGCGTTAAAGACGTTAGATCATATAATGTTGACCGCACGTCGGCAAAGTCTATCTTGTTCCAAAGTAGCTTTAGCGAAAACGTCGACATCCCCACGCAAAGACCAATTCTCGACTGATTTCTCTAAACTTATCAAAACCAGCCAAGCCTCTGTCGATCAGCTGTTGGACCCGCCACTTAAGTATGGGATTTTCTAAGTAAATAAATGCAAATTTAAATGACCGTGATGTCAATTTCAAATAAATTCGCTAAATTGTTCTTGCGAGACCGGCCGTAGTTTGATTAATCTTGCATGTTACTCAGGGCGATGGAATTAAGTATATAAAGTGTAAATTAGTCAGAATCTAATAGTTTTAGGTAAGGCAATAGAGCAGCGTTTCCTAACCGGCTTTCAGCGGAAAATAGTAACAAATACTAACACTGTATAACCCGGAAGGTAATTGTGTAATGTTTGATATATTCCCAGAGAAGTTTTTATAAAGGCCTGACAAAGCATTAGAGTTTGGTGGTACATTTTCTTTTTCATTTCGAGATAAACTATCGTGTATTAGTGCAGTTTTCATATTTTAGTATGTATGAGAAAGCTTTTTCCTATTAAGAAAACTTGAAGAGAAAGTATAAAAATCATCTGTTATTGATGAAATTAGGGTGTAAATATAACCAAGAAAGATGTTTATAATCATGTACAAAATCATGTTATTTTTTCGATTTTTTGTGTTATTTGTTTTTTGTGGATATTTTATATTGATAAATTGGTAATTTTCAATTAATTTGTAATCAAAGATAAAAATCAATGTATACCCTTAAATAAAGCGCTAACGTCTGTCTGTCCAGGTTCCTTAGGGAAGAGAGTTGACCGCAGCCCCGGGACAGCTATAGAAAAATTTTAAAATTATAATGATTATGGAATGTAAATTAGAAGTTAATAGGAGTTTTTACACTTTAACATTTTTTGATTCCCCCAAACATACAGATAAAAAAATAAAGTTCGTTGTTTGGACAATGGTTCAGCCAGTATAAAAAACGAGTGCAATAACCCAAAAAAAAAAAATTATAAAAAAATAGGAAACGCTTGAGTGTTTCAGCTGAGAATCCAAAAACAAATGGTTCATTCTAATGGAATCGCGTTTGTCATTTGCAATAGGGTATTTGACTATTATTGGAAAACCATCTTAGTGTCTTTATTCCTTCCTTCTACATTGTAAATGCATTATTTTTCGTAATTATTTCCTCAATATTTCATAAAAATCAGCGTTAAAAATTGAATCACAAAAAGTCCCGCCAAAACGATACTTTCTGTTGTGTGACGTCACCCGATAGTAGATGTCAAATCGGCCCATATGGTCTGTCAGCATCGGCATCGTCGCCGTTTGGTAATTGTGTTGTATGATGTGTTGTTTTCACAATTTCTACATAAAAATGGGTTATAAATGGTGTATAAATCCACAATGCAGAAATACGTCAAGAAAAACTCCGGGTAAACTATTTATAGCTGTTCCGCAAGATTTGAAACTGCAAAAAAAGTGGTTGGCTCGTAGAAATCCCAATGAAATAAATAGCGACCAATACAAGTGTTTTTTGTTGTGAAGATTACTTCGACATAAGTAGAACTGACTAGAATAAGTTATCTATCGTATTTTCGAACCAGGTAGTATCTGATCTGACAGCTTAAGGTTAGAGCTATCCTAACCTACAAAGTTATGCTTACATGGCACTTTAGTGCTATTAAATTCAAACGGAAGAAGCATAAGAGCGCGTTCGGATAACTCGGTATTGTACGGTGAGAGCGACGCGCTGCATAATAGGCGGACTAACGTCATACGGCGTTTATCTGCATATAGGAGAGAGACAGCCGACCCAGGTTATCTGAGCATTGCTCTCCCCATACCCTACCCTGACAAACCGAACGCGCTCTAAGCGTACTAACGAATGACGTCACTGGAGACTGAGCCAATTACAGAGCGCTTTCAATCACGTGGTAGGACGTGAATAAAATTCAATTTTAATTTTGGTTTTTAATAGAAATAAAGCATATTTTTTTTAAAGTAATAACAAATAGTTTTCTTAAACTGTAATCTATTAGGATGACTATAATACAAGCCATATTTTTCATACAGTCGAATACCCTATTATAATATTGCCATATTACATTTTGACATTTTTGCGTACACAATTGAATTTATAATTCCTAATATATATTTCTTCTTTTAAAATGATTTATGACGAAAGTGAAGCCGGGAGAGAAGTAAATTTTAAAAGTTATAAAAAATGTCGGACTCAATGAAATATTGATTTCCGGGTGGAAACCGCGTTAAGGACTTTGAAGCAGTCAACGTTTCGCGCTCTGTTGTAGACTCTATTGTAGACCGTGGAAGTCTACAATATAGATATTACGGACTCAGCCCGGGATCGATGCCTATCCAGGGCATTGCTCTAACCGCTAAGCTACCGAGGCCTGTGACGTAAATAGATATAATTCGTCATTTCAGTCCGTAATTTTTAATAACTTTTAAAATTTACTTCTCTCCCGGCTTCACTTTCGTCAAAAATTATTTTAAACCAATTCCTTAGGAGGGCACACCGAGTAAACCAGTTCCTATGTATATATTTCTTCGTTTACCTATACGTAGTTTTCACATTACTAAAAATTATTTCTGTCAATGGGGTATTCCGGTGTTTTTAAAATTGTCATTTTTTATAAAGTATGGGTGCTACTGTTTGCTACTTCACAAGTAAAATATCAAACACTGTTTTAAATTAAGAGAAATCGTTGTTTGAAGTTTGAATTAGGATTGGTCTTTGTGACGTCACAAAGACCGCTCAAAGTGAGCGACTTGACAACGTTGCTATATCTAGGGTGCACGTAGTAAACTTTTGTCTTCTGTTGTGTCAACGTTTAGAATCGCTCGTTTGTTGACACCTACTTTGGTTATTGAGGTTATATCAAACACTTGTTCAAAATGTATAAACTCCAACGCCGACATTGTTCTGTGCCGGGCTATAACAGCAGTAGAACAGTAACTTCTGATAAGATTTTCTTTACATTGCCGACTAGCGAGATGAGAGATGTTTGGCTTCAAGTTTCAATGATCAAATCATCTCTCAAAAAAGGTACCTTTATTCGTTGTCAAACAACAGGGTCGCCAACCGTCAACTTGGCCGATCAGCTGTTCGAGAGCTGCCCGCTGTTGCCACCGCTACTAGGGATCGGTAATCATCGTGTATTTCCGAGGGTGGTCGGTGAATTCAAACGAAATGCACTTTTAATTGCAATTATCTTATAGAAAAACTAAATTAAAAAGCTCATAGCTTAACTATGTGAATCCTCATAAATTGTACAATAGGTTAAGCCGAATATCTGCTTAAATTTTGACATGACCGCAATACCCTATTATGTCGCATTGATTAGCTTCGTACATAATAGAGGGTATAAGTAAATCATGTAGTAGGTTTTATCGAAATCTCATCTCTCAGAAAAAAAAACAAACAAATTTTGAATATAAAATAAACAACGGAGTCCACAAACATGCCCTTGGTATTTATTTCAAGCGAATATAACACAGCACATTGAATACAAGAGTTAGTACACGCATTTTGACGTATGTAATTATTAGTTGAAGATCTTTCTGAAACTGTTGCTCTAAACAATATTTTTTAAACAAATACACTGGTTCCAATTTGGTTTAAAATTATAACTCCATTGACACACCAAACAATAATTAATTTTGCTAGCCATAAAGTGAGGAGGTTTTTATTTCTTTTTATGTATTTTTATTTAATGTTACTTAAAGTACTTTATACATTGTACTTTATACATGTTTTTTTTTTTTAAATAAATCCCCAGCAGTTTTTGTGGGTGTCGGACCATACACATGTATGAACGGCCCTGTATGAATCAATGTATTTTTCTAGTGCCCAGAGCCTCTAAACCAAATTTAGGCATTCAAAAACAGTGGCTAATAACCTTCTTTAGGTAACCAAGCATTTATAGATAAAATATGTTACTGATCACGATGTTTCATTAATTACCGTTTTTTTAATGATTTAGATAAACCAGCATCATTCGAACAGGAAACATTCGTCTTAAAAATACAGTTGTACAACTGTTATGTCATTAATCTTAAAAAAAAATAAATAAAGACGTCAGACTAAAGGAAAACGATATCAGTGCGCTTGACCCGGATGTATAACAGCGCGCGTTAAAACCAAAAACGTTTTATCTGAAACTTGCTTAAATCTAAAAGCACTGAAAACTGAAGTACTGAAGATCTTAAGCTTGTTAGTCACTGGAGCCAACTAATTTAAATTTTTTAAAAATTCGACGTTTAGAATTACTGTTTCAGTTGATATTGAAGCAATATTATTTGCAAATGTTGGGCAAATAAATAGAAATTTAAGCTTTTACGCAAAACTAACACGCAACATATACGTTTCTAGACAAGGTCTCCGCAGCAATCGGATTTATTACCACACTTATACATCGTTTACTGTTGTATAAATTATATCAATTCTTATAAATGCACCATTAATTTTACGATTGTCTATAAAACGGAGCATTGGGACGTGTTGGGAAGTTTGACGTTTTGTTATTAATTTACTACTTCTGGCGTTTATTGACTCGCAATGTATTATGCAAACGGATTATTGTATCAATCGATCGACAATAGAATGCAACACAATGAATTAGAATTCAGTTAGCGCCATGCGAGGCAATGCATCGTGTGCAGCAACGAAAGTGTTAGATATGCAATTGGGTCAAAAAGTATATATTGTAATTGATATTGTATAATAGAAATACTGGTTGAAATGCACTTTTACCGGCAGGCAAGAATGTCGGGGGTGTAATTCGTAAACCGGTCAACGTTGGTTCGTACACGCCCAGTTCGTGCCTGTAGACATTTCTATGGCAAAGTTATGGCACATGAGTCAGGTGGTCTGGACACTCTTGTAATTGTGATTTTGTAATTGTAACTCCTATTAACACCATGTCTACAATTAACATATGTTTTGTATTCGATCTACAATTGAATCGGCGAGTTCGCAAACAGTACAAGTCCAAAATTGGCCATTTTGAACTGAAATAGCCAAAATGTTCACTAAGATTTATTCTATCAAATAGGACAATGCTTGGGCGAAATAAACAAGTTCAAAACAGTGCTTTTTTGCTTGCTCATGCAACGCGTTTCTACTCAGTTTCTACTGATATAAGTCGTAAACATTCGCCAACTTCGTAATTTGTATTCAAATCTTTGTTGAGGTACGCCGAAGTAATCAATATGAACATGAATATCAAAAAGGTAAATAATATTAAAAAAGTCCACTAGTATGTAACTGGTGAAAATTTAGAATTTTACTACCACGTGACTTCCGGACCGACTACCACCGTAGAAGAGGACATTTAATACTATAATGTATATATAATCATCAAACTCTATATCATACTCTATCATGTCGCCATATATGTATAGGGTTAGTAATTTTAATTTAATTTGCCAGCTTGAATATTTAATTTGTTATGCTATTTCATAGTTATTTTTTCTTGATTTTTTTATTTTTTTTATCTGTGATCGGTTAATTGCTAATAACTCAAAGATGACGCATTTTATAACAACATTAACAATTCGAAAAGAATTAGCAGTAAATTAAGAAGAGAACTTTTAAAACAAGATCCAATTATTGATACCATAGTTTTGAAAGCTTTTGTCGAGCAAAGAATATATGTACGGATAAATTTTTTTAAATTTTACTTTTCAACAGCAAAAAAAAATCTAAATATTTAGCGAAGAGTAGCTGATATTAAAAATAAAATTACAACAAAGATGAGAAAATTTGTACAATAAAGCTTCTTACTGATTTTTTATTTTTTCTTTGTACGTATGTTCTAACCAAACATTGTAATCAGGACAAGCCAATGAGTGGTTTAATAAGCAAGTTGTACCAATACTACCAATACTGATTTAGTTATAGTTTTTCTAATTATTTATCTGTAGAGTCTTTAAACCAAACATTCGACTTCAATTCCTGATAATTTTAGTGTTTCAATCCCCAATTTGCATGGTTGCAAAAATATGTGGTTGCCGTTATACCACCTTCGACTCCGGCTCTTGATTTTGTTTGTAGGTTGACTCCACTCACTGAATTTCTGCTAAATTTTGATTCCAACTGCAGAGACCTGGTTTAGCACAACACATTTCTTTAATCGGACATACATTACATACTAATGTACTTATTCAGCATTATTAACAAATTATTGAAATAGCATGTTGTGATAATCACATTCATCATTTTTTTTTTCATCCTAATCATTTAAAAATGATCACAATAAAGATGCATTTATTTTTTCAATATAATTATGCACCTACTTAACCTAAATCATACAACGAAATGAGCATTCAAATTGGTGGCAGCGCACGACTCTAGTGACGTCACGATCTCCCTTTACCCCTCAAACTGAGAAATCTCGTACTTGGATAACCTTACTACTTTATATACCTTGGTGCAGGACCACTAATTGATAGAAAAATCGATTTTTTTATGGAGAGGACTAGTTATCTCTGCAATTGTTTATTTTAGCAATGTTGTGTGCTAGTACTTTTTTGTGCAGTATTTTCAGGGTAAATACAATTTGAGATTAAGGAACAACATGGGCTGTTTTTCAATATACTTTTTTTCATTTTCAAGTTTGTTGTGACTCAATTTAGACTATTAACTAAAAAATAATAATATTGGCTGTATGTCTCTTATGCTCTTATCAATTACTTATGTCATTTACAACAAATAACACAAGATGAAAATATTACAAATCAATCTTGACCCCCCCCCCCTGGAAGATTTTGTAAAAGCGTCAGTGCCTAATAGTCATAGTAAACAAAAGAAATACAATATGGCTATGAATAACTCCATTACGTTGGTGTGTTGTAATAAATAAAATAGGCAGTAGCTTTCCAACGTTTTTATTCAATTTGTTCTTATGGCGACATGTTTCGTGTTCTAAGACACGTCTTCAGGCCAAGCTGAAATTACAGAACAACGTCAGTACAAAACAACTTACAAAAATGCACATCCTCAATATTACATACATTAAACAGTTTAAAAATAGGGGCGGGGGGGGGGGAAGTCGTCTCTGTGCTTACAAACATGCTTCATTTAATTAGCAAATATATTTCTTAATATAATGAGTTAGGGGGAGGGATGTCATTAAGCAGTCAACAGCATACAGATCATTATAAGATTAATTGGTACATACCGTCGAGCGGCAAATCACTTCGTAAAAACAATTTCGAGGTTATGGAGAACAACAGCATATAGAAAACTTGTCCCAACTTCGCTTTCGGCGGTCGTGCGTTTTAATGCTACGGGAGGGAGACAAAAAACAATTTAAAGTGTCAATTCTAGATAGTAACATTGCTCTAATCACTATTAAAAACTTAAAAATTACAATACCTTGTACACGCGTGCATCTAAAAATAAATCAGTCAACTCAAGGTCATGGTATTGGTGGCGTCCTAAATATGAGTGTTTGGCGGGAGTTTCAAAAAGTGTCTATAAATAGTCTATATGAGGGAATGTCCGTCTGTTCGTTCATTAACAGCTCTGGTGTTTCTCTCTGATGTCTATAAATTTCCAACTCTTCAAGGATTGTCATTTTCTTAGATTTACCAATTTGATGAATGAGTTTAACGTTAGATACATCTACTGTGTGTCCAGTCTCTGCAATGTGGCTGTGTACCTTTGAATTAATGTCAGTTAGATGTTCCCTAAATCTTGTTCTAATGTTTCTACCTGATTGTCCAATATAGAATTTATCACAGTTTTGGCAGTTGATCTTATATATACCACTCTTGTCCAGAGGGTCGATTATTTCCTTATTATTTCTGATGTAGTTGTATGATTTGGTGTTACTTTTGAACACCGTGGATATTTGGAATTTATTTAGTGCGTTCTTAATCTTGTATGAAATTCCACCGTGGAAATCTAAAGCCAGATATTTATTATGTGTTGCGTGGTGTGGATATATGGTGCTAATTATGTTTCTGTCATGTATTGCGTTGTAAATGTGTTGTAGAAATTTTATGTTGTATCCATTCTTTCGGCCTATTTGCAAAATGATTTTTAATTCGGTGTTATAGCTATCAGTGTTCATTGGTATTATGTTAGCTCTATGAAAGAAATATCGAAACGCGGACTGTTTGTTTGCAAGGCTATTGAAAGAATCTCGTGGTATTACAGTGTCTGTTGTTGTCGGTTTTCTGTAAATATCAAATTTCAATCTGTGGTTATCTATGTCTTTTGTTATAGCTATATCCAAGAATATCAATTTGTTGTTTAGTTCTTTTTCCACAGTGAATTCAAGCACCCCCAAATTGTTAAGTATCGTGTGCAATGCAGTTATCTGTGCATCACTTCCCTCATAAATAATAAAAAAAAAACCAGCATGATTCCATAGTAACAATTGTAAACTGTCGAGGTCTGTCGTAGATTTTCTGTTGCTAAGGATTTTTTTCTTGTACAAAATAACTGGCATTACAAGTCCCAGTCACTTAGTTCTTCACATTATATAAGAGAAACCTTGAGCATGGAGAACTAAGGCCTACGGGAACATCAGTCGTTTGTTCTGCTAATATTAGCTTTGCGCAATATTGTCGATTAGTATAAGGATGTACGGTACGACGACACTAGTATCGGTAAACTATACGAAATTACTACTGGAAGGCTACGGACATGTGGTTATTATCATAATAAGTATGTAATTCGATTCAAATCAAACTTGATTGCTGTCTAATCGTTTGTGAGAATCGTGCTGCTAAGTGGCATACCAAGGATAGTCTATGAGGATGGGACAACATTTTTTAAGATTAGCTTTATTTACATATTTTTTGGTGTTGGTACGAACTCTGTGTTGGAGTGAATAATTTCCAAAATGCTACGATTAAAGAGAAACATTGTGCCTCTATTTTTAATATATTACACTTTAATATGTGGCATGAAGCAACCCATTTTCATCCGCGTTAAATTCAGAAATAACAAAAGTAGAAGTGAATTTTAAACAAAATTTTGGATTTCGTCGCAGTTAATACGCCAGGTAACGACAGTTACTTATATTATTACATACGTTTGTATCTAGATAGGTATATAATTGTATACCTCTGCATGTACATTACTCATTCGTTGTGCTCACAAGCTTTTATACTTTTCTACAGTTCAGCTGCATGATCACCATAGTTACTGCCATTGTAGATTGAGACATATTGACCACACCCTGTGCAGGGAAAGCGGTAATTATTTTATTTTTGTAAATTACCGTTGAAATTAAAATTATTAATTTCAAATATTAAACTACCACGTAAATAAAAATTAAAAATGGTAAATTACGTTGGCTTAAATTACCGAGTAATTAAAACTTCAAAATGGTCATTTACGCTGGTTTAAAAATAAAAATGTTTGGTAAATAAAAGTCATTATTTTCTAGATAACTAGCATCTGACTAAGGATTTCCGTAAATTCCGTAAATTTCCGTAATTAATTTTTTCGGTAAATTACCGCTGAAATTAAAATAATTTCAAATTTAAATTACTAAGTAATTAAAAATTGCAATTGGTAAATTATATTTTTTTAAATTACCGGGTAATTCAAAATGATAATTTACCGATTAGAATAAGTTATGTAAAAAAAAATTGGGTACAGCCTTATAAGCAGTGGCCGGACAAAAATTTATATTTTCCAGGGTCGTGCATGGGACACGTGCTGGTGGGGACGCGGTAGCCGGTCTGGCTTCGGCTCATGGTGTACATACCACTACACCTGCTTTGGCGTTGATCGAGTACAGTCGCTTGCCTTGTTTCAATTTCCGCTTCGTCGATAGATAATTTGAGCAGTTTCTTTCAATTGTGTTGTTTCTTGAAATTTTGTGTGAATATCTGTTTTTATTTTCCATTTCAAATTTGTTCTTCTGTTTTATACTTAGAGTTGAATTATTTTTTTATTTTATAGTTGTACTTAGTTTGAAAATCCTGCAATTTTTTTGCTAGCTGAGTTTGGCAATACTTTCACGTTCGTTAAGAAAGGGGAAGTGGTTTGCAATTTCTGCTCACGAAATTTAATTATTCGTAGTAAACAATGTCTTCGGACTCATGTAAAAACAAAAAAACACATGTAAAATGTATCAGGAACGTCAACTAAAAACTTTTTTGATGATTTATGTGAAACATTTATTTCTGCTAATATACCTTTCACAAAAATTAATAATCCCGTTTTTAAAAAAATTATCAAGAAGTATACTGGACGAGACTTACCCGATGAATCCACAATTAGAAAATATTACGTACAAGGGCAATATGACAAAACAATTTCTAAAATAAAGTCAAAACTATCCGATAAATATATTTCGGTTTCTGCAGATGAAACTACGGAAATGAAGGGTAGATGTGTGGTCAACGTCGTTGTCAGATTGTTGGACCCGCAAGACTTATATAAACCCTATTTAATATCTACTCAGTTTCGCTGTACCGTCAAAGCTGAAGAGATATGTACAATAGTAAATGACGCCATAAAAAAAGTAGGAATCACAGACGCTACCAAAGTATTACGGTTTATTTCTGACGCTGCTGCGATTATGTTAAAACTTGGAAAATTACTTAAACAACATTTTTCAATTAACATAATCTTCATTTGACATGTTTTGCACACACTATTCATAGAATTTGTGAATTTATTCGGGAAAAATTTCCAGACGTGAATACGCTAATAAGCACATGAAAAAAATGTTTATTGAAAGCTCCTTCCAGATTGTCTCTTTACAAGGAAAAGTGTCCTAATCTACCTTTGCCACCACAACCAGTTATTACGAGGTGGGGTACATGGTTAGAAGCGGCAATTTTTTATGCAAGAAACTTTGATATCATCAAACCCTTCGTCTTAAATTTGCCTGATGAAGCAGTTAGTATTAAAGACTGCAAAAAGTACTATCATTACAAGATTTGCATGAACAATTAAAATTTATTGATACCAATTTTGCGCAAGTATTGCCAACCATAAAGTTTCTAGAACAACAAAATGTTGAACTGAAAACTGCAAGCAGTTTTCAAAGGATTGAATCTCTGTACGAAAGGTTACGAAGCATTGAAGCACCAATCAGTAAAAAATTACAAAAAAAAATTGATGCGGTAGTAGGTACATAGAAATCCGGATTTTAATATTTTAAAACAAATCTCTACGAATTCATTTACGGATGAAGGAATTTCTCAAAAATATTCCAATTTGGTGTTGGTTTATTCTTTTGCGCCTGTGACTAGCTGCGATGTAGAAAGATCATTTTCAAGGTTTAAAGACATTTTAACATCTAAGCGAAATAATTTTACTGAAGATAATTTAGAAAAATATGCAGTAATACAATCGTTCAATGCATATCCAAGAAATGAGTAAAATATTTCAGTGGACACGTGTTGCATATAGTAATAAGTAATAAGACTAATAAGTTATTAGTCTTATTACTTTATATTAATTCGGTATATCTTGATGCGGTTCACTACAATGTAGGTATGTGAGTTTTTGGTTATGCATATCTTATAAGCGATCTGTCGAAAGCCAAACTAGATTTTTCTCGTGTTCACTTATTTATAAACTAGGTCATTAACTACCTATCTATCCGCACAATGCTACTGCTGGCAACCGTGTGCAATAGTTGCAGTTTTTGCCTCGCTAATATCGCCAATTTGTAGGGAACTGGGTTACTGCATTCTTTAATTATTAATTGCTAAATATTACTGCACTTTTTCGCGAATTTCATGGTCAGAGGAAGGCCGGTCAACACTTTCAGTTACGAGTGGACATAGATCTCGAGATGGCGACTCGTGTGTGATAGCAATGAGATAAATTACGTACGTCTTCCTGTTGCTTTTTTCCGCGTAAGATCAAGGCAGTTCAAGTAAGTCGTACTTGAGGAGTTAATAATCAATTTTCCGGTGCGCTTACGCATTATTAACCTTAAGATTGAAGGTAGCTCCTGAGGAATGTGTTATCCGGAGCTGCTTCTTAGGTAGTCCTCGTAACACGTCTCTCATTATCACGTGTTTATTCTATGAAGTTCATTTACAATTTATAAGATGAAGGTTAAATTGTTTTCATAGCATTCTATTCAAAGTTCTTTATTCCTTTTTTTATTAGTAAAAAGAGTCGATGCAATCTTGCCTTAATATGTAAATCAATGTTGCTTGTTTTTACTCTCTTGGAGTCAATTTGACCAGACGGTTTTTTTAGGTTGTTTACCCATAACAAAATTTAGCTTGGACTAAATAGAGACATTTATCAAATGCATTTATAGCAGTTTTGGGTATTTTATCCTGACCTAACGCTGTCACTGACGCGGAACGTGAAAATTTATGGTTTGCTACTGCGGACCAGAAACGAGTTTGTTTGACATTGTGAAATGTTTAACGCTTATATAGAATTGTGTGTAAACCTGGTTTTGCCCGATACTGTAACTCTGTAACCATTCTTGGATGAGCAGGACGCTATTGTTACCCAATGATATCATTTCTGTGCCCTAAAAATAAGTTTTAATTTTTGATGTGGCTTTTTTTTACTATTTTGTAAAATCTAGTGTTTTACCATTTTTACGAATAAAAACCGTTAGAGTAGAAGGTTACTAGAAGGTTGTAGGCCTTTTTAAGTTTGTTTTCCTCCGAAGAACAGCAGTTTTGACTCATGATTAGAAACAATGAAATACGAATCAGATAATAGGTTTGGAGAATTAAAGCCATGTAGTTACATCCGTATTATACGTCGTATTTTTGCGCGTGCTTTATAAGACTGTAGTAGGTATAATAGTTTTCTGTCGATCGTTTATTTATGAGTATGTATAGTGAATACACTGGTATATTATTTGATAAGCACATGTTTATACACTGGCTGTATAAATAACAGGCTGTTTATACACCTCGTGTATAAACTTTATGCTCGCGATTTATATCCGTTATGTGCGAGTCAAATACGACATTTTATCTACGATTCATAAATTCTATTTTATATCAATTATTTTAAATGTATTTGTCAACGGTGGCGAGGCAAACTATCAAATAACTGCCAACCATATAGGTTTTGGCAGACTTAATAGTAGTTCCGTATAATTATGACAGTTCCTTTGAATAATGAAGACATTATTCAAACGAACTGTCATTATTATACAAACCTACTGTCATCATAATCATCGCTGTGTATCATGGTAGAGCTTATTCAGTTATAGATACGTAGGCAATGAACTTATTGTATGTGAGTCGTTGATACATTTGTTAAACAGCTCCATAAATAGAATAGAAAATACGTAAAATGAAACCATCCAATCAAAACACTGTCAGTGTCACTTAAACTCAAATGACCTCGACGAAGAAAATCTTTGTATATAGACACCACTAGAAGAATATGATCGAATAAAAAAATGTAGTAACCAACTTGAATATTAACGACAATTAATGATCGCTCGTGCGTTAATAAATCTCAATCATTAATCGCTCTTGTTAATATACTTGTTGGTTAAATACCTACATATTAGTATTCAGTGGTGCTCTGAAAAAGTGAGCACCATGGTATGCAAAACGTCAGCAACTACGAATTTTGACACACGGCATAACTCGGAAAAAATTTATTTTCTAAAAGTAGTTTTTCTACTTTGCATTCACAATGCACACATTGTAACACTGTTTTCAGTGTTACAATTAACACATTGTAATACCGAAAACAGTAACATTTTTGTCTGATTGGTACACAGTGATATCAAATGCCATATGTCAAATGTACAATACATAACCCAACATAACCACACACTGCATCTTCTTAATCGCTTGCAATCACATAAACTGCGAAATATCAAAATTCTATACATATTTAAACATGGGTGTAGCCTGCTATAGTATGGCCAAAGGATTGGGGCTTTCTTAGTTTTGCTGTGTTCATCAAAATACGCCAGCATGACGTTTACGGTGATGTTTTACGACTCTAGTAAGTGATCGTTATCATTCTTTTCAACTAAACATCAAATACCCTTTTCAGATATAATTCAAGGACGACATTTACTTTAATAGGGTATTATGCGAAGATCAAACCTACATCGTAGATACGAACGATTTTAATTACCGCTGCGAGATTGTATATGTGCAATAAATGGTTTATCAGCATACACGTACGAAGCTATAGTACATTTAAAGTGTAGAGGATTTCTTAGTTTATGTAACGTATAAGTTTTCGGTAATATTTTGGACGCTTGGATGCTCGGTTCAATTCATATTCGTTTTTGTCCGTCGCTTTCGACTTCGTCTTAGTTCTGGTTGTGTGCAACGTATTTGTATTACCTCCATCACATGTAATTTTACTAAGTATAATTTATTCTAATAAACTACTTTGCCGAAATTAGAATTGGGTTTCAATTATAAGTGCTTGTAAATATATAAGCCGCAACGGCTACGTAGCGGAATTAGATAGACACCGCTATCAAACGTTAAGCGTTATAACAATTATTTAGTAAGTTCTTGTTCTTCGAAGTAACTAATCAGTCACCGCCAAACACTTCTATTCTGATTATTATACTTATGAAACCACTATTTTAAAGTTAACTTTTTAGGTTAAGTTTCATGTATTTGTCACAGTAGGGTTAAAAGTGTTGCCCCAAGCTCCATTATGATCATCGTTGCGACCTCGCTGAATATTTATTCAAACTTGTAGGCTAAAGTAGAGTAAAATTATTCACAATTAGATTTTGTCATGATTTTATCTCATCGATATTATCCTTAACGAAGTTGACAGTTACTACAGTGCGGCCACGTGGTACCCGCAAAATACCCTAGATTCTAATTTAGCGCGATATAGTAACCACAATTTCTAAACTTATATAAAATTAATGACGCAAACTAGAAAAAATAGTATATTACACTCGTTTTATAAGACGTATTGGTGCTCGTTCCATTTGGAACTCCAAAACAACTCGTACGCCAATTTGACGTCTTATAAAACTTGTATAATAATATACTATTATTGCTAACAGATAGTGGTGAAAATGATTTTCCATATATTTTTGACGTCTTTAAATTTGTTTGTATAAAATCAGTATAAAATAAAACGGCTGAATAATTCTCTAATTCCACGCCACGTGATAAAAGAGTACACGTCTGATTCGTGTACTCAAAGAAAGAGTTTTGAGTGAAAAAATCAAATACTATATTGATATTTCTAGTTATATTGATAACTAGTTCTAGTTATCATCAGCTTCTTGCAAAATGTTCCAGGCTTTGATTACAAGATATAGGCGTAAATATTTGATGCGTGTTGTTTGATTAGTATCGTAAAATGCATGAACGCACTGTCAGTCGTAATTGTGCCATTATTTCAAATAATTTTTTTGATCAACGTTCAAAGGAGTACCTACTTCGTTGGCTCATTATTAGGACACCTGTGTAACCATATTATATGCATTACGACCAATATAAATATATCGTGGATTTTTATTACTATTATTATTATTATTCTGAAAAAAGTAAAGCAATTGTAATTAATATTCAAATTTAAGCTGTAATTTCTTATAACTAAAGCAAATATCTATAAATAATGGAGCATGATTAAATTATTACCATCGTGCACTGAATTATATAAATATAGATATACTTTCATTTCTATCTTTTTGTAAATAACTTTGTATTTGTTTAATAAATAGCGAATAATGTTTCGCATTTGAAGCATTATCTATAAATGATAGATATAGAATGTAACATTGTAATGAAGTCATTGGACTACGTCGTAAAATTGTGAATGTGGTATTTTTTTGAGTACTCTGAATCATGTAACAATGCAGAGGGATTCTAAACAGTAATGCTGCTGTAGTTATATACATAACTTTGGGCGCATAAACAAGAAGGGATATTGCCGGACTCTGAAACCATAACAGTAATGGTTGACCATAGATTGCGAATACGGCAGTATAGGTTGCCCGGACAGAGGGCAGGAGCCCTACAACCCCTTATTTTATAGTCAGTTTAATTATAATACGACTGCAAGGGCAATTTCCCAACGCAAATGCGTCCGCACAAAGAAAATTATATTTACGGTGTCATCCAACTGTAATTTCACACCATCTGCGTTTGCACAGAAAATTATACGTTCATTCGATATTCAACCGTTTTTGTATGATTTTTGTTAATGGACAAATAAAAATACTAATGCCTAATATAGGGTGTTTCAAAATATGTAGGGAAATAACGACTAACCTTTAAGGAGCATCAAGGACGTAATTTACATGTTCTGTCAAATAACGTACGGTCCAATTTAACGCATTCTCGAGAAAATTAATAAAGAAAAACGTTTTCCAATCCTGTTCAGTGGGAGAAAATTGTCAACATCACTTATGCACAGTAAAAAAAAATTACAGGAATGTACATGGTTACAAATACGCCAGTCATAACTTCCGTACCATTCGATATACAAAAAATCCCATTACTCCAGCGTAATCAGCGTCAAAAACTGTACCATGGACCAAAATCTTGATAAAAAACGTTTTTCTATAATTTTAAATTTGAAGTAGCGCACCTAACTCGAAATCTAGGCCCCGTGTCGATATGAAACCTTCGCTATCTTACGAAAATGAGTGCGCTGATTACGAATTTACACAGAACAGGTCTCTATCTCTACTGGTTACAGAGTTGTGCTCAAATTACGTTTTTTTAAATAACACTAAAATAAGCGAATTGGACCACATAACTTCAAAATGGTACTTCTTAGGCATATAAGAGTCTACATATTCTTGATGTACTCGGCGAGAGCAATCATTTGGTGGTGGGTAAATCTCTCTATCGCCAACGGTTGCGAAGATCATTTTTTTCTATCTGAATGCGCTAAATTTAGACTGAAAAAATAATTAAAGTTTTTTGAGAGCTAGAGCATTCTTATGTAGTTATGTTTATGCATTGGGACGTGCTGAGTTCAATTGTGAGCTCGGTTTTCCCGTAAAGCGTACGGTACGCTCAGAAAATGTAAAACTATGATTTTCGCGGTTTTTCGCGATTTTCTCGCGAACCGAGCATCTTAGAGCAACGCGGTCATCAGAAATGTTTTCCTCGGCCAATTTCCTATCCAGTAACGTCGGAATCGTTAAAATCAATTGGTTAGATCAAACACAGTTCGCTTTGACATTTCCAAATATAGTAAAATGGCAGTTTTTTGCAGTTTTTGATACTTTGGCAAGTCATTACTTCCGTACCGTTCGATATACAAAAAATCCCATTACTCCAGCGTAATCCGCATCAAAAACTGTACCATCGACCAAAATCTTAATTGGATGGGAAGTAGTTTTGCTTTTGCCAACTGGACAAAATTTTGATAAAAATCGTATTTCTATAATTTTAAATTTGAAGTAGCGCACCTAATTCGAAATCTAGGCCCCGTGTCGATATGAAACCTTCGCTATCTTACTAAAATGAGTGCGCTGATTACGAATTTACACAGAACATGTCTCTATCTCTACTGGTTACAGAGTTGTGCTCAAATTACGTTTTTTTAAATAACACTAAAATAAGCGAATTGGACCACATAACTTCAAAATGGTACTTCTTAGGCATATACAAGTCTACATATTCTTGATGTACTCGTCGAGAGCCATCATTTGGTGGTGGGTAAATCTCTCTATCGCCAACGGTTGCAAAGTTCACTTTTTTTCTATCTGAATGTGCTAAATTTAGACTGAAAAAATAATTAAAATTTTTTGAGAGCTAGAGCATTCTTATGTAGTTATGTTTATGCATTGGGACGTGCTGAGTTCAATGGTGAGCTTGGTTTTCCCGTAAAGCGTACGGTACGCCCAGAAAATTTAAAACTGTGATGTTCGCGGTTTTTCGCGATTTTCTCGCGAACCGAGCATCTTAGAGCAACGCGGCCATCAGAAATGTTTTCCTCGGCCAATTCCTATCCAGTAACGTCGGAATCGTTAAAATCGGATGGTTAGATCAAACACAGTTCGCTTTGACATTTCCAAATATAGTAAAATGGCAGTTTTTTGCAGTTTTTGATACTTTGGCAAGTCATAACTTCCGTACCGGTCGATATACAAAAAATCCCATTACTCCAGCGTAATCAGCATCAAAAACTGTACCATCGACCATAATCTTAATTGGATGGGAAGTAGTTTTGCTTTTGCCAACTGGACAAAATTTTGATAAAAATCGTATTTCTATAATTTTAAATTTGAAGTAGCGCACCTAATTCGAAATCTAGGCCCCGTGTCGATATGAAACCTTCGCTATCTTACTAAAATGAGTGCGCTGATTACGAATTTACACAGAACAGGTCTCTATCTCTACTGGTTACAGAGTGGTGCTCAAATTACGTTTTTTTAAATAACACTAAAATAAGCGAATTGGACCACATAACTTCAAAATGGTACTTCTTAGGCATATAAAAGTCTACATATTCTTGATGTACTCGTCGAGAGCAATCATTTGGTGGTGGGTAAATCTCTCTATCGCCAACGGTTGCAAAGTTCATTTTTTTCTATCTGAATGTGCTAAATTTAGACTGAAAAAATAATTAAAATTTTTTGAGAGCTAGAGCATTCTTATGTAGTTATGTTTATGCATTGGGACGTGCTGAGTTCAATGGTGAGCTTGGTTTTCCCGTAAAGCGTACGGTACGCCCAGAAAATTTAAAACTATGATCTTCGCGGTTTTTCGCGATTTTCTCGCGAACCGAGCATCTTAGAGCAACGCGGCCATCAGAAATGTTTTCCTCGGCCAATTCCTATCCAGTAACGTCGGAATCGTTAAAATCGGATGGTTAGATCAAACACAGTTCGCTTTGACATTTCCAAATATAGTAAAATGGCAGTTTTTTGCAGTTTTTGATACTTTGGCAAGTCATAACTTCCGTACCGGTCGATATACAAAAAATCCCATTACTCCAGCGTAATCAGCATCAAAAACTGTACCATCGACCATAATCTTAATTGGATGGGAAGTAGTTTTGCTTTTGCCAACTGGACAAAATTTTGATAAAAATCGTATTTCTATAATTTAAAATTTGAAGTAGCGCACCTAATTCGAAATCTAGGCCCCGTGTCGATATGAAACCGTCGTTATCTTACTAAAATGAGTGCGCTGATTACGAATTTACACAGAACAGGTCTCTATCGCTACTGGTTACAAAGTTGTGCTCAAATTACGTTTTTTTTAAATAACACTAAAATAAGCGAATTGGACCACATAACTTCAAAATGGCACTTCTTAGGCATATAAAAGTCTACATATTCTTGATGTACTCGTCGAGAGCAATCATTTGGTGGTGGGTAAATCTCTCTATCGCCAACGGTTGCAAAGTTCATTTTTTTTCTATCTGAATGTGCTAAATTTAGACTGAAAAAATAATTAAAATTTTTTGAGAGCTAGAGCATTCTTATGTAGTTATGTTTATGCATTGGGACGTGCTGAATTCAATGGTGAGCTCGGTTTTCCCGTAAAGCGTACGGTTCGCCCAGAAAATTTAAAACTATGATTTTCGCGGTTTGTCGCGATTTTCTCGCGAACCGAGCATCTTAGAGCAACGCGGTCATCAGAAATGTTTTCCTCGGCCAATTCCTATCCAGTAACGTCGGAATCGTTCAAATCGGATGGTTAGATCAAACACAGTTCGCTTTGACATTTCCAAATATAGTAAAATGGCAGTTTTTTGCAGTTTTTGATACTTTGGCAAGTCATAACTTCCGTACCGGTCGATATACAAAAAATCCCATTACTCCAGCGTAATCAGCATCAAAAACTGTCCATCGACCATAATCTTAATTGGATGGGAAGTAGTTTTGCTTTTGCCAACTGGACAAAATTTTGATAAAAATCGTATTTCTATAATTTTAAATTTGAAGTAGCGCACCTAATTCGAAATCTAGGCCCCGTGTCGATATGAAACCTTCACTAGGCATTCACTAGGGCGAGCCATAAACGGTTTCTTTAATACATTTTTGTTAGTATGTAGTTATTATTGGAAGGAACTGTGGTCCAACTCTCCTTATTTAGTAAATCTCCTTGCATATCCAGTGACCAGTGGGTAAAATGGAATTCAAACAATTCAATTTATTAAAGGGTCAACTGTGCCCTGGTTTGGTCACTAATTTAATTAGACAGCGTCAGGCGTTTGAACGGTAAATTCAACCGGATAGTTTCTCAAGCGGACCAGAATGTCGACATAACAGGCCGCGCTATTTTGGCAATCCATTTTAATTTTTACTAGCACGCCGTTTGGCAACATTTTATTATACAATGGTATTTTATTTGTTTGCATAAGTGGATAGTTAAAAAATTCATATTATTTCTCTAGACAGTGGTTTTCAATGTCGAAGAAACTCGTTACTGTCGATTTCGATGAACATCATTTATATCAAAGCAAGTCAGCACGTTGATAGTTGTGTGAGGTCGGGAAACCCAACTGCATATAATTATCGTTTGTGATGTAAAAAGAGAATTATGGTTTTGTTTATTCTGCATTTGTTTATTTACAAACAAATGCAAATTTTTTATTTTTTTTTTTTTAATAGAGCTATAAATGTGCTCGTCTCTACTATATGCGAAACAACATGCAATTTGTAGGTGAAAAGTACGCTTCCATAAAATAAACAACATAAAACAAAAACGCAATAACAACCTGACAAATCTACCAGAAAAAAAGCTCTTTTTCTTCTAAATTTTCATCAAAATTGTATGCTATCGTTTAAGACAATTGCGAGATGAAGAGATCAATTAAGAGACAAACAATAAGCAGATCTATCATAACCAGTAAGAAAAATATGGGGTTGCCATTAAAAATGTTAACGACGCCATATTTCAAGATGTTTTTTTAATAACGAACCGTTTCAGAGATTTTGCAATGTTTCATACAGCATTATATTCACTTTAACGTCGCTTTACTGAAAATTATAATTCAAATAAATGAAATACAAATAAAATAGTATAATTGCACTCTATACTGGCGTCTTAAGCATAGAGATATACGATTGTGAAAAGTGCTAAAATGTTTGGTTGAAAAATGGTTTATTTTTTAAAAAGTTTCTGGATTGAACATTACAGAGTATTAAACACGAAATTATAATCTCCTTCGTCGTTGCATAACCGACGTATATTGAACGTCGGAGGTGACTATAATTTAATATTTAATGCCTTCTAATATTTTGAAAAACTTTTTCAAGTAGTATTTTGGCATAGCTTTGAAGTCGAAGGTACTTTACTCTTTTATGTCATTTTTATTATGCAACGGAGAATGTGATTATAACTATTTCATATAAACATTTTTCTGTATCAACTGATAGATTTGTGTTTGCTATTCGAACGGATATCATCGCCATTTAGGGGTTATTTTTTGCGGGCAAAACTCCGAGCGTCGAAGGGCTACTAGGTCTTTTAATTACCTACAATTTGAGGTATAATAGAAATTTATGCAACAATTTTTGCAAAAGTTATAAACATTTTTCTGTAGCAACTGATAGATTTGTGTTTGCTATTCGAACGGATATCATCGCCATTTAGGGGTTATTTTCGGGGGGGGGGGGGCAAAACTCCGAGCGTCGAAGGGCTACTAGGTCTTTTAATTACCTACAATTTGAGGTATGATAGAAATTTATGCAACAATTTTTGCAAAAGTTATAAACATTTTTCTGTAGCAACTGATAGATTTGTGTTTGCTACTCGAACGGATATCATCGCGATTTAGGGATTATTTTCGGGGGGGTAAAACTCCGAGCGTCGAAGGGCTACTAGGTCTTTTAATTACCTACAATTTGAGGTATGATAGAAATTTATGCAACAATTTTTGCAAAAGTTATAAACATTTTTCTGTAGCAACTGATATATTTGTGTTTGCTACTCGAACGGATATCATCGCGATTTAGGGATTATTTTCGGGGGGGTAAAACTCCGAGCGTCGAAGGGCTACTAGGTCTTTTAATTACCTACAATTTGAGGTATGATAGAAATTTATGCAACAATTTTTGTAAAAGTTATAAGCATTTTTCTGTATCAACTGATAGTTTTATGTTTGCTATCCGAACGGATATCATCGCCATTTAGGGGATATTTTCGGGGGGGGGGGGGCAAAACTCCGAGCGTCAAAGCGCTACTAGGTCTTTTAATTACCTACAATTTGAGGTATGATAGAAATTTATGCAACAATTTTTGTAAAAGTTATAAACATTTTTCTGTAGCAAACTGATAGATTTATGTTTGCTATTCGAACGGATATCATCGCCACTTAGGGGTTATTTTTTGCGGGCAAAACTCCGAGCGTCGAAGGGCTTCTAGGTCTTTTAATTACCTACAATTTGAGGTATGATAGAAATTTATGCAACAATTTTTGTAAAAGTTATAAGCATTTTTCTGTATCAACTGATAGTTTTATGTTTGCTATTCGAACGGATATCATCGCCACTTAGGGGTTATTTTTTGCGGGCAAAACTCCGAGCGTCGAAGGGCTTCTAGGTCTTTTAATTACCTACAATTTGAGGTATGATAGAAATTTATGCAACAATTTTTGCAAAAGTTATAAACATTTTTCTTGAGCAACTGATAAATTTGTGTTTGCTATTCGAACATATATCATCGCCATTTAAGGGGTTATTTTCGGGTGGGCAAAACTCCGAGCGTCGAAGGGCTACTAGGTCTTTTAATTACCTACAATTTGAGGTATGATAGAAATTTATGCAACAATTTTTGCAAAAGTTATAAACATTTTTCTGTAGCAACTGATAGAGTTGTGTTTGCTACTCGAACGGATATCATCGCGATTTAGCGATTATTTTCGGGGGGGTAAAACTCCGAGCGTCGAAGGGCTACTAGGCCTTTTAATTACCTACAATTGGAGGTATGATAGAAATTTATGCAACAATTTTTGCAAAAGTTATAAACATTTTTCTGTAGCAACTGATAGGTTTGTGTTTGCTACTCGAACGGATATCATCGCGATTTAGGGGTTATTTTCGGGGGGGCAAAACTCCGAGCGTCGAAGGGCTACTAGGTCTTTTAATTACCTACAATTTGAGGTATGATAGAAATTTATGCAACAATTTTTGCAAAAGTTATAAACATTTTTCTGTAGCAACTGATAGGTTTGTGTTTGCTACTCGAACGGATATCATCGCCATTTAGGGGTTATTTTCGGGGGGGACAAAACTCCGAGCGTCGAGGGCCTACTAGGTCTTTTAATTACCTACAATTTGAGGTATGATAGAAATTTATGCAACAATTTTTGTAAAAGTTATAAACATTTTTCTGTATCAACTGATAGATTTGTGTTTGCTATTAGAACGGATATCATCGCCATTTAGGGGTTATTTTCGGGGGGGCAAAACTTCGAGCGTCGAAGGGCTACTAGGTCTTTTAATTACCTACAATTTGAGGTATGATAGAAATTTATGCAACAATTTTTGCAAAAGTTATAAACATTTTTCTGTATCAACTGATAGATTTGTGTTTGCTATTCGAACGGATATCATCGCCATTTAGGGGTTATTTTCGGGGGGGCAAAACTTCGAGCGTCGAAGGGCTACTAGGTCTTTTAATTACCTACAATTTGAGGTATGATAGAAATTTATGCAACAATTTTTGCAAAAGTTATAAACATTTTTCTGTAGCAACTGATAGATTTGTGTTTGCTACTCGAACGGATATCATCGCGCTTTAGGGGTTATTTTCGGGGGGGCAAAACTCCGAGCGTCGAAGGGCTACTAGGTCTTTTAAGTACCTACAATTTGAGGTATGATAGAAATTTATGCAACAATTTTTGCAAAAGTTATAAACATTTTTCTGTAGCAACTGATAGGTTTGTGTTTGCTACTCGAACGGATATCATCGCGATTTAGGGGTTATTTTCGGGGGGGCAAAACTCCGAGCGTCGAAGGGCTACTAGGTCTTTTAATTACCTACAATTTGAGGTATGATAGAAATTTATGCAACAATTGTTGCAAAAGTTATAAACATTTTTCTGTAGCAACTGATAGATTTGTGTTTGCTACTCGAACGGATATCATCGCGATTTAGGTGTTATTTTACCATTTTTGCATAGCTCGGAACAAAGGTACTTTACTCTCCAGTGTTTTCATAGTTTTGGTAACACCCGGTACATGCAAGCAAATACTTACATTCTAATATTTGCATATTAGGTTTGACAAACCAGAGACTTTTATGAAGAATAAAATTTTCTGAGAAATTGATAATATAAAATGTTAATTGTTAATAGAAACACCCGGTATATGCAATGGAGAAGGTGATTATAATTTCGTATTTGATGAATTCTAATAATTCTAAACACTTATTTCAAATGACATTTTAGCATAGCTTTCAAAATAAAGGTAATTTACACTGAAGACATTTTCATAGTGTTGGTAACAGCCTGTACATGCAAGTTTAAGAGAATACAGAACCTTTTTACTGAAACAAAATTTTCTGAAAAATTAGTAATAAAAATGTTATGATACCGGCCAAATACCGGCCAAACACGTATCATATCGTATTATATCAAAAACCCAACAATTTTGTATCGACTTTTACAAGTTAAACTACCGGTACTTCAACATTTCGTATCGTATCAAACATCCCTAGTTTTGAATTCACCAAGTTGCTATAATCTACCCATTGAGGCGTGGTAATCCGTGTAGAATAATTGTGCTAAACAATAACCACAAAGATAATATATGGCGTTATTAACGTCCGAACATCATCCCCAGTTTCCCAGGCTTGATTTTACTATCGGTAGTTAAAAAATGATTGATCTTATTTGAATAGTTTTACGACAGGGGTGCCATTTCTGAACAATAGCCGCCGCTACTGTGACTTAGGGGTGCCGAAATGTTTAGTTATAAAATTTTAACGATCGTAACCGTAGGCAAAATGCCGTAGACGCCCTTTGCAGGTATGATTACTATTTTTCTGTACAATATTTTCTCGGCGGTATTTCTTACTGTTTCTTTTCGTTAATGTTCACGTTTTAAGCATGCCCAACCCCCAGTTAAATTAAGTTTGCGCTTGTAATAATTCACTTTTCCCGAGTATATTAAACGTTATTCTTCATTCGTACGTAATTTCCACGCGGTATTCCCCGCGGCGCTGCAGTCTGTAGTGGATATAAAAGTTTTCGTATTAGTCTCACGACCACCTGTGTCAAATTAGCAGACGACTTAGCGTTCCCTTAAGACGCGTATAAAGTAAATAAAAGAGAGACGAGACGGTGCAAGGCACACTGTATACACTCGGATAGATTAAACGGGGATTATTCTTCTCGGATCTCGTTTCTGTTTGTTTGTGCGCATTTAATATCTCTGTAGAAAAATAGCTGGAGTGGTTCGTTTTCAAATTAAATATTGTGGAACGTACTTTAGGGAGTATTCACCTGGGTTCTTATGCTTTTTATTAGTCTACGTAAATAAAGTTAATTTTTTTTTGTCTGTTATTTAGGATATGGTTAATAAGTGGGTATTTATTTGGAGATAAATACACGAGCTCAGTGGAGAGATGAATAGCATAGTTTATTACTCCTAAAATAACTTCAGAATAAAGAATGAGTTCTTCATAAAAGTGCTTTTGGGGTATAGTAATGAAATAGTTTGTGTTTCGTAGCATAACACTTAAATCACTGAAGATAAAAACAGACATGAGAACATTTTGTATTAAGTTTATGAGATTAATAATAAACTGTATAAATACGTATGATACTATTTCTGCTAAATAATACAAAACAGTGGCGTAGCTACATATTCAGCAATCTGTGCGCCCCCTTCGCAAGAGTCAAAATCCTTGAGAAATTCAGTTTAGAGTTTTATGACAATAAAAACAATTAGTAAGCTTTTTTAACAAATTAAACTAACCCCAATATTTTTCAGATGACAGAAGTGCTTTATGTAAATACCGGCAGTGTATTTTATGGAACTTTTCTAAAACTAGTATCCTTTACTAGCGTCGGTTTAAGAACATAGTTACACTAGTTGTGGTTTCCGTAAAAACCACCCACTATTCCCGTATTTTGAGTTAGCAAGCTTGCATTTAGAGCTTGTGGCGATATTTTGAGTGTGCTGTGAATATAAATAATCAAATTTTATTGTCTATAATTTCTTCTTTTTTCTTTTTTTGTAATATTATTAATCTGAAAATTTAAAAAATTCTAGTATCTACAAAGTTACAACCGCAATATACAAACTCAATAAAATTAAATTGCCATTAAAGTAACAAAAGAACTTACAACCTTGAAAACATTTTCGCAGTTCAGGTGAAGGTTGGTTGTGATGTCACAGTACGCTTTTCTAATCCTATTCAAATGATGTTTATGGACATTTTTTCAAGTTTTATAAAGACATTTTTTTTTCATCAAAATCAAAATTATTTGCAAGAAAGCGTTATAGCCAATTGAAACTTTTACCTAGCACTAAATTTTTCAATTGGCAATTTCTTTCTTTTAAAGTAAGTAACAGTATGTGTTTCATGTGAACAAGAAAACACTGAAAACCACTTGCATACTTATAAGTTTATTAAATACAAATTTACTAAAATAATAGCCATTTAAAAGTCATAACAGTTATTTAAACGAACATTTACAGAAGTTAAATGTACATGAAGTTATTATGTAAATAAATAAATAAATAAATAAAGTTTATTCGAAAAGCACAAATGCATAGAACAAGTCAAACAAAGAGAAAAAAAAATATGAAAAATTACAATTCAAAGCTATGTACTTATAAAAAATATTCTGTAATATTGTACGGTGATTTCTCAATTAAAAAAATAGTGAGTTCTCTTCTGAACCGCATATGCGGTAATTCTGCGATCCTCTTGGGCACTTTGTTGAACATTTTGAGTAGTTGAACCACTACGCCGCGATGAATTTTGTCATACTTAGTTTGAGGAATTCTAAGCAGTGCAGCGATATTTGCTCTAGTTTGATGATGATGTTGAGGCTCAAACATCGAAAACAGGGTGTCATTGTGTTTCTTGACAAAGCAACAGCTTTCTCTGACATACATCGCAGTTACCGTTAATATTCTTTTGCATTTGAACCACTCCCTACGAGATTCCCTATTTTTGAGATGGCAAATAATTCTTAAACATGATTTTAGAATTTTAAATATTCTTTCCATATCTTAAGAACCTCCCCAGAACATTATCCCATAAGAAATTCTTGACGCCACCAATGCATGGTACATTGATAATGCCGCAGGTTCACTAACCAAGGAAGTCACAACACGGATGGCATAAACGCAGCTGGTCAGTTTTTTTGCCAAACTATCGATATGTGGTCGCCAAGTCAGACAGGAGTCAATTTGAAGCCCAAGAAAATTACAGTGATCCTGAGTAATTATTGAACAATTCTTGTAATTAATTGTAATTGGATTCCTTCTAGTGATACTAAACTGAACTAATTTTGTTTTGTCAACATTCAGTTTAAGATTGTGCCCCAAGAACCAATTCTCAAAGGTATCCAGCGCTGAACAAACATTTTCCCTAAGTTCCCTGTCAGTGGTCGATCCAATAACTGCTGTGGTATCATCAGCAAACATACTAAGTATAATTACACCGCACCAATATATAAATCAAAATTATGATAATTAAGTCAAGATCACAAAACATTCAGATCCTTAGAGTTTTATTTAGAAAATCTGGCCATTAGATTTTTTCGTATGAGGATTATTTGGGCTGACGTTCACTACGATAAAATAAAACTATTTTCTTCCAATCGCAATATTTCGGAATTAATTTATTCCTTTATCAGGCGTTTAGACTACAATGATTACAAAAAACAATGAAAATATGCACTCAAAAGACATGGAATCTTACGTTTCTCGAGTAGGTAATTAAAGTATAAATTTTAATAAATAGCTCAAAATTGTACATAATGATTAAAAAAAAATCGGATTCGAGTTCTTTTCGTTCTTTGCATTTTTTGAGACCTTTTACCATAGTAATGTATTTTTTTAACACCATCAGAAAGTAGAGATTTCAACGAACAAAAAGCCCATCGACTTTTTTAAAAATCAGTTATTTTGACGTGAGAATTTTTTATTGAAAATTAGGGTGCTTTTTCGATATTAATTCAAAATAAGGTGAAAAAATAAATATTTTAAATCGAAAAAATTACAGTTTGTTTTGAGACATAAAAAGGTTATGTATTACCAAATTTTGTATTCACCAAATTTCGTGAAACAAATTTTTTTTTTGTAAAAGATAAAAACCAAAAACTTGGTTATTTGAATTTTTCTCATAAATTTTGAGGTTATGTGAAAAAAGTGTAAATACAAAAGTTGTAGATCTTTTTATTACCTACAACTACTACATTTAACTTTTTTTCATAGGACTTGTAGTTTTGCCGGAAATCGAGATAGACCGTTTTTTACCCTTAAAAACTCTCAAACTTTTTGTTTCAAAAATTATCGACCCTGGTCTACTACTACTATTCAAGAAAGTCTCATTTCTAAATAATGTTGCATATAAATTTTCGATCACATTTTCGATCAAGTTTAAGTTCCAATATATGCAAAATGTGGCGTTCACAAAGAACTACTTATATTGCAGAGTTGTTAATCTCGAGGTCCTTCATAAAGTCTCACAAGAAGGACCAAGAGGCTTCAAAGGAGAGAAATCGAATTTAAAATATTCACCCGCCGGATTACGTATGCAGTTCTGGTCTTTGTCGGGATTTGGCGGAGGAGCCGGTACGTAGGTAGTCGGATGCAATATACGAAAAACTCGTGAACGGAAAGTTAAAACAAGAAAACATTTGAATTCCGGCCTGGCTGTCTCCGCCCGGACTGGACTAACAAAGAAAGGGCGGACAGACGAGCGCAGCGATCGGCCGTCGGTCGCGCACCATAGATTGAAGGCTACCGAAATATTTCCACTTGAAATAGCTGCGGACGTGATGAAATAAAACAGCGTTCTATCCCGGGAATCATCTAGCCTCTGCCGTCGTTGTCGTCCTTTCGGCCCCGCTGCAGTTCGAGGGTCCTTCGTAGAGCTTGAGCATTGTTTACTTTACTTTCCAGAAATTCTATTGGTTTTAACGATTTGATCGGACGACGCGGCGGTGAATTTTCAGCAGTTGGAATTGCGAAAGAAGTTTTTCTAGTCGCAGCTTATACGTATAAAACTGTAAGCTTAATCAAATCTACAAATTTTCATTAGGATCCATTAGGTTCTATTATCTCGTGCTATGCGGATGCCAAAATACCTAACAACTTTGTCAGTGATTTTATTTTAAAAAAAGGAGTAAATCCCTTTAATTATTAATTATATTTCTCAACACTCTGTATAATACTAAATTTTGCTACTACAACAGTACATGAAAGATACATGTGTGAGTTTATGGAATAGTTTGAAAACTATCAATTTCTGGCATGTTCGGTGTAAATGGAATTAATCAGCGATCTCTTGAAATTGTGTAGATGGGTCGTTAAGTTCGAAAATCCGCAGTAGTACGTGTCGAGCGTAGGAATTTCATTCGGCGGTGCGATAAATATTCCTGGGGACGGTAGACAACGACAGGAGTCCGGGCGCGTCCTCCGGGAGTGGTTTCGGACAATTTTCGTCTGGTACTCATAAATGAAACTTTATGTATTTAGTTTACCGTCACCTAGCGGCCGACCTGCGTCCCTGCACGCCTTCCGTTTCATAATCCGCAGAGACCTCTATGCCTTGTTTCCAAACTACCGTATCGTTAGACAGTTCAGTACACCTTCACAATAAACTTGGATATATTTTTTGATGCTCAAGTCATTTTTGCATTACTCAAATATTTTTTATTGGTCAAATATTTTATCAAACGATTACAATAAATGCACGTTTTTATTTCCGTATAGACAACCAACGAAAACAATTTAAATGTTGTAGCATTGGCTGCCTATGGCAATTTTGTTCTGTTTTGAAACAAACACACATTCCTTGTTATGTTGAACGGACATAAAGTTTATGAAAATTTATGCGGGACAAAATGACACAATAAAAACAGTTAATACCGATCCCATTTTGAAAATCCCGACCATAGGGCGTTAGATACATGCATAATACATTCAGCGCCTTCAACATAAACATTTTTCCTTTACTGCGGCAATAAAAATGTAAACTTTTTCGCCGTAAACTAGCGGCAATATTACAGTAACGCACGGCAATAACTGAATTTATATTAGAAGCGCATAACGGTGAATGTTTTATTAGTTACGCCGACCCTCGCGTCCCTGCTGTCAGCGGGGGTTGCTTGCCTTTCTGCCCCCAAAAGATCTATATAATCTGGTTATTAAATGTCTATAATGCCCCCGGAGGATCCCAGGTCGCGTTTACGATTTTCGGGTAATGTAATTTTCAATTTTCCCGAGTGCTAAAGCAGTGAAAGGGTTTACCACTTAATGAATATATTATCTCTCACAATACAACTGTGGCATCAGTCCAGTGGCCGGACAAAAATATATATTTTCCAGTGTCGTGCATGGGACACGTGCTGGTGGGGACGCGGTAGCCGGTCCGGTTGATGATTTATGTGAAACATTTATTTCTGCTAATATACCTTTCACAAAAATTAATAATCCCGTTTTTAAAAAAATTATCAAGAACTATACTGGACGAGACTTACCCGATGAATTCACAATTAGAAAATATTACGTACAAGGGCAATATAACGGGTATATGTGTGGTCAACGTCGTTGTCGGATTGTTGGACCCGCAAGACATATAAACCCTATTTAATATCTACTCAGTTTCGCTGTACCGTCAAAGCTGAAGAGATATGTACAATAGTAAATGACGCCATAAAAAAAGTAAGAATCACAGACGCTATCAAAGTATTACTGTTTGTTTCTGACGCTGCTGCGATTATGTTAAAAGTTGGAAAATTACTTAAACAACATTTTTCAAATATTCTTCATTTGACATGTTTTGCACACGCTGTTCATAGAATTTGTGAATTTATTCGGGAAGAATTACCAGACTTGAATACGCTAATAAAAAAGCTGCTTCCAGATTGTCTCTTTACAAGGAAAAGTGCCCTAATCTACTTTTGCCACCACAACCAGTTATTACGAGATGGGGTACATGGTTAGAAGCGGCAATTTTTTATGCAAGAAATTTTGATATCATCAAACCCTTCGTCTTAAATTTGCCTGATGAAGCAGTTAGTATTAAAGATTGCAAAAAAGTACTATCATTACAAGATTTGCATGAACAATTAAAATTTATTGATACAAATTTTGCGCAAGTATTGCCAACCATAAAGTTTCTAGAACAACAAAATGTTGAACTTGCAAGCAGTTCTCAAAGGATTGAATCTCTGTACGAAAGGTTACGAAGCATTGAAGCACCAATCAGTAAAAAATTACAAAAAAAAATTGATGCGGTAGTACATAGAAATCCGGATTTTAATATTTTAAAACAAATCTCTACGAATTCATTTACGGATGAAGGAATTTCTCAAAAATATTCCAATTTGGTGTTGGTTTATTCTTTTGCGCCTGTGACTAGCTGCGATGTAGAAAGATCATTTTCAAGGTTTAAAGACATTTTAACATCTAAGCGAAATAATTTTACTGAAGATAATTTAGAAAAATATGCAGTGCTACAATCGTTCAATGCATATCCAAGAAATGAGTAAAATATTTCAGTGGGCACGTGTTGCATATAGTTACGACAAACATTTAATATTAAATTCACTCGGTGTACTACCGACCGCCAGGCGCTTCGCGTCTATGGATATCAATCCAATCGACCGCATCGTCATTGACTCATGCGTGCCCGCTACGCACACTCATAGCTGGGCGACTTCTAGCACTGGGAGACATACATTTTTGTCCGGCCACTGGACATCACTCACATAATATTACATATTTTCTACCATGGCACAGTTCCTTACAAATAAAGAGTTTTGATTTGGAGGATTTGTATAAAAGAAGTATTGGCAATGTTCTTATGTGGACCTTCGTGGGGATATAGGAGAACCTCAGGAAAGTTTTTTAAGTGAAATTCTGTTTCTCTCGGAGCTACATCCGTATCCAATAAAGATTACAAGTTTTTCGTGTGCATCGCGTCATGTGTGTAACTCGACACGGGCGGTCCCCTGAGGGCTTCCAAGTTTCCCCTCGTTTTTCCCTTGCCTCCTTTTTTATAATATCGTCTTAACCTTTAAGTTTCAAATTCATTCACAGTGTCCCTCGATCCCATCCACTCCTTGTGTGGGTTGTGTTTACTTACATCGTCAAATTTATAGGATAGAACGCGTTTTTTTTTCGAAATTCGGAACTTGTAATGATTTTTATAGACATAACATTACATAATAGCTATTTTTATTTATTTAATGATTATTGTAATTTTATTTACCTAAATTTTGATGAATCGGATCAAGTTTTATTTAAATATTCCATCTTCCATTGATGATTAGGGCTATTATTATACATATGTGATCTTCCTCTTCTATTAACTTTCGTTCACCTATTACTGGACATAGCATAGTTTCCAAATATTTCTAGGTACTCACCCTTATCAATTTGTTACACGATATCGTACTTTCAAGAATAAAACAATTAACTAACTTTTAACTAAATTAGATGTCATCCCTAATTGTATATTCAAATCGGAGACCAGTTAAAAAGTGTGCGAGTTGATTAGAAGTTCAGTTCGGAGGAGCGGGGCGAGTTTCTTTTTTGCCAGTCTGGGCATCGTCTTGGTCGGGGGGCAAACTTTGTTCACTTTCCGCGTGTCTCGCTATCCTCTCTCCGGTAAGTAATTAAGGTAATTTAATTTGATTTCCCGGGCGGAACTCTATTAGGGGTCGATATGAATATTAAAAGCAGGGTGTCACTTTCAGTGGACAGGTCTCTCGCTCACCACAACCTAATGGAATCATCGAATAAATCAATTAGCTAGGGCGAGTGTTTGGTGAACGACGTCTGGACAGGAGAGTGTAGTGTGGACTGTAGACTGTATAGAGGAAGGACCGCCTGTCTATGAACTGTACCAGTCGATAATTTGTACCAGGTTAAAATCAGAGACAAAACTGTCAAAACCAATTTATCCCGTAATTCAATGATGATAGTAAAAACTATCAAGAAGGATTATTCCTTTGAGCAGGCTGATTTTTAGAAAACTCAAAAAAATCTATGACATACCAACAAGTTTGTACAATATTCGTTTGTGATTTCGGACCGTCAGAGTTGCACTGCAGCAGTAAATGCATCGGACATTGATGCATCGCCACATAGCATTTTCTAATACGTGAAAATCTTCTTTGAGGACTTGCTACATGTGCGTACCGAATGGGCACTAGCTATTTTTTTGATTAGTTCGCCTTATTTGCACATTAGCTTTTTCAAATCAAACTGATAATTTGATTACGAACAAGCAAGGTTTTATTTTATAATGCCGACATATTTTTAATTACATAAGTGCAGAATTCACTGGGTACTAGCAAGGGCATTCTTGTGGAAATTTACAAAACAAATCTTGACGAAACTGTTTGTTTCATTTTAGTGATTTTTTGTTTAATTCAGTTTAACAGACTGTAAAACAATACAATTGGTCATTTGATGTGAACTAGTTTAAATAAATTATTATTTTACTGAGAAAAAATATATATTATTGGATTTAAATTAGGAAGATATTGCCCAGAAAAGAAATGTTAGATATGGTTTCTTCGTCATCTTTAAAGTTCTACTAAATACAGCTGTCTGAAATACATATCAATTAGCTTCTGAACCAAAAACTTAAACAAATGAGCTTTCCAAATATAACCTTTTTGTTGAATAAAAAAGCTACACAAAATTGTCTCTACTATTAAAATATTTTTAGCCGCTTTCGTTTCTCTTCAAATAATAAACATAATAAAAATCGACAAATATAAAAATACAAGCAAATAAAGTATAATTTTCCAAATAAATTATTTTATAGACATGCTGTCTATAAAATTTTTATAATGTTTATTGCTTGAAGAGAAACGAAAACGATTAAAAATATTTTAATAGTACAGAATTTTGTGTAACTTGCTATATCCTCTTCAACTGGATATTGCAAATACCAAGTATACGTCGTAAAAAAAAACTCGTCCGCACAGCCGACCGTCGAATATATAAATCTATTTTTGAGGTGGACTCGATACGGATTGAATAGAACTGGTTTCTCTTTTCACAAATAATCGTATACTTGGCAAATTTTTGATATTTGGCTAGTATACGAATGTATAGCCCCCCGGCTTTATATACAGTACAATATATTATACAATTCTTTATGTAGGCTATGAAGAAAAACCATGTGCCAACTCCTTGACTAGCTAGGACAGTGCCTTTTTGCTTATGACAATTTTGAATATAATGTAAATATAATGTGAATATAATGTCAAGGTTTTAGCTGTCATTTGAGCCTAATTCTGTCAGGACGAATTGTCTATTTTTCTGAGATATCTAACTGTGCTATTTTATGATTTTATGAATATTATGCTCAAACGAACGCTTAAAACAGTGAATTATCTTGAAAGAAAAACATGTACCTAACAAATCTTTGAAAGTACTAATTATTACAATTATTACTTATGTGAAAAACAAAACATAAAAAAGACCAATACTACATGTGGTGTATGGTGTATGTCCAGATTATCAAAATAAGCACTCCACAGGGAGACCTTTTTAATTCGCAATCTTATCTAAAACAACTACCGAAAAAAAAAACGTGATGGCATCTATAAAACCGTTTACAATCGGGCTTTACGCCTGCCAAAACTTTACTACCGTGTCCGAATAGTAGCGCTCTTAATAGGATAGCTCGTTTAATACATAGTTCCCTATCAGTTCCATCCCAACCTTTTTATGTATACGTATATGGCGCACATATATTTTGTAATTGCCTATGCGGAGCCCATAACAGAAGCGTCGCTCCTGGCAAAAATGGCACCGCACTTAAATTTAGACTGGGGCGGAACGGATTTCATTTTATCGTCTCAGTATAACCATCCCCCCGAATGGATGAGTTTTATTAGCTCAGTCGGGAAATGATGAACAATTCACCATCTACTGGTTGAATCGAACCCACTCGAGACTGTTTACGTTCCCTCTTTAAACACTGGCGCTGCGCAAAAAGGTGTGTACTTTTCCTTTAATAACCACCAAGCTAAACCAGCTCTCCGATGAAAATTACATTCATTCTTGAAATAACATATTTATTTTGTCATTGACAGTCGAACCATGATGTGTACCTACTTTGAATTATTACAACACATCACAACCAATCGTTTTTGACTTCTTAATCAATGAGAAATAGATATTTTCAAATGGCATCCCAATATTTGACTGTTAGGTGTCTGTTAGATTTCTCTTAATGTTGGAATAATGATTGTATCGCCTTGCAAAAGAAAATTTTCGAAAAAGGGACTATTAAAAATTAGGAAAATATCTACACTTTAGGGGCAGTCCCATAGGCAAGTCATATCAAGCAACTCAAAGGCTGTCAAGTTTTCATTCGCAAAACCCTTTTTTGCTAATTTATAATTGCTTTTTATTCTGAAATATTCCCATATAAAAAACCAACATTAAGCCAGGGTATTATAAAGGACCTGTCACATCTCCGAATAGTTTAGTAGCGAAGTAAATCTACTAGAGGAGTAAATTGTATTTGGGAATTCTAAACCAACGTAGGACAGAAACTAAACTGTTGTAATTTTATGCCAAGTTAACATAATTGTAGCATGTTGTCGCAGTGATATGTAACCAAACTTTATTGTATTGTATCATTTTTTAATTTGTGTATATATCATTTGTGTATTTTTAATTTGTATATATCGTGTACCAAGACGAGAAAGTGGTTCGACTAATCAAGACTAATTAGACTAATCAAAGTTTAAGTAAAATATTTTATCACACACAATACAATAATCCCATAAGCTTGCTCTGTTTGTGCATTACCTTTCTTCTAAAATCCCCTCCCATTTGTGGAACTACAGGTGAGTTTGTTGTTATGTTGAAAAACATGATAAAACAGGTATTATGAAAAGTAATACCTTGATTTTTTATAGATTTCTGCATAGGATTTACATTAAAGAACAACATATTATTCAAATGTTTTTTTAATGAAAATATGTAATCCTAAATTCGTTTAGGGGATGCAGATTAAAGACGGTTTCCTTTAATGCAGTGCTTGTTTACCTACCCCATCTCCCTGATAATTCAATTCCAATCCCTCTTGTCCCCGTTTAAGCTTCCGCCCCATCCCGTTTCATTATTTAAAGTCCATCGCCTTACGAATTAAATTTCAAATTTATTCATTAACGTGTACGAACGTTTTTTTTTACCCGCGTTCATCTGCCATCGTGGCCGTCCTGAAAAATAACAAATGCTCCTTTGTATATTTTTAATTTTCGGGAAGAGCCCCTACGTAATATCCTTTTGATTAAAAAGATTTATTGTGATATTTTTTTAATAAAACCGACCGCTCATGCGTGCGATAATCTGTTAGTCTTTGGTATTTTATTTTTTAAGTTTTAATATGCGCATTGCAAATTTTCATATCCTGGGGTGGTTTTGTAGATATGAGGGTCGCGAATGATTATATACTATAATTGTTATGGCGTCTCGCTAATGTTAGAGCTGATAATACTGGAAATGTTACTAGTTTTGTGAAGCCCTTTGGCGTTTGAAACTGACCAGCAAACCCCAACGCGTAAGGGTACTATTCAGTTCTAATCAGGGCTGTGGAGTCGGTAAAAAAACTGTCGACTCCGACTCCGACTCCAGATAATTTTGATAGTCCGACTCCGACTCCGACTCCAACTCCGACACCGGCAAAATTTTATTTGTTTCCAGCGAATTTAATGGCAAAAAAATTAAATCTGACATAATCTAATTGTAATTAAAATCAAGAAGGCCTGTTGATCGACACCACAAAATTATGGCCATATTTAAAAAGGACGCTTTTTTATATTTTCAAAATATCTCTGAAATCAATAGAACTTCAACTGTTTTCTGATTAGAGAGCACATAATTCTGAACTAGTTTGTCACTTGAACCGATGTTCTATCTTTAGTAATAACAAAAGTAATGACAAACTACTGTATAGTACAAACTAAAATTCATTTCAATGAACACAAAATTAAGTGCAAAATAAAATTAAAATAATCTCAAGTCTTACTTCTGTTAGTGGTAATGACGTCACAATTCTGGCTGCAACGAGTATGACTTGCATACATGGATATTCCGACAGTCAACTTAATGTAGAGTTTAAATCGGAAATGCAGTTTTAATTTTGAATCGGCTATTATACATATATTATACACGCTTAAGTTTATGCATTAAAAATTACGTTAGAGTGAAGTTTGTACCTTTGCTAATAATAAAAATTATATCTGGCTCAATTCTGTCAAGTGTAGGTGACGAAATCTGCGAATATCGGTGATTTTTAGTTGATCGCAAGAAGACTACGACATACCACCAATAATCTTAAAATCCGTAACCTACACTTGACAGAATCAGTAGCAATTTAAAATCTCTACATATTTTCTTAAATACAGGGGATGTGATACTCTTGATTATACCCATAATATTGTATAATCAAGGTGATACTTTTAATAAATTTGTTCATGTGCCGAAAAAAAGATTCAATTTCGGTTATACGTTTGAAGTTATCAAACATTAAAGCTAAAATTGCAAAGTTTTGCTAGTAAAGCATTATCTTTTACAAACATGCAGACATTGGGACAAATAAAAATAAAAAAAAATTGAGAGTTGATAATACGACTGACTGTGCTACCATCACGTTGTTTCTTCTGGTACAAAAGCTGTAGGAAACTATTTTTTCTTCTTAAAATTGAAAGGGAATATCATTAAAATACTGTCCACAAATTAATCGACTTTTCTTCTTTAAATGTTCTGTATAAGTGGCTCAGTCACGTCCGGTGACAAATGCATGAACTAATAAAAAAATTTGGTATCATTGTAATCGGAAAGATGTTTTCTATCGAATAATCACGGTGTGGCCATTGGGTACCCGTGAAAAAAATGACTCACTGGCCAAAAACCAATTAAATCACGCTAGAGGGCGCCAGTAATGCTATGTCGGCCAAAATCGATTCAGTTAGTATTTCTTTGACAATTTACGACTATTTTCACCAATTTATAGCCACCTAGATTAATACACAAAGAATATAGGGCGCCATTTAAAATTTCAATGATGACGTCATTTCCGGAAAAACCGGAAGTCATATTAACCTCAAGAGTATCCCAAAGAATGGCTTTTTTTGTCGATTAACCTTTTCCAAATTTCATTCGTGCAGCTGTATAAACAAAAAAAAATAAACGGGAGTACCTATGCCGTGGGTATATTATAATTGCTTTGGTTTAAAAGTAAAGTTCATTTGAGCACATGGCGAAACAGACGAAAACGCTCAAACAAAAGGGCAGCGGAGCGTGGAATAACAAGCGAAACTCGTATCCAACGGCCACTATCCGGCCATCTAGACCGACAAATTATCCGAAAAACAAATGCAACCGAATTTATTGCGTCGCATTACGTGCGCGGCGGCGTTTCTGGCGAACCCGACGATTCCTATCTGCGCTTCCTGATGTCAAATATGAAACGCGGCATTTGCAAATGTCACGCTACTCGATCTTGCCAATGAGAATCGAAAAGGATCGAAAAAAATAAGAGAACGGATATTACTCCCCCAACGATGCGAAAAGGGGGTTGAATGTGGGCCGACAGTCTCGTAATATTTCAATAAAGCGCGCTATATTTTACGCGAAAACAGTTTTTCGTCCGATTTACACCGTCGCGCGTCGAAGAAAACTTTTACAGAATTGTCCGCTATAAAAAAGGGAAATGGTGAAGTGGGCCAAGTCTGAGGGATGGCGAAAACAAAACAGGCATAAACGTACATTATTGCCGGCACATAAATCATGAATTATGGAAGAATATGCCTCCGAGGATCTTATTTCTAGGAATATGGGGTGGATACAATGTAATACAGAACAAACACGAATGGAGATCATTTTATATAATAGAGACATATGCATAGATACCTATGAATGTAAATACATTACGTATTAGTACTTAAATATCAAATTTTGTATTAAGTTTCAATCAAAAGTATGTATTTTTCAGGAAATGCAAGATTAAGCAATTTCCATACCACAGATATTCGTGAAATTCGACTACGATAAAAAATTGTTATTTGCATTGATTGACGTATCACGAAGTTGTTGGATTCGCCATGAATCAAGCAACATGTACAGTCATGGAAATAAGTAAGTTCGTATCGCTATCGCAGGATTTGAAAATAGTATGTCGGTTATATATTCGTGTACTGTTCTACCTCGACCCGGCCGGTTCGCAAAAAGTTGTCCGTCACGAGGTGGTTTTTCGATGGATGTAATGTAACGGCATTTAGTTTATTTTTAGCGTGTCCGTTCTTTTCCTTAACGTGATATCTTCATTGCAATGTAATAAATGAAATATGATCACTACAGTTAAGTTTACGAGATTAGCATTTAATTAAATATATAATTATTTTATAATATTATTAATAAACATAAAATTTGATAATATGATACGAAAATCTCATTTTAAGATATTGCGTAATATCACGACACATTATATAAATTTATGTTAACTAATACACATATTAATTACGCAAGTAAATGCCTTTGCCCAGCAGTATGATGACGGGCTTAAATAAGTAAGTAAGTAAATGCGCAAATCAAGTTTATGCCAAGGATTATCACTAAATATAGATATTTCAGAATTGTAATATTAAAATACATTCAGTAAAAGTAAATAAATTCTCTAAATTTAATTTAAATTTACATTTAGGATGAGCGTGTATTTTGTATGAAGGACAATGGAAATTTTATATCTGTATTTACTTTACAACAGTTAATGTTCAATTATCTTTCATGACATCTAATACATGCTTGACAACGAAAATAATTTAAATTATAGCAATATATACAGGCTGTCCCACGTTTCTTCCGCAAAACAATTTTTTTCAGAAAGTAAATCACTTTTTCAATTCATTAAAAAGTTACAGCCGTTTGAATTATTAACAATATCTTATTTTAAACGGCTCCAACTTCAGAAGGAACAGAGAAAACCAATAAGATCATATGAAACATATTACTTTCTACTTTCTAGAAAAAAAAACAAAACATTTTGGTATTTTCTTTTGTTCATTTGTTAATTCAAATTATTAAAATTTTACTTATAATTAATAATTTTTTATTGTTGTAATATGTATTTATTGTGTTTCATTTTTGGTTTTTTTGTTAATATTTCAAAGAGCTCTACAGAAGTTTTATTGTAATATAGTTCCATTTCAATAAGCACACATTTTTCATTTACTATATATTAGCTGGAACATTATTGGAAATTTTATTTCTAAAGTTTTTTAAATAAATTAAGAGGCGTGTATTAACAACGATAATAAGTTAAAAATAACATTTTGACTTATGAATTGTGTACTGTAAGGTTAGCTAAAATGCATATACATTAAAAATGGAGGTCTTTTTAATTTCCAAACAATATATACTATAGCTGAAAATGTTTAACGACATACTTTGTCAAAGTAATATTAAAAGTTAATAATATGGTAACATACAGGCGGGATGTAAATTTTAAATAAATCAAAAATTACAGCCACAACCTGGATTTGAACCAAGGCCCTTTGCGTCGCTAGCATAATGTCAATAGCTCAGATGGGAGAGCATTGTGCTAGCGACGCAAAGGTTCCTGGTTCAAATCGTCAAGTTGTTGGTTTCTCTTACGTATAGCTTTTATTGCATATGATTGTGAGTAATTAATATTCAATAAAAGCTATACGTAAGAGAAACCAACAACTTTTCTTTCTGAAGCGTCTCCTTTTGGGAAATTATATACCCGTTACCAACACAATTTATACTCATCCCAGGTCAAATTTGATGAAATAATTTTTATATTGTATAAATGTTCTTTTAGATGGTCGTATATTTTGGCTTATTTTTTTTTTAATAATAATTATAACATATTTACATTCCATCAAAATTCGTCGAAAATGTAGAGCTTGCTTCCAAAAATTTTTGTAAATTAGTGATATACATAATTGTCATTATTTTCAGTTGTCAGATATTTGAAACATATTGCTGTAAAGTAAATACAAAATAATAATATAAAAAAATAGTAATGATACATTTATGCTATACAAAATACATACTCCTTTCTGTTTATTAAGTTAAACACTGCAAAATATTGTTGAAGCTAAATATCTCGAAAACACCAGTAAATCACAATTAACAAATTACCATAAAGACAAATTTAAAGCAATTTAATTTTAATTTATTTCTATTTTGTGAATAAATGTTAATACATATGTCAGTTCTGAAATAACCTGAAAAGTAAAAATATTGACAACAAGAAATTGATTTTTGTATTTATTAACACAAAAAAAGCTATTAGATGCAATAAGGTTGTATAATTTGTTGTGTTTTATGCAATAACTTGAAATGAGTTTTCTTTTCATGTAATCGAAAATGTTTATGTTTATTAATATAAAATTAACGTTATATTTAATAAAAACACAATTACATTGCAAGGTAGAAATTACATTAATTAATTACACATTAAGCTAATAAATAGAAACATATAAATCATTATAAACCAATTCAAAGCATTCGAACAAGGTTTCGCAAATAATAAATTTCCGATATACGAGTTGAAGCGTAAACGGACAATTTTTTGCACTTAGCGGCTGAGCGCTCGACCAGAATAACAAAAAACTTGTACTTGGATGTATCATCGACACACTGCTAAAATATTTATAGAACTTACTTTATTCCAAGAGTGTACACGAATCCGGAGCATGATATGACATTCACCAAATATCGTCGATCACTTTAACCGTCCCTAAGTTAAATTCAATTCTTCAGTTTTGCTCCAGCACAACAAATGTATTAATTATGTAAACAAATATAAATAAAAAGAGGAAGGATGGTTGAAAGACATATATGGACACGAACAGCATTTCTAATTCAACACCCGCCCAGTTTGTTGAAAAACTTATGTTTCCAGAAAGCACCATAATGAATTAAATTTTAATATTTAATAGTAACTTAAAGAAAAAACTGCTTAGCTAATTGCTAAGTTTATTTTACACGCGACGTTGGTACTATGTAAAGTTAACAGATATTGTGGGGCCGTGGCGCAAAACTTCGTGTAGTTTAATTAAATATTCGTCTACCGCTCTACGCGGAATGTATTTTTAATACTACCCCGCCGAAGAAGCACGTTTAACCCCCGCATATTTTAACCATTCCAAATTCGAAATCAGATTTATGTAAATGTCCGCCTTTATCCGCCTGTTTCGTTCCTAATTAATTTTGCATCGTTGTCGCGATGGTTCCTCCCCGCACAGACCGATGCGCATTGTATATTTTCCCACGAACAGTGGCACAAATCAGCAATATAACGATAAAAAATATATTAAGCGAAATATTATTTTAAAATATACTTTTTATAATAAATATATTACTCGCAGGTCTAAACCAAAAGAAACAATAACCTGGTTTCGAAGAAAGGCAGAAAGACATCTATAAACCCGTAAGATAAGATAAGGCGAGGAAAGCCAAAATGAGAAAAGGGTTTGAGATACAAAACCCCGTGTTATAAAATCCTGATATGAAGAGAAAATAGTTTAGAAACAATCAAATATAATTCTAAAATGAAAACTCCAATTTTCTCAAGTTTTTACCAGTATGCAACCGAAAATATGTTCAAGGACAAAATTATCGCTTAATTTATCATAACTTCAAAATTGATTTTCTCGCAAACCGCTGATGTAATTAGGTGATGTTTTTTCTATAGTAGATTGATTCCTCAGGAGCGATAATGTGAATACTCAAACTTCAGTTTTCAGCATATCGTCCGCCAGCAGGCAAAGTACGGTTTTATCGTATATTTGTTATCAAATCTCTTTAAAAGCTAAAATGGAGAAGACTCATGGACATAATTATCTCATAATTTGACACAAGTTTAAATTTATTTTCTCCCAAACTATGTTGATGATATTTTTTGTACAGTTTCTTCGTACATCTGGTTTTCCTCAGGAGCGCTACTGTAATTACTCAAACTCAGTTTTGAACATAAGCAAAGTAAAAATTAGTATAAGCGTTTTGGTCCACCATCAGTTAAACCAGTAGCCCGATATTTTCTAAGCATTGTCTTTTCTGTTAACAAAGCTGAATCTAAGCTCTGCAGGTCGCACAAGAAAAATATTAGAGAGCGGCAGGTTTTTGACCATTATTTCATATTTTCAATTTTTCAACGTTTCGCATATAGTTGTTTTAAAAAATAAAGTAAAATTTATAATTTCAATGGTTTAATAACACTGTGAGAAGGAAACAGAAACAAATCAGTGATAATGGTACATAAAGTTAACAAAACATCATACTATAAAGCAAATGAAACAACCGAACATTAGTTGATTAACACAAATCTCACGTCTTCTTCTTGCTCACGAGGACGAATGTCTTCCATATGACTATCTCCAATAGAGGAAGGAGAGGAAGGAGAGGAATGAGAGGAAGGAGACGAAGGAGACGAAGGAGACGAAGGAGACGAAGGAGACGAAGGAGAGGAACGAGAGGAAGGAGAGGAAGGAGAGGAAGGACAGGAAGGAGAGGAAGGAGAGGAAGGAGAGGAAGGAGAGGAAGGAGAGGAAGGAGAGGAAGGAGAGGAAGGAGAGGAAGGAGAGGAAGGAGAGGAAGGAGAGGAAGGAGAGGAAGGAGAGGAAGGAGAGGAAGGAGAGGAAGGAGAGGAAGGAGAGGAAGGAGAGGAAGGAGAGAAAAGGAGAGGCTGGAGAAGAATGAGAGGAATCAGAGGAAGGAGAAGAAGGAGAAGAAGGAGAAGAAGGAGAAGAAGGAGAAGAAGGAGAAGGAGAGGAATGAGACGAAGGAGAGGAATGAGACGAAGGAGAGGAATGAGACGAAGGAGAGGAATGAGACGAAGGAGAGGAAGGTGATAATGGTACATAAAGTTAACAAAACATCATACTATAAAGCAAATGAAACAACCGAACATTAGTTGATTAACACAAATCTCACGTCTTCTTCTTGCTCACGAGGACGAATGTCTTCCATATGACTATCTCCAATAGAGGAAGGAGAGGAAGGAGAGGAATGAGAGGAAGGAGACGAAGGAGACGAAGGAGACGAAGGAGACGAAGGAGACGAAGGAGAGGAACGAGAGGAAGGAGAGGAAGGAGAGGAAGGACAGGAAGGAGAGGAAGGAGAGGAAGGAGAGGAAGGAGAGGAAGGAGAGGAAGGAGAGGAAGGAGAGGAAGGAGAGGAAGGAGAGGAAGGAGAGGAAGGAGAGGAAGGAGAGGAAGGAGAGGAAGGAGAGGAAGGAGAGGAAGGAGAGGAAGGAGAGGAAGGAGAGGAAGGAGAGGAAGGAGAGGAAGGAGAGGAAGGAGAGAAAAGGAGAGGCTGGAGAAGAATGAGAGGAATCAGAGGAAGGAGAAGAAGGAGAAGAAGGAGAAGAAGGAGAAGAAGGAGAAGAAGGAGAAGGAGAGGAATGAGACGAAGGAGAGGAATGAGACGAAGGAGAGGAATGAGACGAAGGAGAGGAATGAGACGAAGGAGAGGAAGGATAGGAAGGATAGGAAGGAGAAGAAGGAGAAGAAGGAGAAGAAGGAGAAGAAGGAGAAGAAGGAGAAGAAGGAGAAGAAGGAGAAGAAGGAGAAGAAGGAGAAGAAGGAGAAGAAGGAGAAGAAGGAGAAGAAGGAGAAGAAGGAGAAGAAGGAGAAGAAGGAGAAGAAGGAGAAGAAGGAGAAGAAGGAGAAGAAGGAGAAGAAGGAGAAGAAGAAGAAGGAGAATAGGGAGAGGAAGGAGAGGAAGGAGAGAGAATAAGAAGGAGAGGAAGGACATAAAGGACAGGAAGGAGAGGAAGAAGAGGAAGGAGAAGAAGGAGCGGAAGGATAGAAAAGAGAGGAAGCAGGGGAAGTAGAGGAAGGAGGGACTGAGAGGAAGGAGAGGAAGGAAGTCTAATGAGACGAAGAAGACGAAGAAAGCCGAATGAGACGAAGGAAGCCGAATGAAACGAAGGAGACGAAGGAAGCCGAATGAAACGAAGGAGACGAAGGAAGCCGCATGAAACGAAGGAGACGAAGGAAGTCGAATGAGACGAAGCAGACGAAGAATGAGGACAAAACATGTTGCTATAAATATGGTTCTACTGCGGATCGTCCGCAGCGATTCGTTACTTAACGAACTCGATAAGATTTTCGAAGGCGCATTGCGAATTGCAGCACCTTAGAGAATGATTAATGATTTGACGACGGTTAGTTTCGTCCGTCGGGGAACGGTTCGTTCGTCTAGAGAGGACATGTTCGTGATTTTGTGGTCGTTAACCCGTTGTTGGCTGGAAAAGGAACAGCGGGAGTACCGCAGCCTTTTGTATACTTTACTCGTCCAATAATAACTTGACGTGTAATTATATGCACCGAGGTAATTACTTCGTTAGGTGCCGAAGTGGAGCTCAAGGAGCGAGATAGCGAACGGGCGCTATGCGCAAACAAGTAAGACGAGGGCTGTTTTCTTTATGGGTTCCCTGTAATTAATAGGATAGATATAACGTTACACTCGTCACTGGCAGGGTCTCAGTTCGGTATTTACCGCAGATATCCAATTTGCGCATACCAACAAAACATACATGGCTATTAAACTTACAGTTTCGGTTTCTAACGGCTTCGATACGTAATAGTACACGTTAATATGAGAGATATCTTACAGGAACAAAGTAAAATGCGTTCTATTTCCTACTCAGTCAGGTATTATAGTGACACCATGACAGGATGTACAGATCTAAATCCCAGCTTTTAAATTATATAAATTGTATATTGTTCTCTATCATTCAGAAAATGATAGGATTGTGAAAAATCGACAAGTTTTACAGACGATATGCAACCAAATGTACCAATACTGCTAAGGCATCTGAGTTAGTAGTTGTGTTTGTTAATTAGTACTGGTATGTCGTATGGAGAATGCGCTAATTTTCGGGGAATCCGAAAAGGAATTTGCATCAAGAAGGAATTTGCATCAAGTATATGTACTACTTGATGCAAATTCCTCCACTAATTGCTTTGTATTTGAGTTAGTTAAGCTCGACGGAATTATGTTTTTCAGTGGACAAAAATTATCAACTTCAAGGTCATCTTTAGTTTGGGAAATATCTAGAATTAACAAGGAGCTAATTTTAATTCTTTCTTCGACAAAACGAAATGTGTTTCAACTACTAGACTTCAGACTTCTTCGTCCAGAGCTTGAAACCATTTCACCTCTTCTGGTTATTACTCATCCAATATTATTTCTGGTTTCTTTATTCGGCATGTCGTTATAACTTCAAGGATTTTTTATTTATTTGGGTAGACACGTAATTCTTCCAACCTCAGACTGTCGGTACCACTATAAACGTTTCGTGGAAGGGATTATTATCGTGTCTAGCACTGCTAGCATTTAATTTCGTTTTGGAACGTTTGCGGAACGCCGTACTATCGAAAGTGAACAATAGCGAGGTTACGGGTATAATAATTTAAATTCTAGTGAATTTTTCTACCCCACCCTTGGCCTGAAGTCGGTGCGGGGGTGACCGCTATGCACGCTATCCGATCACCGACAGGCGTTTCGTTTTTTGGGACAATCGATAATGCACTTTCGCTATCGCATTGCTGTCGCTATGTGGTAGCGTGCTGTGCCAAAACAAGGCCCCTCTGATCAATAACGGGCTTGCAGTGGACGCGCAACCCTTTATGTAACTGCCCCCTTATGTACTGAGATATATAGTATTACGAGTACATATGCATATATACCATGGCAGTGTAATCTATATAGATGCGTTTATTGTGTTATGCAGTTTGTGCGCCCCTAGCTATTGGGGATGATGCAATGTTACCCGAAGGTCAACCTTTGTGGAATAATCCAACCTGAACAGCCGAGTAACACACTCCTGTACTCAGAACTAGATATCAAGATATTTTGACATCTCTAATACCGTCGTCCAAAACTGTGGTCTTGTTATCTACCTGAGAATACCCTTCAATAAGATTTTTTGTGGATGTAAAGGTGAGGAGCTTCACAAATATTCATAGGGATTTTCTACCGACCATATTCGCATTTTGCATCTTTAAGACGCCGGTTCAGAATTGTCCTGGTAGTCCCTATTGGTTCAATTATTCAAATTTGCATTATGGGTTTGTGAAATAATTATTGAATAATACTAGCCATCTTTTACGATTACAACAATCTGAATTAACCCTTCTAGCTCGTTTATGGTTCATATATTTTGGAACCATCCCCACTTTTAAACAATTCATGCTCAATGATAGACACGCATAATTGGTGGAGGGTTAATATCGTGATTTAGAAGAAATAAATACGTCATCTATGATACTCTCAAGAACTAGATGTGATCAAACGAAGATAGTAATAATTATATCTACTAATAATTATATCTACTATTAATTATATACAACACAGATTTCGAGAGCGCTAACCTACAAATCACATATAACCAGAAAATAAGGAAAAGCACATAAAGAAGTGTTCCAATCGAAATTAGGAGATTACATAAAAATCCCACTATTATATCAGACATCAATCAGGTTTGTCCCTAAAGAAGTACACCAATATTTTATTAAACATCTCATGTCAATTGTTAGGTTTACAGATTATACAACAAACAGTCCTGTTTTTTTCATTCTACTACCAAATAATTCAAGCTCCGGTATGAAATTATGCAGAAGCTCATTACAGGTATTATAATTGGATTCAAGTTACATTACGGAGAATCAAAATACCTTACGTACTACTATTTGGTGATCGAGGAGGATTTGTAGGCAACAGATGTCACCGAGGTATGCTGAAGATTACCGGTTCTGTACAGAGCCGTCCTAAGATATTCGACGCCCGAGGGCTACTAAAATTAATGCGCTCCTCTTCATAAGAAAATACACGAGATAGCTAACGGATGCGGGGTGACCGACAAAGTTATTCAAGTGTCAGAACTAGAAAAAGGCAATTCATTATCATTATAGTAACCAAAACATAATATTTATACAAAATTCGAAAAAAAAGACGAAATGAAAAGACCAACGTTTATAGTAAACAAAAACAAAAGTTACTTATATATTTGTTGTCCGGGCTTTTTCTTTTACAAATTGATATCACACGTATTTAAGTTATTAAATATGTCACTCTATATAAATAAACTACTCAAATAATTTAATTTGCTTTGCCCTAAAGAATTTGTAGTAGCATTACTAAAAATGCGCAGTGCGTAGTGCTGTGGCCACGTTAGGAAATGTAGACGCAATTTTTGAGTCAATTTTTTATTATCCTTGAAAAATTACCAAAAGCTTTATGTTGAAACATTTGATTAGATTTGCCATCAAATATAAAATAATCGTAGAAAAACATTAATCAGCAGTTCCTGTACTGCGGGAATTCCTACAAATTCCCTTTATAATGAATAAATTGGGAATAAATTGGCTTTTAAACCATTCTTCCATATAATAAATTGTCAGCCTAGTTTGTACGAAAATAGTCCAAATACTCAAATTTTGCCAACAAAGGTTTTGTGTTACATAATTCGATAAGCAAATTTCACATCGATTAAAGGATGCAATAAGTATCATAATAATTTATAGTATATATAGGTAGTACGTCTTTACATCACTAATAAGTAAAGCAGCTGGTCTCCGTTTGGTTCTGTACAAATCTGAACCGCTTTTTCTCTACTGTAAATGTTATTGTTTGGATTTAAGCCAAGGACGACACTGCTCAACATTTTAGTGGAAGTTGTTATTTTCATATTTATGGTATGTAGACATTGAGAGCGTAAAGTATGAAAAAATCTAAATGAGGGTTAGTTATAGTACAAAATTCTCGAACACGTTGATTTTTAGCTCTTGGGGATGGATATTCCGAATAGAATAGGAAAATGCGTTTTCGGTAATGAGGTGTTATTTTTTTAGAAATGCTAATCACAGTTAATTAAAGTTATTACTCAATTATGAACTGTTCTTACTTATTGATTTGTTTGTTATTTTTTTAAGAAATATTCAGTGAGTGCGCAAAGTAGGAAGCATGACCAAATCTCGGAAACTGTTTGTTAACTACAGAAATTCTTGAACACGTCGATTGTAAATTATACACATATTTGTGAGATTCAATTTCTTGTTTTGTACTTTTTTTTGTACTGTGGCCCTGGTTCTGTATCATATGTTGGCAATATTATAGGAAGATGTCTCGCTAAATACTCTATGAGAAATGTTGTATGGAACACACGCGACTTGTCCATCACTGGCAATAAATGTTTCTGTACTCAAGTGCAAAGAGTATGGAAAATTTATGTTTAAAACAACAACAAGCCGCAGATACTATTGGAATCAGCCCCGAAGAACCGAACAAACAACATTACGACCCATATGCGTGTAGACTGATGACATTGAGGATAATATTCCAAATTTCTGTTTAATCATTGTTTTTTACAATACTCACAAATTAGTTATACTCAATTCTTCTTCCAAAACCTAAGGACCTGAGTTCGTCAACTGCTTAAAACTTATAATTATTATTATAACTGAACTTATAACTGAACAATTCTTAACGGTTTCAGTAACAAAACGATTTATTTATGCTTCTCGTTTCTTTGGAATTGTGGTTCGTTCGCTGTGCGGTTTTCTCTCTGACTTTTAGTAATATGTCGGTCGTAAAACATCCTGTCAGTCCTTGCGGTAAAGACCAAAGAGGAGCGTAATAAAATGCACTAAGGGCCCAGTAAAGCCGCCCGGCCCATCACAATACGCACGGCATCATTTTTACTGCCGCTTGTTGGCTATTACGTCAGCACCACCAGATGCGTTTATCTCGGATTAAAAGGGAATTGTCACGACAATAGATTTGCTTAAGAGTTAAGAGACGACCTTCCCGACCGAGAAAACCATCAGTTTCGAGTCATAAGCGCTCTCATTTTTATCACAACTCTCACTGTCACAGCGAGAATAGGGATAGGAATGTTTACGATTATATATTTCTACGAAAATGTGTAGCTTTATTTATGTATTTTTTTTTGTTTTGTCTAACGTTTCATGTTATTTTTTATGATTGTCCATAGTACAAAGTTATAAATATAAGTACCTAATAGAGTTTTTGAACAAATTGCCTTCTGTAAGATGTTTATGAGTTCTAGAAGATGTACCTGCGTAAGGAACGATTTATCAGCTTTGTTTATTAGAATTTTAATTAAAAACCACTGGCATTTAACGTTTTAATATGGGGCAGGCAGGCATTTGACAATGCCTGGCATGGAAAACTTAAACATAAATTAGGAAGTATCCTTCCCGAATAATTCGCACAAATATGAAAATCTTAACTGACTCAGAGATACAAACAAGATAATGCATAGTGCATACTGTGTCCACAAAAGACATTTACCTATCCTAATGTTGTGACTTGTTTTGGCTATGAGCTGCTATATCTTCAGCTTACAAGATACCAACATTCATCTTTTCAAACATAAATGTCATACATAACATATACGATAATAACATTGTCCAATAATGTATTAAAACAGTACATACGTACTTTTTTTTTTATACAAAGTGACGTAGGATGTCTCGATTACATGTCAGTTAATACATCCTCCTAAGTTCTAAAACGGTTCTAAACAATCTGACTGTACGTACTAGGGTTGCCACATTTCGAAAACTCGTCACGCAGACATTTTGAATTTAAAACTTTAAAAATATCTAACACTGAATGAATAATGATGATTTTTAACTGTTCTATACTAAAAACTGATGGTTCTCAACTTGTCATTTCTAATATTGATATCGCATTTGCTTTGATTGCGTGCTTTGAAACAAAATTATGACAGTTGGTTTGACATTGTTAGATGATCGAACCTCGGATGTTAGTGTTTCACAAAAAATCTCATTTACAAAACTTGTCAAAAAGAAAATTGGGCAACAACAAAACATATGGAACAAATGGCATCTGATTCTGGTACGATATTTTCCGTATAATCAGAATCAGCCTCCATTTGAAAATAATAAAGTTAAGAATTCTAAAATTTTACCTTTTGAAAAGATGCCTGGGCTGCTAACAGTCTAGAAAATGTAACACAAAAAAGTCACATTATTATGAGGACAATTCTCGTGAAATAATGATGGGTGGCAACCCTAATACGTACATAAATTAGAAAACAATTATATAAACTAATATAAGCAGTGTGGCTACGATATCTTTGCGTTTATGTGGTTTATGCGGTTTGCCCCGTCGCAGCCGCCAAAGTTGTGGGCACGTCCGCTTTTCAATTAAGAGAAAGTAATACGAGTTTTCCGGCCACTCTTAACGGCCGCAGTGAGGTCCATCCGTTTGCCGTCCGTCGCCGTTCGGGAATTAAAATAGAACAATGTGGGATTTTTATGAAGCAATAAAACGCGAACATTTCACCTCGGACAAACAACAGGCGATGCGGTACGGTATGGGGGTTTCCCACCGACGTTTTTAACGATTCCTGCAGCGAATCCCGTTGATTTAACCCCTCGGCCAGGGTCATAAAACGGATTATAAAACATCTCCGCGTCCGCCGTCGAACAACAGTGCGTCGTTAAGTACTCCACGGCGACGGCAGGACCTACGGAGGAGAGAGGGAGGACAGTTTATTCTCCTCTACCGATTCCGTTGTTCGTGTTAATTCTAATTTATTTAATTACCGCTCAAGATGCTCACTGAATCACCGTTGAAAATTAAGGGTTCAGAACCAGCTGCGACCGTCTGATAATCAACCCTTCAAAAATCTCCAAATGCGAAGTTACTGGTAACTAAGTCAACCGTTATGGAAGGAGTCCCGAATCGTTGTTGATTTGAGACTTTAAGTTAGAATATTTTTATGTAAAAAAGGAAATCAATAAAGTAGTCCATAACAGTAAGGTATGGAGACCTAACAGGGACCATTGTAGTGTCAAAAAATTCTTTCACAAAGCAATTGTTTGACAAGCTGTATGTTTTAATTTGTTGGCAGGTACTATATCTCTTAATTTTATTGAATAGTTGTGCTTTATGTATTACGTAGCACGTATCTAATAACACTTCAGTTCACTGATTGTTGGATTAGGCTGTACACGTCAGGGTCGTGAGCAGGAAGTGCGGCCACATTGTTTGAACAGTCTGTGGAGCATCTGCCGCCGCCAGCGTCGGTTGTGTCCGGTTAGTCCCTGTCACGTTCGCCAACATCAATTGTTACTTTGACTGTTCGAGTAAACATTACTAGGTAAATTAATATTAGATATAAACTTTAGCACCCTCGAACAAACTCACACAACTCGGTGATCCATGAAATGTGCTTGCGACAACTTTTGATAGCACAGTTTCATGTATAGATTGTATGTTTAATCCACTGAAACACTGCAGTTAACAGCTGTGTGAAGTTCGTTCTCAATTCTGCTAAAATGAAAAAATAATTCTCTAGATAATATTGTTCTGAAGCTGCATATAAAATTTCAGGTGAATTGACGAAGATCAGTTGAAGTTATCTTTCCGGCCAGTTTGAAAAATGCGGTTTTGAGAAAACACCGTTTAAAATATTGTGTAACTTTGATGTATAGAATTGTTATATTTTACTATAGTCGGCGAAGCCTGGACCATATAATTATCTTTTCCGCCTGGATATCACCATTTACTTTACATTCATTAATCATTACGGTAAGTCCGGAAGGGTACGGTATGTCCGTACGAATACATATATCTAATTATCTTTTCAAATTAACATTTTCCTCCTCTTGTTTCTTTCTGTTTGATTTTGACGACAGACGGGCCTGTTTTGCAGCATCAGTCAGGGATGACTCTGAAAACATGATGCGCCGTGCGTCAGCCTTCGCGCAGATATTATTGCAGTTTGGCTAGATGCACGTCCATACTACCTCCATACACTTCATAAGGCTGGATAATGCATCATTGACAACACATATAGCTATACTTGCTGCAATATCCACAATTACTTTGCCACTTGAAAGTGAAAATGAAAATGTAATCACCAGGTGGCATTTCATCGGTCAGAATTTATGATACAGTGGCGCCCAGACGTATTTTCTTCATTTTATCAATTGAATCATGATTATGGCGAATGGCTAGTCCATCATAAATTGAAAGCTCATTTATAGGCTTCTGGGTTAACTTCCCTTTTTCTTCGAGGCTTTAACTAATTTTTGTCAAATGGCGGGGACGAGTGCCATTAGTTTTTTCACGTGATCTATGCATTCCTTTTCTTATTTCCTTTTCTTATTCCAAAATTTGCAAGCTTTGCAGCAAGTATTTAGATTTTATAAGAATGTCAACAACATTTCTCCAGCTGATAAGCGCCACCAATCATACAGAGAAGAAAAAATATGTTTTCGCTATGTTCCAGCGTCCGAGACAGTTACGCCATTCTTTTTTTTTACTATTTTCAATTGACTTTTAGCCCTCCCTTCTTCTGCTGCTTTCTGCATACTTTGTTGACAATGCTTCTGTTTCCACAAAAATGGTACGAACAACTTTATCGTAAAATGAGTGAAAAATCTGACGAGGAATGTCCTTGAATGCGCAAAACTTTTCAATTACATCTACACCTATTCTTATGCGCATGACAAGGATAATTCCGCTATTCATTTCATATCCTTTTTGAACAAATCGGCAACTCGGAATGAAAGTTTGTTCAAAATGCTCACTAGAAACCACGATTTGAAATCCTAAATCACGGTTGCCACTTTCGGCCAATTTCGCATTTGATTTGCACGTTTTACACACTACAACTTGTGAAATAGCAGAAAACACAATAACAAAGTCCAAAAGATGATAATTAAACGTCATCCACTTCAACGTTGTAATAATCTTCAACCGACATTGTTTTTTTACCGGTGTGGACTGTGGATACGTTATCAGGCAGAGGCGACTCTAGTTCCAAACGATTCAATGCTTGTCATATTAGTTCTATTTGAAAATATGCTGCTTCCTTTCGATCACGATATACTCCAAGAATGTCACTAATTATTTCTGCTATGTTTTTACCTAATCAAGAACAACACACGTTATATCAGACAGCTGTAACATTGTGCGGCTAGCGCCAGTTCAACGAACGTACCGAGGATATTTCCACAAAATCTTTGTGTTTTATAATATTTTATGTTATATTTCACACCACGCATGTAATTCCTCCAAATAAGATAAGAGCGTATAGGTCTCTAGGCCGTAACCTCTCACGCTAAACTTTTTGCATGTACGCTCGGCTAGACGCTTGGCCGTATGTTCATCAAATAAGCATTTAAACATTTTTTTCCAATAAGAAACGTATTGTACCTTATTTCTAAGATCTCAAGACATCATTTAAGCAAAAGAAAAATTCTTTTGATTTTTCAAAAATCTAGAGTGGCATTGCCCCTTAAGTTAGAAAAGATATTCCCTCTATATTATAGTATTGAAAGATGATGTTAGTCCAACAGTTTCACGTGCCTTATTTACGGATTCTAAAAGCTAATATCGTAGTTGTAATCCGAAGCGCGGTTCGATTCTCGAATATCTTATCCCAGGAGAAATCAAAACACGACAACGACGCGCACAAAGGGGTTGAAAATCAAGGGGTGGGCGATCCGAAAACGTCGTCACCGGATGTCGGGTATTCATTTCCGTCTGCTATTTGGGTTAGGAATTATAAAAGCTCGCGGAGGAATCCAATCTGTCACCGGGGCAGAATTGGACGGGTCTGATGAGGCTCGGCTTTCGCCCTGCTCCCCAGTCTATTTCGTATTCATCGGACACTGGCAATCAACCGAAATAACTCGTTCAACCGCCCCCTCTATCACGAAACCGTGTCCTGTCTTTTGAGCGCACTGCATCCTTATCTCCGTTATTCTTGAAGGAAATCGGGCTAAATTAAAAGGTCCCATCCTGGACGGCCGGTCATCATCGGACCTAAGGGATGGGTAATTACGCCCGGTTGGTAAACTGGACAAAGGGGGTGTACTTTAAGGAGAAATGAGGGACGACCGCGATATTATCGTGTCGTGTTTCTGACGGTTATTCCAAAACTTTTGGCCCAACTATTTGTTGACAGTAATTTGCAAGGGTCACCCTTCTCGTTAGAACGGTCAATTTGGAAAAGTCGATGCAGAATGCGTGAGTAATTGGGCGGAGCCCCCCATTTGGGGTTCCTACAGGTGGCTGACCCACACCACGGTCTTTAATATGATGGAGATTCTAATTATTTGCTGGGGTCACTGGAAATGAAACTTCCAATTAGTTTCAGTTGATGGTCCATCATCAACAAACATCATATTTGTTTTAACACCCTTCCTTTCTTTCTCAGAACATTTCGCAGCCCATATTTTATTTACTGTGAAAAGAATCCCCGATTTTCAATAGTTCGATAATTTATTCAAAAGGGCCGGGAAAAGTGGGGAATGAAAGCTGACAGATTGGGAAGGGTGGATGAGGGACGCATACCAAGAGGATCTAACGACTTCCCGTCTGACCATAGTATTTTTTGCTTGTGGAGTTCGACTTAAAATTCTTCACTCGTTGTCAAATTTCACAAACTACCCAGAATAACGACGGAAGAGACAAATTTGCATGAGTAACCATCACATTCTTTTCGCTTCACACTCGTTCCAAATATAAGGTAAGGTTTTGCAACCTGTCATTTAAATTTTTGGAGAAGTATAGGGGACAAAACTTAACTTCATTTTTAGGCTAATAGCGGGACATTATTTTGAACGACTATACTCAAGGTGACCAGACGGCCTGCTTTTGGCGGGACAGTCCCTATTTTTTACATTTTGTCCCGCGTCCCGCGGATGTTTTAAAATGCCCCGCTTTTTGAAAAATCTTAAAACTTTCATATCACAGGTTTGTTCTTATTTGATCCAAACATTCTTTTTCAAATTTTATGACAAAAAAAAACAGAACAGTATTTCTATTGTTGTATTTTAACACAGCATTTTGGCTTAGTGATTTTGTTGACTTGTGAAAGGTGATATTTGTGATTTTTTACTGAATAATATTATTCTTAGATTGACGTGTTAACAACATGACACAATTGCATGACTGTGTCATGTTGACTGTGTCACACGCTATCATTCGTCATTTCTGCCATTTGCATGTTAAGATGATTGCTTTACATCATGGCAAACATTGTTAATACTTACATCACTACAATTTGATTTTAATTGAACCTTCATAAAGTAAAATTAGCAACAATAACTCAAAAACTGTAGTAATATAAATACAATTAAAGAAGCGAATGATAATTATTAATCCAGGTGAGGATAATTTTTGGAAAAAATACCTCCGCCTGGATTTGAACCAGGAACTCTTCAACTATGCATACTATGTTTTTGTATTGTGTAGCCATTGAATTAGAACATTTGTTTGCTATCTTCGTTGACTTTAAAATTTGTCCTATTAAGTAAACATTTTTTTCGTCATGCCTTTACCCCCATTTGAGTGTTTAGATGATCCCTGTTACACAGAGATAAACTGTTTAATTTAAATAAATTAATAAATAAATTCAATAGAGCAACAAAATACATATTTCTGGATAAAAATGTTTTACATATTTACAATTTCTATTTTGTACAAAGAACATATAGCGTTTATTTTTGTTAAAGAAAAGATTAAAAATTTACAATTTACCTTCCAAAGGCAAAACGTTGTATCTACGTTCAAAATTGACGTTGACGTTGATAATTTTTCTGTTGTATAGTATATATATATATTATATATGTTTTATTGGTTTGGAATTGATCGAACACCCGAACATAACCTCTTCCTATATATATATATATATATATATATATATATATATATATATATATATATATATATATATATATATATATATATATATATATATATATATATATATATGAAACGGTCGGTTCGAAAACACTACAAGTCCAAAAAGTGAGTTCTGGGAAAATTAACAAAATTATTTTGTCAGTGCAATATATTGAAAAGTATAGCAGTTAGCTATTTTGTGCCAACAGACAAAATATAAAGTGGTTCACAGAGAATTAAATGTATTACATATTTTATTTTTATTTGTATTAAAAGCAGAGCTATGATTAAAACAATCATCATGGACATGTACTGTTTATGAACTCGACGGAAAAACAGCGTACATTTTTAACAATATTTGTTTATTTAAAGCATTTAAATAACATTTTTATTGTGATGTAGGTATGTATAGTGTTTTTGGCGTCAACAATAAATTCCTTATTCATTTCATATTATTATATTTTCCGAAACGCGTTAGTAATGCAGCAAAAGCAAACATGTGCATACTTCGTACAAGGATGTTATTTCCTTGTCGAAATTGAAATATAAAAAGACATCTCGTACTATGCCTCGAAAACAATTTCTTTCGACAACAAAAATGTATTTTTCTGTGGAGCATTGACGGTATGAGTATGTTTTCGTCAAATATTCCAGCAACATTCGGCGTAGTTATTTTACAGCCATAATAGAACACGTTTTTGTCCAGCCGGCCGGTCCGCTTCGAGAATTTGAAACGTGTTTTATAAGCGCACATGTACCTACGATGTTTCGAATCGAAATAACATTTTTATACTCTAGGAATTTTTAAGCGTTGACTTATTTATAAAATATAAATCTCAGTTTAATTTGCTTAGACGAATAATATACTGGGTAACAACTTAACATTTTTTTTATTTCTGCAACGAATTAAATTGAAAATTCTAATACTTCTAGTACTGTTGTTGGACTAAAATTCTTTGCTTTTTTTTTAAATTAAGGATTATATTATCTAAATAGACACCAGATCTAACGATGCTATTAACTTAACAAAACCGGATACCCAAAGAATTTTTAAATGAAGATTTGCAAACAAAAACTTATTTGTTGATTTATCAAATGAATCGGTCGGTTCGAAAACACTACAAGTCCAAAAAGTGAGTTCTGAGAAAATTAACAAAACAATTTTGTTGGTGCAATATCTTGAAAAGTATAGCAGTTAGCTATTTTGTGCCAATAGACAAAATATAAAGTAGTTCACAGAGAATTAAATGTACTACATATTTTATTTATATTTGATTAAAAGCAGAGCTATGATTAAAACAATCATCATGGACATATACTGTCTATGAACTCGACGGAAAAATAGCTTCAACAATACTTGTTTATTTAAAGCATTTAAATAATATTTTTATTGTGATGTAGGTATATATGATGTAGGATTTGCATTAAACTTATTTCCCGTAATATGTGAAGATTGATAATCAAAATGTCATGTCAGATTTCTAAAATAAATTCAAAATGGCGGATTATACATGATTAGTCAAAATTACCGGAACACCTTAGTAATTCTTTAACCGTAAAGAATTTCAAAGAAAAATTCAAACAAAAGTTTTTTGGGTTTAAGCAAGCTATATATTTTTCATATATGGATGTTCATTTTATTCTGAAAATTTGGTAAACTTTTCTTTGTCTGATAGAACAACCTGTAGATTTAAAAAAATTTAATTCTAAGCGTTTGTAAGAATCATTTTTTTTATAAAATGCATCCGATCATTTTTTGAAATTGTTTACAGTTGAAAAATTATCACGACGCGACGTAGTAAAGTTCTAAATTTTCACCAGTTACATACTTGTGGACTTTCTTAATATTATTTATCTTTTTGATATTGATATTCATATTGATTACTTCGGCGTACCTTAACAACGATTTGAATGCAAATTACGCAGTTGGCGAATGTTTGCGACTGATATCAGTAGAATCTGGGTAGGAACGCGTTGCATGCGCGATCAAAAAAGCACTGTTCTGGACTTGTTTATTTCGCCCAAGCATTCCCTTTAGGTCTATTCGATAGAATAAATCATAGTGAACATTTTGGCTATTTCAGTTCAAAATGGCCAATTTTGGACTTGTACTGTTTTCGAACTCGCCGATTCATATATAGGATAATTATACTGTTGTATAGTCTATCGTGCGAACTGCCAATTTTTACGTAAAACACTCTAGCTAGTTTTTACAATTAAAGTTTTATTTATGAGAAAAGGACAATTATTTCTATCAATGTAATGTTTGTAGATACGGCACCTTTGGACAGCAATATAGGGAACCAATGAAACTATATATTGTATCAAGTAATATTTATTCAAAAGATTGCATAAACTTTTGTAAACATGGAACAACCTCTTTTAACATGGACACATTCGAACCACAGACACATATATTTAGTTATTGAAATAAATATAGCAAAACAATTAATCTCTTTAAGAAAACAACGTAGTGTTGAATATGTAAATATTTTTTTTTACAGTTTTAAACAGTTTTGATCACCATAACAAAAATATCAACGAATATCTGTGTATCCAACCAAAATAAAGTAAGTACCCCCCTCGCGAATGCCCCGCTTTGGCCCAAGAAAATTCGGGTCACCTGAACTATACTCCTATATTCATGTTCGAATCCTGGTATTTCGTTTCCTTGAATCGATAAATTCGCCCATAATAATAATGCCTCGGTAGCTCAACTGGGAGAGTTCTTGACGGAACATTTTGGTTTCTGATTCAATCCAGGCCGATTTTAGTTCTCTATACCTATACATTGACGAGTTTTCACTTACTAACCATCTCCATTGAATATTTTCATAAATACATTTAGCAATGGAATGCTAAGATTATATTTACATAATTCACTTTTTCAGAATTTGACCTAAGATTAAAAAAATATACGAAAGTTTTCGAGCCATGAATTATGAAGGCATCCATCGTCCATCTAAATTTTGTCAACGTCTACCATGTCGAGGTGAACGAGGTCGTCAGCATGGTCTGCACATATATACCTAAGTCGGGCGGAGATAATTTGTCAAACGTCGCGTGGACAACACGTAGATCCTCATTTGTTTATTCCGGTCATGTGACAAGTTGCCCTCGGCTGTCTACCACCGGCTTATGACAAATCGATCGCGTATTGCGTTGCACTGTTGTCGGCCCCTGTATATAAATTTTCTCTGCTTTAAAATGTGAAATATTGCCCCGACGTAGACAGGGGTATTAGTCGATGCGTTAAACCTCCTGAATAATATGAAAACTCCGTGCCAGATTGCTCACAGCGAGCGAATTCCGCACAATAATCGTATTCTTTCGCAATAGTTAATTTTCTTTAATTCGTCATGTCCTTAATGTTTGGAGGCATTAAAACGTACTCAGTTTTTATGTTGTGTACAGTGCCTTTTGGTATAATATAACATTTCGACTTCGTTTATTAGCCAATTTTTATTGTACAAGTATACCTTTTCGAAATTAACATCCTATAAAAAAATCTTTTAAAACTAATCCGTTTTGGACATGTTTATATGAACTTCTATAATCAAAATACCCAAAGAAATCAGCACTTAACGTTTGTCGCATATATTTAGAAACGTATACATTTATATATGCATCTACTTCTGATGTATCCAATGGAAATTAACAGGAATCATACAAAATGTAACCATTGCGATTGGTTGGAATTAAGAAAATTAGCAATGCTTTACAAATGTTTTTAAATCACCTGGAGTCCACCCGTTCCAAATGTTATATGATTTTTAACAACAATCACAGTATATTTTTCAAAATTCAAGAAATATATATATATATATATATATATATGGTGTATATACCGGGTGATTCAATTTCGAGGCTCGCCATGGGGATCTCGCTTATTAGTGGAGATAGAGGCTATGTTTAAATTTGGCAAAGTTTCGTATTTTTGTGTTGATCAATTATCTGAAAAGAAATTTTAGCTATCATTTTTCATTTTAAAGATATCCGCAAAAAACTGAAATGTTAAGATATCGTTTTTAATTTTTTATTCAAAACCAAACGTAGCTAGACATTTGAAACGACTTTTTAACAAAGAATGCAGTGTTATTTTTTAATTTGAAATAACATCAAAGATGGCGGCGTAACCATGGCCAACTTTTGTTTTTCTTATGGGCGCCATGTTGAATTTTGGCATTTTCCGATTGTCGTGTTTTTTCTCATTTCCCCAATGTATAACATGTTGGTATTATTTTTTAAAACAATGGTTTAATAATAAAAAAACTTTCTTCTTTTTCTCGTTGTTTGTCGTGCTTATTAGGTACCCAACTGGTGCTTGGTTACAGACCGCCGGCGCCGGACTGACCTTTCGATTAAAAACATTCAGATTGTTAGTAAGTAAATGTTCAAATTGGTCGCCATTTTCTTGAAGGCATAAAATCCAGCCAGCTTTTCGACCTGTCATCTCTTCTAACTGTTCTTCCCGGAATAGCATTGACCGCATTTGTTATTCGATCCCGCAGATCCTCGATATTTCTGCGAGTATCGTGATAAATTCCGTCGTTCACAGTTCCCCATAGAAAATAGTCCAGAGGACTTAAATCAGGGGATCTAGCAGGACATTCCACCACTCCACCATTACCAATCCAGCGATTTGGAAATTGTTGATTCAAATAATTTCGTACAACTGCAAAGTTTGACTTGTGCGTGGTTAGTACGGTTTCAATTTCTTTGTTCGTACTGCTCTCCAAACACGTGTTTGCGGCAATTCCAAATTAGAGGCTACTTCCAGCCTAGAAATCCGAGGATCGTCATTTATCTAAAACCCAGTAGTTGAGGCATTGCAAATTATGGTAATCTAAAGTTTACCATTTCCAAAATATCTCTTTGATCGTTTTCAACATTTCCATGAGAATTAGTTGCGGGGTTTACTAAACGATCCATGGTCCCCTAAATTTCTGTCCAATGTTAAGAATTTTGTATGATTGGGCATTTCTATGAGAACAATATTAAACCCTTATCATATCACGCTTTTCGTTGTTGGTAAACGTCATTTTACATCCACAATCAACCACAATTAAGGTTTATTTGGTTAAATGGGAAACCCAACGCTGAGCGCGCCGCTTGATACAACTGCATTTTGTTGACGTTGCTTGGCAATGAGTCCGGCGGTCTGTAACCAAGCTCCTGAAGGTTTTTTTGATTATTACAGCATTATTTTAAAAAATAATGCTAACATGTTATACATTGCGGAAATGAGAAAAAACACGACTATCGAAAAATGCCAAAATTCAAAATGGGCCCATAAGAAAAACAAAAGTTGGCCTTGGTTACGCCGCCATCGGTTACGCCGACGGTGGCGCCACGGATTCCCCCGTGGGAAATAGCTGAACTAACCGCAAAATTATTTTGCGACGGTGGCGCCACGGACTCCCCCGTGGGAAATAGCTGAACTAACCGCAAGATTATTTTGCGACGGTGGCGCCACGGATTCCCCCGTGGGAAATAGCTGAACTAACCGCAGAATTATTTTGCGACGGTGGCGCCACGGATTCCCCCATGTAGCCCAAATAAAAGTATACTTACTTACCTGATATTATGTATAATTTTGTATATATAAGGTAAGAATTTTTGGGTATAGGGTACAATAAATAAAACATCGGTTTCTATTAAAAACCACTACCAAATAGCATGATAGTGGCCACGGTTTTTATTATTATAATAATAGTACGTCTTAAAAATCTGCATTTCCATATTTTATCATTAATTTTACATATATTATAATATATATATATTTATAATGTATAAAAAGCCGTCCAAAGCTCGATCATTTCAATCATTGTTTTTTTTTAATGGTACACAAATTGTCTCATGCATACTCAAGTCCTCGTTGAGTTGATATATCTCAGTATATGTATATCGAAACAAAATAATAACGCAGTCCGACTATTTCTGAATCTATCCCATCCATTCTTTGGCGCACCACAAAACAGTGCACGCACAACACGCGTCAAAAAAAAATTCACTAATTTATTCCAGCGTAATAAGCTGCCAGAGCTTCAAGCTCCCAGTTTAATACACCGAAAGTTTATTATCTAATGTTATGGATTAATGAAATAGAAAACAAAGATTAGATTCTCTAAGCACATAACTAAATTAAACTAAGACTATACAATAAATCCCTAACTAATAAATAAAAAGTGTGAAAAATAAAAGCTCGGTACTCAAAACGTACGAATAATGGCGTGCTGGTTGCACTGTTTTATAAAGCTGATAATCGACATTGGAAAAACACCTAGTAATACAGATATATGTAATTAATAGTTTTATACAATAATATAATATGCTTATTAATAGTTATTACAATAAGAATATTGAAGTAATAGTACTTAAAAATTCCTGCCTCAATATTAAATCTTTCCAACGACTATAATATAGGTACTCTAGTAGTGTTTGAAGTGGCTGAAGTTATCGATCACTATCCCATTGCGTTTCCATTTTTCCATATTTGGTTTAGAGAAGCTATGGCACACTCAGATAATAGTAAGCTTGCGACATTTTTTGGAAAAACAAAACACCGTCTAGGATAATTACCGGTAACTTTAAAACACTGTAGTAAGCACATTGATAACACAGTTTCCATCCAAAAGAAGGTACACATCAAATCAATCAACCAGAGGTAATTTTGGCTATAGAATTCTACAATTTATTCTTGTACTATACTTTTAGACATGTTTCGACATGTTACCGCAACTGCACCTTCTTATAAATCGAAACTATCGTTCGACATGTGTGTGGTAAAATTGATTAATAATTTTTGCTACGAGATAAAAATTTCCGACTACACAAAAACAGAAACGTAACCTTCAAAGTGCTATTGATATTGCTAGAAACAGGTATACCGATATCAATAAAGGATTGAATTATCAAAGAATATCGCTTAGAGAGGTGGGGCGGGTTCGGGCGGGCCGCATTTGTACTTGAATCAGAAATCACCCCGTATATTTGTAGTTCCGACGGCCGCCGCAGTCCGGGCGGCGCCACAATCCAAAAAACAAAAACATAACGTTCACCTAGATAACAAAAGACACCACAGATCGACCCTGCGTACCAACACGCTCTGAGAAAAAACAAATTTGCTATGGCGCTGATTACTTAAAGAGAAAAATCAGAGCGACGGTACCGCAGGGTACGAACTTGGGTCCCTCTCAGCCCCCCCTTACCCCGCACGAAAAACGGTTTTTGTTATTCAACACTTACTTAAAATACCCATTATACAATAACACATCAACACCGTCTAAATCGAAAATATACAATAATCGTGATAATAGTAATAATTCAAACAGCAAGGGAGTGACTAAAAGGAATAGACCAGGCAATAGAGATTTTTTCGTGACAAAAATAGTATCGCAAACCGACGGTCCCAGGTCACGTGGAACAGTCCGTAGATGTATTGTGATGTGTTTTCGACTCGCAAATATCATTACTTAATTTGTTTTAAACAAAAAAACCTCAAACAATCGTGCTTTTTTCGTTTTTCGCTTGTAAAAACTGAACCGATGGGGCAATCTTGATGCTTTCAACAGACGAATTGTAGAGAATGAGAAGACGAAAGAAATAAACCCTACAAGGGCTCGATCGCATAAAAATTAACGGAGAAAATTAGGAAAAACTGGAAAAATCTGCGTTTTTTCAATAATTCATAGCTTCGCAATTTTCAAAGTTGTAGCGTAGGCTTTTCGTGAGAAAGTAGCGATTGATGGGTACTTTAAGTGTGCACAACCCAGGCGTTGTCCGATGATTAGTTTTTGCAGAATTGCGATTTGAATTTTTTTATGCAATATGGTTCGACGACCCTGGATGCGTCGGAGGCGGTCCGATTTGAATTTTTTTAACCTATCTCGAAAGTAGAAGTATTGTGCTACAAAACGTCTATTCTGATTTTGCATTAAAATGTTGCGAAATAGGCGAAAAATGCTTGCAAACATGACCGAAAACTGTTGCGCGCTTCCCCGAGTCGGCCGCCTACCCCACTACTCGATCGCTTTGGAGCGCGAGGCAGCTTTCGGTCATGTTTGCAAGCATTTTTCGCCTATTTCGCAACATTTTAACGCAAAATCAGAATAGACGTTTTGTAGCACAATACTTCTACTTTTGAAATACGGTAAAGAAATTGAAATCGGACCACCTCCGACGCATCCAGGCTCGCCGAACCAAATTGCATAAAAAAATTCCAATCGCAATTGCGTAAAAACTAATCATCGGACAATGACGGGGTTGTGCACACTCAAAGTATCCATTAATCGCTACTTTGTCGCGGAAAGCCTGCGGTACTGCTTTGAAAATGGCGGAGTTATGAATTTTTGAAGAAACGCAGATTTTTCCGGTTTTTCCGAATTTCCTCCGTTAATTTTAATGCGATCGAGGCCGTGTAGGGTTTATTTTTTTCGTCTTTTTATTTTCTACAATTCGTCTGTTGAAAGCATCAAGACTGCTCCATCGGTTCAGTTTTTACAAGCGAAAAACGAAAACAGCACGATTTTTTGAGGTTTTTTTGGTTATAACAAATTAAGTAATGATATTTGCGAGTCTAAAACACATCACAATACATCGACGGACTGTTCCACGTGACCTAAGACCGTCGGCTTGCTGATACTATTTTTGTCACAAAAAAATCTCTATTGCCTGGTCTAAAAACATAAATCGTAGTTATTTGTTACGACACAATAGTTAATACGACATCGAACAAAAGTCGAGTTGGTTTTGGATTTATCTATACATTAAGATTCGAATTTAATTATCAGAAAGCGTACAAAATAATAAAACCAGTTAAATTGTGTTAATAATCATTCAATAATCTTAAGAAACTTTGTACTTTAATAGGAGAGTTATGCAATACCCACTCAATTATATAGGGAGAGGGGTGAAATATCGCGTAAGCAAGGATGTGCTGGCAATCCAATCTTTATCCTACGTATCAAACCTACGCCTAGTTAATCCTAAATATGTAATTAAAAATATATTTTATAAATATACAAAAATGTGTTTTTTTTTTTACTTTTCTTGATCGTTATTTTTTTTTTGGAAAATCGTATCACTTTCAACTTTTCTTATCCCTAAACGAACGTCTTAACGTAACATCACACTTCGCTTTCCTTCGCTTTATTTTATATATACAGGTGTTCCTTATAATCTCATATTTATCTTCTCTTTTTAATTATTTTTTTGGTAAAACAAACCTGTATAGGAAACATTTCACGTGTCCGGTGATATATACAATGTACGATTTTTAATTTGCAACCGGACACGCCTTATTTACAGGATGTTCATCTATTGCATCGATGGTTTGATCACACTGTTTCACATATTTTTGTGTGTGTTGAGTAAACAGGATGGGTGTTTGTATATCAAAAGTTTGTAATAGAATCTCAAATCATTTTAACAAAAACAAGAAAGTAAAATGGTACAGGTTTTGTACGTTTAAAACAAACGCGATTCTAATTAGTATGCTCCTAAACGTAGTTAGTATATTCCACCGATGCAGTAAACGACCTATAATAAAACCCACGCATGACAGTTTTTTTTTTAATAATACGTAGCCAATTGAGCTGATTAGATCACATTAATTTTAATTTTTCGATCATAGTTTAAAAAAGTATATCAATCCTTACCGATTAGTATCACGAATTCGAAAATATTGAAAATATAAATTTTATAAAATAAGATTTCATTCTCTTAAAAAAGTTTAAAAATTTAGAGCGACTTCTTAAAAATACCATGCCACAGATTGGATCGCCTAGCTACTAAGTTCTACCGAAAGCTGTACAAAAAGCGACACACATGACTCGGTTCCCAAAAAGCTTCCTATGAAGAAATATTTTGGCTTTTTGATACGCCCTTTACCCTGATTCAACCGTTTCCGTAAACATGTGTTCTTTTGACATTCGTCAAAGTACGATTTTTGGATCTTACATAGTTTGGCTAGTTAATATTTTAGGCCTTTCGTAACTGATTAATTTGTAGACGTTGTCAATAGGGGGCGCTTTATCCGGTATAAATTTAAACAGACAATACCAAACAAATTCGAGCTTCGCAGCCATTTTGTTGCGTCCATTCATGTTTGGTCCACGCCACAGCTATGTTATATTTTTGAGTAATGCGCCTCTTATATGTACAGGGTGAAACACGAGAAGCGACCTTTTTGATGCTGCAGCAAGTGACATTCAGTTTCTTGGTTCAGTTTCAGAAAATAAAATGATATGACCCAAAGAACCGAGTACAACTTCCCGCAGTATTAAAACAGGTTGTCCCCGCGCGCAGCCCTTTATTACATTTAGATGCCAATGGCTAAAACAAAATTTGTTTTAGCGCGTTTGACACCAGATATTAGATAATATAATATAATACATTAAATGTTAATTCGTAAAAAACATTGACAGACACTACGGAACTACTACTTAAATATTATCGACAATATTATATCAAATGGTTATACCAATCGCGTACAAAAAGGGCATTACATACCTACTAATTTTAAATTTTACGTCATAATAATAAGTATGTACAAATTGCTTGTTTTCGCGAAAAATTTTGCATTCACAGTGTCTCGACAACTAATAATTACTATCACCAATTGTTTTCTCAAATATTAATTAATAGTCCAGACAGTAGGAAGCTTAAAACGGAGATACCTGAAAAAAACCAAATGTTAGGTTATGAACAACCAAAGTTGCCAAACACCTTTATTATTTTTCAAATAAAACTACCTATTGTCTGGACTATAAAAATAGTTAGGCCTAAAATCGATTATAGTATACCATCTAGAAGAACACTATATATTAAGTTTACACAATGAGATGACTACATTATCCAAGCTGAAACAAAACGCAAGACTAAGTATATGTATCATGAAATTCTATGCGTGTTGATCACTCCTAAACATCTAAAAATCCATTCGCACACATCAAAACGGTCGATGAGAGTTGACCAACTTCAAACAAAGCAAACACACGCGAGTATTAGCGTTGTATGTTGACTTGCTGAAGTTAGAAGCCCTACGTAAATAAAGAACAAGAAATTGGTATTAAAGGTCTAAATAAAAAAGGAATATTGACAATCCCATGGCAAAGCGATCAGATGTTCTTACGTATTTGAAAGTAGACTAGAAATATCTTTATATGTGTGATGAGTGATGACTAATGTATTGAAAATCTGTTTTTGCTGATCACTCTGGCATAGAGTTGCCCATAAAGTATGACTCCCTTTTTTGTATTAACAATTGCTTAGTTATAAGTTAATAATTACTCATGTTTCATTTCATTTAGATAGAATATAAAATTTGCAAAGTAACTAACTTGTTTTGTACTCATGAAGCAATTTTCTTCCTAATAAAAAACACTCTCTGCGTTCAACCATTTGTAATCTTAACTTCCACGTGGTTTCGGTAATGTTTCAATATTATTACTATATTTCTTTCATTTGTAACTGTATTATCATCTCTGTACTGAGTACTTTTGTACGTATGTTCTGTATGTTTCATCGGTTTTGATAAGTTTTTCTTTCCCGAAACGGAATTGGAAGGCTTGCGATTGGCTACTCAGTTCGACTGAATAAGGGATGTAAAATGTACTACTGGCAGGGGATGAAACCGACCGTTCCCGAATGCCTTCGATTCTCGCTCTCACAAACACACGGGGCCACCGTTGGTCATAGTTATTATTAAAACGGTAAGGCCTTACTTTACGAAAATGTCACATACAATCACTAGTAGTCAAAATTCTTATATTAATTCCAAAGGGATGCTGTATTGAGGATGGGGCACAGTAAAAATCTTACCACTTACGCTAGTATATTATCATATATCCTTAAAAGTATTACAGATATATATATATAGTCGTTATTATTACTTCTTGTTACTCTCGTCGCATTACGATCTTTCCTGTCGATATACAAAAATTCTGATCTGGTGATCCGGTTTTTTGATAAAGAAACAAATTCGAGCTAATAAAACAGAAACCATTTACACTCAGTCTCAAAAGTTATTGCACACCCTATAAGAAACTAAATAAGCTAAAGAAAGTTTTGATTTTTTTTAATGATCGGTATTTAGATTTTATGAATCGAGTAAAAGAAAAAAAAATTTACTTGTTTCTTATATGGTGTACGACGACCTTTTAGATTCAATGTATGTTAAAAAAAACACGTAAGAAACCCGGAAAATAAATAACTCACAATTGTACGATCGTCCGTTTTCTTGAATCCCATTCTGATTTTTTTAGTAGTTGGCAGTGTGGCGTTCAGTCTATTTTTCGCTAAACACTACGATTTTTTTTGTGCAATATCATTCAGTCATTGTTGTATTGCTATTTCTTCGCCAAAGAGCAAGTATTTATTTCCCTGTTGTGAGTTACGTCTTGCAATAGTTTCGAAATTTCAAATCACAAACACTTTTCAATATAAATTGTTTAAGACATAAGTTCCACGGATTAAACTTACTATAAACTAACAAACATATATAATATAATAATAAACTAATAAACATAACGTATTTTATAAACATATATCTAAGTCGAACTCGATCGCTAAACAAGAATGTGAATGAAAACACGCTTGATCCTTGTCAATTTCAGTCTTGCGCAACGTTTCGGAACTAAAAACAGCACGTCCTCCGGGACCGATTCAGCGGGATTCGTCAGTTTTAGTGCTTTCGAAACAGAACCTATTATTAAGAAATATTTTGGTCGAATTCGACGAAAATAAATGCGATATAAAATGCAACAACATAACAAAGACAACTAAAGTTCGCTATTATTTCGTTTAAAAAATTTGCTTTAAGGATCGTGCATTCTTTTACTTAATGCCTGGCGACGAACGTTTACCGCGAGCGTGTTGGCTGCAGACGGTAGAGGTCATCTAATCTCAGGCATGCTAACTCACGCCACAACAGTCCCAGGTCCAGGTCGAACAGCTGGTCAGGAGGCGGCGTTGGTGGCAGCTTAGCAGTGGCCTGATGCTATGGCCACATATGCAGCGTACGTGCTGGAAGACGCACGTAGCAGTGCAGCGGCTTCACGAAGTGCGTGTCCACTGTACGGCAGTGCGGACACGGCACCATGTGACTGTAGTCGCTGAAGAAGTTCAAACGCTGAGTTGGGTGCAGCACAGGCTTCGCACAGGAGTTACACTGAAATCAAACAAAGATAAAATTGAAGATGGTACATCTTGATCGTACCTCATGATGTACTGGTTCGAGAAAATACGAAAATACGAAACTAAAATCACGAATCTCACCATTTGCACCAGAACATTGAGGTTAAGTATATGCTCCTATTGGCCTGGACGCTCATGCCACGTTCAGCCAGGGTTGCCAGTTGTTCCTATTTGAGCGGGACTGTCCCGAGATCAACAGAAAAATTCTGCATTTTGGATTGCCATCACCAAGAACTGAATTTGCAGGACAGGTGATTCAAAAACGCAGGACAAATGCCAACAATGTTGGACAAACATAGGTGAATAGTAAAATTAGGTTAGAAAATGGCCAATTTTATCTAGAAGCCAGCTTATTTCTTTTGCTAGATTTATTTTGATGTTTTAAACAATATCTCAAATGCGTTAAAACGTCTCTTCAAATAAATATTTCAAATCATTCAAATTATAAAATTTTCTAAATATGTTTTGTATAAAATGAGTGAAAAAAAGTATGGAACAAATTCACTATAATTGAAATATTAAGAAAATAAAGAAAGATAAACAATAAACATATCAATATAAACATATTAAAAATAAACTAATAAATAAATGAAGAAAGAAACAAAATACATTTATTTCTCTACAAGTAAATGTCGGCTTATTGGGTTTTTCTATTTCTAAAGAAGTTAGAGATGTTTAAAATACAGTTTTGTTATTATTTCAAATGGCTGTAATATTTTAAGAAATACAGAAAACAAATAAATATAAAACTTTTTGGTCTGTGTGACCATTTACTATCTGGTAAAAGGTGAGACACCATGTATATTAAACAACATATTAAAACAGTGTTGCTACGTATGGCACAAGTAGAAAACATATTTTCATATCACATGAAACAAACGTATATGTAATCTTAAATAATAAATTTTAAGAAAAATGGGAACTGTGCAGATCTGTGATTCTGGACATCTGGCAACCCTACGTTCAGGTAATCAGTTTAGTCAGTTTTCCATGTTTAGGTTATGTTACCGCTTTTACTGATCCCATGAAAAAGTTTACACAATGTTTACTAAAAAACTTGAATTAATTTACAAGCAATACGACAAATTATTTGCGAACATTTTATCTATCTTTTGTAACATAGGAATGTTAGTAAATAGAATCGCAATTTGCCACCCTGTTTTTATTTGCACATATATAATAACTTTAAACATTAGCTTTTCGTTTGTAATCTTATGCTTATGAATTTTCTATTTTATTTACTGCATAATACTGATATTCACAATTTCCCATTGAGGCACACCAATATGCAACCAATATAAGACGAATAAAAACCAGGAAACGGCAATACAAGAAACAAATATTTACCTTAATTCGTTCAGTGCAACATGGCATCGCAGCGAAAATATCATAGGAATACATCGTCCCCAAGACAAGGGACGCCCCATCCCACTGAGTGTCGCAGTAACGGCAACGGATCACCCTTCCAGAGGCACCCTCCAAGCATGCCATGCAGACCACGCTTAAGAATTGGGTACGAGCCTCCACCTTAACCTGCAAATATAAGTCAAAACACCATAAGAAAAAATACGTTCATACCATCTTCAAGAACTTACCTCAATGCAACACTTTCCATGCTGGCGCGGACTTAGGAAGAACGTACCATCGACCAATGGGTATCTGTCAAACACCAACAGCTGTTCATCGCACAAGACGCAATGGACCCTTGACCGACCCTGAGAAGCTAGCGTTGACAGGATGAAACAGCGTGTGTCGTCGTTGCCATGATTGCCTTCGTCTTCGGTCTGGAAAGAGAAAAATAAAAGAATTGTCATTTGAATTGAAACAAATCAAAAAAATCAGCATTGCCCTTTGAGCGAGTTCGACGTGTTACTATGGCCTTTATACTGTTTATTGATGCATAATAAACAATCGTAGCAAGCTTCATAAAAATTTTTGTGTTATTTTTAGAGTTATGATTTTTTTACGATTTATAGTGAAAATATGACTGTTTCAATAAGTTCAAAAAATCAGCATCCCCCTTTGAGGGAGTTTCACGTGGTACTATGGTCTTTATACTGTTTATTGATGCATAATAAGCAATCGTAGGAAGCTTCATAAAAATTCTTCGGTTATTTTTAGAGTTATGATTTTTTTACGATTTATAGTGAAAATATGACTGTTTCAATAAATTCAAAAAATCAGCATCCCCCTTTGAGGGAGTTTCACGTGGTACTATGGTCTTTATACTGTTTATTGATGCATAATAAACAATCGTAGCAAGTTTCATAAAAATTCTTCGGTTATTTTTAGAGTTATGATTTTTTTACGATTTATAGTGAAAATATGACTGTTTCAATAAATTCAAAAAATCAGCATCCCCCTTTGAGGGAGTTTCACGTGGTACTATGGTCTTTATACTGTTTATTGATGCATAATAAACAATCGTAGCAAGTTTCATAAAAATTCTTCGGTTATTTTTAGAGTTATGATTTTTTTACGATTTATAGTGAAAATATGACTGTTTCAATAAATTCAAAAAATCAGCATCCCCCTTTGAGGGAGTTTCACGTGGTACTATGGTCTTTATACTGTTTATTGATGCATAATAAGCAATCGTAGGAAGCTTCATAAAAATTCTTCGGTTATTTTTAGAGTTATGATTTTTTTACGATTTATAGTGAAAATATGACTGTTTCAATAAATTCAAAAAATCAGCATCCCCCTTTGAGGGAGTTTCACGTGGTACTATGGTCTTTATACTGTTTATTGATGCATAATAAACAATCGTAGCAAGCTTCATAAAAATTTTTGTGTTATTTTTAGAGTTATGATTTTTTTACGATTTATAGTGGAAAAATGACTGTTTCAATAAATTCAAAAAATCAGCATCCCCCTTTGAGGGAGTTTCACGTGGTACTATGGTCTTTATACTGTTTATTGATGCATAATAAACAATCGTAGCAAGTTTCATAAAAATTCTTCGGTTATTTTTAGAGTTATGATTTTTTTACGATTTATAGTGAAAATATGACTGTTTCAATAAATTCAAAAAATCAGCATCCCCCCTTTGAGGGAGTTTCACGTGGTACTATGGTCTTTATACTGTTTATTGATGCATAATAAACAATCGTAGCAAGTTTCATAAAAATTCTTCGGTTATTTTTAGAGTTATGATCTTTTTACGATTTATAGTGAAAATATGACTGTTTCAATAAATTAAAAAAATCAGCATCCCCCTTTGAGGGAGTTTCACGTGGTACTATGGTCTTTATACTGTTTATTGATGCATAATAAACAATCGTAGCAAGTTTCATAAAAATTCTTCGGTTATTTTTAGAGTTATGATTTTTTTACGATTTATAGTGAAAATATGACTGTTTCAATAAATTCAAAAAATCAGCATCCCCCTTTGAGGGAGTTTCACGTGGTACTATGGTCTTTATACTGTTTATTGATGCATAATAAACAATCGTAGCAAGCTTCATAAAAATTCTTCGGTTATTTTTAGAGTTATGATTTTTTTACGATTTATAGTGAAAATATGACTGTTTCAATAAATTCAAAAAATCAGCATCCCCCTTTGAGGGAGTTTCACGTGGTACTATGGTCTTTATACTGTTTATTGATGCATAATAAACAATCGTAGCAAGCTTCATAAAAATTCTTCGGTTATTTTTAGAGTTATGATTTTTTTTACGATTTATAGTGAAAATATGACTTTCAATAAATTCAAAAAATCAGCATCCCCCTTTGAAGGAGTTTCACGTGGTACTATGGCCTTTATACTGTTTATTGATGCATAATAAACAATCGTAGCAAGCTTCATAAAAATTTTTCTGTTATTTTTAGAGTTGATTTTTTTACGATTTATAGTGAAAATATGACTGTTTCAATAAATTCAAAAAATCAGCATCCCCCTTTGAGGGAGTTTCACGTGGTACTATGGTCTTTATACTGTTTATTGATGCATAATAAACAATCGTAGCAAGTTTCATAAAAATTCTTCGGTTATTTTTAGAGTTATGATTTTTTTACGATTTATAGTGAAAATATGACTGTTTCAATAAATTCAAAAAATCAGCATCCCCCTTTGAGGGAGTTTCACGTGGTACTATGGTCTTTATACTGTTTATTGATGCATAATAAACAATCGTAGCATGCTTCATAAAAATTCTTCGGTTATTTTTAGAGTTATGATTTTTTTACGATTTATAGTGAAAATATGACTGTTTCAATAAATTCAAAAAATCAGCATCCCCCTTTGAGGGAGTTTCACGTGGTACTATGGCCTTTATACTGTTTATTGATGCATAATAAACAATCGTAGCAAGCTTCATAAAAATTTTTCTGTTATTTTTAGAGTTGATTTTTTTACGATTTATAGTGAAAATATGACTGTTTCAATAAATTCAAAAAATCAGCATCCCCCTTTGAGGGAGTTTCACGTGGTACTATGGTCTTTATACTGTTTATTGATGCATAATAAACAATCGTAGCAAGTTTCATAAAAATTCTTCGGTTATTTTTAGAGTTGATTTTTTTACGATTTATAGTGAAAATATGACTGTTTCAATAAATTCAAAAAATCAGCATCCCCCTTTGAGGGAGTTTCACGTGGTACTATGGTCTTTATACTGTTTATTGATGCATAATAAACAATCGTAGCAAGCTTCATAAAAATTCTTCGGTTATTTTTAGAGTTATGATTTTTTTACGATTTATAGTGAAAATATGACTGTTTCAATAAATTCAAAAAATCAGCATCCCCCTTTGAGGGAGTTTCACGTGGTACTATGGTCTTTATACTGTTTATTGATGCATAATAAACAATCGTAGCAAGCTTCATAAAAATTCTTCGGTTATTTTTAGAGTTATGATTTTTTTTACGATTTATAGTGAAAATATGACTTTCAATAAATTCAAAAAATCAGCATCCCCCTTTGAGGGAGTTTCACGTGGTACTATGGCCTTTATACTGTTTATTGATGCATAATAAACAATCGTAGCAAGCTCCATAAAAATTTTTCTGTTATTTTTAGAGTTATGATTTTTTTACGATTTATAGTGAAAATATGACTGTTTCAATAAATTCAAAAAATCAGCATCCCCCTTTGAGGGAGTTTCACGTGGTACTATGGTCTTTATACTGTTTATTGATGCATAATAAACAATCGTAGCAAGTTTCATAAAAATTCTTCGGTTATTTTTAGAGTTATGATTTTTTTACGATTTATAGTGAAAATATGACTGTTTCAATAAATTCAAAAAATCAGCATCCCCCTTTGAGGGAGTTTCACGTGGTACTATGGTCTTTATACTGTTTATTGATGCATAATAAACAATCGTAGCAAGCTTCATAAAAATTCTTCGGTTATTTTTAGAGTTATGATTTTTTTTACGATTTATAGTGAAAATATGACTGTTTCAATAAATTCAAAAAATCAGCATCCCCCTTTGAGGGAGTTTCACGTGGTACTATGGCCTTTATACTGTTTATTGATGCATAATAAACAATCGTAGCAAGCTTCATAAAAATTTTTCTGTTATTTTTAGAGTTATGATTTTTTTACGATTTATAGTGAAAATATGACTGTTTCAATAAATTCAAAAAATCAGCATCCCCCTTTGAGGGAGTTTCACGTGGTACTATGGTCTTTATACTGTTTATTGATGCATAATAAACAATCGTAGCAAGTTTCATAAAAATTCTTCGGTTATTTTTAGAGTTATGATTTTTTTACGATTTATAGTGAAAATATGACTGTTTCAATAAATTCAAAAAATCAGCATCCCCCTTTGAGGGAGTTTCACGTGGTACTATGGTCTTTATACTGTTTATTGATGCATAATAAACAATCGTAGCAAGCTTCATAAAAATTCTTCGGTTATTTTTAGAGTTATGATTTTTTTACGATTTATAGTGAAAATATGACTGTTTCAATAAATTCAAAAAATCAGCATCCCCCTTTGAGGGAGTTTCACGTGGTACTATGGTCTTTATACTGTTTATTGATGCATAATAAACAATCGTAGCAAGCTTCATAAAAATTCTTCGGTTATTTTTAGAGTTATGATTTTTTTTACGATTTATAGTGAAAATATGACTTTCAATAAATTCAAAAAATCAGCATCCCCCTTTGAGGGAGTTTCACGTGGTACTATGGCCTTTATACTGTTTATTGACGCATAATAAACAATCGTAGCAAGCTTCATAAAAATTTTTCTGTTATTTTTAGAGTTATGATTTTTTTACGATTTATAGTGAAAATATGACTGTTTCAATAAATTCAAAAAATCAGCATCCCCCTTTGAGGGAGTTTCACGTGGTACTATGGTCTTTATACTGTTTATTGATGCATAATAAACAATCGTAGCAAGTTTCATAAAAATTCTTCGGTTATTTTTAGAGTTATGATTTTTTTACGATTTATAGTGAAAATATGACTGTTTCAATAAATTCAAAAAATCAGCATCCCCCTTTGAGGGAGTTTCACGTGGTACTATGGTCTTTATACTGTTTATTGATGCATAATAAACAATCGTAGCAAGCTTCATAAAAATTCTTCGGTTATTTTTAGAGTTATGATTTTTTTACGATTTATAGTGAAAATATGACTGTTTCAATAAATTCAAAAAATCAGCATCCCCCTTTGAGGGAGTTTCACGTGGTACTATGGCCTTTATACTGTTTATTGATGCATAATAAACAATCGTAGCAAGCTTCATAAAAATTTTTCTGTTATTTTTAGAGTTGATTTTTTTACGATTTATAGTGAAAATATGACTGTTTCAATAAATTCAAAAAATCAGCATCCCCTTTTGAGGGAGTTTCACGTGGTACTATGGCCTTTATACTGTTTATTGATGCATAATAAACAATCGTAGCAAGCTTCATAAAAATTTTTCTGTTATTTTTAGAGTTATGATTTTTTTACGATTTATAGTGAAAATATGACTGTTTCAATAAATTCAAAAAATCAGCATCCCCCTTTGAGGGAGTTTCACGTGGTACTATGGCCTTTATACTGTTTATTGATGCATAATAAACAATGGTAGCAAGCTTCATAAAAATTTTTCTGTTATTTTTAGAGTTATGATTTTTTTACGATTTATAGTGAAAATATGACTGTTTCAATAAATTCAAAAAATCAGCATCCCCCTTTGAGGGAGTTTCACGTAGTACTATGGTCTTTATACTGTTTATTGATGCATAATAAACAATCGTAGCAAGTTTCATAAAAATTCTTCGGTTATTTTTAGAGTTATGACTTTTTTACGATTTATAGTGAAAATATGACTGTTTCAATAAATTCAAAAAATCAGCATCCCCCTTTGAGGGAGTTTCACGTGGTACTATGGTCTTTATACTGTTTATTGATGCATAATAAACAATCGTAGCAAGCTTCATAAAAATTCTTCGGTTATTTTTAGAGTTATGATTTTTTTACGATTTATAGTGAAAATATGACTGTTTCAATAAATTCAAAAAATCAGCATCCCCCTTTGAGGGAGTTTCACGTGGTACTATGGTCTTTATACTGTTTATTGATGCATAATAAACAATCGTAGCAAGCTTCATAAAAATTCTTCGGTTATTTTTAGAGTTATGATTTTTTTACGATTTATAGTGAAAATATGACTGTTTCAATAAATTCAAAAAATCAGCATCCCCCTTTGAGGGAGTTTCACGTGGTACTATGGTCTTTATACTGTTTATTGATGCATAATAAACAATCGTAGCAAGCTTCATAAAAATTCTTCGGTTATTTTTAGAGTTATGATTTTTTTTACGATTTATAGTGAAAATATGACTTTCAATAAATTCAAAAAATCAGCATCCCCCTTTGAGGGAGTTTCACGTGGTACTATGGCCTTTATACTGTTTATTGATGCATAATAAACAATCGTAGCAAGCTTCATAAAAATTTTTCTGTTATTTTTAGAGTTATGATTTTTTTACGATTTATAGTGAAAATATGACTGTTTCAATAAATTCAAAAAATCAGCATCCCCCTTTGAGGGAGTTTCACGTGGTACTATGGTCTTTATACTGTTTATTGATGCATAATAAACAATCGTAGCAAGTTTCATAAAAATTCTTCGGTTATTTTTAGTTATGATTTTTTTACGATTTATAGTGAAAATAAGACTGTTTCCATAAATTCAAAAAATCAGCATCCCCCTTTGAGGGAGTTTCACGTGGTACTATGGTCTTTATACTGTTTATTGATGCATAATAAACAATCGTAGCAAGCTTCATAAAAATTCTTCGGTTATTTTTAGAGTTATGATTTTTTTACGATTTATAGTGAAAATATGACTGTTTCAATAAATTCAAAAAATCAGCATCCCCCTTTGAGGGAGTTTCACGTGGTACTATGGCCTTTATACTGTTTATTGATGCATAATAAACAATCGTAGCAAGCTTCATAAAAATTTTTCTGTTATTTTTAGAGTTGATTTTTTTACGATTTATAGTGAAAATATGACTGTTTCAATAAATTCAAAAAATCAGCATCCCCTTTTGAGGGAGTTTCACGTGGTACTATGGCCTTTATACTGTTTATTGATGCATAATAAACAATCGTAGCAAGCTTCATAAAAATTTTTCTGTTATTTTTAGAGTTATGATTTTTTTACGATTTATAGTGAAAATATGACTGTTTCAATAAATTCAAAAAATCAGCATCCCCCTTTGAGGGAGTTTCACGTGGTACTATGGCCTTTATACTGTTTATTGATGCATAATAAACAATGGTAGCAAGCTTCATAAAAATTTTTCTGTTATTTTTAGAGTTATGATTTTTTTACGATTTATAGTGAAAATATGACTGTTTCAATAAATTCAAAAAATCAGCATCCCCCTTTGAGGGAGTTTCACGTGGTACTATGGTCTTTATACTGTTTATTGATGCATAATAAACAATCGTAGCAAGTTTCATAAAAATTCTTCGGTTATTTTTAGAGTTATGATTTTTTTACGATTTATAGTGAAAATATGACTGTTTCAATAAATTCAAAAAATCAGCATCCCCCTTTGAGGGAGTTTCACGTGGTACTATGGTCTTTATACTGTTTATTGATGCATAATAAACAATCGTAGCAAGCTTCATAAAAATTCTTCGGTTATTTTTAGAGTTATGATTTTTTTACGATTTATAGTGAAAATATGACTGTTTCAATAAATTCAAAAAATCAGCATCCCCCTTTGAGGGAGTTTCACGTGGTACTATGGCCTTTATACTGTTTATTGATGCATAATAAACAATCGTAGCAAGCTTCATAAAAATTTTTCTGTTATTTTTAGAGTTGATTTTTTTACGATTTATAGTGAAAATATGACTGTTTCAATAAATTCAAAAAATCAGCATCCCCTTTTGAGGGAGTTTCACGTGGTACTATGGCCTTTATACTGTTTATTGATGCATAATAAACAATCGTAGCAAGCTTCATAAAAATTTTTCTGTTATTTTTAGAGTTATGATTTTTTTTACGATTTATAGTGAAAAAATGACTGTTTCAATGAATTAAAAAAATCAGCATCCCCCTTTGAGGGAGTTTCACGTGGTACTATGGTCTTTATACTGTTTATTGATGCATAATAAACAATCGTAGCAAGCTTCATAAAAATTCTTCGGTTATTTTTAGAGTTATGATTTTTTTTACGATTTATAGTGAAAATATGACTGTTTCAATAAATTCAAAAAATCAGCATCCCCCTTTGAGGGAGTTTCACGTGGTACTATGGTCTTTATACTGTTTATTGATGCATAATAAACAATCGTAGCAAGCTTCATAAAAATTCTTCGGCTATTTTTAGAGTTATGATTTTTTTTACGATTTATAGTGAAAATATGACTGTTTCAATAAATTCAAAAAATCAGCATCCCCCTTTGAGGGAGTTTCACGTGGTACTATGGTCTTTATACTGTTTATTGATGCATAATAAACAATCGTAGCAAGCTTCATAAAAATTCTTCGGCTATTTTTAGAGTTATGATTTTTTTACGATTTATAGTGAAAAAATGACTGTTTCAATAAATTCAAAAAATCAGCATCCCCCTTTGAGGGAGTTTCACGTGGTACTATGGTCTTTATACTGTTTATTGATGCATAATAAACAATCGTAGCAAGTTTCATAAAAATTCTTCGGTTATTTTTAGAGTTATGATTTTTTTACGATTTATAGTGAAAATATGACCGTTTCAAGAAATTAAAAAAATAAGCATTCCTTTTTGAGGGAGTTTTACGTGGTACTATGGCCTTTATACTGTTTATTGATGCATAATAAACAATCGTAGCAAGTTTCATAAAAATTCTTTGGTTATTTTTAGAGACAGAAGAACAAATTCGAAATGGAAAATAAAAACAGATATTCACACAAAATTTCAAGAAACAACACAATTGAAAGAAACTGTTCAAATTATCTATCGACCAAGCGGAAATTGAAACAAGACAAGCGACTGTACTCGATCAACGCCAAAGCAGGTGTAGTGGTATGTACACCATGAGCCGAAGCCAGACCGGCTAGCCGCCGCTCGCTCGCCGCACCAGCACGTGTCCCATGCACGACACTGGAAAATATACATTTTTGTCCGGCCACTGGACATAAGTTTATTTTAATGATTGCTACAAACTTCAGTTGAGTTAAGTATATATGTACTCCACCATCTACGAGTGATAAGTGTATGTACGAATTCGTTAGTTTACAAAGTTGCCGTTTAATATCCGGGGAGTTGATATTACAAGGGTGGTTTGCGTTAACCGGACGCAATAACGAACCCTAGATAAACAGGACGACGCCGGTCATAGCCCGAGGTGTCTTCTGGGGATTCCTTCCAGAGGGGGACCCGACGTCTTTGATGTTCCTGCTTTTTAACAGACGCTACCGAGAAATGACCATCATCCCTACGGGTTCGCGATGAATTAGATAAGCGTTTAATTTTAGAAATGCGCCACTATTTTCGAGGATTTGCAGGTTATGTATACAGGCCAAACCCTACCGTTGCGCGGTAGGAATATTTTAGACAGCGCAGAGTGCAGCATTCATCACGTTAAAGTGCTCATTCTGTAAATATGACCGGCCGCAAAATACAACGAGGGCTTTTAGCGAAATAAGCTCGCGAAAGGTAGCAGAGCTTTGGGCATGCGGCTGAAAGCGGCATCTGATAAATTGCTGTTGGTATACTTTGCGATTATAAAAACCGTTCGTTAAAGTGGTAATTTCTTGCTGGAATACTAAACATTTATTTTTTAATTTTTTATTACTTTTCTTTCGTTTTTATTAGTTAATAATAATAATTTACTCTGAGGATTTAGGTATTCTATAAGTCAAATCTGCTCAAATAAAGAATAAATGTTATCGACTGGGAGATACGACATAGTCATCGATTCGCAAACTCTAACATCATTTGTTTTCAATATTTTTGCCTTTCCAAATGTGTGACAAAATAAACCTATGATTTGAATCTGCTGCTCATAATGGTAGTTACTTTAGGTGAAGAACCGAGTTATAGGTGGTGGATTTCAATATGATCTTACATTCCAGATAAGATAACTAACCTATCACTAGACAAGTTCTGAGCTTCTATGACGAAAATAATGTCGGTCCCCATCATAGAAAATCAATAAATATACAGAGTGAGTTGCAATTACAGACGAAAACTTATGCGGTCAGGAAACTAAAGTGTAATTTCAAATTTCGTGACTGCAATTAATTAAACAAAAAATAATTAAATTAAATTAAAGTAAGTACTAATTTTGACAATGAAACAAATTTAAAAGTGCTTCACATATTTTTATTTATAATTTGGTATGTTTTTGCATTTAATTTGCACCTCGAGTTATAAATTACCTTGTATCAGTCTATTTTTCAACATTGTGTATGCAAGCTTCTTCTTATTTAACAAATTTTAAGAGAAAATACAGAGATCATCTGTTATAGATACAATTAGTGTGTATAAATATCTTCTACTTGGGTGTTATTTGTAAATTTGTTACCTTATTTGTAAAAGGTACTTTTTTGTATTCTTCGTTTCCTGTGAAATTAGCACAGTAACACCTTAATTTGACAGGGCATTTTTTAAATGAATTTATTAACGCTGTCAGGAATGCAGTTATCAATGAAATATTTACATGATAAGGTAAAATATGTCCTTACGTTTTTTATTAATGTTTTTTTTTACAAATAGCGATTCATGATTCTTTAAAAAAATCCTAAACTGTTTTACAGTAGGTACAAAATTAAACTAACAATCTATCTAGGTACTTTTTTCACCTGTTTTCTTCGTAGAATTACTAAACGTGATATCGATTTCTCTCGTGTGATTATATTATACATACAATGAAATAATTTAAATTTTGCGAGTAGCTGTATACAATATCAATTCCATAAACTTTACCAACAGTTATACTCGGAATGGATCCCAAGCAGGGCAAGTTTACTGTTCGCTACCTTTGCCTTTATTAAATGTTTCCACTTGATAAATTTCGCATAAATCGGCAGTCCTTAAAGGTAAAACTTGTAGGTAGACGCATTGTGTGAGAGACGTATGCGGTCAGTATCCTAACTAGACCTGACGGGGTGTTTTAATGAACTTGAACGCGAAGTTTATGCCGCTTTGGTCAGCTAGTTTATTCACGATAGAACGGTCAAAAGACAAACGGGCGATAACGACCATAAACTAAACTACAGAACAAATTCATTCGAACATAATTTACGCGATAAAGCGCTTGTGTGGTAGATAATGCAGTCTGGAATGGCCGTTGTCTTAGGAACAGAAAAATAAATGTTGAGAGAGTGTCTTGACGTCCGTAACGTAAACAGCAGCAACAGGATAGTAATTGAGTGACGTTCGTTGGGTCGAAGATAGTTTACGCCTGATGGTTCTGATAGGAATAGTCTAGCTAGTTTCAGACCGAAGGTCCTAATCGATTTAGTAACCCTCGATTGCCAATTACCTGCTCTGTCACTTTCAGTTACCAGCCTTCTCTTAACTCCCCTGTATCCCCATAACAAAAACAAAATGACTTTAAAGCATACAGTTTAATGATAGAATTGACTCAATTTTTAAGTATGCAATATAATTTAAAAATATAAAATATTCCGTCTCTCTAAAACACTGAAATATGGTTAACGTAATAAGATGAGAAACCACACAATTTTGATATTCTGAAGTGGTATTCCTTCCCTTCCTCCGACTATTTTCTGACACGTTCTTCGATAGATTTTACAAAATTATAATTTTTGGCGAATGATTTAATGGATCGTCTTGTGTAGGAGAAAATATATTCAGATTCAAAGTTTTGAAGACCTTAAGAACGTGAGAAGAATGAGAATGTGCCCAGTGCTGCAATGGATGCAATACTTAACCTCATACCACAGCATCTGCTGATAGTCAGAAAACCTTAAACAAAAACATTTTTTGGTATTTTTTGAGTAATTGTTCGGGGTTTGGGAAAACTTTAGATTAAAGTTATAGGACTTGTAGAGGACTTTCCCCAACCCACCCCCACAGTACCCTAAAAACTACCATTAAATGAAAAATGTACATTCTTCAGAAAATTTACCCTTCTAATCACTTCATTCTCTTTTTTCTCATAGAAATCTTTACTATAACTCTAGTTGAATGTTTATAAAGATTTGTCAGATAATTTCCATTTGTTTAAATAATTCGCTTTTCTCGAAACTCCGTCGGACATCTGTTTTCTGAGTTCGAAATGGCAGTTTATTATCTTAGACATTATTCATTAAACAAATTCTTCCTATTGTTTAAACAATCAATTATTATTAATTTTCAACTGTTGTTCTAATTATGGTAGAAGTCAGCTTTTTTGTGAAATAAACTTATAAATTTCATGTTCGAGGTATCTTGCCTATGTTATTAGCTAATTTGCTTAAACAAATTCCATTTGTTTAAACAATTTTTTTGCAATTCTCCTAACATTCATTTTTTTAGATCGGTCTGGTCAACTGTTATTGTCAAGTGACATCATTTATATTTTGGGATAATTTTCATTGTTTAAATAATAAAATATTATTCAAATGCATAATGGTGATATACAGGTGGGATGTAAATTTTAAAATAAATTAAAAATTACAGCCACAACCTGGATTTGAACCAGGGACCTGGGACCTGGGAAAAATATTATTCGTTTTCAATATCATTTATTCGAAAAAATTGAATTTATTTAAAATCCTTTCTTCGGGAAATTGGGGAGTTACATTTCTTTTAAAAATATTAAATTTTCTACCATAATTAGAAAAAAGTTGAAAATAAATAATTATTTATTGTTTAAACAATAGGAGGAATTTTTTTAATGAATAATGTCACTCTGAGATAATAAACTGCCATTTCGAACTCAGAAAACAGAATTCAGACGGATTTTCGAGAAAAACGAATTATTTAAACACCTAAAAAATTTGTTTAAGCAAATGGAAATTAACTGACAAATGTTTATAGGCATCCCACTAGACTTATAATAATGACTTCTATGAGAAAAAAAGAGAATGAAATAATTAGAAGGGTCAATTTTCTGAAGAATCTACATTTTTTTCATTTAAGGGTAGTTTTCATGGCACTGTGGGGTGGGTTGGTGGCATCAAATCCATATGATAGGTCAAATTCTTCCTTGGAAAGTTCTCTACAAGTCCTATAACTTTAGTCTTAAGTCCCAAACTCCGAATAATTATTCGAAAAATACCAAAAAGTCTTTTTCCCATGCATTTTCTTATGTAAATTTGAGGCCTCGACAAGCACCATTAAGAATCAAAATTTCGAAAAAAGAAAAAATACGTGTCCGCTTTTTTTTTTGATTTGGAAACGATTTGGGGAGATCGTTGCTTTCTAAATAAAATTAGCCAATTTGAACCACCCTAGTGGGCAAAGCTATGGCCAAAGCAACGCTAAAGCCCATAGTCTAGCAATATAATGCTCTAGTCTAAGGCTCACTTCTGAGCACCATAGCTGTGGTGTTACAAAGGGTTATATTAGAGGTACCCATCATATATTATTTCTAAGTTGACCAGAATTTGATTCTAGGAAAGCGGGAGGAAGGAAGTGAACATATTTTTATCTCTTTTTTCTCATGATCTCATTTACTTCTTTCGTCTCTTTGAATTTTGCCTCTTTCATATCTTTCAGGCCTTTTACCCCCGTTATCCGTTTTATCCCTCTCATTCTTTTTGTTCTTGTTGTCCAATCTCTTTCTTTGTGTCCTTCTGATACTACTTTTCTGGCTTTTCGACTTTTTCGTCAGTTTTGGCTTTTTTGCGTTTCTGGTCCCTTCCGCGCTTTACGTATGTTTCTTGATTTTAGTCCTCTAGTATTTTTTTGGCCTTTTCACCATTTTCGTCCTTTCTGTCCGAATTTTCTTTTTATCTCTTTAATAAAGTACAAAACGAAAGAGAGCCTTTGACTTTAAAAGACATGATATTTTATATTTTTCTTCTTTTGGTTCAAAACCTTTTTATTGACAAAAAAATGACTCCATCAACATTAATCTATACTACAATTGTAAATTTGAACTTTAAACAAATTTTTTAAACAATTTTATCTGTCCCAAAAAATATTGTTTTAGAATTATAAAAAAATACTGCTATTGTTCTCATAGATCGTTCGTCAAAGAAACAAAATATTTGACCAAATAAAAACTACCCTAATATGCATTTATTGTGTTTTTTGTAGTTAATTTCTAAATTGTGAAGAAAGTAAGATATTAAAAAAAAAACGTGACCAGTTTAAAACTCTTTGGAACGCGGGACAATACGTTAAAAATTTGAAGACTGTCCCACCAAACCAACACGAGACATCTGTGGTGCCATTTGTTGTAAAAACAAACTTAAACCTAAAAATGTCCATAACAATTTCTTTAACAGAAGGGATCGGCCTTCAGTTTTGCAGTACGTTTTCTTACAACACAACTTAATATCATGCTGTAAAAACTCGTATGCGGAAACCGCATTTTGATTTTAATTGTAGTTCGTCTACTAATGATTGTAACTTATTTACCGCTGCAATTGTTCATAATTGAGCCGAGTACGACTCATAACTCGTCTACGGATATGGAAACAACACGATTACAATGCTCAAAACATTTGCTAGCGGTTGGAGTGGACGCCTTCGCGGCCAACAAAATCGATTAACCTATTCTCTTGGCGTTAAGAAGCGAGGAGTTCGTTGCAGATGTCTATCCGATATATCTGGCACGGAGCGACAAAATGCCGGGCGTCTCTTTATTGCGACACGATTGAGTCTTTGCGTTGGGGTTTCACTTCGCCATATAGGCAATGCGCAATAAATAAGCGCTAGAACGGTATTAATTGCATTTCTGCCCGTTGTCATCGCAAAACCGGCACATATGTACGTCGGACAGATATCACGTACCATATAAGGTCTAGCCGCTATAAGCAATTTTCAGCTATAGCTAGCGGAGTCAATAAAATGTTACTCAGTGCTCTAGTTTCAAAGATATCTTTTTTAAAATGTTATTTACTACATTAATTAATTTAAACACGAATCTAGTACCTATAAGAGTTACATATCTAATAAAATATCAACTGGAATATTCCGCTAGGCAATCCAATGTTTATGATTACTGCGAAAGAGATCAGTATTGCAGGAATGCCGGGTAGAATACAATTTCCCTTCTATTTTTTTTTGTGACGAGGGAGCTTTACGAGGTCGTATGAACTCCAAATGATATTTAGAGAGACTGTCGTATTGCAGCATATTGTGATTTTTTTACAGACATCATCTGAGAGTGCCAGCAAGTTCAAGAGCAATCATGGACAGTCTCGAGCGCCACTCCGTTCATTTCATATATAGATACACTCACAAGCGCCATCTGCAGTTTAGCATCGTAACGATCTCGTATTCGCACTAAAAAGTTCGCAAATTTCTACCCCAGACGCTACAGAACATCACATTACTGTTATTAAATCTCGCAACATTGAAGTAGGTTCGCTAAAGCGAGTCGAGATACTTTAACAGATATAAACAGAGCAAAATGGAGGCATATATATATATATATATATATATATATATAATTAAAATAAATAATTATCTAATAATTCTCTCTCTCTAATAAAATAAATAATAATTGAAATAAATAATTCTCCAACCGTAAGAAATATCAAAAAATTGTTCAAACAAAAATTTTTTGGCTTAAACAAACTATCGTCTAAATATATTTTCAATATACAGAGTGCTCATTTTATTATAGAAATTCGGTAACCTAACCTTTTTTAAATAGAACACCCTATATATGATTACATTTTTTAATTCTAAAATTAATTCTAAGAATTTTTTTATAGGAGTCATATTTTTTTAAAATGCGTTATTTTTTATTTTTATGCTATTAACAAAAAATAGTCAAAATTACCGAAACACCTTAATAATTTTCCAACTGTAAAAAAAATCAAAAATGATTCAAATAAAAGTTTTTTGGATTTAAACAACCTCTCGTTAAAATATATTTTTAATATACAGGCTGTTTATTTTATTATGGAAATTTGCTAACCTTTCCTTTTTCTAACAGAACACCCTGTATATTTACCATTTTTTTAATGCTAAGATCAATTCTAAGAATGTTGTTGGATTTATTCCTTTATAAAATTTTATTCCTTTATAAATTGTTTTTAGTTATAAGCAATAAATCAATACTCATAATAATAATAATAATAATAATAAAATGTCTTTATTGAATCATGAACTTCTACTTTAGCCAAACAGGTAATAAATAAAAAAAAATCAAGAGAAAATAACACAATTAAATAGAATTAAATTTAATATTTAAACTGTCACATTAAAATAAATGTGTATGTATGTGGGAAAATATTCTTAATTTGAAGTTTTGTTAGTAGTTTTGCTTAATTGCTCATAACTCAAAAATAATGCATTTTCAAAAAAACTTATTTCCATAAAATGTGTTCATGTTCTTAGAGTTAATCTTAGAATTAAAATAATAAAAATTTACAGGTGTTCTATTAGAAAATGGAATGGTTTGCAAATTAAATAAAACGAACATACTGTATATTAAAACTATATTTACACGAGAGGTTGTTTTAAGTCCAAAAAACTTTTATCGAAATTTTTTTCGAATTTGTTTGCGGTTGGAGAGTTATTTAGGTGTTCCGGTAATTTTGACTAGTTTTGGTTAATAGCTTCTAATTAAAAAATAATACATTTTATAGAAAAAAAGATTCGTATAAAAAATTCTTAGAATTATTCTTAGAATTAAAAAATTTAATAATATATAGGATGTTCTGTTTAATAAAAGGATAGGTTACCGAATTTCTATAATAAAATGAGCACTCTGTATATTGAAAATATATTTAGACGATAGCTTGTTTAAAGTCCAAAAACTATTGTTTGAACAATTTTTGGAAATTTCTTACGGTTGGAGAATTATTTACTTGTTCCGGTAATTTCGGTTAACCCTATATATATATATATATAGGAGAAAGGTATTTGTCGGGCAATTCCTTTATATATCTCACCGTCGATTAACCAGCCTTCCTATATATATATATATATATATATATATATATATATATATATATATATATATATGTAAAAAGTTTTCGGTCATCTCGTGTAAAAAATTTATTTTATTAGCAACGTTTCGACAAACTCACATCTGCCATTATCTAGCTGTAAAAACTAACTGCAAAACTTTAAACTATGTCAAATAAACTAGTGTCAAAAAAATAAAAAAATCTAAAGTTAAATATATATATATATATATATATATATATATTTACTTGGACAATTAATATTTGACAATTAATATGAGACCTTATCAACACTTGTTATAAATGAAAATCCAATATCATTTAATTAAGTTTGATAGATTATTTAATTGCCTTAATGGTCGGATAAGAATGTTGCGTCTACATCCACAAAAATATGTATCTACAGTAATGAGCTCAAGATCAAATATAAGATGATGTATGGAATTCATATAATTCACGAATGAAATTTTGAGAAGTGCTACTAAACCAAACTTTTTTTGAGATACTCTTGAGGTTACTATGACTTTCGGTTTTTCCGGAAATGACGTCATCATTGAAAGTTTAAATAACAGTCCACATTATTTCTGTTGAGTTTTCATTCTGATGGCATTCTGAGCACAAAACTAGTAAGAAAATTATCTTCAGCCGCGCTGAAGTTAAAATACCCTCACCGTAAAATATTACGTCATACGAAGCAGCAACCGTAGACACGTGTTTCGGACTATTAGTCCTCATCAGTAAGGTATAGCCAAGGAGCAAGATGGACACTCAATGGAAAAACACTCAAATGGAGACCATAAAGGGGGTGACCAATGTTGCCAAATTGGTGCTTCAGTCCCAACATCTTCAGGATTTAAAGACAAGAAGTGACCAGTCACCTCCGGCGCGACGTCTGTGGTTATTTGTATGCTTATTGTTTTAGGTTATAGCCAGGTATTTTCGATTAATAATATAATTATTGTTCGTTATTAACTTGATTTTGATTTTTAATTTGATGTTTATTTTGCGATTGTTGTTTGAATTGCAATTTTAAAAATGCATTATCTAAACACTATTTTTTGAATCAAGACGATTACGAAATACAGAGAACTTTTTGTGTTCAAAATGTCAATAAAAGTGGGCAAAGTAGTATAGGTGGTCTTCACTGCTGCGGTTAAAAACCTTTGAAGAATTACTTGGACACAAAAGCAAATTGGAACAAATTTTAGGCTGATGAATATTCGACACTTTACACGACCTTCTTGTCCTGTTTGTAGTGGTCGTCCTATACTAATTTATCGTCAGTTATGTTTTGGTTTAAAATCAGCGAGCACCGCCTGCATATGCAATTTGTAAACCGGAAGCGTTTGTGATAATAGTCACACATTGCGCAATCAAACTCTAGCTGCATTTTCGAAATGTGCGAAAGTGTCGACCAGTGGGTTCATTAACCCTGATGCATATGTATGCAGAGTCTCGCCGTCTCCCGGCAACAATAATAACAATAATAATGACGTTAACGTGTACGTCCGCGCGTATTTTTTGCGCTTCCAGTACCAAACGGGTGGCGGCGCTGCAATCCAGCTGCAATTCGCTGAGCGAGCGTCATTGAATTTTGAATGGGTTCGCCACCGCTACCTAGCGCAATGATTAGTGCATTAAGCGTAATGCGGACGAACTAGCCGTTATTCCGCCAGTTTACTTGGGGGGCTGACCTGCCATGAACCTCGTGCAGCTCTAGCTGGGATAACGACACTGGCTATTATCGAACACAAGGACATCTAATTTTATAACGTCGCGCGCCACCAGCTGCACTTGCGGACGTCTCTCGCACTACCATGCAACCAGCGGAAACTATCGCGAATAATGACGATTTTGGCATTTAATGCCGGATTTCCAATCTTTTCAGTTAGCAACGAGATTTCGCTCGTTTTGGCGGTGGGTGAGCAGTGGTTTTGGTCCATGGCCAACAAAATTCGACGTTTGTAAACATGTAGTTATTGATAGTCCTGGACCCAAAAACAAGTTGTACAGCCAGCTGTAACACAGGTTGGGAGCGTTCAGCGAACGCAATCGTTGCACAACCTTCTCAGCGGAAAATGTATGTTTTAAGTTGTCAGCGGTCTATCTTAACCACAGATTCTAACCCAAATTTTTTTCTCTTATTATGACGTCCCCATTACTATAATTTGTTAGGAAAAAAAATCACATACGCAAAGTTAAGATGGAAAATATACCAGATATTGATATTTATTTTTGTATTATTCAAGAAATGCAAATGCATATCAATAAATTAACCATCCGTATTATAAGATTACTAATGAAAATTAATATTAATAGCAATATTAAATCAATAATTAATTAAAACTAAAGAATATATTATTTATCTCTTTGAAATAAATGTTATGTCTTGGGCCAGCTGAGAACTACCTGGTAAGTAGGTATAATTTTACCCTCATTAATGGGGAATGTCGCACAGGTGTTTCTCGTACATTGGGGAAAAATATGTATTCACTGTCGACAGACATACAGGGTTGGTCAAAATATCCGGAGAACCTAAATAATTGACCAACCGTAAATATTTTCAAAAAATCAAAGATAAGTTGTTTGATTTTAAACAAACTATCGTCTAAATATATTTTTAATATACAGAGTGCTTATTTTATTATGGAAACTGGCAACCTTTCCGTTTTCTAATAGAACACATATATTTACATTTAGTAATTTAGTTAATTTTTTAGTAATTTTATAATTAAGATTAATTCCATGAATTTTTTGTAAGAATCACTTTTTTATACAACGCAGTATTTTTTAGTTAAAAGCAATTAATCAAAACTCATAAACTTTTCTTTTAACCAAACGGATAGAAAATAGCAGAACAATAAAACAGAAAAATAAAATAAAATGTTAATTAAATGTTCAAACAGCAAATTAAAATAAATGTGTGTATGTATGTGGGAAAAAAATCAGTTTCAAAGTTCAGGAGTTTTAATTAATTGCTGATAACTAAAAATGATGTATTTTATAAAAAATGGTTCCTACAAAAAATTCTTAGAAATAATCTTAGAATTAAAAAATTTAAAAATATACAGTATTGTTCTATTTGAAAACGGAAATGTTATCAAATTTCGATGCCTAGTTTAAAACAAAAAACATGTTATTTTCTTTATTTTTTGTACGGTTGGAGAATTATTTAGTTGTAATTTTACTAACTCTGTATAGATATGCACTATAATGTTTGATTTATAACGCAATACGTTATACAAAATAATAAAATAATAATTATGCAAATATTTAGTTTTGTTTTATGGAAAATCGTATTACTATGTCTTATATTAGTATATGGTATCTAATATAAATGATCAGAATAAGAAATCAATAAATAGCATTTAAGAAATTTTTCAAATATTTAATATATTTTATATTAAATTTTTGTTTACGTTATTCAATTAATTATTAATTAATAATAACCACAATTTCAATGATAGTATGCACACACACTATACGCTGAGGCAGCGGCTACTTCAGCGACGTCCATTCTAAGTCACCCGCAGGTGAACACAGAATGCACGAGCCAAACGCCGAGAATGTGGATGGCCTTCTTTGACCGCTATGTCTCACCCAGCCTCGCCGTCTGGAGCTAGCATGAGAGCTACGATGTTAGTCAAATAGGACAAAAGTTGCGTAAAACTGAACCCCTTTCAGAACAGTTTTTACTTTTCTAAAATTTTGCAAGGATCACTAGATATTACGGAAAAAGTAAAAACCGTCAATATATATGTTTTCTTGAATAACTTTGCTATTAAGATAAATAGAAAGTCGGAAATTTGTATTCTGACATAAAAGCATACTCTGAAGCCATTTTTGTTTTCAAAACACATTTTTGTTCGTCAAATTTAGCTGGGCGATATTCAACTTTTTTATTTCTTATGGATGCCATATTGAACTTTTACAGTCCAATCTCTCTCTTTGTGTCCTTCTGACCTTTTTCGGTACATTCGTCATTTACGTCCTTTTTGTCCTTCTGATACTTCTGGCTTTTCGACATTTTCGCCAGTTTTGGCCTTTTTGCGCCTTTTTTGGTCTTTTTCGTGCTTTACGCTTTGATACGCTTCAAAGCATGGTGTTGCAAGCGTAGATTATTGGAAAACAATGAGAGATTAATTTCATAATCTAAAGAGAATTTTTGGTGACTGGCACTGACACTGGCAAATAGATCCAAAATCAATGTCCAACCATCAAACGACACCTGTCGTCCACCAAGTTGTGCTCGTCGTCCGTTACTGCAGTATCACGTTTTTCACTATTTTTCTACTTCAATTTTGCCCAAGACATTATTTGCCAAACACTACAGCCTGGTTCAAATCCAGAACGTGGCTGTATTTTTAATTTAATTCAACATTTAATGTTTTCAAATTTTAATAATTATTGTTGCACCAATAGAAGGTGTGATTGAAAATTTAAACTCTTTACAAGGTATATCGTTTGTAACAAAGGGCAGTAAAATTCGACAAACTATTGGCCTCGAATGAAAATTGCCTTATAACCGAAGGGTTCCACAATTTCTGTGGAAAAATATCAATATATCTAAAGAGTTGGGGTTAAATGTTATTTTCGACCACCCAAACTATTAACGGGTTGTCGTCTATAGAGCGAGAAAAACACGGGGTGAAACGAGAAAAAGAACATTAAGTGCATTTCTCCGAGCTTTAGCATATAAACTTGGCTGGCTCAACATTTTTATGCGTTTTCCACCTTTTTCCTAGACTCTCGATTTCGGTAGTATTCACGTACCGAGTTTTACAGTCATTTTATGCGTCTGGAAATGCGCTGAGCGCGCATAATTTTCATATTATTACGAAAAATAATCTTTACCGCGATATTTCCTTAAAGGGACTGTTCCACTGGTTCTCGGATAAGAACGCCAAATAGGATTAAGCTTTTATCCGTGGATTTTTCGTCTCGGGGAAGCTACAAAAGCGACAATGGCTGACCCCAACCTTCGCAGATACGATCTTCGAAAAGGCACTATCAATCATCGTATTAAAATGACCCCGGATCTGGCGCGACACCCCAGACATGTTTGCAGTCAATATACTTAATGCTGTGATATATACTTTTTTCGGTACTTTTGTTAAATGTACGGGTGGTTGGTCCTTTTTTTTGTATTCGAGATGTTGCTTCGTCGTCCCTCTCCACTCCTATTTGCTTAGGGAAATCGAAGAGGGAACCTAAAGTAAATATTTACATTCGCTGCTGGAAAACTAAAAGTGCAACCACTTTGTGTACGCCTGCGTGTTTTCAGCAGTTAATGCCTTTTTCAACTAAGCAAAAAGGGACATTTGTAGTATTAAACCGCCAAGCCTTTGATTGCGTAGCGTACTATACTATTGATTGTGCACTAACACTTGGTGACGACACTGTTTTTTTTTTAAAGTTTTGCAGTTTGCATAAATGTATGTACTTAGATATGTGGAATGATTTAAGAAAAAGAAAAAAAGAATCTAAGATCTAAAGTTTTGCATTTATGTATCTCAACGCTTCCAAAGTAAGGTGCTAAGAAACATCGTGGGTGCACCTTGGTATATAAGAAACAGAAATCTCCACAGGGATCTTGAGATGGAATTTGTAACCAACGAAATTGGAACGCTTGCAGAGAATCATCAGAACAGACTTCTCCAGCACACGAATGTTGAGGCAACCCAGCTTCTTGACAATTGTGACAGTGTGCGAAGACTCAAAAGAACTAAACCTTTTGAGTTGGTGAAGTGATGTTAAAAAAGCAGAGCTCAGTGTTATGTGAGTGATAGGTGAACAAAGCAGAGCAACGTGCAGTGTGTGAAGTTTAAAGCGTCAGCATCCAAACTAAATTTAAGTTACACCAATGGGGAACACTTAATATCGAACACTTTTTATACGTAGCAATTTAGGATTGATTAATATAGCTAGATAGTCATCAGACTTATCAGACTAGGTGTTATACACAAGTACCTATGAGGTGCTGTTAATTAATAAAAAAATTATGTATGTTGGTAGTTAGAATCAAAGATATGCATCAACATTTAACAAATTTTCGATTTGCGTCACTTCGCTTACGTCGTCATTGTCAGCATCTGGGAAGCAAAGTCAACGCTTCCCATTTTCTTTACTATAATTTTAAAAAGAAAAAAAAATGCTGTAGAACTTTTACTTCATATTTAGAAGTTTCATAACCAAACTTAGAGCTGAAAAGCTTTCTGTTGAAAAGGGTCCAAAGGAACAGGTGGTTTACTCTTAGCATTTTTCGAAAATTTTGTAAATGAGCCGCTATTTGTGTAATGTAGTCAAAATAGTTAAATAATAAATTAAAGGAGAGGAAATTTTCTATAATTTATGTATATGACATTTTTTGGTAGAATTTATAGTTTACCTGCATGAGCAAATTCTATTTCATCGAGATCGGTCGTACTGCTTTAAAACTAGTAGCCAGGATAGGTCAGATTTTTTGATTCTAATGACAGTAGCTAGTGTCAAACGCTAATGTTTTGAAAATACTACTGTCAATATAGGCTGCGTTCGGATATTGAACACCGTTACACTTTTTACACCCAATAACACGTGTCATTTGGACGGTGTACCCGGTGTCAATGGAGTACAATATCCGAACGCAGCTTTAATCGATTTATCTGTCTAGGTCTACTAGTTTTATTTTAATGCAGACATAGCCGATCTCGATCAAATAGAATCTCATGCAGCTAAACTATTAATTTTATATATAGTATGATAAAGTCATGTGCCTGGCCACATCAGATTTTTTATTAAAATTAAACTAATTTTTATGTTTAGATAGTTAAAAAAATAATAGTTTTGTGTATAGATGCCAAAACAATGGCGGATTTCCAATTCGTTATAAATTGTTGTTATAATAATGTTTATTTAGTTAAAAAAAACTAATAATTACAATAAAATTGTTTACCTCAGTACTAAACTTATCAACTTCTTAAAAAAATAGTTAATTATACATTCTTCCTAAGTAGCTAATCTTTCGGCTCAGGTTTTTAAATATATAATCTGTATTACCTACTAATAAATTTCTTCGTTTTGTCTAATATGACACCAAAATATTTAAATTTCTCGAGTACGGTTGACCGAATTTATATTTTCCAATATGTATTTCGTTTTCAACGCATTTAAACATAACTTGTTCTTTTATACAAATTTGAAATTGATACCAGTTCAGAATTTAAAATCGCGAGTACATCAGGTAACTGATCTTCTGAAATTGATATTAGGGTATTGTCTGTTGAACAGCAAACATTGAAGCACACATAATTTATTTGCTACAAAGTTTATTTCAGTTAAAAATATGTTTCTGTTATTTTAAATATTATTTGAGCCAAAAAACATTTTCTATCTGTGCACATGACTTTATCATACTATAATATATAAAATTAATAGTTTTGCTACATGAGATTCTATTTGATCGAGCTCGGTAAGGTATGCATTAAAATAAAACTAGTTAGTCAGGATTTGACAGCTATTTTGATACTATTGACAGTAAAACATCAAGCGTTTGAACCTACCTACTGTGATTAGAATGAAAATATCTGTCAAATCCTGGCTAGCTAGTTTTATATTAATGCAGACACGACCGATCTCGATCAAATAGAATTTGCTCATGCAGCTAAACTATTAATTTTACAAAAAAAAATGTCTTAGACATAAATTATTCAGAATTTCCTCTACTTTAATTTATTATTTAACTATTTTGACAAAATTACAGAAATGGCGGCTCATTTGCAAAATCAGTAAAAAATGCTAAGAGTAAACATCCAGTTCCTTTGGACCCTTTGGAACAAAAAGCTTTTTAGCTCGGTCATCGCTAAATTTCGTAGTTTCGCAATTTCTGCATTCGGATTCATTTTTTTGGAATTCTTTGGGCGTGAAAGAATTAGTTATAAGTTATTCGATATTTTTTTGTTGACGAGTGCATTTAACTAGTCTGCATGTCTTGTATTCTTGTTTAACAAATTAAGTAACCGTAAATCTTCCGTTCTTTTGACATCTGCCTTCATGTCTGTTGATTCTACAATATGATTACGTCAAGAATTCTGATTCAAACATACGTTAAAGAAACAGCTCATTCTTGGCCAGCTTTATACAACCAAGTATCTTGTTACTGTAAAAATAATAACCTAATTGCAATGCGTGACGCACATGAAACTCTATCCACCGAAATTCATATCTGGGTTTATCAGCTGCAAGAGGCTGAAGAACTAAAATGTCGCATACTTAAAAAAAAACTAGCCCAGAGGCGAGAAGTGCAACGGCGCTGCACAAAATGGGTCAAGAAGAGATTGAGGCCCGCTGCATTTGCAATAGCTGCGCTGGTCGGCATAATAACTTAGTGTGTCTCGTAGCCGATCACTCGAGTGGTTGCTAAAAATGGCGAACCGACAGCGTTGTATATACGTGTGTATGTGCAAGTCAGTTTGCGAGGTTATTGACCCAAAGACAGAACTGTGTCGGTGCATTAGTAACAGCACTGCTGCAAGGCTCAAAACTAACTGGGTGCGACCGGCAGCCGACGCTGAATGCAAAAGTTTAACGCACGCCCAAATTTGAAGTCATTATCGGACTGCTTACGCTCTGTTGGCCATAACAGCGCTCTGTATACTCTCAAGATGATTTATGAGGAAGGAAATTACTTTTGAAGGCGACAACTTCCGATACAGACCATGAATGGATCATCTACTCATTTCAGTATAATATACAGGGTCTTACTGAAATAAGGGAAAAGAAAAACTTCAGGGACGTGTTCACCACATACGAATATGAAAGAAGACAACTTAGAAACGGCATTTTCCATTTTATATACCTACCTAATACAAAAAACAGACAGTCTTCAATTCTCTTCAGTACCGTTAAAATACGTTGTGCATAGTTGTTGGCTCTTGAAAGAAACATTCACGGTGTTAAAAATAAAATAAATATTTACAATTTCCGGAACAGCTGTAGAGAACTAAAGAGGTATCATAGGTTAACTATTTTATAACAAATATCTTATAACAATTTGTCTGTTCAGTCGTGTTATTAATAATAATAATAATTAAAATGGGGGCCCCAATTCCAAACGATCTGAACACCAAGCACCTTAACACACTGCAAATTCAGTTGGTTTCGTAGCAAAAGAAAGTTTTGTTTTTTGTTGGATTTACACATAATTTGTTGGCACAGAACCATTGTTCAGCTTCCGTAAGGCTGGTCTCAGATGTAGCAGTATTTATCACAGTCGCGTCATCCGCGAAAAGTATAGGTGCACAGTAGGGTAGTCCAAATTTATACCTTGCAATATCTTTTTTTTTGCTGGAGGGCAACTATCCCCCCAATCGGTTCCTTAACCGGAAAAAAGAAAATTCCCCCAAAATTTGAGAAAAATCGGTTAACGTTAACGCGTTCCACCAAGCACCTCAAATATCCCATTTAAAATACATTGGAAAAATGCATCTTTATTTTCACATTTCGGATTGAGAAAAAAAGTTGCGGCAGATTATCAGAATTTTTTCAGAACTTCCCAAAGATCAAATCCACAACCACTATTTTTTTTCACCGCCCCCACCCTTTCCTGCAGTACTCTAACAATGAGGCAAAATTTTCCCCAAATTTACAAAGTTACGTGATTTATTATTTTTGACAGAAATTACTATTACTGGACTCTTGATATGTTTTCTCTCATTTATTAACTAATTTAAAAATTAAAAATTGTTTAAACAATTACCATTTGTTTCAATAAAAATATACGATGGTACGAACTCAATTTTCCATTTGTTGCAAAAATTATTAAATTATTGTTTTTTGTCATTTATTAACTAATTAGCAATTGCTTAAACAATTACCATTTGTTTAAACGAACATATATGTTGTTACGCACATATTTTTTTAAATTTTGCAAAAGTTATTAGATTATTAGCGTTTTTTGTCATTTATTAACTAATTTGCAATTGTTTAAACAAATACCATTTGTTTAAAGAAATATGTACATTGTAATGGACATAATTATCTATATTGTTTGCATAAATTAATTCCTTAAACAAGTACCAATTTTTTAAACAAAAATTTACTTACAATGTTTTTTGTTTTTCGTTTTGTAGAAATTGTTATTGTTACATTATTGGCATGCTTTTTGTAATTTTTTACTTAATGTGCAATTGCTTGAACAAATAAATATGTTTAAACAAGTAAATTTGGTCAAACAAGTAATGTGGTTGCAACACTAATTATTACTATACGTTATAATTAAAAATTAATTAATTAATCAATTGAAAATCAGTTAACAAATTTGGTAAGAAAAAAAAGACAGGAAATACAATAATAATTTTTGCCAAAGAGATACGTCAGTACCATTGTATATTTTTGTTTAAACAAATGGTATTTATTTAAACAATTGCAAACTAGTTCATTAAAGACAACCAATGCCAACAATGTAATAATAATTTCTCAAAAAAAGAAAAATATGTCCGTAACATTGTATATTTTTGTAAACAAATGGTATTTGTTTAAACCATTGCTAATTATTTAATAAATAACAAAAAAGCCAGTAATTTAATAACTTCTGCAAAAACGGAAAAATCTGTTCGTTACATATTTAACAAATGCTAATTGTTAAACAATTTCAAATTAGTTAATAAATGACAAAAAATGTCAATAATCCAATAATAATCACTTCAAAACAATAATAAAACACGTATCATTGTAAAATTGTAAATTTTGGGTACTATGGTAACTTTTGTCTCATGTTTAGGGTACTATGAGGAGGGTGGGGGGGGGGGGGTGGTGAACAAAAAAATAGCGCTTGTGGATTTATTCCTTGGGGAGTTCTGAACAATTTCTGATAATCTCCCGCAATTGTTTTTTTCTAAATCCAAACCGTGAAAAAAAAACGTGAAATAATGTTTTGAACATCAATTTTATTGCTTCCAAAAGAACCGCCATTATTGATAATGGAGTCTGATATGCTATGGTGTTTCTACAAAAAAAATTATTAAATTTATCTGGAGAGATAAATTCTGCAGGAAGTACTTTTTGTCTCATACTTGCACTTTCGTTTATTATATTCTACACTGCACTTACTATCAAAATTTATTATATAGGAGATGTTTCTTTGTTGTTTTGCACATTTTACTGCATTCTTGTAGTGACATCTGAATTCGTTAACCATTATTTTCGATTCCTCCGTTTTCAAAGCTTTATTCATAATATCCAAAACATTCATAATATTTTTGGTGTCCTTTAAATTGCAGTTATACCATCCTTCTTTAGATTTTTTTTTATTTTGTGGCAGAAAAAGAAGAACTACTGTTCTTGTTGTATATAGGTTATTAAAAAAGGTAAGAAAATGAATCACAGAACAAAACAAAAGTTCACAAAAGATTGTATTATTGTTTGACTCCACTTGATTCCTGTGGTTGTAGGTTGAACAAAAGAATCATCAAAATCGTATGAGCGCTTCAATAGATAATAAACTTATATAAAGTATAACAAATTTCACCCATTAAGATTGATACACGAATGTTTGCCAAAGTTATCAAATTTTCCTGAATTGTCAATTGTCCATTTGTTGAAGTAAGGCTATAAAATGTGCATGTTAACATTAGAGAAAATTAAATGATCTATCAAAATTTCACCACTGGCATATTTCGTAAAATATTGTCTTGAACTGCTCCGAACTTTTGCTGGTTTATTTTCTACTGGTTCTCAACTCTAGGAACCTATTTTTTAAAATATCTGCATAAACCAAATATCTGAAAACTCCTTGATTGTTTGTTTATGTTTAGTTTGTCTTGTGTCTCATTGATCAAAAAAACATATAAAAGCATTTCCCGATATCCTGGAACTTTTACCAATCAAATTCAGTTGAACTGCTAATCGCCTTAGTTGACACCTGATTAATTGAAAGATTACATCGCAATTTCCCCCTAAAAATGATGATTGACTCAACATCGATAACATGACGCTCGGATATGGGCATGTCACGTCAACAGTTACTATGCGGTAATGACTGACAATGAGGGCCACATTTTCTTATACTTGACCGAAGAGTGCTTCCTAGCGTTGCACAGGTCAGTAACAGATAACAATGCCACGCATTCTTTTAATATTGTATGCAGATAAGTTTATAATTATTGCTGGTGGAAACGGCGAAAGACAATGAGTTGTTTTGTTTGTCCAATCGCTGGATCGAAACGTCGATAAAACAACGACTTGGCAAAGGTTACACAGATATACACCGCTGTTTGTTGGCCAATATCACCCCGGCTACAGAAAATGCAAACTGGGAAAGAAAAGTAGAGCTCTAATGGTTTGATAAGAAGACATAAATCGTCCACGTTATCAATTGATTAGCTCCCATACATTGTAGTGCATTTAATACAAGACTTATTTATATTTAAAACAGGATATATCAGAATATAATTATAGCAAATAATTGGCAATAAAATTATTATTACAAAAACAAGAATTGTAAAAATATACTGCTCGATCTTCCAACGACTCATATGGTCATTAGCAAATCAATAAATATTTGAAAGACGACAATATTAGTTGAAATTCATTCAGGTTATTTCAGAACTGACATATGTATTAACATTTATTCACAAAATAGAAATAAATCAAAATTAAATTGCTTTAAATTTGTCTTTATGGTAATTTGTTAATTGTGATTTACTGGTGTTTTCGAGATATTTAGCTTCAACGATATTTTGCAGTGTTTAACTTAATAAATAGAAAGGAGTATGTATTTTGTATAGCATGAATGTATCATTACTATTTTTTTATATTATTATTTTGTATTTACTTTACTGCAATATGTTTCAAATATCTGACAACTGAAAATAATGACAATTATGTATACCTATCACTAATTTACAAAAATTTTTGGAAGTAAGCTCTAAATTTTCGACGAATTTTGATGGAATGTAAATATGTTATAATTATTATTAAAAAAAAAAATAAACCAAAATATACGACCATCTAAAAGAACATTTATACAACATAAAAACTATTTCATCAAATTTGACCTGGGATGAGTATAAATTGTGTTGGTAACGGGTATATAAATTCCCAAAAGGAGACGCTTCAGAAAGAAAAGTTGTTGGTTTCTCTTACGTATCGCTTTTATTGCATATTAATTACTAACAATCATATGCAATAAAAGCTATACGTAAGAGAAACCAACAACTTGACGATTTGAACCAGGGACCTTTGCGTCGCTAGCACAATGCTCTCCCATCTGAGCTATTGACATTGTGCTAGCGACGCAAAGGGCCTTGGTTCAAATCCAGGTTGTGGCTGTAATTTTCGATATATTTAAAATTTACATCCCGCCTGTATGTTACCATATTATTAACTTATAATATTACTTTGACAAAGTATGTCGTTAAACATTTTCAGTTATAGTTTATATTGTTTGGAAATTAAAAAGACCTTCATTTTTAATGTATATGCATTTTAGCTAATCTTACAGTACACAATTTATAAGTCAAAATGTTATTTTTAACTTATTATCGTTGTTAATGCACGCCTCTTAATTTATTTATAAAACAAATTTAGAAATAAAATTTCCAATAATGTTCCAGCTAATATATAGTAAATGAAAAATGTGTGCTTATTGAACTGGAACTATATTACAATAAAACTTCTGTAGAGCTCTTTGAAATATTAACAAAAAAAGAAAAATGAAAAATTAATTAGTTACCAAACAATGCAAAACCAAAAATGAAACACAATAAATACATATTACAACAATAAAAAATTATTAATTATAAGTAAAATTTTAATAATTTGTCCTAACAAATGAACAAAAGAAAATACCAATATGTTTTGTTTTTTTTTTCTAGAAAGTTGAAAGTAATATGTTTCATATTGTCTTATTGGTTTTCTCTGTCCCTTCTGAAGTTGGAGCCGTTTAAAATAAGATATTGTTAATAATTCAAACGGCTGTAACTTTTTAATGAATTGAAAAAGTAATTTACTTTCTGAAAAAAATTGTTTTGCGGAAGAAACGTGGGACAGCCTGTATATATTGCTATAATTTAAATTATTTTGGTTGTCAAGCATGTATTAGATGTCATGAAAGATAATTGAACATTAACTGCTGTAAAGTAAATACAGATATAAAATTTCCATTGTCCTTTATACAAAATACATGCTCGTCCTAAATGTAAATTTAAATTAAATTTAGAGAATTTATTTACATTTAGTGAATATATTTTAATATTACAATTCTCAAATAGTCTATATTTAGTGATAATCCTTGGCATCAAGTTGATTTGCGCATTTACTTACTTACTTACTTAAGCCCGTCATCCTACTGCTGGGCAAAGGCATTTACTTGCTTAATTAATATGTGTATTAGTTAACATAAATTTATATATGTCATATTACGCAATATCTTAAAATGAGCTTTTCGTATCATATTATCAAATTTCATGTTTATTAATATTATTATAAAAGTAATTCTATATTTAATTAAATGCATTATCTACTCGTAAACTTAACTGTAGTGATCATATTTCATTTATTACATCGCAAGGAAGAAATCACATTAAGGAAAAGGTCGGACAATAAAAATAAACTAAATCCCGTTACATTACATCCATCGAAAAACCACCTCGTGACGGACAACTTTTTGCGAAGCGGCCGGGTCGAGGTAGAACAGTACACGAATATATAACCGACTTACTTATTTCCATGACTGTACATCGTCGCCCGTACCCCTTGCCTTATTATTATGTTATGCATGTTATAATTAGTAGTAATATTCGTAATTCCTACAAATGTTTCTCATAATATTGATTTACATGTTAGCTCAGAAGACGACTCTTCTATTCGAGTATTACCCCTAACGTAAAAATATATCAAGATTATATGAGATAATCCTTATACGAAGGGTCTTTAAGTAGATACGGAATTTTCAGGATGGGATATTACGTACGTAATCCTCGACAACGGTAACATAATAATCGGATTATTTCAGCTTTTTACTAATTGTCGAATAGAAAGGAAGGACATAGTAGACGTACATACGCGGCTATTTTTTTGACGAAAGCGACAACCAGAAAAAGCGCAGAGACGAGAAACATCCGAAAAAGTATTGAAAGCAAAGTTCTGTTCGCGTTCTCCTCCGGGGGGTTGTTTATTACCAGGAACAGAGACATCTGTCGGCGCGCAAGAAATAAAGACGCAACTTTCGTTGGACAGGATGTGCGATCGACAGCGGCCAGTGTGTTCCTCCGATTGTCATTTGTCACGTTGGACGTAAATCGCGGCCCTGGACATTTGTCCTCCTCCCCCGTTGGCCCCTTCTTCCTTATTCCGACGTCTTCACGGCACAAATGAGTTAAGTGGCTGTCTCCGGGCGAAGAAAAAAAAGTTAATAAGTTTTTCAGCGGAGTCAAAGCTGTGTACCAATCGATCAATTAGGGGCGGGCAATAATGGCGGAAAATTGACAATTTGAAAAGCAATTAGAGCCTTTTTATCAGCCGTGGAGATTTAATGTATTCAGAGCACAACTTCCACGAGTCTAGACCGATTTATTGTATTCGTTTTGTAGAAAGAGAATTAATAACGGCATTTAGGGAAACGGTAGCAAAAAAGTAAGTTGGTACCTAATTTGGTTAAATTAATATTTGCATCCTTGAGTAGGGTGACCATATTTTCAATCCTGAACGCTATAAGTAATAAGTTTTAGAAACAGTGTCATCATCAGATCATCAGATCAATAATAATAAGTGATTTTCACGACTGTGGCTAGTTTAGGGGTCACATTTTGACTCTGTGACGTAATAAATGAGTAGTAAATGACAAACAAGAAAAAAATGTTTTATGTATTCTTGACGTTAGTGGGCTATGAATTGGTTAAAACGTCGAGATTAAATCACCCTCTATCGTATTTAATTGGCTTTTGTTCAAGAATTATACAATGACAAAAAATAATATAGCTATACTATATTATATGATATTTTGCATAGACTAATGGCGTAAAAATGATATTGAAAGGGAAATCAAAAACATGAAAAATCAGTCACAGGAACATTGGCACGCTACAGGTTTGAAAAAAAAACTTGTGCTACACCCACCCATTTACAGAATTGTCACATGATCTTTCCCTCTTAACAACAATATTCGAAGGTCAAGGTCTCAATTTTGAGAAAAATTTAAGAAAATACCGCCCTTTCTGACATCCTTCGCAATGTACACTATCTGACAATTCTTTAGGTAGAATGAAATAAAACGCAACAAAAATCAAGTACCCTTAAACGTCACTTTCACACTACGATTATCAGAAAAATATCAAGCCTTTGGTATCATTGTATCGGAAAAATGGGAAAAAAGTTTTTCCTCGAATAATCAGGGTACTTTCTTTGAGTAGTCCATTGAGTGACTTTGACTTATACGCTGACTTTGATCATTAGGTCAATATTTTTTTCGATTTCCTCTCTTTCTAACAACATTAGTAAGATGTTATCTATCGAATAATGAGGGTGTGGCCATTGGGTACCCTGGAAAAAAATTACTTACTCACCAAAAACCAATTAAATCACGCTAGAGGGCGCCAGTAATGCAATGTCGGCCAAAGTCGATTTAGTTAGAATTTATTTGACAATTTTTGACTATTTTCACCAATTCATAGCCACACAAAAAAGATATTTTTGCGTTGCCTTGGTTATAAAAATTGACGATCGATATGTTTTTGTGTTCAGAATGTCATCCTGATTGAAAATATCTCACAAAGGATATAGGGTGCCATTTAAAATTTCAATGATGAAGTCATTTCCGGAAAAACCGGAAGTCATATTAGCCTCAAGAGTATCCCAAAGAATGGTATTTTTTGTCCATTAACACTTCCCCAAATTTCATTCGTCCAGCTTTATAAACAAAACAAATAAACGGGGGTATATGCCGTGGGTCACCCGGTATACCCATGAGCATAAAGACATTTTTTATTCAAATCACCCATTAAATCATAATTTGTTATTACAATAATTATTTAGAACTAAATAGAACTAAATTACACTGTGCGACAAAAAATTTCCTCCCGGGAAATTTTAGCTAATAATGATTCTTTATGACCCCCTGAACATTTCCACAAAAACGTTTTTTTAGGTTAGCTCGAATAAGCGAGATATTTGCAAATTTATTTTTAATTTTATTCATAATTTTAGTAATAAATTTTTACTTTATCATACTCATTATGTAAAGTATTGTAATCGTGCAAAAAAAAAAAATTTGAGATTTTAGCGGAAATATGTCTTTCCCTGAACATTTTTGACCAAGGTACAAAAAAATGTCTGTGTGTGTGTGTATGTGTGTGTGTACCCGTTTTTGTGGCGACGATTCCGGAGAAACTACCAAAGGTATCGGGACAAAACTTCATATTTAGAAGTTTCATAACCAAACTTAGAGCTGAAAAGGGTCCAAAGGAACTGGTGGTTTACTCTTAGCATTTTTCGAAGAGTTTGTAAATGAGCCGCTATTTGTGTAATGTCGTCAAAATAGTTAGATAATAAAATTAAAGGAGAGGAAATTTTCTATAATTTATGTATATGACATTTTTCGGTAGAATTTATACTTTAGCTGCATGGGCAAATTCTATTTCATCGAGATCGGTCGTACTGCTTTAAAACTAGTAGCCAGGATATGTCAGATTTTTTTATTCGAATGACAGTAGCTAGTGTCAAACGCTAATGTTTTGAAAATACTACTGTCAATATAGGCTGCGTTCGGATATTGAACACCGTTACACTTTTTACACCCACTAACACGTAAGTGTCATTTGGACGGTGTACCCGGTGTCAACGGAGTACAATATCCGAACGCAGCTTTAATCGAGATATCTGTCTAGTTCTACTAGTTTTATTTTAATGCAGACCAAGCCGATCTCGATCAAATAGAATCTCATGCAGCTAAACTATTAATTTTATATATAGTATGATAAAGTCATGTGCCTGGCCACATCAGATTTTTTTCCTGGAACAGGCACCCTAGGAAACGACTTGACTGGACTATTTTGCCATAGTATGCAGAATGTTTTCTTATCCGCTTATTCGACCTAACCTAGAAAAAGGCCTTGGGGGATGTGTAGAGGGGGTCATATAGAATCATCACACAGTGTTATAAGTAACAAGAAATAAAATACACTTTGTACCCATTCTGTTCTAATCTGATGTGATGTAGACTTCAGGTTACCAGGTCTGCAATCTACGAATATCTCAGCATAATGTTTGTTCTTTCATTATTGATTACATGTTACTTACATGTTCAACATAGAAGACAATACTACTGGATGGCAAATTATGTGAAAAGTTGTTATGACTGATGACCAAGTGACAGGCCGCGCGCGTTATTTTGTCTCGTTAAATGACTGATGACCTACAATCAAATGAGAAACGTCTGTTTTTCTTTTGTTGTGACAAGTTGACATTTTGGAAGGTAGGAATCTCTTAATATCCAATAAATATCTCCAAATGAGAAGACATCATTATCATCAACTCATCATCAATATCATCTTCAAAATCTACGTCAGCTGCTGGTATCATTGATCCTCATCTATATTTAACATCGCTGAAATTTAATCCTCTGACAGGGTTACCTACTGTTAAGCTTCATTATAAATTTAGATCCCAGAATTTGCCTGAATTTTCAGATAAGTTATCTGGCGTGTCCAGGAACGATGTTGAATTAACAATGACGGTATTACGTACATCGATGAACAATTTTCAATTACGTGTTGGGGTAGATCACATTATGACGCCACGGGGTACCACGACCACGCTAATGGCATTACAGCTAAATCAAGCCTAGGTGGCATATAAACTGATAGTAGACGCTTCTGCATCCCAACGTTTCAGGTGGTGCTCGGGCTTGCCAAACAATGCTTTCAGAGATATCAACATTGCGCAAGCGGCCACCACGAGATCGCCAGACCGTGCAGCCCTGATAACGCTGACGATCGACGCCGGTTCACGACGCCACTCTGTGCACACATGCCGAATATCAATAACAAATATTATATAGACGAGGTAGACGCCTCTACGTCTAGTGAGTGGTTCGAGTGGGCTATGCTGTACTTGTAGTACCGTCTCATAGGAAGGAAAAAGGAAACATCGTGACGAGTTACGAGGGTGGAACACTTGACGCCTTCCAGTGCCTGTCTCAACCCCCCAACTGTTTCCTGTACGGCGCTATCCGATTACATGACTTTCTAAGGAGGTTCTTATTCGTACAACGCTTTTCTGTAACGTATCATAACCACCCGATGCCTTCGAGTGCTCTTAAATTAATTAGTAAGCCTTTCTTTGGTATTTAGTTTCCAAACGAGCGTTCTTGAGTTACTTCTTCTATGTTGGTGTAAATAATTTTCGTAACGTTCGTTGAAGTGTTCATTAGAAACTTAGGAATATCCAGTTTTGCTTTGAGGGTTACGTTGCGCCCTTGTTTGTGAAATTTTCGAATTCTTGCTGTTTGTTATTCTTACTATATAAGTGGAAACGAAACGAAACACCAGGAATCTACAAGAAAACCCAGAGGAAATAATGAAGACACTCCTTACTCAGAATTGTAACTAGCGCTTCTTTTGACAGCTTTGAAGTGCAACGTTCATGATTTCATTTCAAACTATCTAATTTGCCAGATGGTGTTAAAATAAATTTTGTTATATATTATTATACACTAATGTCTTATATATTAGTGTTTAAAAAAAACCATAGTGTCCTCTTTACGATTAGGTACTTAATATTGTTGGTAGGTATTTTAGATACAAAATTAAATTGATAAATACAAAAAAAAACCTCTGCACACCTGTCCACTCAACTGGATATTATTATTCTTAGAGCATTTAATAATAGGCTTATATAAGTTAATCGGTCATTTATTGGTTGTCTCTAATACTGACATTTTCACGTTCAGTGTTTGTTTATTATTATTTCAGGTTCGTTAAATAACATACTGGCTTTTTAGCATTGCCGTCATAATTAAAGTTATTTTATATTGATATTGCTGGATTACTATGATAGTGACAAAAATAAAAAAAGACAGTACGTATAAATAGTGAGATTTGTTTCATATCATAAATAAATCAGATTATTTTTTGACGTTTCTTAAAACCAATGAAATGCTTCTTTATTTGTCACAAGGGTAAGTTTCAACCAATTATGTCATTATTATAGTGGGAATAAATCTCTTGTGATTATTCTCGGGAATAATCACTGTAGCTTTTATTTGCCTAGCAACTGTCAGATACTTGTCAAAATAATTACTTAATTGTGTCAACGCGAAATGGGTGAAAGTCATCGGTTTAGTACCTTTTCTAATGCAGAAATTACAAAAAGGATTTTAGAAACTACTTCGAAAAATACTCTAATAAGTAATCAGTCTATATGGAGACAATTTAAGACCGTCACCAAAGAAAGAAATTATATTCTGGATCAATCTACTACAACAGCTACTCTGGCATTGATTTTAAAAGATTGGGCTTATAACATGAAAAGAAAAGACGGAAATGATTATAAAGAAGCAGGTAATAAAGACAATGTGGAATAAAACGGCAAAATTAGTTCAAGAACTTTACTTGAATAAGTATAATAGGTCCTTTGATCCTTTCCATGATATAGAATTCAGAAATGCTCGGAATGCAAGAGATGCAAAAAGAAAAATTTTACAAAAACATCCTGAAAAGCACAAACAAAGTTCTGTGGCACTTTCTAATACAGAATTGTTGCAAATTTTTAACTATTGGGACGAAGATACACCTTGTGGATTGCAAAGAAAGTTCTTTCACGTTGCATCGTATGAACTAGCTTGGAGGGGAGGAGAAGCTACGAAATGTTTAGTTCATTATTTTAAAAAACAAACCGACATAAAAAGATTAAATACTGGCCGCATTGAATACAATCCCATCTTTACAAAAACTGGACAGAGTGGAGCACAAAGGTGCGCTAATAGTAAATGGTTGACTCCAAACATAAATAACCCAGATATTTGCCCTGTTCGTCTTTTTGAAAAACTAATGAGTAAACGTGAAGAAAATATTAAAACCGAACGCTTGTTTCTTACTCCAAATCCGGCTTGGCAAACTCATGGTTTTTGGTATAAAAACGTTCCTGTGGGAATAAATTCCATTTCAAAATGGATGAAAGAATTCGCAGGAAAAGTAGGTCTAGACACAGTTACTAAAAAAATAACTAACCATTCTGCCAGATCAAGTGCAGTAAGTAACCTTTCAAAAGCTGGTGTAGGAGAACAAGAACTAATCAAGGTCACTGGTCATAATTCTGCAAATTCGATTAAACCATACTTACAATTGAACCAAGAACATCATTCAAATATAATAAATAATCTTAGAGAAAATACGCAGGAGGAAACACTTAATATAACAAGCAATACCAAATCCTCAATAAATAATGAGTCTCGAAATATTTTTAATAATTGCGTTTTTCATTGTACTAATTTAAATTGTTAATTCTTTTAATATATTCACAATGTGTCAACGATATTTAATAATTAATAATGTAATAATAATGTAATAATTAATTAAATTAAATTTTTCAATAATTTTATGATAGTTTTATTGATCTTTTTTATTGTAAAAATTTGTGAATCAAAAAATAATCTAGTCAAATATAACTCGAGAGTTCCATAAATTAGAAAATAATTTGACAGATTTTGTTCAAACTTGTTGCCATTTGGCAATAGCCACTCGAGCCCTGCGGGCTCTCGTGACTATTGCCTGGCAACAAGTTTTCAAACAATCTGTCAAATTATTTTCAATTTATTCTCACTCTCTTGTTATATTATTACTGATAATTCCAGGAAAGTTGTCCTTCTGCTAAAACGTACCACAATAAATATTAAAAAACGAGTCCCGCAGTTTGAGTTATAAGGAATGCAATTGTTTAGACATGTGTATGTACGGCGAAATATCTAAAAAGAAGTTTCATTTCTTAAATTCGGAGGATTCTTATTGTGTCTCGAGTCGTATCGCGAGCGCAGCGAAAAGTGAATTGAAAAATAGTCAAGCAAAACGTCCCAATATATATCGTGTATCGGAACAAAAATAAACTCGATACCGATACCGGTCTGGTTCGGTTCCTCACGGCAGATGCACTTTCATTTTCAGTACGATTCCAATTTTTATCAGCCGCAGTGCATGATTCCGCATTACTCGAAATACAGCCGCAGCGTTCCAACAAAACATATACAAATGTATCGGCTTTTTACCCCGAATATACGGGTCTGGTATCGAATGGGCTTCCGAGACTTTCAGGCCAGACACATTTCCGGACTGGTTTCTCATTGATTCCAAACCGGGCGCTTTTGTCTCGCTGCACAGTGGTCGATTTTGCACTTTTAGCCGGACAAAATTATTTTTTTTTCTAAAAAAATAGTTTTAAAAAAATCTAAGCTTTAAGGGGTTGGTTTTTCGGGGGTTGCAAAACGAATTTGGGTGTTGAAATTTGGAAACCTTGTGAATATGATATTATTATATTTAGGAGTACGCAATAAAAATGAAAAAAAAAATCTAAGTACCAATGCCCGGTTTTTGAGGGGGTTGAAAATAAATTTTGGTTTAAAATTCTGAAACATTGTGAATGTGCTACTTTTATTCCTGCAAATGCGCAAAAAAAGGGAAAAATCAAAAGTACTTGTGGGGTGCTTTTGAAAGGGGGTTGAATAATAAAATTGCTTTGAAAATTTTGAAATTTTGTGCATGTTATACAATTATTCCTACAAATACTTGTGGGGTGGTTTAGGAAGGGGGTTGACTAATAAATTTGTTTGAAAATTGTGAAACTTTGTGAATGTGATATAAATTTTCCTACAAATACGTGAAAAAAAGGGGAAAAATCGATGTATTTGTGGGGTGGTTTTGGAAGGGGGTTGATATTTGGTTTGAAAATTGTGAAACTTGTAGGAACGATTTTATTTTTTTATTCTTATTTTTTACGGGCCGAATTCTGGCGGTTTACATATGGAAGACTTTATACTGACTTATATAGACCACATAACATATTATGGGTTCTTTTGTGAAGCGTATGATCTAGAAAATTTTTGTTCAAATAAAAGTTGTTTCTATTTAAAATATCTATGCATTGATACCACACACGACCTAGGTTCTCGTTTGAGGTTTCCTAGTAATTCAAAATAATTGACAAAAATTAACGTGAACATGCGCTCACACTGACATAGATGAATTTGCGAATGGTTATGCACTTTTGCCACTGAGCGTAAAGTTCAGCTTGTGATGGTGCCACGCCCGCGCATTTGAAATTTTGACGACAAACTTGTTAAGGGACTGATCTTTGACTATTTCTCTTAATATTTAGTGCAGTTTGAATTACAAATGCGCAACTTCTTTTTTCATTTTTGTCCAGCTAGCGAAGCAGAAGCAACCACCGTGCGCGCAGGTTTGGGACGAGTCGGACCTAGACATAGCACGATTGAATAATTGATACACGTCCATATAATGCAATCATATTCGTTGTTTGTATTGTCAGGTTCGACCGATGACGTTACGTCTGGCATGTTCGATCTATCGTAGGGTCACTGCGAATGCATACTCCAACAGATACAGCGATCTACACGTATCGGCGATCTTCCCGGATCGGTGATCTACCCGGATCGGCAATCTACATACGTTCTGTTTCCGGAATTATATGAACCGAAACGTAATATGTTACACAATCATCAAGTCGTATACGTTACGAATATATATAACAGAAACGTAAGGTATAGTGTGTATCAACATTAAATTAAAATAAAGCAACGTGCTTAATGAAACAAAAATTTGTTGATAAACAAAATTGAGTGAAAGATGAGATAAGCGTACGCGATTACGTGTAAAGTTCAAAGACCGCTGTGCTATTCAAATACGAATGTAACTACATTCGTATTTGAATAAAAATCCTGTTTGCACTGATGTGTTATCGCTAGCGGACGCACAGTCGCATTGTTACGGGTATTTTCAGTGCATGTTTGTTGTGCGGTATCGAAATTATTTGAAAAACTGTCGTTTGTGACACCTCATTAATCCGCACTATGCATTCCCGACGTTTATTGTTTACGAGTCAAACTAAACAAATATTTAAAACATGTATACGAACATAATTTGCATATTGTTATACAATCTGAAATATCACACCAATAGCGTGTTATTTATTGTTTCTATATTGATAGGCATATCATAAATATGCCAGGGTGCTTCTAAAATGTTTATATACTGGTTAAACAATAAAACATAATAAAAATAATACAGTTTATGTAAACAAGTCCTAAAGTTATATCTTCTTGAGATTTTAGTTACGCTATGTTTTGTTTTTGATTTGGTTCCAGTATCTGAATGTTTGTAAGAGATGTAGGGTTGCATCTTATGTTATAAAAAATCCTTTTTTTGAAGGGCCACCCTTTCAAAATGGTATAAGACTCAGAATTAGAGAAACAATTACAGGTTCTTTATAATAGCTATAAGAATATTTAGGGATCGCAAATCATAGCAACTATAATCCATAACCTATTGAGATATTAGAATATTTCACAGATTTTGAATTACTTTCTTGTCAACTACTTGCTAATTTGTCAAAAATACTGTGTTTCAAAAACTAAACACAATTAAACATTTCTGTCTTCTGACTCAAGATACACAAAAAAAAACATACCATCAAACATAGCGGAAATTTTAATAAATTATATTAAAAAAAAATCAAATTACCGTAATTCTTTTTCTGGGCATATAACATTTTGAAGGGATGACCTTCACACAACAATTTTTGATAAAGTATGAAGCACGTAATGCCTAGTTAGTCGATTTAGTCGTGGATGTCTTTGTTTTCAAAATTGCAAAGGCGTGTGATATTCTTGATAAATCTGCTTACGTGATAAAAAAAATTGGTTAAGAGGAATCACTAGAGGTAGTAGCGTACTACAAAACAACACTACATAAAACCAAACATCCTGAGCTTAATTGTGTGTTAATAATCACGTGTAATACATTAAATTATAGATAAAGGTGTATTACAGCGGGTACGAATGCCACTTTTTTTCATTTGCGTTGTTGTTTTGCTTTTTACCCTTGCTAAAGAAGCCAATAATTGGTAATTTTTGTTATTTTTTTTTCCAAATCCGAACCAAACATCAAAAAAGCAATATTACAACATTTTGTATTGAGCCTTCATGAACTTGTGTAAAAAAAATGACAACAAAATATGGATGTTGTAATGATTTAACCGTTGGGTTTTTGAACATGTGAATGAGACGAGAATAACATATTTTATAGTCGTACGGTGCAGCCATCTGTTGGATAAACACCACATCATTTTCTTCGACCAATCAAATTCAAATGGTACAGTCTGAAGCAGCAGCATGAATACGTAGCCAGGGGAATCACAAATATTGACCAATTTCGGCCTAACAAAAATATTGATCGCATGTTGACACGGGAGGTGTAGCGGGGCCGCGCCCGGCAAACGAAAGCCATACGAAAAATAAATTTTACCGTGCTGGTGCTACGTAGATAGCAACGACTCGCTTATAAATTAGGACAGCATGTTCTTGCGGAAGTGTATGTGATCAACATGAATTGTTGAATTTCGACCAAAATAGGCTAGAAACCGAATACGAGAAATAATTTTTTGCCGTCCTGATGGACGCTACGCAGACAGCAAAGAGCGAGTTATAAATTAGGAGCGCATGTTCCCGCAAGGGTTTATAGTGCAGTCCCTGTACGACACACGGAACGAAGAATAATCAACAACCGCAATACCTACTTACAATGTTACAACTACTAAATAATTAATAGGAGTTAAATAAATTATTACTAAGGAAATACAGTAATTTAATTTTTAGTCAGTCATTTATTTTTCGTCATAGAATTTCAAATATTTAGATTTAGAAAATAATATTAATACCAAACACTTGTCGCTTGGCAATGCATTCAGGGCAATCGCAGTCTACGTAGGATGGTTGGCTTTAGTTCTACTTGTACAACAGACGTAGAACAGACGCTAGAAATATGGGCAAATTAAAAAATCAGCTGCCTTTCTGTGGCCCGCGTTCTAAGAAAACTAATAACTTGCGAGAGTACCTGCGGTAAGTGTATATGTAGATATTATACGTGTAGTGTAATTCTTCGCTAATTAACTTCGCTAGTTAATTTGGGCAATACTCTCTTATAGGCGTAAGCGTGCCGGATTACCATATATGGCAAAAAACTTTTATAAAGGTCTAAAATATTTGAACATGTATCTATATAATATATAATAAATGACTTATACATATACATAAAGCTGCCTGTTTTATCGAAATCGCTATTTTTTCTCATACCTACAATTGAAATTGAAGTACGTATACTACCAAGTCTATACATAGCAATAATAATTTTGAGTAAAATTTCAAAATGCAGTATCCAACTGTATCTAGAATTAAAATAGGAATATTATATTTACTAACACCTACTTGCGTCACCCGATAAAAATTTGAATTTTTATATGAGGTGTGTTTTACCTGAAAGTATCGATCTCTGCTAAGTACGAACGAGACATTCGAGATTATTGATGCACAAAGAAAACGTTAAATGGATTTAAATAAGTATCTGAGTACGAATGCTTTCACGGCCAGAGTCATTGAAATTTAGATGATAAATAGTTACCGGTTTATGCCGTGAGTAAAAATTCATAATTACTGTCTTCTCGAACCATGCTGTTCGCTTCTTCGGAGCTAACTGATAATTAGTTACTAATTCTAATAATAAATGTAAAGCAATAAATGATTTATGTAAGAAAAGCTGTCTGTTTTACCAAAACTACAATTTTTTTCAACATACAAAAGGTAAAATGTTCAACCATAGTTAGTAGTAAAATAGGAATGTTATAATAAAGCAATTAATTAATTTGTATCACTGTATTGTTTTGTGGAATTGTATTTGTATTTAAAATATACAAGAAAAGCATTTCAGAACATGCGATAGTGACATACACAAAATTATTAGGAAACGGTTCGGCGCCAGTCGACACCGCACGGCCCCTTTGATCTTCGCCGCCAAAGAACGATACCGATATATTTACTCTTAAGTAAGTTCTCAAAAGTTATTAGTAAACCATCGCACAATATAATGAAAATCCTAGAGGAAAAGTTTAGAGTTAAGAGAAATTACTGCTGGCGTGTGTTGCACCCTCAAAATATAATATGAATAAATATCAAAGAACGCGGTTTATTCTCATCGTAAAATATCGCTTCCTTATTACAATTCCATCGTGACTCTTGCTCAATGAAATAGTATTTTTAGTTTATATTGTTCCGCATAAATTACCGTTATACTATTAACTGGCGTGTTGTTATTTTCCCGCATCGCAAACCGGCCTGCTTGGAACATAATCCAAAATCGATAATTTCTCTCTGGTGGCAGAAAACTTTCGTCATAACATTATTCAAAGTGCGGTAATAAAGGCGCTTAGCTCTTTATTCTCCGAAAACATAAAACTGTTTGTAATTAACGTGCGACGTCGGCTTTGCTGCATTTGCATAAGAAGGAAGACCGTATCTAGACGGATGTCGGCGCCATGACCCTGAACACGTGACGAAACATCTTTATGTTTAATATTAATGCAAATTTTTACTCGCGGTCGTAAATTTATTTTAGCAGACACGCCAACACGCGGAGAATCAGAGCGTGAGCGTATCTCCTTATAGATATCGTATTAGGGGATGATTTTCCGCTGATTTTTTTTCAACCCCTCACAGTGAAGCGAAAAAATTGCAAACCCGAATATAAGGGCTGCTCGCCATTCGATTGCCAAACTGAAATAATAGATTATTTGATAATGATAATTTCAAATTGATATAAGTCCAAAATCGTTTTATAAAGAGTTTATTTTTTAATCGAATTTTTTTTTAGTTCAACGAACGATACTCGGTTTTAATTGATTTACTGGCTTGGGCCATCAACAGCGCTGTTTACAGCAATTACTTGAATTACCACTTAAGTTAATTGCTCATTACTATATCGATTATGTGTACTGCAACTCATCAGAAGCGAGGTTCAGTTGTATTTTTCATGTCAACGATCTTGAAAGAAACCTGAACAATCCTAAACACAGTTTTCCCATTTTCAAGAAAAAGGTGATCAGTGGTTGGTGCACCGGGCAAGTTTAATAACACAAAGTGCAGTCAGCCATGTCTAATTCATAGACATAGTAAGTATGTAACTAAGTGCGGACTCTAATACTCTTCCAGATTCTCGCGAGACATAGCGAGAGACCGCGAATCGAGAGAGTGTGGGTGCCACACTCGCCCAAATTCGCTAACATTCGAATGCCGGAAGTCTCTACGGATGCAGATAGTCGGATAAAAATCACGCGTTCGCCGAACGACTCGCCTGAGTTGTGCGCTCTCGTATCGATCCATTCAAACTGGATTGTTGACGAGGCGCATAGCAGTTTTTGTGTGTACCCGAAGGTATTATTTACGACAGGGGTCTGATTTATAACATCAAACACGAGCGGTGAAGGGGTTCTTCGAGCATCAATGCAACCCGAAATCTAGGTAACGAATGGAATAAATTATTTAGTATTGAAATAAAAAGGATTCAAAATATTGAACACGATAAATTTATATACAAAAAGTTTACATTGATATTAAATTAAATATCCGATAGTATTTTTTTCTCTATTTGTGACGTCCCCATTCCTATAATTTGTCATTTAAAATGGAAAATATACCAGCTAATGATATTTATTTGTACTATTGAAGAAATGCAAATGCCTATCAATAAATTAACCATCCGTATTATAAGACTACTAATGAAAAATAATATTAATAGCAATATTAAGTCAATAATTAATTAAAACTAAAGAATATATTATTTATCTCTTTCAAATAAATCTTATCAGTTCCAAGTTATTCCAGTCTTATTTTGATGTCTGAATCTATTGTATCGTTTTGGTACAGTTCTTTGATGCAAATTACGACTGCGATCTACATAGTGCAATTACCAAGTTATTGATTGATAATATCGTTGTTACATACCAGTATACAGGGTTGGTCGAAATATCCGGAGCACCTAAATAATTGACCAACCGTAAACATCTTCAAAAAATCAAGCATAAGTTGTTTGATTTTAAACAAGCTATCGTCTAAATATATTTTTAATATACACAGTGCTTATTTTATTATGGAAACTGGCAACCTTTCCGTTTTCTAATAGAACACATACATTTACATTTTATAATTAAGATTAATTCCATGAATTTTTTGTAAGAATCATTTTTTATACCATGCTTCATTTTTTAGTTATAACCAATTAATCAAAACTCATAAACTTTTGTTTTAACTAAACGGATAAAAAATAGCAGAAGAACAAATTAGAAAAATAAAATTAAATGTTAATTAAATGTTCAAACAGCAAATTAAAATAAATGTTCGGCAGTTTTAATTAATTGCTGATAACAAATGATAAAAATGATGCATTTTATGAAAAATGGTTCCTACAAAAAATTCTTAGAAATAATCTTAGAATTAAAAAATTTAAAAACATACAGTATTGTTCTATTTGAAAAAGGAAATGTTTCCAAATTTCGATAGCTAGTTTAAAACAAACAAAAAATGTAACACAGTAAACTCTGAGGTGCACAATTTATCTCTACCTGCGTATAATAAGCGAAAACATTTTTTTAATAAAATATAAAGCGTTTACTTATTGTGTATGGTGTATTTCTATTGTTAAGTATCAATTTCCTCAGTTATAACAATGTTTTGCTTGATGTGTATGTGCTAATAAATACATATATACAAAAATAATACAAGGTATACCTACGTATTCTTATAAGGCTCTCTTGTGTGCCTTTTTTTTATTATTTTTCGTGCTTATTTTAAGCACTTATTTTCCATAAATAAATGCTTATAATTCCGCACTCTAATCATAAGTATATAGTTATCATAATCGTGGTAGAATTCAATGGACAAGGAAAATATTGTTTTCAAGTTGATAGAAAAGAGATGCAAGTTAGAATGGAGACGCGCAATTTAAAAAAAAAAAGACATACGCTCCTTGGGACCTAACGGACCATTCCCCAGAAACTTGCCTCGAGACGTATTTTATTAATTTCACACACGGCTAAGTTCAGAAGTTATATATTTGCTTCTTCCTTCCGTTAGAGATGGGGAAAAGGAGGGGCGCACAAATTCGCATTCGAAATGAGAAAAACTTCGCTTTTGTCGGAGTTTCGAATATGTAAAGACGTGCATATATTTCACCCTCACAAAAAAGAAACAATATTAGAAAACTTTATCCTCGATCCCAATATATTTATTAATAAAACGAATTATAATTTTGGCTTATGGGTACTTAATTAACAGTGAGTCACTAAATCGTAGCTGCCTCAAAGGGTTGCGGTGTCAAACGCCAAACGCAACGTCAAAAGTTCTCTACGTTTGCTTTGTCACTGTACACTGTTGAAATTAACAGAACACGACAAAGGAATTTAATCCCCTTGTATCGATTTTTATTCCGTGATGTTCGTGTATACCGCTGGGAAATACGGTATTAGCAGTTTTAATAAGTCGAGTCATTTTCTTATTTTGAAAGGCGATACCCAGAGGAGAAAATGGGGAGGCAAAACATTATTAGGGATTAAACGCATCGACGGACCCTTTCATTCCACAAACTTCATGGATCATGAGTGATCATGAGCACCATGCCTGACATTTCACCACTGATGAACATTTCGTGTTTCTGACACAACACTTTTTTAGTCTTAAGATTTTTTTATAGGTACTCCAATGATTGTACCACTTAGGTTTGATTAGGTTATGTTTTTATAAATGTTTGACGTTTCGCTGCAGTTGGAAATTAGCGCCATCTCACGACCCAGAGACTAAACATGGCAGAATTTTAGGTGGGGAATATAATATCGGCCCGACAAATTAGGCATTCTCAACGACAAATTGTGCACGACAAAATATGTACTCAGCACGACAAATTTAGTATTCCCCACGACAATGGTTAACACGACAGAATATGTATTCAGCACGACAAATTAGGGATCCTTATTTCTTATTTTACATTTTAAGCTGTTTGGGAAAAGTATTGGTTATTTTGATTTGATTTTTGAGTTTTATATATATATATATAATTTTGGTTTTATAAAACTTAATTAACAGCTGTAGTGTGGGGTATGCAAACATTTAATAAAAACACAAATTAAATTTAAAATATTGTATTTGAATAAAGATATAATGTATAATTATAACTTACCTGAAGACCAACAATTATACACAGAATAATTTTCAATTATTCCCCACGTCCTTCTGCGAACTTTAAAACAAATTAATTAATTTGTTCTCGCTTTCTTATCTTCTGGTTTTTAGTATTATGCTACTGAAGATGACAGAAATGTCGAAACTAGCATAGTAAATTAAATTTTACTTTGCAAAGAAAAGAGGCCTTTTATTTTCCTATATTTAAAACAAACTACACATAACCACATTTTTAACGGTAGCGCACTGTATGAGTATGGAAGAAGTTTTGGACGACTGGTCTAGCAACGCTGCTTGTCATACTGCTGTCATTTATGGTCTTTGATGTTCAATCACCTATAATAGTTTGCTGATTTCAATCGCCTAGTTTGTTGAAATACAAATATTGTCGTTCATTTATATTTTTTGTCGTTAAAACATATATTATATCGTTTGTTTATATTTTATGGCGTTAAAACACATATTTTGTCGCTCGAATGCATATTTTGTCGTTAAGGTACCGAAATTTGTCGTGCGAACCCCTAATTTGTCGGGCCGAAAAATGCCACCCATTTTAGGTTAGGTATATCGAAACTGTCTAGTTGGGATTTTGTTTGCTTTATATGGACGAGAGGGCACATAGAACAGAAAAAGCAACAAAAACATACACATTCAGAGATGTGCGGAGTCTGCAGTCCTCGAACAACAGCAATCAAACAGTTCCAGGGTATTTTGGCAGCCGTGGGCGATGTAGACCGACAAGAAATTGTCGATAGTACTCTTTTTGCAGTCGCATGTAACGAGATCTATACGTACACAGTACACAACACATACACGACAAACTCTGGGGTCGTTTTCAATTTGCGCCATCTGCCGGGCAACCTACGTAAGTACGCACAATAGGTCCATCTGCGCTGATAAGGGCTAAGTAACGGGAGCCAGAATTGACCAATTCGGTGCCGAGCATCTGCTCCGTGTTCTTTTTTTTTGTCAAGTTTATTTCTCGGGCGGTCGCGAGAGACGTGAATTGGTAACAATGTATAAAATTTGCATAATCACCGGCGCATTTCACATTCCATTTGCTCGGGTGTCTCCCGCGCTAAAACTTCTAATTACCTACATTTATCCATCTGATAAGCCCATTGCGGGGTCGACTTATACTTAGCTAACGTTCTTAGGAACAACGAGATATGGCAAAGCGCTCAGATAAGGCACACGAAACGGTTAAGCTTGTTGCAAATAGGGTGAGCAACCATTTTCTCGTCAATTAGATTAACAAACGAACAAATATGCAGGGTGATCCATAAACCGACGTAAATATTGGGAAGAATGATGGGACAGCTAGTAAACACCCAGAGTGCTTTCTGACAAATTTCTTCGTACCACCACCCTTTATACAAAAATGCATATTAATACAGGGAAAGAAATAATCGTACTTATTTATTTTGTAATAAAATAATTATAACAAAAGTTCACTTGGTAAAAACTTATTCTCATCGAAACGAATAACAATAAAAATTATATACCTAACAAAATTTTATTTGGTATACAAAAGTAAAATAAAAAAAAAAAACCCTTAGGGTTGTTTTGCTAAACCAATTTTTTTTAAATATCATGATCTGTGTCAATTAGTTTCAAGCTCAAATTTGGCTCAATCATTAATTTTGGCTTATGTTTGTTGTTTAAATATAATATTGATGAACACCCATATCTACATAAATTTCACATAAGTCGTGGCGCAAAAAGGCATTAAAGATCTAATATCTTAATCTCCAGTTTCTTTAAAATAATTCTACCTCTGGATCCAAAAAACTGTGGTTGTAATAATTTTAAATTCTTCTATCAGCGCTGCGTGTGAAGAAATGTCTATCAAATGTTCTTAAATTTTATTTTTCTATTAGGTTGTGAAGTTTGGTATTTACATACCTTTTAGATTTCTGATCCAATTTTCATTGTCATTGGTTTGGGAAAATAACTATTGTTTTTTAAAGAGGTGCAACCAATATTTTTTTATATCAGACTAATTCATCATTGATGTTTCCCATCTTTCTTCAAGAGAGCCTTCGAATGCTGGCAATAAACTACATTTATTTTTATTAACTTCTTTTATAATTAACTCGATTTATTTATTGGTAACTTTATCTCCAACGATAATTAAATGAACCTTTCATCCCTGCAAACTAAATTTAATTCATACAGCTTTTCAAAAATATCAGCTAAATATGCTAACCGGGCCATCCACAATTCGTCAAAGAAAGAATTTTTGAATTCGAAGTTAGCGTTTTCCAGAAAAACTTGAACTTCTGATTTAAGTTCGAAGAGACGATTCAAAACTTTACCTCTCGAGAGCCATCTATCATCGGAATGTAACAAGAGTGACTTCGGTTGCTACCCATCTCCTGACATAATATTAAAAACATTCGTGAACTGAATGCTCGACTTTTCATAATATTGACTGCAATTATTTTTTTGTTAGCCCGAGCTCCATCAGTGCAGACACCAGTGTATTTCGCTCATGGAATGGAATTGTTAAACATAAAATTATTAAGAAATTTAAATATTTCTCCGAGTGTTCTTTCGAGCAGAGGTTTACAAAATAATTATGCCTCTGCAATTTTCTCTTCCACCTCGAATCGGATAAAGAGTAATAATTGATAAATATTAATTATGTCAGTATTTCATCTAACTGTAGCGCAAAATATTACTTTGATTTATCTTTTTAACTACACTTCCTTTTACACAATGTGCTATTTGAAATACGTCTGCGTACGGTAATGGGTATTATCTGATTTGACCGCTATAATTTTGCGTCAAACAATTTAACAATATCATCTGAATAAGTTTGGTACCTTTTGCGTACCACCGGTTGAGAATCCCTGACCTAAAGGTTTTCGAAAACTGATCAAAATGTAAAAAAAAGTGAGTTTGACAGTTTGTAAATTTATTGCGGATGGACAGTGGCCTAGAAACACTAAAAAGGTGTCAAAGTAAACATTAAACATTGTACGTTTCCCTGATAACCTTAAAGTTTGTTTAGAGTTTCACTTCAGCAGCTATAAATTCACCAAAAAGTTTGTAGCTACTTTTTGGTAAATTTTGGCATTTTTTGATATCAACTTTTTCGAACAGGAAAGTTTTGATGCCATTCAACTATCCACTGTTATCAATATTTTGTAACCTGCAATTGTATTATTGTCCCAAAATTTCTCAAAAAATATTGTAGCTAGGCGGATTCTACTATTACTAGTTTTATACAATAAAAAATCAAGTTTTTGATTTTTATATAGGCTGAATTGATAAAAGTATTGATACTGTACAAAAATTTTTAAAAGTTGGCAGTCAAAATCTTCTAGATGCCACCAGAATGTAACTTTTTATGCATTTTCCTTTATTTTCTTATAAGCATACCTTTGTGACAACAAAGGCAATGGCAACACTGGCGATTGGTCTACTCAAAATTCACCGTGACCGGTACGGCTAATCTGAATACGGCTTTAGAATCATCGAAATGTGAAAATTCCGTCATTAAAGTGTGGCATGGCAATTCAAATTCCACATTCAAATACCCTGAGAAACTGTTGAATAATTTGCAGGCAGTAGAGTAAGTGAGCTGTTAAATAACTCCCTTGGGAGATACAAGAACCTATTCAACTGTTAGACTAACAAATTTTTAATCCCCAGCTTTGCATTCTGGTCGACGCAATCGGTAGTGCGTTATTAAACTTTCAAAGCGCCGATTAATCATTCACGATGGAAAAAAAGGTCTTAATTAAAAGTGTCATGGGGCCGTTTCGATGAAGAGTTAAGCGACGGTATCGCCATCTGCACGTAACGGTCCGCTATTAAAAGCCGTTTATCATTTTTAATTCGCGCAGACCTCCCGTCTCCGCGTATATGCCGCGCACTCCTTTCGCGTTTCCACCGATAGGGGGCATTTGTTTGTAAATGGAAAATGTAGCGGAAAGTAACACATTGCCGGACCTGAATGGCGTTTAGGGGGCCGCGGAGACTTGCCGTCGACATCTCAATGGCGAGATAAAGTGGCCACGTCTGCCCCGAGAAGAGTTTCTATGCTAATGTGGCCCAACGCAATGCGTTGCAGACATCCAGACCCCGCAAGAGTTTGATGATACACCACTTGAGTTTAATAGCTTTATTATGGCGCTTAATAACTCCCACTTCGTAACTGTAAATAGATTAATATTAGACGTTATAGGTTCTGAAATGTGTGTTAGATGTCTGACGCAGTTCGCATGTTCACTTCTTATAAAACATTTCCGGAACCGTAATGACGATTTTGAATTATTAATTATGCGTAAGGTGAGTATCTATCTTTTTTTATCTGTTTACTAGAATTTGCAAAATTGTCTAAATTATAAGCTACTACCTGATTTGAGTAAATTATGTGTATTGTGTTGTAATCCGTTATTAAAATAATTTACGATTGGACTTAGCCTATTTTGTAGGTATATTTTTTACAATATACTTACTTATTGTACATATTTTTTCACAATAAAAAAAAAACAAAAATAAATAAAAAATAGCAGCGTTAGAGGACATCAAAGGAAACCTCTTCCGGCGGACAGCGTTGCACGGCTGGAAAGATTTTGCACGCAGTTTTTCACTTAGCCATAAAAACAAAAAAAGAATTGATTCTATATAAGATTATCTCGGGAAGTACGTACGGAAATTCGAAAATTCCGCTTTAAAACAAAATGGCGCACGTTGGAACCCAAATTATCACTTCTAGGTACAAAATTCGGTTAAAAATTGTTTATAACAAAAAAAGTTTCGAACTTATCGTGAAATCCGTACGTACTTCTCTAGATAATATTGTTCTGAAGCTGCATATAAAATTTCAAGTGAATTGACGAAGATCAGTTGAAGTTATCTTTCCGGCCAGTTTGAAAAATGCGGTTTTGAGAAAACACCGTTTAAAATATTATGTAACTTTGATGTATAGAATTGTTATATTTTACTATAGTTCGCCTGGACCATATAATTATCTTTTCAAATTAACATTTTCCTCCTCTTGTTTCTTTCTGTTTGATTTTGACAACAGACGGGCCTGTTTTGCACCGTCAGTCAGGGATGACTCTGAAAACATGATGCGCCGTGCGTCAGCCTTCGTGCAGATATTATTGCAGTTTGGCTAGATGCGCATCCATAATACCTCCATACACTTCATAAGGCTGGATAATGCATCATTGACAACACATATAGCTATACTTGCTGCAATATCCACAATTACTTTGCCACTTGAAAGTGAAAATGAAATCACCAGGTGGCATATCATCGGTCAGAATTTATGATACAGTGTCGCCCAGACGTATTTTCTTCATTTTATCAATTGAATCATGATTATGACGAATGGCTAGTCCATCATAAATTGAAAGCTCATTTATAGGCCTCTGGGTTAACTTCCCTTTTTCTTCGATGCCCTAACTAATTTTTGTCAAATGGCGGGGGCGAGTGCCATTAGTTTTTCCACGTGATCTATGCATACCTTTTCTTATTTCCTTTTCTTATTCTAAAATTTGCAAGCTTTGCAGTAAGTATTTAGATTTTATGAGAATGGCAACAACATTTCTCCAGCTGATAAGCGCCACCAATCATACAGAGAAGAAAAAATATGTTTTCTCTATGTTCCATCATCCGAGACAGTTACGCCATTCTTTTTTTTACTTTTTTCAATTGACTTTTAGCCCTACCTTCTTCTGCTGCTTTCTGCATACTTTGTTGACAATGCTTCTGTTTCCACAAAAATGGTGCGAACAACTTTATCGTAAAATGAGTGAAAAATCTGACGAGGAAGGTCCTTGAATGCGCAAAGCTTTTCAATTACATCTACACCTATGCTTATGCGCATGGCAAGGATAATTCCGCTATTCATTTCATATCCTTTTTTGAACAAATGGGCAAATCGGAATGAAAGTTTGTTCAAAATTCTCACAAGAAACCACGATTTGAAATCCTAAGTCACGGTTGCCACTTTCGGCAAATTTCGCATTTGATTTGTACGTTTTACACACTACAACTTGTGAAATAGCAGAAAACACAGCAACAAAGTTCAAAAGATGATAATTAAACGTCATCCACTTCAACGTTGTAATAATCTTCAACCGACATTACTTTTTTGCAGGTGTGGACTGTGGATACGTTATCAGGCAGAGGCGACTCTAGTTCCAAGCGATTCAATGCTTGCCATAGTAGTTCTATTTGAAAATCTGCTGCTTCCTTTCGATCACGATATACTCCGGGAATGTCACTAATTATTTCTGCCATTTTCTACCAACTAATCAAGAACAACACAGATTAAATCAGACAGGTGTAACATTGTGCGGTAAGCGTCAGTTCAACGAACGTAACGAGGATATTTCCACAAAATCTTTGTGGTTTATAATATTTTATGTTATTTTCACACCACGGATGTAATTCCTCCCAATAAGATAAGAGCGTATAGGTCTCTAGGCTGTAAACTATCACGATCAACTTTTTGCATGTACGCTCGGCTAGACACTTGGCCGTATGTTCATCAAATGGGCATTTAAACATTTTTTTTGTCATATGAAACGTATTGTACTTTATTTCTAAGATCCCAAGACATCATTCAAGCAAAAAAAAATGTTTCAACAAATCTAGAGTGGCATTACCCCTTAATGAGGTACTCAGACTTCTAATTAATGCTGTAGCGGGGCTTTAAACTATTTGCCTTGAGATCGATATAAGAAGAAAACAAAAACTCCTTAATAACTTTAATGGTACTGTAGACCTAAGGAATACCATGCTGTAAATATTCACTTGGGCCTGTGTACCCGACATAACTTTAAACTTTTATTTCAGTCCTCTTTACGATGTCGTTATATTTAATTTACGAGTTCGAGGGAAAAATATTACTTAAACAACGCAACTCTCGTAACACAACAACGAAATAAAAGCGTTTTCTCGTTTTCTCTTATTTAAAAAGAATTCAAATTAACAGTAATACGGGTAAGGCGAATCAGTTTTTATGTCACACTTCTCCAGTCTAAGGTTACCGCAATAAAAGAGTAACGTAATTGCTGACAATTATGCTAATTTATGCAAATGCTACATCCGATGTGGTTCTGACTCGACTTTGTAACCGTTTTAAGGTGGATTAGTTAATCGACTACTTGAGAAAATGACCGCCGTCGTACACTTTAAAGCCACAAATTAGGACTGTAATTCTAGAGTCCGTTTTCCTATGGAACGAATTAAATACTACGACGAAAATCACTCGGTGAATGGATTTCATTATTAAGGTGGATTACATTATTAGGGATTCATTCTAATATCTTTGAACGTTTACTATCATTGGCCTGAAGGATTTTTATTTTTTGGGGTGGCTAAGATAGAGTTTCTCAATAGGGTTCCGCGGAACCCTGAACACCCTAATCTTATATTCCAGATTAGATTACTAACCTGTCTATCGCCAGACAAGTTCAGCGACATGAATGACTTGAAATGATCGGCTAAATTACATTTTTACGATACAATTCATATCACAGTAAAACTAAAAATCATTTCTCACGAGACTTGAGACGGCACAAGAGCTTTTTTTACCAGTGTAGTGAATATAACAGTTTTTCTTGGTTGCTACTATTCAGATGTTATTTAAGTTGGCTTTCAGTTACGTTTAAAAATATCCGACAATTAAAGCACATCTTTATGATTACTTTTTAAGAATAGCTCGTGTATATTTTCGGTTCTGGCTTTAGTATTCTCGGTAGGGTTGCAGATGTGGCTCGCTCAGCTTATTAAAACCGTACATTTTGTATGAAGAGACATTATATTCTAGACTTGAGCGTATGCATTGTGCATATTTGCATATGAGATGGGCGCAAATTAATTTGGAGATAATAAAACATGGACGTAGCGAACTATATCCCATGAGATACCCGCGGAGAAGTTAACTTCTATGCACTAGCCGCATACCACTCAGTAATCTGGAGTTAACTATACTATTATAATGCACTACTAGAGAGACTGCATTAAACCATGAATGTGTATGGAGAACATGCAGAGACAGCCACACCTATGATGGGAGTGGAATCAGACCGTTTTGAATAACACATTAAGCTCTGTAACGTCTTGGATATTGCACAATGGGCTATCTAGTTATTGTTAAGGTTACTGTACCATTCATGTGTTCGTTAACGTTCTACGAACAATATCCTGGGTGCGGATGAAATTTAGAACATTCATTGTTTTTGTATAGTTAAGTAAAATAGTTTATTTCACGACAAGTGGCAGTAAGCCGCTGACATAATGCGCAAACGTTCCTACGCATTGACTTGTGTTAGAATGAAATAAAGAAGATTGCTATTTCATTCTAACACGCGTCAATGCGTATAGGAACGTTTGCGCGTTATGTCACCGGCTTACTGCCACTTGTGAAATAAACTCTCCAAATTTGATGATGTAATGTCATTCTGTTTTGGAATTCTGAGAATGCAAAATTTAGGTGTCTTTTTTCAACATTTTTCATGAGGTTTCTCCTGATCTAAGAGCACAATTGTGCTTGTGGGGTAATTATCATTTTATTCCGAAAAGAAAAAATAGTGAGTATCCAAATTTTTATTTTTTGATTTTTACTTTTAATAGAATTTAATTGGGCGGAACACTTGCTATAAGGTTGGAACCAAAGGCAATCCCAACAAAAAAAAAAACATTATACAGATGGACTATTGATACTACTTTTTTGGTCCTACTCTACACACAGAAAAGTGATTATTTGGAACGAGAAACATAATTTCTTGAATTTATTTACTAGATTGAAATGCATATTTACTTGGATCTAGAAAGTTAGGTATATACAAGAAATGCCACATACTCAATATAAGTAAAATAATTTCTGAGATAAATGCTGTCAACAAATAAATTCTTTCTTTATAAGAACCAATATTGTATTGAAAGAAGTAATTGAATTTTACGTCCCAAAAATGTTAATTTCTCCAACAAAGTAATAGTAAATCCATCCAGGTGCGTAGTTACTTGATCCAAGAAAATATAAGACATTTAATATAAGTAAGTATTGTTTACTGAATAAAAACCCACCAATTATTTAACTGAAGTGATTCTCACTTCTTTCAAGTAATCCCTTTCTCTGGAATAAATATGCGCACCGTGATTTTGTCAAGGCTCGCGTGCCCGCGCGTGGTGCTGGCGCCGTAAAGGAGCCTAACCTAGTACGAAAACAACAACAAAGTACCCGTAGGGGATGTGCCTTGTGATTAGTGTACAATAAACGTTTCAATACGGAAGTTTGATGTAACGCACGCAACAGTTTAGAACGAGTAAGTAAATATAACATACCTATCTTGTTAATTAGCAATAGAAAACGTATTTGTGCCAAATCTTTAAAATTCTTACATTAGGTAGCTAAAAATATTTACCGGGAATAAAAATATACACTTCATTGAAGACTGTTTACTTACTTCACCAGAGTAACCACTTTCTTAAATACTTTAATTTTTTTATCTTTTATTAAATCTAGTAATTATTCCAAGAAATAAAATTTCTTGGTTGAAGTCAATAATCTCTCGCGTATATACGAACCTACCAACTACTTCACCCAAGTAAGAACTCTTCGTTCGAGAGATCACTTTTCTGTGTGTAGCATTTAGTAAAAAGCTGCACAAAGAGAAATGTCTTTTTATTTAACAAGCAACCATCAACATATCTATAAAGAAACGTAGTTCAGTTCAATTGTTAAAAATAACTTATATGTAAAATTACGTTTCGTGTAAAATTACTGGAATAATGGTAATACACAGGAATATCCCAATATCACAGGGACGTTTACATTTTTTTTGTTGTAATTTATTATAGGTACCTATATACTTTAATTTAATTAACAGTATTATTAATATTTTCAGAGAATTATTGCTCTGTTTCTGTAACTATTTTCTCTGTGTATAATCTTATTTGTTTTTTCTAATTCATCCAAAGTTCCAGTCGCTTAAAATATTATCAAACAAAAGGAAGAAGAAATTACATATCAAATAATGTGAATATGCAAGAAGAACACAAGCAATATCCTTACAATAATAAAATTTAAAATAAAGTAAAAGGACTCCGTTTCATAAATTCGGTTTTGTTAATCCTAATTAAAAAAATAAAATAATAATAAATAACTAATAATAATAATAATAATAATAAATAACTAATAAAATAATTATTTATTTAGTTTAGTTATATATATTTCTAGTTATTTATGTACCAAGGGCATTAAACGGATGTTTATGCCTCGAGGGTGACCATTTAAAAAGCTCTCGGGCCTATCGGCCCTCGAGCTTTTTCAGTCGCCCGAGGTATAAACATCAAGTAATGCCCGAGGTACATACAAAATTTTATGTCCTAACATGGTTTTGTTCCTGCGTTTGAATAATATTAGTAAATATTTTGACGGAAGCAAGTGACATGCGTATCTACGGAGTTGAATAACAATATAAACAATTCGGAGTTGAGTGACAATGCAGACAATTAATGGTCAAACTTATAACCTTACTCGCCAATAATTGACATTGACGATTTAAAATTTACAATTTGAATGACAAATATTTAATATATTGGACATATAACCATGGCAACCCTTATTGCCTGCGCGGGCAATAAGAATCTTTATTGCCCTAAGGCGCAATAAGAAGCTGTTTTCGTCCCGGTATCCAAGATGTAAAATATCACTTTATAATCTTTTAGGATAAAATAAATTTTAATTATTTTGCGTTGTAAAGCTTTTTACAACTGTTAAAAAAATCGGAATATGTTAAGCAACTGCTGTAGTGTAAATAATAATTTGCAAAATATTGAATTTGAATAATTTTAATTTCTAAATATTAACAACTGAGAAACTTTTTTTGTGTCTGGTCGTGAAAACCTTAAATTATTCTATTTTTATTTCATTTAATAATTTTTAATTTCAAGTTTCCTGTCCTCTTGTTTGGAGACTTGGAAGAGTACTGATGTAAGAGAAAAAAATGGGTATTTGCGATATTCTTGAGGTTAGTATGACTTCCGGGTTTTCAGGAAATGACGTCATATTTGAAATTGTAAATGGCACCCCACATGCACCACCCTCCAGGAGCATTTTAAAAGATGACGGAATACCAGCTATACTAACCTCAAAAGTATCACAAACGTGGCACCTTTCCTCCTTACAGCAAAATGTTTGCGTTTACATTGTAATTATAACTTTTTTTATTTGTATATCGGGAGAAACATCATGGAAAATTTTGCAAAATGCCATTTCTCTAATTCAATTAGGTGAGGCACAATCTCAGTTAAAAAAATAAGGGTAAAACAGGGAGGTGAGGTCAAAATCTGTGTTAATTTCTCAAGTAAGTACCCTATAGATCACTATTTCTCCTTGGTAAAATCACTGCTCATTCTCGATTATGGAAACATATCAAAGTTTACTGGGTATATACATTTCTATATCTCTCGGTGTAGAATATCAAAATTCACGAAAACTCCGCAGCAAACCATAATAAAACATCTTGATAAGTTCGTGAATGAAAAAGGAACCCCAGAAGGGTGGCAGCCACCCTGCAGACAGACAGTTTGTGTAACTTCTTCGTCCGCTTAGATTAACTTTAATTGTAAGTTAAATTCCCGACAGATAATCTCGTGAAAGTTCTAGATGTACTCAGACCATTTATTACAAATCCCCGAGTCGGAAGACGTGACAAAAGCGTCACTAAAAGCTTCCACGCAAAAAGAAAGATATGTACTCTAGGATCTTTCAATTTGTTTAATAATGCAGTTTTCTCGGGTGGAATGACGCAATTTCGGATCGCATAAACAAGTTCAGCGCACACGTATATATATAAAATCGAAGACTTAAAATTGATTGGTTTGTATTGTTTCTAGAGGCCGTTCACACTCTATTGTTTTGCCATTATTGTTGTATTCTCTGCGAGTAGACAATTGCCTCGATAAGAAAAGTAGTTTTCGATTGTTGAAGTTGTATTTATACTCACCGCTTGATTCTACAGCATCGAGACTATTAAATGGTGACTCACCTGCAAAACAAAACACGTATTACTACACTACGTTGGCAATAAAATATAACATCTTAATTTGATTTGTTTGTCAAGTCGCGCGGTAAATAAGTCTTGGAGGAATATTCGGAAAGATGCATACGGAGCAGGTCTGACGTCAGCTGACTGCTTAAATAAATATCGTGTTTGTATCAAAATTAAACTCAACTCGGCTAACACAAACATACTAGGCCAAAAATAGACGCTGTACACACATCCAAGTGCTAACGGACTATACTGTAAACTTTATACTATACAGTATTGGACGTTATATTGCAGGAAAATTTTGCATACGCTTAAATAGATCCCTTTATCGCGTTTTGGACCTTCCTCGTCAGATTTTTCACTCATTTTACGATAAAGTTGTTCGCACCATTTTTGTAGAAACAGAAGCATTGTCAACAAAGTATGCAGAAAGCAGCAGAAAAAGGGAGGACTAAAAGTCAATTGAAAATAGTAAAAAAAAAGAATGGCGTAACTGTCTCGGACGATGGAACATAGAGAAAACATATTTTTTCTTCTCTGTATGATTGATGGCGCTTATCAGCTGGAGAAATGTTGTTGACATTCTCATAAAATCTAAATACTTACTGCAAAGCTTGCAAATTTTGGAATAGAAAAGGAAATAAGAAAAGGAATGCATAGATCACGTGAAAAAACTAATGGCACTCGTCCCCGCCATTTGACAAAAATTAGTTAGGGCCTCGAAGAAAAAGGAAAGTTAACCCAGAAGCCTATAAATGAGCTTTCAATTTATGATGGACTAGCCATTCGTCATAATCATGATTCAATTGATAAAATGAAGAAAATACGTCTGGGCGACACTGTATCATAAATTCTGACCGATGAAATGCCACCTGGTGATTTAATTTTCATTTTCACTTTCAAGTGGCAAAGTAATTGTGGATATTGCAGCAAGTATAGCTATATGTGTTGTCAATGATGCATTATCCAGCCTTATGAAGTGTATGGAGGTATTATGGATGTGCATCTAGCCAAACTGCAATAATATCTGCGCGAAGGCTGACGCACGGCGCATCATGTTTTCAGAGTCATCCCTGACTGATGCTGCAAAACAGGCCCGTCTGTCGTCAAAGTCAAACAAAAAGAAACAAGAGGTGGAAAATGTTAATTTGAAAAGATAATTATATGGTCCAAGCTTCGCCGACTGTAGTAAAATATAACAATTCTATACATCAAAGTTACACAATATTTTAAACGGTGTTTTCTCAAAACAGCATTTTTCAAACTGGCCGGAAGATAACTTCAACTGATCTTCGTCAATTCACTTGAAATTTTATATGCAGCTTCAGAACAATATTATCTAGAGAAGTACGTACGGATTTTACGATAACTTCGAAACTTTTTTTGTTATAAACAATTTGTAACCTAATTTTGTACCTAAAAGTGATATTTTGTGTTCAAATGTCCGCCATTTTGTTTTAAAGCGGAACTTTCTATTTTCCGTACGTACTTCCCGAGATAATCTTATATAGAATCAATTCTTTTATTGTTTTTATGGCTAAATGAAAAACTGCAAAATCTTTCCGGCCGTGCAACCCTGTCCGCCGGAAGAGGTTTCCTTTGATGTCCTCTAACGCTGCTATTTTTTATTTATTTTTGTTATTTTTTATTGTGAATATTCCCTCAAAATATGAACAATAAGGGGCTTTAAAGAGATTTTGTAATTCATTTACTATATTGTAAAAAATATACCTACAAAATCGGCTGTTTTTTGTCGCGCTAGAGTGGCATTAGCCCTTAAGTGCATTAGAAAATAAAATAATTTTTTCCTGCTAAAAGTGTAAAATCGACCACTGTGCGGCGGTCAATATCCTAGCAGAAACTCGTGTCCGTTACATCAGCTGTGCGGAAGGAATTCTTCCAGACAGGGCAGATCCAATTTCATTCAGATTTTATCGTGGTATGTCGGTGGGTCTTTGTAAGCTTCCCATAGTTTCAATAAAAATCGATACATAGTTATTTTTAATCCGGGCCCAGACTAGATAAATCCGCTGTTGATTTATGTCGGCGAAAGCAGAACGATAAAAAAAAGGGCCAACGGACAGGACATGGCTGCGGAACGGTAAAGAAAAGCGACGAAAAACAAAACGGCGAGCGGCCGAAGAGGCAACGTTCTTCTGAAAATGCGAAACTAGTTGTGAATGGTCGTCCATAAAACATCCGGACACATTGAAATAAATCGCTGATAAATTGCCTACCAGATACGGGCTAGCTCCAATAAACATGGATGTTCTTCATCCAATAGCAATGTTTTTCTGCTTTTCGTATATTACTTTCGTATTGTTCGCATATTACACAGTCCCTACGTCCAACTTTTTTCTTTAATGTAATAAGAATAGCGAAAGACAAACGAATCCCTCAGTCATCGTAATCACTGGCAAAAGTGCAATAACCAACGAATGACCAACAAAAAAAAAGCACCTTAACTGAAGCATTTAGGCGTGACGGAAAGTACATTTTTTTAAATGGAACGCCATGTAACTCATACCATATTATGAATACTAAGGAAGTTGTCTTTCAAACTGTGTAAGTTGTACCTGTGTAAAGTATTTACTTTACATAGGTACTATATAGTTTCTGAGATTGTTTGTCAACAAATTGGCAATTCCAAGCATTTCTTAAAAACTACCTTAATAAACCCATAGCTAGATGCTGAATGTCATGAAAAATTAGATTCGCTCTACAGGGTGATCGTAGCATGCACTAGTTTTTAAACATTTTTAAATGGCATTTTCTTAAGATTTTATAATGGAATGTCCTGTATATTATTTGCTGATTGAAATGTCCCTTAAGTTCTTTTTAGTTTATGATCACTATATCGCATATCTATTTTTACTAGTTTTTGTGATATTCGCAATTTAAAGAGTAGTATGCTATTTAGTATCTTAATATTGCCCTGCATAGAGTGTGCTGGGTAGCATGATGTAAAATATTTCAAGGCTTATAGAAGAAGCCATTTAGAACTTATTTAACTAGATTTATTCATATAAAAAGTATTACGGTTATCAAGGTATTACACAATTTTATAAGTATGTTTTGCAATTTTTACTAACGTATAGCGAGCGAACCCGAAGACGTAGTAATTTCAGTTGGGCTCCGAAGTAAACCAGAAACAGTGTGATTTTAGGGGGACCATCGTGGAAAATTGTTCATTTGTGTGAAAATTGTGCGGTGACGTTTCATTGTAATGGTATGTGCGCTCATACACAAAAACAAACAGACACGCTAAAACCTGTCTTGATCAGCTACGTTTGAGAACGGTTTTGTATTCAGTACAAAAAACAACCAACAATATCTACTTACTATTGTTAATTGGTTTAAAATAGGTTATTTTTCTGGAGAGACAATTCAAAATTGGGATAATATTGATAATATTGGAATGATAGCATGAGTAATATTGATAATGTGGATGGAAAGTGAGTTATTTGGAAGTGTTTTTAATAGATTTTTTTTTGCTATGAATAAAAATCTGGATCTAAAGATGCCTATCAGTTAGTTTTTATTGCATATTTGGTTTTTGTGTGTGAGCAAATAAATCACATCAAAGAAAATCTGATTTTCAACACTCAAAAGTGAACAAATTTTCACGATAGTTACCCTAAACGTATAGGGTTTACTTTAGCAGTAATTTGAAATTTTTAAATCGCGTGCTCGGTTGCCATACGATAGACAGCAAAATATAGTTAGAAAATTTCATATAAAATTGTTAATATGTTGATAATAGTAATACTTTCTATAAGGATAAATCTGGTTAAATCGTTTCTAAATTATCTCTTCTATCGCCACTTGAAGACTTTACATCAAACTACCAAATACCTTAAAAAGAAGACTTTACATCAAACTACCAAATACCTTATTCACAGCAATATTCAAATTTAGAATTGCATTACATTTTCGTTAAATAGCAAATATCACAAAAAAATAGTAACATTTGGTATATGATAAATTAGATGCAACTTGAAGAGAAATAAAGGGTTATTACAGCTAACATATATTATACAGGTGTTCCATTTAAAAAACTCGAGAAAAAGCCATTTGAAAAACATCAAAATTTGGTAAGTTCAATGAACATTCTGTATAGTGTATCTAATATCTTTGGATACTATCATCTACCTACTGGCTTTGACTATTGTCTCACATAGTTTAAAGGTAAAATCGGCAAAAATGTCGTTTTTACATAGTTTTTAAAAACATTCTGCAACGGGCATATTTTGGAAAAACAGTTGAATACCTCAGGAACTATTAACGCTGTGACTTAGCAACATACACGGTAGGATAAACAAATTTAGAAGTATTCATATTATAATAAAATATACGGGGCGTTCCATTTAAAAAAAAATGTACATACTTTCCGTCACACTTAAATGCAACACCCTGTACAAATAAAAATAACTTTACGTTATAATACTGTAAGAGAAGATTAGAAAGTCCACTTTTATGATAGGGAGTACATAGTTTGATCGCAAATTAATATACAAGAGTAGTACATAACCTCACTTTATAATTTACTGACAGAAATTTGTGAAAACTATTGTATTTAGTTGCGTGTTAAAAGGTGGACTTTTCTGTATGTATGGCTTTGTTTAAACGTTTTAAACAACATATCCCAAGTACTGATTAGTACCTACATTGGTACAAATAGGTATTGTGTAATATATTATGGTACGTTATACATTAACGTGGCAAATCCATTTGTGACGTAAAATTGCACTACCGGTAACAATTGATACTATATGCAATGACGAAAGTGCGTTTCACCTGCAATTGTGGCCTGCAGGCAATACAAAACGACGACAACATCAACGCAGCTAGTAGGGCCACGACGTTAAGCCGCAAATGCTGGCGGTATTTTAATTTTCGCATTGCCTAATCGGCTGCACAACTATAAATATCCATACGGTCGTTACTATATGTGTGTTGGTGTTCATATCTATCCGTGTATGTGTGCACCAGCGACAGTCAATGACCGCTTACCTAACCTAAGCAGCGCGAAAGACAAGTTCCTACCAGCGTCTCTTTTAACTCGTCTAACAGTACAAATGTTTTCCAACGCTAAATACAGTTTACCTCGTTAGTTTCATTCAAAGTTGGGAGGAAAATAGATGATGACTCAGAATCCTTGTTGACTACACGGGAAATACGCGGGCGGTATTGATTTTCAGAGGACCCCAGCGCGAAGAGGTAACGCTACCCCAACTGACGACACATTGCTCCACATCGAGCAACACTAGGGGAGAACTCCCTCAAGAGACGCTGGGAAATTCCCATCTGTGACTCCTATAGAAAAAAAAAATGGCGAAAGAATATAGACCAGGATGTCAGTCAGCTCTTAGTCCTCATTTCCCTACAGATCTACCACATATCATTAACAAAACTGCAACCCAACGAGCTATACGAGTCTCTATTAAGTACAGCAAATTTAAATAATTCGATGACGACTAGTCCCTGTAGTAATAAATTAACAAAAACGCTCTTCGTTTCATAATTCCAAAAAAATCATCATTTCACTACTGAAAATCGACGACTATAATGTCAAAATGTGTCAGAGGTTATCCACATTGGCGATTCAACCAGAAGACTACCTACTCAAACCTTACTTGCCCATGTCCAAAATATCTCACGCCATAATCTGAGCTATCAAAATTTACAAGCAGGTGTACGAATTAGCAGATGGACGTGTGTACATCTGCCTGAAAATTCAGCGAAACTAAGACCTAGCCGATGTTATCAATAAAGAACGAAAAAACGTGGGAATGGCCATACCACAAAGAGAAGAAGACACGGCCGACTTGCGCATTTCTAATTAAACTAAGCTTGTTAACGCCTGATATGAAAAGCACGGTTTGCATACATTCTAAAATAAGACAACATGGAATGGACGCATTCGTTAGTACTGCGTATAACGACGATAATCGATATAAATTAAAACCGTTACGTTGCATACATGCATTCTGGCTAAGGGAACGAAACTACGCATTTGCAAGCTTGTGTCAATACATAGTGGATGGAGTTTTATGCGCTGAAACGAACTTAGTTTTTTTTTATAGAACTTGTCTGTTCGTATTACAGGATTGCCGGATTTAAAGTCATACTACATCGGATGTCCAATGTTTGATGTTCAACAAATTTCAGTTTTTCTTTGCAAATTTTCATTAAAAAATTCTTGGGGTAACTTGTGGTAATTCTTGACATTGTTAAGTTAATTGCATCGTAAGATCTGCTGTCTAATGAGATAATATAATCCTTAATTAAAAAATAAAACCAACAATTTTAGTACAAACAACAGTGTTCGTAGAATTTTCAATATTATTAGTTGAAGAAATAAAAAATAAAACTGAATAAGTGTTATATTTATATAGTTTTATATTTATATAGTTTTATATTTATATAGTTTTATATTTATATAGTGTTATATTATCTTGTTAGTGTAAAAATTTTATATCGAGAGCACTTATTTTAATCACCAAAGGTTAAAATGGAAATTTGGTTTTGCTTAGTATTCTTCTTTAATAATTTAAATATGAATGAAATAGGTAAAATTAAAATTATAAAAAAGAATATAAAAATGTATTTGTTCATTCGTCTTGGTCTTCTTCATATTCATCATCAGCTTCACTATATCTATCTATACTTCACTTTCTACATCTTCATATCCGAAACTGTCTTCTTTATTTTCATGTTCCGTTGATACAATTTTTGCTATTAATAGTAATGATATTAGAACATAAATAGACTCCGGGGTATGCCATACGTCAATATTATTAATTGCTGACGTTTCGCAAACCATGTTGCTCGCTTCTTCATAACTAACTGAATATTTGTCATTATGGCTGATTTCAGAGTTTTAAACCTGGTTTTTTGCGTCTAAAATCATTCTGTCCTGGAATCGGTCCCTTTCAATATCCAGGCACACAGTCGATACAAGCCAAAAACGACATTTTAGCAATTTTTATCACCAAGATTAGCAAAACTCATTTTATGTCTTTTAACTACAAATAATTATAATAGTCAAAAATTATTTAAGTTTGGTGCTTAGTTGTCTGCTGTTTTTAAAGTCGTCCTATTAAAACACAACGAAAATGCATTGGATGCAATAAAAAATTTAAAGGATGACGCAACTTTTGGCAAGAAAAAAATCAATCCAACATCAAGAATATCTCAAAGAACTAGAAATCCTCCAAGTTGCTGCTGCTGTTGATGTTAAATTATTTAACTGCATGGAATAAATTATAAAACGTAGATAAATATCTTGAGGAACACTCTTCATCTTACAAAAATAATAAAGTTGTCAACAACCTCACAGAAAATTACAATTATTGCAATACAATTACAATTATTGCAACTGATACCATTCTAAACCGGTTTAGCGAAGATTGTTACAATTTACGTTTCTTCTTATACGCGATTGATCAAAGAGTTGTTAGGTAGGGTCAATTCTGTTTATTTTGAAAACTTTAAAATATGGGTTTTGGCAAAAAAACGTATTGTATGGTTCTACGCCGAATGTTGTTAGAATATTTGAGCAAAACAAACTGATACCAAACAATTCTCCAGAGAAAAATATATTTTTCTAGTTGAAAGAAATTGTTATTGGCTCAGTACGAGATTTCTTTTTGTTTTAGTTTCGAAAATAAGAATTTAAATTAGAAAATAATATCTTAGTAATTGGTTTGTAATATCCACGTGTAACCCAGCTGTTTTTTTTTTGTATACATCTTTGAATAGGCATTTTAAATAACGTGTAAAAAGTCCCAAGGGATACGTGTAGGCAGCGGGAGTTATTTACGGACAAAATTGACCGAATTGGGCTTTTTAGCATTATCTTGCTTACTATTTATCGGACGACAATGATTGTTATTAGAAAATATCTATACTATTCAATTCTGATATCTACACATCGTTTGTGGTTGAGTTGAGGTTTTCAAGTGATACATCTTAATAAACATCATCGGTAGGCAAGAGGCACTAAAGTATTTGTATCCATATTTTTTCCGTATTATGTGTTAAATGTCTTTTTCAGCTTGGTCTGAAAGCTGGTTTACCCCCGAAATACTGTAACCATAAGATCCCTTTTTTTCAATAAAAATTGGAAGTAGACTATTCGCCTTTGCCTCGTTCTAAGTAGTTTCAATATTATGAAGCTTTTAATCACAAAAAAACTCTACAAAATGTTCTTATAGTTATTCAAATCAGTATTTTTAAGGGCAATGCGGGAATTATAATTTATCTGTTGACCTCGGTACAGTCCAGTTCAACCACGGCCTGTCAACCGTAGTTGGAAATATCAAGAATACCTACTAGCCCACATTAGGTGGCTCGTTTAAAATAGGAAATAAGACTGACACCTGCTGTTCTAGACAACGAACCAGACTACCCCTATGATGTTGCAGCTTTTCACGATATGGGTTAGCAAGTCGCCTGCTTCAAGGTCACCGGTTCTGGTCAATTATTTGCGCTACGTTATCCAGACAACAAAAGAGAGGCTTGTATGCGGGCTGCCTCGTCAGCCTGCGGTTTTATTGCTCATTACCACATTTCTCTCCTTTTAAATATAAATCGCATTGAGTGAGTGTACTTAGAAATGAGGCCGTTATTTGCAAAACTTCCTCTTTGCCACTTGGTTTACTTTTCAGGAGCAACATTAAACGTTTTAGCGAACATGAAAATTAGTTTTTCGTATTATTATGGTTGCTGTAGTTTACCAGGCACTTATAATAAATTGAATGATTCTAAACCTGAAAGTATCACAGATTTTGAGAACAAAATAAGATTTTGGTGCAAAGAGAGAGTTTTGCTAATAATAAAAATAAATCATTAAAGAAAGTTATTGAATTTTTATTGAAAGATCATTATGCAGTAATCTGTAATTAGTATTTAAAAAAAGATTTTCAAATAAAACCTTGTAACTTCATGCTTTATTTTTTTGTAGAAGGCGAGTTCTGGTAATTGTCTCCAATTGCCACCATAATGATTAACCAGCAAACCAATAATAGATATTTTGTCGCCTTTACTAGCTCTTTGCCTAGTAGTATCTCGCATGGTTGAATGGATGAAATAGAACAATTTCTTTACAAATTCCTTTAGCTGTTCCAACGTTACTGGCGTAATTAATCTCGCCCTGTATTAAAACAGTATCATCTTTTTTGAAAAAAATGAAATGTTTTGCTTGGCTAAATTTGAAAAGCCAGACTCCAGGAAGCTTTAAATTTTTCCTTGCTTCATTCTTCCAGTCATCTACCTTCCAGTCAATGCCAATTCTTCTGAATGTGGCGTGTCTACTTATGATGTCATCATAGTGGCTGGATTGTACAATAACAGGAGTTTTTTTTTAAATTTCTCTCTCTATAACCCAAAAACTCGATCAGGAGGGATGAAGGAATGTCCTACGATTGGAAATGTGATCTCAATTTTTTGTTTGGTGGTGATTCATTAAGAAGCCAGTACGCTAACATTGTCATCATTGCAGTGTTTTTATTTTGACCACCGCAGCCGTCGGCGAAGAAGTTAATTCTTGTGACGGCAGTAGGAATTACTTTTGTATCCTATAGATACAAAAGTAATTCCTACTTTCGTTAATTTGGTATGTCCTAAACATTTCTACTTTTTAAAACATACCTGACCCTTTTTTTAACATTCCTAGAGTAGTTTTCTGGTTGTCGCTCTTTCTTGCGTCCTTTTCCTTTCGGACAGGGTAAAATTTCACATTGAGTATTTAGCTCATCCATGCTAACAAATCGCAACAACAAAACTGCCGTTAAAATTCACAACCCACTAGAACATTGACGTTTAGAATGAAACGAATTTATTTTCCTGCGTGAAACAAAAAAAAACACCTGTTTGCTCTGTGAACACTAGAGCACCAAGCTATTGGTTGAGCTGTAGACAGCCAGTTTTGCAGATGAACGTTCAAAGCAAACAGAGAGTTTTGCAACTAACTTACACTTTAGGATCAAACTTAGGTTGTATCTAAAAATTCTGACAAAAGCAATCGATTCCTCATTAAATAATTATGTAACTTTGCAAAAAACGAATTTTTGTAATTTTGGCGATTAGAGATTTTTGCAAATAAGCGCCTCAATATACTATATTTTCCATAACCCCAAGAAGTCAACCGCGGTTCACGTAACTCACCCGTTTAAGTTTTGTTTATTGCTAATAAATGTTAGGTTAGTGTGGTTGATATGCTCGGAGTACTGTTGCTGCCAACAGACAGGAAATGGTAAAATCGCATATTAGAGTTGGGGAAGTGCATATAAGCGTACAGGATTTACGCTTCGCTATTAATATTTATGCTGAATAGCATTGGTCGTCAGAAACAAACCGGTTGCCTCGAAGAAAGAGGTGTCGTTTATTTTTGTGCTTAAAGCGGTCCGCCCATTGTAGTAATAATCGAGGAACAATATGACTGGGACGCCTACGAGCTCATACACCTCTCACATGCCTTACCGAGAGCAGTAGTAGTGAATAAGTCGGATTTTATTCCTCCTATTCTCGCCGGTAATGAATAGAAAGCTGGCCGTTTCTAGTAGAGGATTTTAGTCGCCGCTGCTTGACGTGTACGAGAATTTTTACATCATTACGATTCCATCGATATATCACAGCCACTCTCTTCAATTTCTCAGCTAGCATAATATTGTCATATTGATCTTTCTCCGACATCTTTCTATCGTGAGCAAAATCCTAAAGACCTAGTAGATTGCTGAATAGAGTGGGTCGAAAAAAAATTTTTTTGGAACGTTGTAGTGCGGAAAAGTTACCTATGGTAATAAGAAGAAAAAAGCAAAAAAAAATCGTTTAACATCTTCCGTTCGCGCATAGTACTTAAAGTACAATCGCAAAATTCGCGCCTTTATTGTAATTTTTTTTTGTTGGTTATCAATTACTTAATAAGCACGTTTTAGTTTTTTATGATTGTTTTAAGGTTCAAATAACCTAAATAAATTACATTTCGATCAATAATCTATTTTTTTCCGTTCGCACTACGTCTTAGAAAAACCAGAAATTCACCAATATTTCGCAATTTTCATTTGCAGCTCTTCGCTCGTTTTTCCCAACCCAACCAAATATCCAATTGTTTAATGTGATTTTTACATTATATTTACACATTTAAAATCCGATGGAGAAATTGGAGAAATTAGGCATAACCGATCTAGAGTGCAGTGTTGCTCTAATATAGCCGTATCGTCTGCAGATGTTGCCACTGTGCGTTCTCCCGAAACAGGAATATCATAAGTATACAGTAGGTACAAAAGTGGTCCCAGTACACTGCCTTGTGGTACTCCGGCATTGATATTGCGTAGCGAGAAGTATTCGTCATCCTGTTTCACCCTGAAGTGACGGTCCTTCAGATATGATTTTAACAGTTCTGTATATTCAGTAGGAAGCTGCTGTTCCAGTTTCTCAGAGTCCATCATGCCACACCCTATCGAAAGCCCGAGCCACGTCTAAAAATATTGCTGAGCAAATTTTCTTTTCCTCAAGAGCCTTTTCTATAACGTCGGTAATTCGGTGTACCTGATCGATTTTTGAATGTCGAGCTCGAAAGCCGAATTGATGTGATGGAATAGTTGATATTTCTCAAGAATTGGGTATATTCTCTTGATAAGTAATTTCTCAAACAGTTTTGAAATGGTTGGTAATAAAGATATAGGTCTATAGGAGGTTACATTTGGCGGTTTACCGGGTTTGGGTATCATGATGACCTCAGCCACTTTCCAGAATGAGGGCACATATCTTAACCTAAGTGCAGCGTTGAACAAATTTAACAACCTTATCACGGCTTTTCTCGGTAGCTGCTTCAGCAGGGATCCTGATATCAGATCAAATCCCGGTGCCTTTTTCGAACTGACGTTGGTTTTGATTTCGGTCATTAGTTCTTTTGGTGAAATATGGGGTATAGGCTTTGACTCCTGTCCAGGTGATAGACTCGGGACGTTCAGGGGTATGAAACTAACTGAATGTTGTGTAACTTATTCATGATCGTAAGTTTATTGAAAGAGGAACAACAACGAGTTGCTGAATTTGACGTTTCAGAAAGAGACGTATTACGTTACATTACTTATTCACGGTCTAGTCTGCAATTGAGAAGAAAAAGTAGCTTTACGTCGTCGGTGTTGTGTTAATTTAACTTTTTAACGACGCTATAAACCAAACTTTACAAGTGACTACATACACCACGCTTCAGTTGGGGTGGGTTTTACGTCCGGCAAAATATAGCCTTTATCCCAGGAGAACGTGCCTATCCTCCGTTCGCCTGTTTCGTTATTTTTAGGCATGTCCTGTTATGACGCGGCAACGCTACTCGCAGCCAACTGCGGTAGGTCGTGGCGCGCGCGTATAAAACACAGCCCCTGGGGTGTGGTCCAAAAATATACAATATATTTTTCGACAACAGAAAGCAAACACGTATACTCGAATCTGTAAACGTCTAGTCGTTATTCAAATCCAGCAAAATACAGTACGAAAACTGGGAAACCGCAGACTGTAGAAGGCAAAAACAAAACTGTATAATGAGAAGGGTTGAGGTACAAGGCGTCTACAGTAAATAGTAAGGGTTTAAAGACGTATCAGTTGAGATCACCGCCGTTGCTATCCTTAATTGCAGTAACTTAATATATTCGTGCAAAATGTCACGAACTTGCCGACAGATTCGTCTGGAAATTATCCTATACTTCGTGATATGTCCAAATTAAAACGTTCCTGAATATTTATGGTTTTATTTACGGCATCCACACGGAGAGAAAATTAAATTCAACAATGTTCTTCTGTTATATCCAGTGGTGTTCCCATAGGGTATACTACATATACGCCGTATACTCCAGAGAATTTTTTTAGACATTCTACTAGTACATTATGGGGTTTTCAAGATTACTTTAGTTGCTTTATGTTTACGAAAAAGAGTTTGTATTTTAATAAATGGGGCTCACTCCTCTGTTTCTTCTTACGCAGATAATATATTATTATTTAATATATTACTTTGTAGGAAATAAATATATTTTTTTTTCTCTGGCATTGTGTATGTCATCTTGTCGAATTTTCAGTAAACGATGTCTTAAAACATTTTACTGGTGCATCCCGTTTTATCGACAAACTCTACGCTTACTAATCATCAAAATCCAAAGAATTCGAGGGGTTTGGCAAAAACTAACTCATAACTCATAATTTAAAAAGAGTTTAGAACAAATTTCCGGCTCTACATGCGTACAGTAGTCAAGATCGCGACGTAGCAGCTGGACTAAAACGTAAATTGTTATCTGAATTTTTCCTACAAGAACTTGGGATTTTCTGTGACATTCTGTGGGACCTAGGAATTTCAAATTATATCAGACATGTGTAGAACCATCAGAATTCTGAAAAGCCGAACAAATAACACAATTTTAGAAGAACTAAAGGTAAGACGGTAAGACTAAGAGAGCTAATAGGTAAATATGCAATATTTTGTTTATATTGTAGGTGATACGAAGTATTTAAAAAGGGGTGAATGAAGTAAAAAGTGATTTTCTGATATAAATATCACAATAACCGATTTGAGAACTCGCCTAAGTATTAAAAATCTATCAGATTTGATTTTCCTTTCCACTAGTGGTCATTCAGTTGCAGATTTCAATTCGCGATCATACGTAAAGAATTGGCTCCAAGGCCATCGATCGGCAATTTCAACATCTCTCTAAATATAATTTAAATATATAATTACTCTCTAAATATAATTTTTTTCGTTTTGAATAAAAAAATTAATAAAAAAAATCAGAAACGATCTTGTTATTTCTAACTCCATCCCCCTCCAATAAGAAAAATCGGGCACATAATGGATTTCCGGTAGTGTACTCTTTAAAAAAATGATGGGAACATCACTGGACTTATATCCAGACATTGTCTATGCAAAGTAACGTAAATTAAAAAAATCTATGATATGCAGTTTTCAAAATTCACCCAAAACGACCTTTTAAGCGTCTTTAATTTAATAATTTCCCCGATTTTGCCATCAAACCAGAGTCTGATGTTAACGGATCTCAATCCAAAACAATCTTGACAAATGACAGTGGTTTTGGTGTTCTTTTTGTGTAGAATTATCCAGAAGCTCGCAACAGACCTCAGTAATACGATTTTTCCAACGGTGGTGTTGTATGCAGAAGGGTGCGTTCTGCTGGGCTAGCAGGATCAATTCTGAAGCCCTTGAAAGAGAGGGTGGGCTACGCACAACCCCAGGCAACGCATAACTCATTACGATGTGGGGTAGGACGAGATATGCAGCAAAGGGCCTCAGCTTTGGTATGAGACCGTGCCCTAGCAACGGACCAACCCTCCTCGCTGCTATGCAACGCGCTTTTTCAAATTATGGCTTGTTATGCGCCGAACATGCGGCGAGTTCTAATTTTTAACGCCATAGGCTTGGTAAAAAATAAATCGGACATAAAAGGACCGTCTCTGGCAGTTGTCTCCGAAGAAGCAGGCGTCCCATATAAGATAGATTGAAAATGGGCATAATGCGACCGGACAAGTTTACTTGTATGACGATGGTGTACAGTTAGATTTCTGAGAGAGAGACACATTCACCACGATGCGTATACAACTATGGGCAGATGCTGCATTTCGTTTAAATTGATGTGGAGTTTCGATTTTTAAATGTTTTGAATGCTTGCCGGCAATGGAATTGTACCCAGCGATAGTGATGATCCGGCAAAATTATTATTGATTTGCGATTCTAGAATGACTTATCCCGAACAACTTGACATTTGCTAAATAATGTCAAATAGTTTAAGAATTTTAATTGGAACACCCAATATATCTTGACTTACTTTGAATCCAACAACAGCTAAAAAGTTATTAAGCATATTTGACATTTGTGACTTAACAATAATAATACACAATAATTCATAAATTAATATTAAATATCCAGATTGGTCGACAATCTTGTTGGTCGAAATTCAGCAATCTCACCAATGTAGTACATAATACTTCTGTTCATGCAACAACTTACAGCCATTGTAAACTGCTACTATGAATTAATGTCACAGTGTCAGTAATACCTTCATAAGAATAAATAATTAAATAAATGGATAATTGTAAACTGAATAAATAATAATTATTTCAGTACGATTGTCAAGAGTGCACATGTCAGCCCTGTCAGGTCAATGCGTATAAGTCTCGAACTTCAAATTCTCGGTGGAAATATTACATTTTCCATTGTTTCCACAACAATATTTTGGAAACGCCATCATATATTATTCTTCATGTTGGCCATCGTAGTTAAATATCCCCATCTCCTCCTTCCCAGTCTTCCCAGCCCTACATATAGTCAAGGTTAGGTTAGTAAAGTCTACGCTGATTTGGAATCGAAACTTAGGCCAGCAGGCACTGTACTCTGCTATGTGACTCTATGTCTATAATGTCGATCAGTACTAAGTGTATTAAGAGTATTAAATGAAGTAAATATTGTTAGCGTCAAAGAAATATGTTTTGACCCAAAAGAATAAATTCAAACAAATATATTTCTTAAAAACAAGAGATCTTTTCTATCTGTGTACGAGACGTTTAGTTATGTGGTGGGATGAAATCAATTTCTGTGTGAATGTTCGAAGGAAGCTAACAAATAATCTATACCTATATAATCACAAGAGGGAAGAAGGCGCCGCCATGAATAATGATGATACGGCATCGTCGGCGTTCGAAGACGCGTGGAAACCACGGAAAAACGAAAAACCTAGGCGCGCTTATCCCGTCTACTTTCTTTTTATACGCCTTTCAATCCTGAATTGCTCGAGTCTTGAGGTATCGACACTACTCCGACCTTTGTCTGCACTTTTTTTCAGTCGCAAATCACCGCATCGTCGGAGGAGATTTATTTTGAACTCGGACAGATTTTAATTATCGAAGATTGATAATCGATATCTCCGAAACATCGAATCTTGCGCACGATTTATTTCAATTTGTTCTGGGAAAAAAAAAAGAAAACGGTGAGGCGAAAAAACGCAGTTGTGGCTAGTCGGGCGCCACCTACTGTTTGCCCATGAAAGTTAAATCGGATTGCGGTGGAAATTAAATTTTCCAACGGCAGGCAGAGACGGCGGACACTTTTCCTAACGGAACTTTAATATCTGCACAGCTCGCAAACGAAATTGGATAATTGCTTCAGAAACGAGGGGATGGCAGAAAAACCAAATGAGATAGCGAACTGCTGTGGTGATTATTCGGGGGGAAAATGACTAGAGCGAAACAATGTCTCTGCTGGTAATTTGAAAGGATTTGCAGCAACATTTTCGTAGATTATTTTTTGACGTTTCTTAAAACCAATGAAATGCTTCTTTATTTGTCACAAGGGTAAGTTTCAACCAATTATGTCATTATTATAGTGGGAATAAATCTCTTGTGATTATTCTCGGGAATAATCACTGTAGCTTTTATTTGCCTAGCAACTGTCAGATACTTGTCAAAATAATTACTTAATTGTGTCAACGCGAAATGGGTGAAAGTCATCGGTTTAGTACCTTTTCTAATGCAGAAATTACAAAAAAGATTTTAGAAACTACTTCGAAAAATACTCTAATAAGTAATCAGTCTATATGGAGACAATTTAAGACCTTCACCAAAGAAAGAAATTATATCCTGGATCAATCTACTACAACAGCTACGCTGGCATTGATTTTAAAAGATTGGGCTTATAACATGAAAAGAAAAGACGGAAATGATTATAAAGAAGCAGTAATAAAGACAATGTGGAATAAAACGGCAAAATTAGTTCAAGAACTTTACTTTAGGTATAACAGGTCCTTTGATCCTTTCCATGATATAGAATTCAGAAATGCTCGGAATGCAAGAGATGCAAAAAGAAAAATTTTACAAAAACATCCTGAAGAGCACAAACAAAGTTCTGTGGCACTTTCTAATACAGAATTGTTGCAAATTTTTAACTATTGGGACGAAGATACACCTTGTGGATTGCAAAGAAAGTTTTTTCACGTTGCATCGTATGAACTAGCTTGGAGGGGAGGAGAAGCTACGAAATGTTTAGTTCATTATTTTAAAAAAGAAACCGACATAAAAAGATTAAATACTGGCCGCATTGAATACAATCCCATCTTTACAAAAACTGCACAGGGTGGAGCACAAAGGTGCGCTAATAGTAAATGGTTGACTCCAAACATAAATAACCCAGATATTTGCCCTGTTCGTCTTTTTGAAAAACTAATGAGTAAACGTGAAGAAAATATTAAAACCGAACGCTTGTTTCTTACTCCAAATCCGGCTTGGCAAACTCATGGTTTTTGGTATAAAAACGTTCCTGTGGGAATAAATTCCATTTCAAAATGGATGAAAGAATACGCAGAAAAAGTAGGTCTAGACACAGTTACTAAAAAAATAACTAACCATTCTGCCAGATCAAGTGCAGTAAGTAACCTTTCAAAAGCTGGTGTAGGAGAACAAGAACTAATCAAGGTCACTGGTCATAATTCTGCAAGTTCGATTAAACCATACATACTTACAATTGAACCAAGAACATCATTCAAATATAATAAATAATCTTAGAGAAAATACGCAGGAGGAAGCACTTAATATAACAAGCAATTCCAAATCCTCAATAAATAATGAGTCTCGAAATATTTTTAATAATTGCGTTTTTCATTGTACTAATTTAAATTGTTAATTCTTTTAACATATTCACAATGTGTCAACGATATTTTCATATATTGTAAGTAATAATTAATTAAATTAAATTTTTCAATAATTTTATGATAGTTTTATTGATCTTTTTTATTGTAAAAATTTGTGAATCAAAAAATAATCTAGTCAAATATAACTCGAGAGTTCCATAAATTAGAAAATAATTTGACAGATTTTGTTCAAACTTGTTGCCACTCGAGCCCTGCGGGCTCTCGTGACTATTGCCTGGCAACAAGTTTTCAAACAATCTGTCAAATTATTTTCAATTTATTCTCACTCTCTTTTTATATTATTACTGATAATACCACTAATGCAGGAAATACCTAGAAAAAATTCTAAATTCTGCTAAATTTTGTAATCCTTTTTTTTAAATTATCTCTCAATGACTTGAGTGAACTCCAACTAATATTGTCGTCTTTATTGCAATTCACTCAGTTGTCGAGAGAGAGAGAATCTTTAAAACGGTCCACCGATAAAATCTCAATTCCAAACTGAAGGACAAAAATTGAAAATTATATAGGTAATCATGTCCATCAAGCATCTGATAAAAATTCATAATAACCGATTGATAAAAAATAGAAACCTGATATATTATTTTAAAAGTGCTTAATTAGCGAGAAAATATGATTAAAACTAGAGATAAAGTAAAGACATTTAAAAGTTCTGCAATTATTAAACCAACACTTGAAGAACTTGTTGCTATATATAGTTCACAACTCACTTATGTATTCTGTTCCTTACTACGCCAACAACACCTACGACTGAATACTGTGTTTATTATTGTATTCATTGTGTTTATTCTTTATTGTTCTATTTATTTGTAATAGCATAAATAGCTGTTGCTGGTTAAGGCCGTTCGTAGACCAAGAAAACTAAAACGACGCGATCATTGCTCACGACAACATATCCCGCGATAATCGGTTGTAGGCGATTAATTCCATTTAATTTTAAAGTACTACGACAATTGTGGTAAATTTCAAAGCAAATATTATTGATTTAAAGATTTATTTAGCTATAATTATTTATCGCGAATGACACATTGCATACATTTCTGTTGATAACAACGTACTCATCTTTGTTTTCACTGACTTTAAATTGCAGGAAAAGCTAACTGCAATACGAATTCCCTGTTTGGGATTTTGTGTTAGGTATTTAAACTTTTTTAGATAACTTTTTGTTTACTTGAAAAGAAATCAGATTGAATTGAAAAACATCAAACAAGCAGATTTTCACGTCATATGTGAATTACAAAATATTTTTTATGACATTCCTGTAGTATCGATCGGTTGCTTGCGTTTCATCGGGAGCAACTGATAATAGCGTTCTAATAGCTGTAAAAAATCTTACTATATATAAAATTAATAGTTTAGCTGCATGACATTCCATTAACCATTAACACAAACATATTAATTAAAGAAAATATACATTATAAATTAAATGATGAGCAGTGGGCGCTTATCTGAAATTGTATTTACAAATTTGAAATCCGCCAGTGAGTGAATAGCTTGGCGGGTAAATTTTTAAAAACAAACGACGATAAAACGATAAAAATGCTTTACAAAATTACTTAAAGGAACGTAAAACATTTTGAGCTAAACATTATTGAATAAGACACGAACACACACAGCACGCACACGCAGCTACCGCCACCGCCTTCGCCGTCTCCTTCGTTGATCGGGTTCAACGTCATCTTCATCGCTGACGTCCCGCTCAGCATCTAGTTGCAGAGGTCCTGCATCCGCATCGCCTTCGTGCTCGTCCCGAGGCTGGTCAGGTGGTTCCGGCGCTGCAACCTCTTGCGGATATTTTGTACTATTGACAGTAGGTATTATCAAAACATCAACGTTTGAACCTACTGTCATTAGAATTAAAATCCTGGGCTACCTAGTTTTAATGCCGACACGACCGATCTCAATGTGAATCTGCTCCTGCAGCCAAACTATTAATTTTACCAAAAAATGTCATAGACATAAATTATAGAAAATTTCCTCTACTTTAATTTATTATTTAACTGCTTAGACGAAATTACAGAAATGGCAGCTCATTTGCAAAATCCTTGAAAAATGCTTGGTCCTCCAAGCACACAGAATCGTTAAAATTTTAAAGTATGTAATTAGTAAACTTTATAAAATTAATTGAAGTATGTAATGATGGTTCATTGGTTTAAGTGATAGTTAGCGAGATATGTGAAGAAAGGTAGAAGTGGAGGATCGGTTCAAGTTTAATCATAATATTGCGTATGCCGTCGATGCAAGGAATAATATTTTAGTTCTTCGCTTAGCCTTGTAGCGCAGGAGACGAAGTTTGCCGGCGTTACTTGGTATTCCGGAACATTACGGCAACCTGTGCTGCGCTTTTATGATTACGAGCGTCTGGTGGTCTTATAGCACCTCCTGCTGCCGTGTTGCTGTTGCCGCTGCAGTCATCGTCTGGCAGGAAACTCAGATCTGCCTTGATATTCGCTTCGTAAATTCGCCAAATGACGTGATTCAATTTAATAACGCGAGTTTTGCTCGTCCAATTTCCACGTAGCGCACAAAACGCTCGCTAAGATCTAGCTGGGCAAAACTAATCCGATTAGCATTATCGCTCTGGAAAAATGATAGATTTATCGTCGTAGGGGAACGGTGCGGTAAACTGAGGCAATTTTCGCATAACAAATCAGCGCAAGGCGGTATTTATTGAGAGCGTTACTTCAATAAACATCGACCACAACGCGTGACCCAAATCGCTTGCAAGTTTTTCAAACTTCCTCCACACCTCTGTCTCCTTGCCGCGCCGCGTCTGATAATACTCCGCTCCCGATATATAAATATTTATCAAACGTGAATAGTGTTAATATAACCATTCCTGCAAGTCGGACACAGTTTGCAGTATCACTACGTTCACTGATGCTGGCGCCGCGCCGCATTTGACAGAATCAGCAGTTCAAATATTTCGAACTCCTACATACATCATAGTATCAAATTGTTGATACTTTGATTGTTTCAACAGTCCTACATACGGTTGGCTGAGGCCGTGAGTTCAAAAAGGCACTTGTGAAAATTTCGTTCGAACATTTGGCTACTGTGTAATTCCAGGATGTGACAGTCATACAATTTTATTTATGACGTAGTCTTGGGGTAGACAGCTTTCCTATTTTCCGAAAATTATTGTTTTTTCAACGGGCACCTTTTCATACTGTCGTCTCATCACAAACACATCACTACATTATTAGTTTCTACAACAGTAAAACAAGAAAAATAAATAAATTTTTTTTTTAAACATACCAAAAAAAATAATCGCTTGAACTTTTGAATGTAGATACCGGACAAGTTTACAAATTTCCAATTATTAAATTTGTGAAAAATACAGTAATCCAAGCTAAAGGACTACCCAACAGATCTGAGAACGACAAGTGATTCTGATGTAACTTTCAGAAAAATAATTTATTCATTGTTACTCTTTGAAAAAATCAAACCTGCAAAAATAACTGCGTTTTTTCAATTAGAAATTCACAATTTTTGCCTACATAATTCGTGAATTTATTCTACTTTTTGAGTAGAGTGCAAAGAATGCAAAAAACATATTTTCTTCCTCAAAAACGAAACTCGATTCATAATTTCTGCCTTTAGATTCAGATTCTATTCTAGTAATTGGAAATGAGATCCCAATTGAAAAATTATTAATGATTTTTCATTTTTATTTATTATTTTATTTTATTCGAAGGTTATCAAAATCTGTTTCAATCAGGGTTGTTATAAAAAACGTTTCTTTTTTATTTTGAACAAAACAAACATGTTTTTTTTTTATAAAATGATGTTTTTAAACACGAAACAATGCTTCTAAACACTTCGCAAAAAACATGTTTCAAACATGAGAAAAAAATGTTTTAAATCACCCAAAAAAAAAATATGTTGTAAATAACGAATAAAATTGTTTTAAATCACGCAGTTGTTTTATTTATAAACATTTTCATCGGCGTGTTTTTCATACGTCAGTTCTCAGTGGAGTTAAATCTGTTGTGTGAATGACTTTTTGTAGTCACGCTAGAGGGCGCCAGTAATGCAATGTCGGCCAAAATCGATTTAGTTAGTGTTTATTTGACAATTTTCGACTATTTTCACCAAAAAAGTTATTTTGGCGTTCCGTTCGTGATAAAAATTGACGATCGATATATTTTTGAGTTCAGAATGTCATCCTGATAGAATATATAACACAAAGAATTTAGGGTGCAATTTAAAATTTCAATGATGACGTTATTTCCGAAAAAACCGGAAGTCATATTAACCTCAAGAGTATCCCAAATATTGGAATTTCTTTTATTGGAACTCTTTCCCAAATTTCATTCGTCCAGTTTTATAAAAAAAAAAAACAGCAGTACCTATGGCGTGGGTCACCCGGTATGTTATTATGTTATTATAAAAGCTTTTGTTTATTTTTGTTACATGCTATCACTGAATGTATTACTATATATTATAAATCACTTTTTTTTATTACTAAATACAATATTTAAATATTTTTTTGATTTTGTAATTGATCCATCACAATCATGAAGACCAGCATACAACTCTGATTAAATAATTAAATATGTTGTCCAAATTTGGGTAGCTTAAAACACATGCTTTAAACATTTAAAACAAACTGTTTTAAACAAGTTGAAAATAAAATAGTTTAAAACAAAACATTTGTTTGAAAACATGTTTAAAACAATGTGTTAAAACAAAGTATTTTAAACATTTAAAACAAACTGTTTTAAACATGTTTAAAACAAAATATTTGTTTTAAAACATGTTTAAAACAACGTGTTTTATACATTTAAAACAAACTATTTTAAACATGTTTTAGAAAAAAATTATCCAAAACAAAATATTTGTTTTAAAACATGTTTAAAACAATGTTTTAAAACGTTTAAAACAATGTTTTAAAACGTTTAAAACAATGTTTTAAAACAAATGGTTTAAAAAATAACAATTTTTAATTTTAAGACAAGGTATAAATCGCCCTGTATAATTTCTAATTATTGACGATGGTTTAGGGGTAATAGGAACAGTGTAACATTTTAAGCAATCATAAAAGATTGCCACCCAGTATTTTCTTCAACTTCAATAGGTATATATTTCATGTTATATATTATTCAACTCAAAGTATAAACATCACACATCAGTCTATTGGTTATTTATTAATGAACAAAGAAATGTTGCCAATTGTGAGAGTGCATTTTCAAAAAGTACTATAATCTCATGATTAAACAAATTGCTAACTGAATAAAGCCATGGTCTTTCTGAGTATTCTTTTATCCAGTGTTAACCTATGTCATGATATGGCTGCAAATATGTCATTTCAGGTAAAATTCGGGTAAGTGACCAGACCCGGGTACGATTATTATTATAATTATTATTCACTTATGTTACCTACCTACTTCATAGGAATTCTCTGGTTGTATAATAGGATAATTCATCCCTGGACATTTTAACTAATGATTAATTCCACTGATCCCAATCAGTATCAAACATTACTATAAGATATCCATACTAAGGACTCTAGTAGTCTCGCCGAGACAAAAAATATTATAAAAATCGGCATATCAATGGCGTAAGCCACATTATTAAATGGGATCGGCATAAATTAAATAGATTATGCGACATGTGGGTGCGACGTTGTTCCAGACGCATGTTTGCCTAGGCTGGCTTTGCCGCAGTCTGCCGTTCTTCCGACTGGGAACTGCCAGAGAAAAGGTAATTATGTAATTCCTAGAATAAGACACGACCGCGTTAGTTTGGGTTTAACTCCCTAGACAAATAGTCGGGGACGTCGGGCGTATAACCGGGAGCGGCACGGGATCGCCGGGATTACGCCCGCGGTAAACCGACCGCTTGTGTATTAACGGACAGATATAGCGCGTTTTAACGGAGATAAGGGGAGGAGGGTCTCCCGTTTTATCGTAATTGGCCCGCCTGTACGTGCCTAAGTACCCTCCTAATGTCTACGACTAATGCAACCAAAACTTCTCTCTTTTCTTGTCTTCATACGACCGGTTTTGTTTGTGTTTGTTTGGGTTTGTTTTCATTGGGACGGCGTATGTAAATCCCAGGTAGACATATACTCCCTTATCGATTGATTTGAATACAATGTGTTCCCAGATGGACCTAAATTTTCTCTAGAAAATGTTACCTTTTATAAATAAAGATATATATATATATATATATATATATATATATATATATATATGCAGGTTTCTGCAAGAATTAACATCCATTATATATATATATATATATATATATATATATAGTAATGTGACAAAATATCGAGATCATTAACCGCCGTTTAATATTTGACTTGGTTACATCAATTTTTCGTCGATCGTATTCTTCTGGCGGCGTCTACACAGATTTTATTCGTCGATGTCATTTGAGGTTATATGACCATTTATGTAATTTGACAGTTCTGGACTGAGGTTCTGGATAACGGAATGTTCTGATTGGATGGTTTCATTTTACGTATGTTCCATTGGCTATAAGTCGTTTGATTGACTATAACAAATCGTGCATTCATAGAAATAGCGCATTTATAGAGCTGTTTAATAAATGATTTTCTATTCACTAAACATACTCATAAATAAACGATCGACGGAAATAATGATTAATATATAATTATATTCTATCAAATCATCTGTCATACCGAATTTTCTGTCTCTTTTATTCACATTTTGCATGTGACGTTACAAGCTAACACTTAACTTTAACTTTTTTTTTTTTTAATTTATAATAGAACATGTAACAAATACCAACAAGAAGGTTTTCTTGCATGAAAACAATACACCGAATTAAAGGTATAGAAAGTGTATTATAGTAGATTTCTGATCATTTTGTCGAGTTTTCAATAAAATATTAAAAATTATTTGGCCAAAGAATTTGTATAAAATTTAGCAATTTTGTAAATCTAAAACAAGTTCTTTTTATTATTGTGACTTAGTAAACACTAGTACATTATGAACAGTACAGAGTATCAAATAGTGTTTTTATTGTTGTCGATTATAATAACAAAGGAGCAAATTTACCGGCGTTTTTACATGGCGTTTTTAGGAGATTTTGGACCAGAATTATATTCCATTATAAGTATAATTAGGTTCATGTGGGGACCTATAGTATACAGGGGGACACAATATCATTGTTTCTTATAATTTGTTTATACGAAAACATGCCTAGACAACTTCTCTCTATGAAGCATCGTTAATAAGGACTTTTGTCCAGAAATTCTTTGTATTATGGGGAATATTCAAGAAAAGGCAGATCAACATTTATTGGATAGTTGTTGAGTTATACACAGATAGAAAATTCTGTTTAATTGAAATAAATCATAATTTGAATAGATAAAAATATATCTGTTTGCCACAAAGAATGTTTTTTTAGTTGAGTCAATGAACATAGTTTTGAGCTAAAGTAGTATTTGTTTACTCAAATCAACATTCTTTGTAGATAATAATAATAATAATAAATTTCTTAGTATTTTACTACTAGTACCATGCCACTAACCTCGGTAGCTCAATTCGTTAGAGTTCCACCTTGGAAATCCTGGTTTAAGTTCAGGAGGAGGTTATTTAAATCGTCACCTGCATTAATTAAGATTTATTTTACGACTATCTATAGATTCATATTACGTATTATCATTATTATTCTTATTATAATTGTCATATTCCTATTTGGGTTCGTTGTTTCAACTAAATACCTTTCAAACAAATAATTATATTAAATGAACCGGGTAAATATTCACTGTAAGCCTAACTTTTAAAAAGATACCTATTATTTATTAACACCAATCTGTTGAAACTCCTCCCGTATTGTCCATTAACCACTAATGACTTGAGTGACGGGTTCTATTATACCCCATCCCATTCCTTTGTTAAAAACCTGTATTAACATTAAAGAGTCAATTATTAGCGATTCCTTTTGTACCGCCGATTGATAAATAATTCAACCGGCTAGTCCCGTGTTTCTTTCAACCCCAAAAAGAGTATCATGCCAAAAACTCATCAAGAATTTAAGAGATAATTGTTTCGCGAGGCTGTTTGCCCGCTGCAAATACAGTCGACGTAAAAGAGGGATAATTTTGAGAGTAAATTGAAAGGGTTTCGTGGTGAATTTTTAAAAAATTCGCACAATGCTTACACTGGTGATCCCTTTTGAAGAGGTCGGTTTAGCGGTGCTACTGGATGAATGGTCATGGATACTTGAAAACGCTCCATTCTGCAGATGAGACCATTCGTCGTCAGTGGCACGTACCGGTCATGCTTCAGCGTCTGCTTGTTACAACTGCCAACAACCATAAATCGGCTTTTCCTTATAAGATGTGTCCCGCTAAAGCCTAGCCTTAAATTTACAAAGCCTTTAATGGGCAATTTTCAGTGAGCGGGGCATAATGCTGAGACCAACATTTTAAGAGACTTGAAACTTATTTTACAACTTCTTCTACAGCTTTCTGATTATTTTCTCCGATTTCTATGAAACCTACCCATTATTATTATATTTTATAAGGAAAACAAACATTGGTAAGAGTTCCATTCTCTCAGACTATAATTTTCTTGGTAATTTTGCAGTCATTGCTCTAAAGCATATTTAACAAAAAAAACATATTTAAACTGACAATCTAATTGTGAATAAAACATGGCCTAAGATATCAAAAAGTCCTATTGTTCGGATCACAAAAATAAAAAAGTTGTGACCACATAATTATAAAATGAAATTTCCTTCTTTAATTTGTTTATTCAATATACAGGGTTGGGCAACTAAATGGAATATTGCCTGCACAGCGTAAATTATCAGTTTTATCAAAAAATTTTAAACATAAAAGTTGTTTGACTATTTTTTTCCCAAATTTTCACAAAATCTAATTATGTCTAAAGAGTAAACTGAAAGTATGGCGACTATGACGTCATTTTTTTTTAATGGCGACGTATGACTTGTGATACATCGTTGGACAGCTCTATTTCTTACCTTTACAACCGTATAACACATTCCCCCATACTCATAATAAATCAACTGTCAATTTTCATGGTATACACGTGGTGGTTAATAGTCCAATTTGTTGTTAGTTTATAAAATGGCTAGATTAACGGAACGTGAAAAAAATTAAAATTTTAATGATGGTAGGTGATGGAGACCATAAACGAAAGCAACAAGAGGTTTGCGATTTATTCAATGATGTCCATCCCGACAGAAATCCCATTACTCAGTCAACCGTCAGCAAAATTTTAGCATGCTTTAATGCTACTGGAAGCGTACGTGGCGATTCTAGAATTCGAACCAAATCAGCAACAAACGAAGAAAAGAGCTTGGATGTTTTGTTGTCTGTCCAAGATTGCCCTCAAACATCTACCAATCAACTAGCTTTAAATGTTGGAATAAGTCGTCGATCTGTTGGAAGAATTCTTAAACAAGCAAAGTACCGTCCATATAAAATTCATTTAGTGCACGAGCTATCCGAAGATGACCACGATAGAAGGTTACAGTTTTGTGAACAGATGACCGAGCTGTGTAACAACAATGAATTTGTTAAGAAGATTCTATTTTCCGACGAGGCAACATTTTGCTTAAATGGCACTGTTAATCGTCACAATTGTCGTTACTGGGCGGCAGAAAATCCACATTGGATACAGGAGGCGCATACCCAGCATCCCCAAAAACTTAATGTCTGGGTTGATATTTTAAATACCCACATTATTGGTCCATATTTTATAGACGGGACGCTGACTGGGCAGAAATATTTAGACTTGCTGCAACAAAACATTTGTCCTGATATCCAAAGAATTGAAGACGTCAACACGGTTTGGTTTCAACAGGATGGAGCACCTCCTCATTATTCCGCAATAATCCGTGAATTTTTAAATAATTATTTTCAAAATCGTTGGATTGGTAGAAGGGGGACAATAGAGTGGCCCCCACGTTCACCGGACTTAAGCCCATTGGATTTTTATTTATGGGGTGATTTAAAAAATAGGGTTTATAAAGATAGACCGGATAGTTTAGAAAACTTGAAGGAACAAATCCGACGTGAGTTAATACGCACTCCAGCACAGGCCTTGTCTAACTCACTACAGGGTTTTATTGACAGACTTTATTATTGTCAAGAAGTAAATGGTGCTCAGTTCGAACCTTTGCGTTAGTTACATTATTTAAATTTAAGTTCGCTTTACTTAATTTAAGTAAGCAACCTGTATTTCCTTTCTCTTTTCTAATAATAAATTAAATTATTGATCTTTTTGCGTTTTTTATTAATTTACATTTGATTTATTATGAATGTGGAGGAATGTATTATACGGCTGTAAAGGTAAGAAATAGACCTATCCAGCGATGTATCACACGTCATAAGTTGCCATTTAAAAAAAATGACGTCATAGTCGCCATGCTTTTATTTTATTATTTAGACATAATTAGATTTTATGAAAATATGGGGAAAAAATAGTCAAACAACTTTTATGTTTAATAATTTTGGATAAAACTAATCATTTACTCTGTGCAGACAATATTCCATTTAGTTGCCCAACCGTGTATATCTCTGACATCATTAACTGTTTTCTCCAGAGAACATACAAATCGGCACTACTTTGTCCATTTAACCGATTTGCTATCTCTAATAATAACAAACTCACCCATAAGAGATAGTGTACAAACCAAAATAAAATTCATTCTAATAAAAACAGAATTAAGTGCAACATACGGTTATAAAATTGTTGTGAGGAACATAATAGCTCCAAACAAATTCTCCTGCAAGGGTGCCCTTACATAATTTCTAATTATTTTCTAAGCTGACAATAATCATAATGATGGCTGCACAGGTAACCTGGATAAATGATTATTACAACATAGAACTACTGCCGTACTTCTCAATCACATTTAAAGTCTTTTGTTTTTGTTTTTGATTTCCCATTACTTTTGTTAATCGTCTTCACTTTTATTTGAACAGTGTGTTTTGTAATTTGATTATTCACATATGTATGTAGGTAGGTACTTTGTCAAAGACCTAATAGAATGTGTAGTTTTATTTGTTTACTGTCTACTAAGGCAACGTCCATCTCGCATGTTTTTTCTTTTTCTACAATAATGAAACCTGGACACAGAGTCGGTACACTTTTTTCGACTCCGACTCCTCTGAAATTTGTCTGAAGTCTGACTCCGACTCCACGACTCCGACTCCACCACGCCCTGGTAAAAAGTACTGTTTCAAATTAACTGTTTCAAGTCAAATTAGGCTAATAGACACAGCAAAAAAACGAAAGAGCAATAGATTTTGAAAATGAAACCAATTAAATTGTACACTTGTTATTAAAATAACAACTTATTATCTTATTTTTATTAGTAAATTGTAAAATGTTACAAAACAAAATAAGAGATATTTTAGCAAAACTTCTTGTTTTTGGGCTTTTATAACGATTTGCAACAACTTTTTTCAAATACTTTTTTGGTATACTCAATTTACTGATATGACTTTATCTGAAACAATTATTTCAAAAAAGATTTCCGGACTTAAGACTTTACGCGTATCATATTTAAACAAAAAGGTGCATCATAATGGTCTATATAATTGGTAAAATTGTAAAAATTGATTGGTTTTCAAATAAAAGAATTATTTATTCCATTATGTATATAACTTTCAAGTGTAACACACCGTATATTGAAACATAGTAAGTATATTTGACAAATTACATCATTAATCAAACATTTCATATTTTTTTATATTTGATCATTTTTCCAAAAAGATGTTTTTTGAGATAATCGCAAGACAAAAGTCTGTCTTTCATCCGCTATATTTTTACTAGGGAGGGTAATAGAAAATATAAATAAATATTTAGCTTGTTTCCAATTTTTTAGAAGTTAAAGTCTAATACGACTGGTATGGAATGACATGGTCAAACTAAAATGACAGAAAAAATGACACAAATGAATATGTCTTGTTTAACACATTTGTTTCATTTGTTTCACGTACAAAAAGGGTGTAAATATTGGCTTGGACTAAATAATTTTAAATTCAAAATATAGTACGTGTCTTCTAAATCCAGCATAAATAACTCTTATACGACATACACAACACACCGTACGCAGTGTTTTTAGATTTAAACAATTTTGAAGTAAAAACTTTGCGCGGTAGGAGTTAAAGCAGTTGCTAGCGGAACAAAATAAACAAACGCGAGGTTGCTAACGTGAACAATTCATGGTTAATAGAGTATATTGAATTTCTAGACGGAAACATGATTGGCGCTAGCAAAATTCCACGAAACTGCTAAACTAGTCATCGTCGCAAATCGCCAATTAACCTTCCACTGATCTCGCCACATAAATAAATAAATCTTCGTTGTGGGAGTGATGTCACCGGCTGGCCATAATTAAATGTTGGTGTCAGGACGCATTTAATATTTCGATTAAGGCTAGAGGAACCAACAGAGAGGCATCTCGTCTTTAAATGCCTTCGTATAGTATTTTCACGGAATCCAGACAGATGTTTAGTGCATGAATGCGACTGAGAGGAGGACACACCGTAGTCGAGAAGGCGTAGGAAGAGAGCCGCTCCTTCGTACACGAGGAGGCAATAGGATGGTATAGGCGTGTGTTCGTTAAACCGGTTACTATACTATGTAGCTAGGTCAGGGCCACTTCTTCGATGTCTTCGTGTAGCCGCGGATCTTTCGCAAGAAAGCACTGATTCCTCTCGTACGGCGCGGCGCGGTGACCGGTTTTCAATGGTGAACGACGGCCGCGCAGACCGCGACGGTGCTCACCGAAGTGCAACGTCTGCAAGTCTGCAACGATTGCAGTGAACCATCAAAATGATCTTCTACATCAACTATTCATACCTCATTCAGTTTTTAACTAGATAAGCTAATGCTGCGATGGTAAGAATCGCGTAAGAGTGGTTCTGCATTCAGATGCTAGGATCACCATGCATGGATCATCACAAAGTTAGATGTCACACTAGGACAGTCCAAAAATTCAATCTGTCCATGGTACAGGAAAAACAAACACAAGGACTTCAAACTGTTAAAACAGTCTTTCTAACAAGTTGTTTGGTGAAATAATAGTTAAAGATAACATTATTTGCTGAAATTATCTTCTTCTCTGTTCTCTTTCGTTCAAAAATTCAAGTCAATATTCTGACCATCGGTGTTGAGTTTATAAGACACCAACCAGTGGCGGATTAACTAAATTGGAGGCCCTAAGCGCAACCTGATTTCGGGCCCCCCATACCTTATCCATTCGAAAACAAAAATTAAACTATTGTAAAAAATATATAATACCTATTTGAAACAAAAATTAAGAAAACCTATAAAAAGTTGTGCAAAAATATAATTTGAAATAAAAAATAATAAAAGCAATCAACAATTTTAAACAAATACATGATGTATAAATACACAAACACAAAAATATATTATTACTATAATCTTATATTACAAATCGGAATAACATAAAATGAAGCACGATGGAACTGAATTTCAAAATAAATGAAGGAAGATTTTAGAATTTAATATTAATAATGATAATAATTTATTAATTAGTATAATTTTAAGTAAGAAAAAGATTACATTGCGGTTTGTAACTTGAAGGAAAAACAAATTATAGATTTAGTACCAAATGGTAAATTAAAATATAAGAAATTCGGTTTTTACTAAGTTTGCGGCCGCGTTTTAAATAATAACCGGAAAGAAAAGGACAAAAGAATAGTATATTGCCAAAAATAATTATTATTCGCATTAAAACAAATGGGCAAAATATCCTACCCGCATGCTTGACAAAATGAAATTAAAATTTTAAAGATTACAATAAGATTAAAAATTCAATTAATAATAAAGCATTGTTTATTGATTAATCAAGCTTTTACCTGTACCTAATAGTAGATTCACACTAAATTCTAATAATCTTTAAACACTATAATTTGAAATATGTTGAAATATTACAGCGAATTATTATTATTATTCACTTGTAATGTGAATAATATAACTAATTCAGGTGAGAATATTTAAAAAAAAAACCTAAGCCTAGGTTTGAACCAGGGACCTCCGCAATTTTAGTCCGGAGCTCTAATCAATTGAACTACTAAGGTTGGAGGACATTGATAGGCGAAGATGTCACTACAAAGAAAGAATGACCATATTTGAAATTTGTTAGATTGTTTTGGAGATATTGATAAAAGCAAAGGTGGACAAGATTAACAGTTTGCAAAAGTCGTTACGTTGCTCGAAATGTTGTTTTTTAGATTGACAAGTTTCCTATCGATTTTAAAAATTCTTGCGGTCTTGTATTCATAGAATGACTCGATATCTCGTACACTAGAATAAACCCGTTTTACTAAACATTAACTTTTTATCTAGCCTTCTTTTAGCGAAAAGAATAAATAATTGTTTTAAATTTTTTAAACATTTTATTTATTTTTAATTTTTAATTTTACTTCATTTCTAGTTTACCCGATAGCGATATGTCCTAGAATAAATGTGTGAAAAAATGGAAAGCGAATGATGGAAGAAATAGAATAAAAGCTCTGATTTATAGTGTGGTTACACCAGACTGTTGAACCCGTTTAGATATTTTTGTTATGATTTTGTCAATTTTGTTATATTACATACGTATTTTAGTTTATTTAGTTTATTAATTCGCTGTTATAATTGTTTATTGCACACTCGATAAAATTTCCGATTTTGTCTCTTCTTTTCTGTCTGAACAATTTAGCCTTTAGCTACATAAACTACATAATATTGTCGCATTTCTGTTCTTTATCAAATACTATTTATGTATTTCGACAATTAACAAATTCTCGTTCTCGTTCGTGCGTTAAAGAGTCTAAAAAAATATTGAGATCCCGCGCTTCCCAGTTGCCGGGCCCTTAATCTTGCGCTACTTTGTGTTACCATGCATTATTTAATTCCGATACAAATGTGTTAGAAATTACATTATGTACCTTTATGATGAAATTTCGTTTCACTATGAAAGATATGTAGGTATGCGACGTCTGGTCAAAATGTAATGTTAAATATTTTCTTATATCGTTATTTCCACAACATAAATGCAACTTGGGCGCCCTCGCTTTGGGGTCCCCCTTAACCTATTGCCACTTTATGGTTATCTTTTACAATTTTGTGGTAAATTGCACTATTTACCATATTTGCATATTTCGTCGTAATGTAATGTTTGCTTCTTTCGTATTCCTACAATAAAAATTCAATTTGGAGGCCCCCACTAGTGGAGACTGTCAGGTTGCGTTGTCTATATTCTAGAATACCAAAAATGAGATAGTAAATATTTTGTACCATTCTTTTCTTTCAAATTTGTAATGTGATGGAGTTCTTTAGGTAGGCTCAAATGAAATCTTTAACCATGAAGTAGTTAACCATAGCATAAGTGGTCAGAGCACCCGACTGGAGATTTGTATCGAATTTATTGACAATTAAGAAAATTTTAAATTGCAATTTCTACGTAATTACTACCGTAATTAATGCTGATCGAAATAACTCACAGAATAACAAAATACCACAAATGTGTCCAATAATAACGCAGTTGCGGTCAAACAGAAGGGTCAAATTTGCAAGAATATGCTGTTGTTTGTAATCATTTTTGGAGAATCTAGAATCTCTGGAACAGAGAATCTAGCCGAATTCCTAAATGGTTAATTAAAACTCAGCTCAGTATTCACATCGGTGGTTTGGCCACTTCCGTTCGTAGGATGTAAGGTTTGCAAGCGAGATAAAATACGCCATTCAGTTCCCGTGACAAGATACCCATCGACCGTTTCGGAACTGCATAATCTACATCCGGTTTTTATCTGGGCTACGTACTCACGCGAGCTGCAAATTCTATAACGACGTCTTTAAACCGACCCGATTAAAACCTACAAATGGACCCGTAATAATTCATTATGTCTTACCTTAATCTGGTACGAATTCAACTTGTTCTTCGGCAGAGCGTTGAAGGAGCTGAAGTCCAACCGCCTGGTAAAGATACCATTTGCACCACCTGCCACGTTCCTGGAAATAAAAAAAGGACCATGTATTTTACAATATACACTGATTTAGATAATTTACACCTCAAACCACCTCCCTGACATCGTCCTGGTAAGTCATCAAGGGAACTAAGGTTGAGCTTACTGACCATGGGCGCCGTTACAAAATGTTCCAGGGGGGACAACTTCTTTTTTTAGTGATAAAGGTAGTATGAATGACTATGCCATTATTAGTTTTGCAGTGCTTTCCTCTTCTGTTATTTGTTGTAAGTGACATTGATAATTAGAGAGCTTATTTTTATTTTTTGGTTAGTATTCTAAAATGAGACTCAACGAACCCTAAAATAAAAGCAAGTACAAAAAAACACACCCCATATGATTTGTTAAACTTAAATTGCATTCAGCCTGAAAAATCTCCGTTGCTTTTATAGTTGTGTCATTTTTTACACATTATTTTATGTTATTAGCCACGGTTGTGACCCCTGTATGCTCCACAACTTACCCATAGCCTATTGGTTTTAAATGACCTGCAAGAAAATTTGCTGCCTTTCTATCGTTTATTGATGTGTAATTAATAATTTTTATTAATAATTGTTTGTAATTATATATTTTTTCAGAATCATTGAACTTTATCATAGGATTTAACATTTGGTCTGATTGCCAACCATTTGTAGAAATCCAGCATATTAATAAGTAATAACTAATATGCTGGAGTTAGTTAGTATTGTTAATTTCCTATACAAATTTCCAGCTCGTGTTCATCAAGCAAAGCCTAATACATAAAGAACAATTGCCACCTTTTACTAAACACGGTTATAGACTTTTCAATGTTGTCCATTTTGTCTGTATTTTCGGTTTTAAACAATATCTCTCAATAATTCGAGTGGTTGCCAACTAATGTTGTTGTGTTTCTGCTGCTTTCGACGAACACAAGCCAACAATTGTTATAGCACATTAATTAACGATGCGAAGGCAATATTAGTTGGAATTCACTCACTTGTAGAGAATGGTTAAAACCAAAAATACATGTAGAGAATAGATGATTAAAACCAAAAATACAGACACAAAATAATCACTATTGATATTTTAATTCTATAATCATATCAATCAAGCATCCGATAAAAAGTCTTAATAACAAATTGGAAATTTGAAAATTATGTGAATAACGATCATCGACAACGAACTACAAAATTGTTAGTAATTACTATTATACGTAAACACGTGAAAGTCGTACTCAAGTCCAAGAAATTAATAATAATTGTTGTTATATGTATAAGCTGTATAGGAAATCAGTATATAGACCATACAGACTATAGTAGACAAATTTTTGAATAAACTCATGTCCGGAAATGTATTGTTTGAACGCTGAAGAGATACGGAATATTTAACAAATTTTACAAACAGCATATGAAAAATAGTGTCATGTATCATAGCATGGTAATTTTCGGCAATTTTCAGTGAACTTCTTAGATAAATAACGAGTTGGGCTGGATGAAAAATAATTTTTTTTAAAGATAAAGATTAATTTTACTTCTACATCTTTGGTTTTTTTTTTCAAATATAAAACATCTAGCCCAACTCATGATACAAAAATAGATTTTTTATTTAAGTACATTTTAACCCAAACATTATAATTGAGATAATAAAGCCAGAAATTTGCTTATTTGCCCATACACTGCTGCCAGGTGTAGACAGCAGACGTCAGGAGCTTTAAACACCGCCTATAACTGGTGACTACGGATTGACGTTGGTGGGGGACAGGCTGATCATTCCCAGCAAAAAAAAACATCGTTTCGGAGTTGCGATTTTTTTGAAACGGAGCCTCTTCTTTGTAAATATTGAATTTTCAGGACTTTGCAAACATTTTTTGCAAACATCCATAAATAGATTTCACATAAATATTATCGTACATGGAATATTATACACATATGATTGATAATCTTGTTGACGGTTAATGTTCAGGTAATGGAGGCGATATGGAGACTTTTAATCCAAGAAAGGGCATGTCAAGTCCACGAACAGGGAAAACCTTTTAATGTCTATGATGTCACAGGGGGGGGGGGGACAAACTGACAACATACAACTCAGTTCTTTTTTTAGTTATTTCGCAGACCCTTTGTATAGTTGCAAAGGCGGTCGTGGAGTTCGTACTGCGCGCCAGATAACTGGAAAAATCCAATTCGAGTTCGACTATCGGAGATCAGAGAGAAAAATACATTTCTAGATACCGGCGACCGAGGGTCGTCACTGAGATTTCTCCCATTCCACACGAGTGTTTCTGATCGGATATCAATGCAAATCCTTTACGTATATTTCATGCTCGATTTATCTTGTATAGCTTTTCACTTATATTCTGTGGTGTGGCAAAGATCTTCGGAGTATTATTGGTTCAAACCTATACGATTTTCAGGTTTGCGACAAACAACGATTTTTTTATATCATTTGCTATTTATTTGTATGTGATTCTTCGTTTAACAAATCTTAACCATAAAATCGTAGATCTCGTCGTACAGTGGTTCATTTTCAATATTTAGGGGACTTTAAAGATTCAACTCAGTGTATTTTATATCAAAATCTATCGAAAACAATTTATTAGACATTCTAAGGGATTGATTAATAAAAAAATGTAACAAGAATGCTAAATCCAACAGAAAATTAAATATTCCATTTTTTAGTATTGAAAATTATGACATTCACGACAGTAACAAAATAGTTTTATTTTATTATACATTTATTAAATTAACTTCATTATTATAATTAGAAAGACATACTGTAACTGCCTTTCAGCGAACAAATTGAAAAAGAATGTTTGGAGCAAATGAGGATAACAATTGATTTGCGAAATAATCGAGTTGACCGGCTGCAAGAGTGGGTACGATAGTGAAATACCAAAGCGAACTTTACATATTCTTAAATAATAAATAATTCTTTCCGGCCAGAATTAATAAAAAATAAAAAATGTCTTTTGGGTTATACCTAAGGTGACCAGAATTTGACTGAAGCAAAGCGGGACATAAGCGTTATAGGAAAAGTCTAAAATTAACGGTTTTTAAAAACTATATATTTGTTTTATCAATATTATTTTGGGTGGGGTACACAGATATAATTTTGTTTTTGTGATCAAAACATAATTACTGTACACCAAAAATTTAAGAGATTCTTTGTTTTGTCCTATTTTTACTTTATCATACGCAGTATGTAAAGTATTGTAATCGTGCCAAAAAAAATTCTTGAGGTTTTAGCGGAAATATGTCTTTTTGGGTCCCCTGAACATTTTTGACCAAGGTACAAAAAAATGTCTGTGGGTGTGTGTGTGTGTGGATGTGTGTACCCGTTTTTGTGGCGACGATTCCGGAGAAACTACTAAAGGTATCGGGACGAAACTTCATATTTAGAAGTTTCATAACCAAACTTAGAGCTGAAAAGCTTTCTGTTGAAAATGGTCCAAAGCAACTGCAGGTTTAGTCTTAGCATTTTTGAAACATTTTGTAAATAAGCCGCCATTTCTGGAATTTCGTCGAAATAGTTATAATAAATTAAAGAAGATGAAATTCTGAATAATTTATCACTATGACATTTTTTGGTACAATCAATAGTTTAGCTGCATGAGCAAATTCTATTTCATCAAGATCGGTCGTACTCCTTTAAAACTAGTAGCCAGGATATGTCAAATTATATGTCAGATATGATTCTAATGACAGTACGTAGTGTCAAACGCAAATGTTTTGACAACCTACTGTCAATATAAGCTGCGTTCGGATATAGTATACCGTACACTTTTTACACCCAATAACACGTAAGTGTCATTTGGACAGTGTACCCTGTGTCAGCGGAGTACAATATCCGACCGCAGCTTTATTCGACATATCTGTCTAGTTCTACTAGTTTTATTTTAATGCAGACATAGCCGATCTCGATCAAATAGAATTTCATGCAGCTAAACTATTAATTTTATATATAGTATGATAAAGTCATGTGCCTGGCCACATCAGATTTTTTTCAATTAGATAAATGTTTCGAATGTGCTTTTTTTCAAGAAAATTATTAAGTTAAACTGTTAAAGCCTCTTTAAGCGCTAGGCCTATTTTTTTAATTGGCTATGTATTTTTGTGATATATTAGTTCCATAAAGGCAACTTTATATCAACTTTTTGATAAGTCATTTGATTTGGGAAAAAAACTCAATTCGACAACTCATCACCAACTTTTTGAATTTTAATATAAAAAAAAATTATTGGTACACCGTAGTGTTTCTTTATTTCGCTTTTCACGTTGTAAATAAACTAGAACACTTTTCCTTACTATTTTCAATTTCTTCAAATATACGTTTTTTTAACAATTAACAAATAGATTTAGTAACTAGATTGTTGCCTCTAATGAAGTAACTTACTAATTTGAATGATATAAAATGTCGGCCCAGTGTAAGATTGACTATGGGAACACCTAAATGCTAAATTTAAATATATTTATATATTTTGTGTTCCAAGAAGATGGTAGACAAATGTTTTAATTCACTGGCTTTGAATGATAAAACAAAATATGCCAAGTTGAGAGGCACGGTCTAAAAAAAAAAACAAAGCAGTTTCTTTTGTGAGATACCATTACAAACTGCAAAACAAAAAAAAATATCAACAATATTTCTCTTAAAAGTTAAAAAAGCCTACATATTATTGCTGCAATTTTAACTGAGTTTTAATCTATGGCAGGATATCAATAAAAAATCAATAAATTGTTTGTTCATAGGTACATTATTATAACCGTAGATTTTTTCAACTTAATGTGTCAACAAGATTGGCAGAAAAATTATGCTGACAAGACTGAGAAATTTATTTACCTCTGACCGCAACGTATTTCATAAATACTATCAAAGCAAAGCAGTGAAATGACAATGGAGTCAGATGTGTTTTGTGAAATATTCTGCAAATTCCAAAACAGAAACAAGTTGGTATTTTTTTAAGCCCTGCTAAGTAGCACAAATTATAATGTTAAACTAAAAATTGTAAACTATATTCCTTGGAATACTGTATGTCTATTATTAGTTATTACAGTTTCGTTTAATAATTTTTGCTAATTTGACTTTGTTCAAATAAAAACCTAATTTCTAGGCCTGACTTTTCAGCCAAATCATCTCCACGTACAAATGAAACGTGGACTTTATTCGGCATCATTCAGCATTCATGTTGACAGACTGATCATTATTAACTTTAATATTAATAATAATAACTTATCTTTATTAAGTGATAATTATTGTGGTATGTAAGTATACAAATGTTTATATAGTAAAATTTTGTTTGGAAAACGTTTTAACTACAATAACAAAAATTCTATTACTGCTTTTTATCATACGCTTTGAAAAATAATGTTTGGACCAAATAAGAACAAAAAATATTTACCAATCTAAAGATAATGTATAGCGTATCCACAAAAATTTTAAAATCATCCTAAAAAGCGGGACTGTCCCGCCAAAAGCAGGACGTCTGCTCACCTTAGTTATACCATGCGTCAAAATTCATAACTGCTGAAGATTTCGCGACAACTCTGTTTTGAATATCAGTTTAAATAAATTTTAAACTTTTTCCTATGACATTTCTAATTTAATTGTGAAAAAGTGATAGATTACGCTTGGAATATTTAAACAAATTATTGGGGTGCAACCATCCTGTATGTTAAATCAAAGTTCTAACTATGGCTCTGGGCTCATTATTATTCAAAAGGCAAGATAAAGAATTACTTTTTGCTGACAAATAAACATTACTACTGTTATAATTTGGTTAGATCCATCTGAGGCCACTGTCTAAATATCCCCCCTGTATAGTTATGCTTTTTTAGGGATATAGCTGGCATTCCTCACGCGACGTATTATTATTATTGATATAAGTACATAGGAGATAACATCTGATAGTAATGGATATAGTAATGGAAATATTTATTAACGTTTTTGTTGTTTAAATTGTTGTTTATGCTCTTATATTGCTCGTGAATTGTGAATGCTTGTGAGAAGCATCTAGGTGTCTTTGTCGCAAGACGAACTATTAATTTTCATGCGATGAAATATCAATTTACAGCATTAAATATAAGGAGAACCGGTGCCCGTTTCAACCTTGAAGTGTGCTTAAAGCCTTGTGTAAATGTGTTCTCAAGACCTGGCGTCCTTGGTAACAAAATGGCAAAATATTTGCAGATAAGAACCTCGAGAATACCGGCCGGGATATAAACGATACAGCGGGCGCAGGCATTTGCATCAAATGTTTGACTCGGTAAACAGATTTAAAAATAAAAATAACCTACGGACTAAAACACTCATTTCCCCTTTTTATTTCTGCCAGCTTGCGCAATCTGTTTTCTGTAAACGATAGCCTGTACTGGCGCCTATACACCACTACAGGACCACCAACTGAAAATATTTTTTTCAACGCTGCAGAAATAACTCTTGGCATCCGCATCAATCTATTTTCAACATAGACCAACCGTGCCTTACGATGCATGTCTAATATAAAGGGATGAGCGATATGAAAAATCTAAGTTTGTCTTCAATATTTTATAGTTAGTGGTTATGTAAATTGTTTCTAAGAAATATTGTCGCAATATTATTGTGGAACATCTGGTTTATATTGTACACATGTATAATCTTTCTGACTCCAAAACGTAGCGTATTTTTAGTTCTTATACGTCTGCTAAACTTTATAACAAGCTAATGGAAATACGTAAACTTACGTAAAGTTCACCACTGACAAGTATGAACACAATAGTAAATGTTTCAACGCGATCGAGAAAGCCAATACAAACCTTCCAGACAACTAGTTACTGGTTACTTTAGTTACTATTTTACTTGTAAACATACTTGTTTTGCGAATGTATAGAAAACTTTCCACACAACATTTGCACGTTTGTTTTGCCAGAATTTTATGTATTCAGGTATCAGGTTTTATACAAGGTGAGTCACTACAGTTGCGGAGGTCGATACTGCATTTATCTTAAGAGATATAAAAGAATATTTTATACAAAAGTAGTTTTTTTTAATGGAATGTCCTGTATTTCATACCATATTACGAATACAAAGTTTCTGAGATATTTAATTGTTTATAAAAAATTGGCAATTGCATGTCTTTTAAAAAGCTACATAAATACTACATTTTTTGTAAATATTGTCATAAAATTTGTCACATAATAACTAAAACCATAGCTAGATGCTGATGAAAAATTAGATGCAGTAGATTTTTTAACATTTTGAAATGACTTTTAAATGCAGCATCCTGTACATTGATTGCATACTGAAATGTCCTTTACGTTCTTTTCAATTTGTATTTAGTATGTCCGTATCTATTTTTACTAGTTTTTGTGATATTTGCGATTTAAAGAGTGGTATGCTATGAATAAAAATCTGCATCTAAAAATGCTTATCAGCTTGTTTTTGTAGAATATCCCTGTATCATAAAAACTAGTAACATTCGTTGTATGACATACTGGATATAAATTGGACCGAAGTAAAGGGACTGCGAACACATATTATACAGATTTAAAAAACTCATTAAAAAGCTATTTGAAAATGTTAAAAAATTAATACGCGATAGGGTCACCTGTATACCTAGCGTATTAAATTTTTTTCAACATCACCATCTACCTACTGGTTTTGGTGATTGTCTAACAAAGCAAAAACTATTTGCTTCACACAGGTACAACTTGATACAGTTGGAAAGACAACTTCCTTAGTATGGATTCATAATAACAAAAACAAAAATTGTCCTTCCCTCCTTAAGTGTATCTTAAAAAGGTAGGATATTTCTAATTCTTGAGATTGGGGTTACAAAAACTACAACAAAATTACATCAAATTTTATCAAAATATTGGTTGCTTTTTTTGTGCCCCGAAGTGTACATAATATTGATTTATGCAAGGATAAACAAAACACAATACGTATAAAATTGTATCTAAAATTGTCCGCCCTACTTTGAATAATGGTGTTATTAATGAACTACCTAACACTCTGTCAACAACCGTCAATAATGAAAGATTCTGTAATTATATCTCCATACTACAGAGTAGCTTTTGTCACTGTACTGAGTTTTGCAACTTTCTGCAATGCAGTTGGAAAATTTGGAGATCGCATTTTACTACACTGAGAAAAATGGCTGTAAAATTACACATAAATCATTGTGAAAATTACAATAGAAATGTGGTAAGTATAAAAATTGCACGTAATTCCAATTATTTTTACAAGTCTCTGTACTATTACAGCGATATTGCTGGTTTATTTCAATTACAATGATCTTTTAGTAAAAATACAATGGAAATATAATTTAAATTCGTAAAATTACAACGTATGTTGTGATTTTACTATTATAATAGCGGGTTTGTTGATATTGTAACGCCCACACGCATGCGCTACGTTTGATCAGCTGTTGTGCAAACGAACGCCGGCACGCACACCATCGAGTGCAATATGTAGTTGGGCGCGTTGTATTTCTGTCTCCGGTAAGTAACAATGATACAGTGAACTAAAACTTATCTAGATACCATGTAGGTGTAGGTTAAAATACCATGTCACTATGCAGAACAATTGTATTGCGTTTGTAGATCACCAACGACGACAATTAGCCATTAGAAATTGATGTCTTAACGTTAACGCCATACCTGGATGAAACCTGTAAGTACAGTCTTCTACGTTTCTTTGTGAAAATTCGCTTTAAGATTGAAGGGTTTTATACCAACAGAAAGATAATGTGCAATCATCTTTTTAGGTTAACTATTTGTGTCTGTCTAATATGTTTCCTTGTTCTTACAGATACAGATGCGGAACATCTTGCACCAAGTGTGTTTGTCAGAAAAAGAGTGAACGAGTATGTGTGTTCATGGTTGACCGAAGTGCATTGATATATTTATCCGTGTGTTTTCCATGTTTAAGTATTTGCGTACGCTAAATATTCATTAATTGCTGCTCTGTAGTTTTAATGAATTTTTATGTCCCTCAAACTATTTTATACTTGTATGTACGTCTACATATTTATTTTTTAACAAGTAATTTTATCTATACCATTTTGTTTGTACTATTGTAACGTTTGACTGTGTGCATGCCAAATTCTTGTAAAATCACAGTGTAAATATACAATGACAATGTAAAAATACAATTGAGATGTAAAATTACACTGATTGTCGCAGGGCAAAAAAAACCTACTATTCCTACTGTAAATTCACATCAAAATTTTTTTCAGTGCGTCACTAAATAGTCAATTAGTGGTTAGGCGAGACATAGATAATGGGTCGATAGATTACCACTTGGGCATTACATCACGCAAGTTCAATTACCAGGTATATAATTCCAGGCAACCTGCAATCATTGTGTATGTGAGTCGACGTTGAACGATGGGACGTCCCATACCGTCTGGCGTAATGTCTGGTTAAGACTTTTTCCACGTTTACCCACCATGCGTAAGCACACCTTGACCTAGGTGACATGGCATCTCGAATTCCTTGCGCTACGCCGGTACAAAACACATGGATTTATAGTCTGGATGTCATGAATGTTATTGTTGTTTTTCTTCATTTTTCTCGTCGTGTGTTATCAAGCTGCGGTCAGTCGCTAAAAATAGCAATAATGGCTGCTTCAAGTTCGATAGACGAGTTCCTGTTTAAACGTCAAGTGCGTATGTTTAATTTCCGGCTTAGCCGTCATGTTTCGGCGTTGAAATGACGCTGACGGTTGTAGTTTTAGAGTTTTTTATTCAGAACGTCCTCCCAATCGTCAGTTTTGGAATAATTCGCGAGTTTGTGAAGTCGTGTCTAGACGCACGATTCTCACATACGAATTTAGACGAACAATGCATGTTGTTTATATGGCGTACTGCACGCAACTACTGATGTGCGGACGGAATTTTAAATTCCAAGGATGTATCCAACGCGTTCAGTTCGTAATAATAATAATAAAATCTGATTTCCTGGTTTAAAAAGCATGTGAACTAAATTTAGTCCAAGGCAATTTTAGCTGAAAAAAAATCCAGAAAAGTTGAAGCACGAAATTTTGTTTTAACGTCCTGATTAAAATAGGTACTATATATACAGGGTCCTGCAGCTTAGCTCCCGTCTTCTGTAGCTCAGTTACTAATTAAGCTAAGAGTTTGACATTTTGCAAGCTTACCCTGTACTTCAAGGTACATTTCAAACAATTTCTTTTGATTATACAGGGTGTCCCAAAAATGTGCAACGCCAACGCTATATATATTTTTAAATTGCATGCTATATATTTTTTTACACATTTGGAAGCCTGTTATGGTTGCCTACATACCACAAAAATTTTATTGAAATCGGTTGAGTGACTGCAGCGCAAAAAAATAAAAACAAAAAGAAATTGATTTTGCATCGTTGGCCTTAAAAATCAATAAAAGCCACAAGTTGCACCTCGTTAATAAAATTTTGCGACGTCCTTATTAAGTTAGATCTAGTAGTCTCGTTAACCAAGTGTCATTGATCCAAATTATACAGGATGACCAAAATCTAGTGTCAAACTTGTCAAACTTCAAAGGTGTTATTGTTCTTATTTTAAATTGGAACCCATACATTTTTTTAGGTGCAACGATGCAGAATTAAAAAATAAACATTGTTTCTAAATACAACCCCATCACAATTTCCAATATTTTAAAAGTTATTCGCCAAAAACTCATTTTTCAACGTTTCCAACGGCAATTGTAGGTAATAAATATCGTACGTGGCGTTGAAAAACAATTTATTTCATAAAATATAATGCAGAGAAATATTTTAGATTTGAGTTTATGACAATTTATTGGTAGTTTTGAGTATCTATATTTTTCCACTAATTTTACTTAAACTTAAAATCGGGACTTTTAAAGGGAATGTATAACTCTGGATTTGTCTGGTAACCTTGTACACCAAAAGGATAGGTGTTATTGAAGATTTTTTACCAGAATTTTTCAGTAGTTTCAGACTTACGAGCCATGGCTATTTTAAAAATATAAAGGGCTCAATGCAGGTGAAGCAGAGGGACGATTTTAATGTCAATCATTGGAAGAGTTTTGAAATATTTTGGCATCTCCATCTACTCCCATCTGGTTGGGGTGCCCACACTAATTATATCTATATACCTATGCAGCTTTTATTTGAACTGATGGATAAATAATGTAATCTACAAACGAGCTGTCCACGTAAATCCCATCGGATTTTCGCGATATTATTATTGTTGGTTAATTGAAAACTGGAAACAATAGCTCGACGTTTGGAAAACTCCCGCCGTTATGCAATCGCGGACGCAGCCCGTGCTTAACAATGGAAAAGCGCGAAAAGGGCATAATGCCAAAATCGATAAATGAGGGGGTACGGTATATACGCAATGCAGTCAATATTAGGCTGGTGTGGGATGGTTGGGCCAACCGAAAGCGTGTTGTGACTGTCTGCCTGCAGCCAGCCACGAAAGCAAGCGCTGTGAGCAGCAGGGTCCACTGTCAAGGTCGGCCAAGGTTAGCCCTAAACGCGGACCTACCGCCAACACGTGAATTAGTAAACAAACTTGGGATCTCACTTCACACGTTCCAGCCACCTTCTTCATATTTTATTGCAGTCTACATAAATACTCATATCGTTTCTTCAGAGACTCCTCAAGGGCTGCCAGAAAAATTACCTTTTCTAGTGACTAAAGTAAATAAATAATACCCTTAATTTTATTGTAACCCTTTATATTAAGCACGGATTTTTTATTGACAACTAATCCATTTTAAACTCTTCCCTACGCTGTTCATTGCAAAAATTGTAATTATGTAATCATAATACGTAGTCTAATACTTAATTAAGCTTTCTTAATATAATTAAAATACCGAAAATTTGATTTTACTTCTACAAAAGAATCAATAAAAATAGACATTCCCAAATATCACAAACATTGGGAGCGTTCAGCGAACGCAACCGTTGCAACAGTTGACACTTGACAGCAGCAGTTCGTTGACTACACCGGGTGGTCATTTAAACTTGAGACTCTTGAATATCTCGAAAAATATGCATGGTACGACAAAAGTGTCTTAAATAAACTTGTAGGACTCAAAGGGGGAAATGAGATGACGATATCAGTTTCATTGCAGATGGGAATACCCAAATTTTTTATTCAATTATAATTTTACGCTAAATAAGAACAATCTTTTGTCGGGATATTTTTTTCGTACGATGCATCTATTACAGGTTATTGAACAATAAGATAATTATTAGAATTATTAAATACGTTTATCCACAGAATAATTTTAATTTAACCGGTAAATATCTAATCTGGTAATTTTTTCCTTGTGTGAACCTGGCGTATGCTTTTAGGTATTCTCCTCGTTATTAAATTAACTATAGACGTTAACAATTACACGTTGATCAACCGTCTCAGCAGAAAATTTGTGTTGAGTTCACCGGCCCATTCTACCCCTAAAAAGTATAATATTTGAGACGTTTGCGCTTAGTAGACCAAGTACTTTGCGTAGACCAAGTACTTATACTAAATTTATTAGAAAAGGTACCCTCAAGTGTATTTTTTGGTTGAATGGTTTGGCCGCTCGAGCGCGCTGAAAGAAGGCCAAATTTTCCTACTTTATGTGATGTGCGTGTAATTACAAAGAAGCTTAGATTCTGATAAAAGTACATTAAATTCTGTACAAATTGCAAAACTTAATCAGTTATTTTGGCCAAACTGTGTAGCCGCTAAAGCGCGTTGAAATTTTAAGTCACATTACGCGAAACCGCGATAACAAGAGCCTCAGTAGAGACCTATATTATTACTATTTATTTATTAGATTAATATGACATAATACAGCAGAGCGTCGATAATCCGAACCTCGGTAATCCGAACGTTCGCTAATCCGAACGTTCCAAAAAATAATAATAAAATAAATCACTGAGTAACCAAGGGAAAAGCCATTTTTGTCGGTTCCTGTTTACAGAAAAATGTTGCTTTTGTTCCCTTCGATATCTCTTCGATACCCCTTCGATATCTCTTCAATACCTCTTCGATATCTCTTCGATATCCCATCGATATCTCTTCGATATACTTCGATTTTTACTTTTGGACATTCCTATAGTTTAAGAAGAGCGGGATCGAATGGCGTTGGTTTTAGTAAGATTGAACTTCTATCCAATGCTCGTAGTTTCTAGAAATTAGATGCAATATTTGATAATCCGAACAATTTCATAATCCGAATGACCTTCGGTTCCAATTAGTTCGGATTATCGACGTTCTACTGTATATCAACCCAATTTCGCGGCTACACGGTTTGGCCAAAATAGGTGTTTAAGATGTGCAATTTGTAGGGAAATTAAAGTAGTTTTAGCACAATCAGTCTTTTTAACTAACTTAAAAACTGGGCTTTACATAAAGTAGGAAAATGTGCCCTTCTTTCAGCGCGCTCTAGCGGCCAAACCGTTCAACCAAAAATGTATTTCGGGAGTGTTCTTATAGGAAATTTAATGTAGGTACTTTATCACTTTTTCGCAAAAAACTGGAAAACGGTGGAAAATTTTTAGTTTTTTTGCGATTTTCGTTGGGAAGCCACATCCGTGGGGAGTAGCGAAGTTGAAATTCGGATGCAGCACCCCAATAAAGATATAGAATGAGAGAAAAAAAAATTCTATATTTTTTTCTTGGAACCATAGTATACAGAGTTAACCTAGAAAAACGCCTTGGGGGATGTATTGAGGGGGTCATATAGAATCATTATTAGCTAAAATTTCCCGGAAGGAAGAAAGTTGATCAAAATTTGTCGCAGTCTTATTCGAGATACACGAAATACTTTGAAATACAAAATAATTCTTGTTCATGTCTTCATTTGAAAATCTTTGAAAACAAATAATATCGCTTAAATATTAAATGGAATAGTTTAGGATTTGTATACCAGGATATCGAAATCGAAGGATATGCTTATAAAGAAAACAAAAGTACATAGATCATCACACATGCGTTATCTTAAAAGTTATAGCATGGTTGTTGTAATAGGTAAAAGCACAAAAAAGAAATACAATTTAGTATATTAGGTATATTAGTTATGTCATGGAAATTAGAACAGGACGAGCGAAGAATTTAAATAATACCGAGTTTAGCAAGAAGTCGTAAATGGGAAGTGCAAATAGAAAATTTATTGAACTGTGAAAATGGCAAAGATCAACACGGTAGTAAACTCGATGTAGACGTTCAGAACTGAGAGGAAAATTTATCTCCTTCCACGATCAGTGGACCCAAACGGCGAAATCATCCGCACATACGGGCATTAACAGGCAAAACCCACCACGGCCAACTTTGCAAATTAACCTCCCATGGCCTTTTTGATAAACGAGTGAAATTCACAGTTAAATTACTTGGATAACTATAGTTGGCGTAATGTTTTGCACTTCATCATGCACCTGGTACCAAACACGCTTAATACTCTTATAATTTATCGGCACTGTCATGATTCACTCTCATTTCAAAACCAAAAGAGAACACTTTTACCGTATTTCTGACGAATGTCTTCGCGTACCACTTGATTATATTACCAAATTTGCATGTTGTTATGCCGACTTACAGTTGCCAAGGTTGCAAAATACATTAACATTTAGATTTTTCGGTCGGTGTTTGTGTTCTTTTTAGCAAATACACAACCTTGGTATTTTATTAAGCAATACGCCCAAAGTTTCAGACATTATATTATAATATGGTCGTAAAGTATTAAAACATATCACTAACCAAATACTAAACGGTGATAACTAATTTGCAATTAATAAGGGGAAGCTATCATAGAAAGAATACCTAACTGAATTAAAATTAACACCGGGATTAATATTTGCTTCAACTATAATACAAAAACAATAGAAGAATTTAGAACAATTAGATTAATTGTTAGATCAATTTATTGAATTTACTCAAGCGTAGGAAAATAATTTAATGGGCGAAACTAAATACAGATAAACCCGATTGTATTGTGTAAACAATACCGGCATATTTAAAATCGCGGACTATGAAACTGCCTGAAGGTCATCTATTTTTACGTTAAATAAGCGGCGTGAAAAATAACTTCATTGGAAATGGAAAGGAAGACTGAACTAGAGATATTTGCTGCAAAAGAAAAACACTGCAAGAAAAATGCATCAGCATCAGCGTATAGCGGCGACGAAGAATTACAAGAACCAGTTCATTATTATTTGAGTCATTTCTTCAATGGCTGACTTATATTATTTATGTATGTTTATAAATTCAGAGCGGTTGCACCGGTACTTACAGGGAGCGGTCAATATCTCCGCATTTACATCTTAATGCGGTTTTAGAAATGCTGCGCAACAAGTTTGCTTTGATATAAAAAGAAACATATGCCATATGTTGTTTACGTTTCACCTATTTACCAGCGAAAACGTCGTAACATGTTATAGATTATTCTTACCAATATTACAGGAAAGAATATCAGGTACATAAAGTACGTCCCAGAAAGATAAGAATGATCAACGAAGATTAGACGATACAATAGGGTATTTGACTATATTGGCAAACCATCTTAATGTGTTTATTCCTTCACTATACGTTGTAAATGCATTATTTTTCGTAATTATTTCCTCAATATTTCATAAAAATCAGCGTTAAAAATTGAATCACAAAAAGTCCAGCCAAAACGATACTTTCTGTTGTGTGACGTCACCCGATAGTAGATATCAAATCGGCCCATATGGTCTGTCAGCATCGGCATCGTCGCCGTTTGGTAATTGTGTTGTATGATGTGTCGCTTTTACAATTTCTACATAAAAATGGGTTATAAATGGTGTATAAATCCACAATGCATAGATACGTCAAGAAAAACTCCGGATAAACTATTTGTAGCTGGTCCGCAAGATTTGAAACTGCGAAGAAAGTGGTTGGCTCGTAGAAATCCAAATGAAATAAATATCGGCCAATACAAGTGTTCTTTGTTGTGAAGATTACTTCGATATAAGTCAAACTGACTAGAATAAGTTATCTATCGTATTTTCGCACCAGGTATTATCTCATCTGACAGCTTAAGGTAAGGGCTATCCTAACCTACAAAGTTATGCTTACATGGCACTTTAGTGCTATTAAATTCAAACGGGAGAAGCATAGGAGCGCATAATAGGCGGACTAACGTCATACGGCGTTTATCTGCATATAAGAGAGAGACAGCCGACCCAGGTTATCTGAGTATTGCTCTCCCCATACCCTACCCTGACAAACCGAACGCGCTCTAAGCGTACTAACGAATGACGTCACTGGAGACTGATCACGTGATAGAACGTGATTTTAATTTTGGTTTTTAATATAAAGCATATTTTTTTAAAAAAAGTAATAACAAATAGTTTTCTGAAACTGTAATCTATTAGGATGACTATACTACAAGCCATATTTTTAATACAGTCAAATATAGGGTACTAAAGTATTCCAATAATTAAATTAAATCAAAAACTAGTTCCTTTAGAAAACTAATATTTCAAGAAAAATTGTAGAGAATTTATCCACATTGGGACTTGAGATTGAAATTTTTAAATTGACGAGATTTTAGATGGGTTGACTTATTTTCTCTGTAGTTTGTTTACCAGATAATTTCAAACCGCATATTTATATCTTTATCAGCGGCGATAACAGTTTCATCAAAACATTGACACAGATAAGGAATTGGCATAACATTATCCATCTTGGGACATGTGATATAACCAACTTGTGCATGGTTTAGTCACTGATACCTATACAAATGTATGTGTGTGTGTAGGGCATAACTGTCACAATTTCATATCTAACTAAAGTCAGCAAAACCAGGCACGGACCACTCAGCAACATGTTTTAAAAGTCACAGTCAAGTAAACACACAGCCAGTCTATTTATAGGACGACAAATTTACCACAACCTCTTATATTTTGCATAAACACGCCTTACGTCATGCCACACACCACTGCGTTCAGAGTAAAATTATCTCTGCATTTAGAAAACTACCGGTTTTGTGTTATGATAATTTGTGTAGTTTGAGGGTGTGTCGAAGAAAAACCTGAAATCTAACCACTATAATATACTAATATTAACGTACATTCAAAATTTTATGAATGAACGTAATGTAGAAACTTTTGTGTTGCAATATAATGTCGATACGGTATTTTTCATGCGGTGAGTTGGCGACTTACTAGCCTGCCACATGAATTGAAAAACAACCATACAATAATACTCGTAATACTTTACCTCAGTTACAAAATACGCAGTTATGACTCGACCTTGCAGTCTTGGACTCAAATTGTTGTTGTTCGACAGCGGATTACAATTTATAATTAGAATGTTTAATATATTGTGATCGAGTCTAAAGCCATTAAAATGCGACGGTCAATTTGTTCGACGTGTCCATTCTAATCTCGTTATGTCTTTTATAGACTATTATTATCACTGTAACTTCGTCCATGTTGAGGTACAGATACAGGGTGTGTAAAATACATTATAAATGACAATTGCCTCAAAAACTTACAAAGTTACGATATCGTTTTTACTTTATCATACGCAGTATGATATATGATGATATATATATATCTGTGTGTGTGTGTGCGTACGCGTTTTTGTGGCGACGATCCCGGAGAAACTACTAAAGGTATCGGGACGAAACTTCATATTTAGAAGATTCATGACCAAACTTAGAGCTGAAAAGCTTTTTGTTGAAAAGGGCCTAAAGGAACTGGAGATTTAGTCTTAGCATTTTTGAAAGAATTGGCAAACAAGCCGCCATTTCTGGAATTCTTTTGGTACAATCAATAGTTTAGCTGCATGAGCCAATTTTATTTCATCGAGATCGGTCGTACTGCATTAAAACTAGTAGCCAGGATATGTCAGAAATTTTGATTCTAATGACAGTAGGTAGTGTCAAACGCTAATGTTTTGACAATACCTACTGTCAGTATAAGCTGCGTTCGGATGTTGTACACCGTTACACTTTTTACACCCAATAACACGTAAGTGTCATTTGGACGGTGTACTCAACGGAGCACAATATCCGAACGCAGCCTTAATCGACATATCTGTCTAGTTCTACTAGTTTTATTTTAATGCAGACATAGTCGATCTCGATCAAATAGAATCTCATGCAGCTAAACTATTAATTTTATATATAGTATGATAAAGTCATGTGCCTGGCCACATCAGATTTTTTTTTGTTGCTTTCCAGGTGTCGGATAAAGGGTTTGAAAACCAGGTACAGCTAGGTTTCTTTGTAGTAATGTGCGCGAAATGAGCAAAAGTTAACACAGTTGTTACCAAATAACCAAATTACTAGATACAAATATGTTATTAACTATTATTACTAACATGTCGCACATTTTCACAAAATATGAATGTAAAACAATAAGCTAAGATTTATTGTGTAAGTTATTGTGTTTACTTAGGGTGACCAACCGTCCTGAATTGGGCGGGACAGTCCTAAATTTTGGATACTTATTCCGCCCCTTAAAGCGTACCGAAATGTTTACCGCTTTTTGAAAATTGTATGGCAATGTCCGGAATTTCAATTCACCACCTCATCAAACTTTAAAAATATAAATGAAAATGTTTAACGGCATAATTTGTCAAATTAATATTTATAGGTTAATAATATGGTGACATACAGGCGGGATGTAAATTTTAAATAAATCAAAAATTACAGCCACAACCTGGATTTGAACCAGGGCCCTTTGCGTTTTTAGCACAATGCTCTCCCATCTGAGCTACTGAGGCCTATGTCATTTGTTAGATATAATTTGTCATAAATCAAGGAAAGGATTTTATTTGACAAATTATATCTAACAAATGACATAGGCCTCAGTAGCGGATAGGCTTCAATTAGGTATATGGCGTCCAATGTTTCTATAGGCAAGAAATTTAATGTAAGTACATAAGTACCGTAGATATGAGTTGTTGAAAGCCACAGTGGCGTAAGTACAAAAATGCAAGTAGGTACACAGTCCGCCATTTCAACTTTAGAAAGGACAATCAAAGGCGGATTTTTGAAAAGTAAACTTCTATGTACCTAAACAAAGCAAATTAGCAGATTTCTTCGTTAAAATAACTTTTCCGTCGATCGTTTATTTATGAGTCTGTTTAGAAATATAAAATCGTTTATTAAACAATTCTATAAATGCACGATTTCTATTAATGGAGGCATTATTATAATCAATTACACTACGGCATTATAGCCAATCGAACATACGCAAAATGAAACCATCCGATCAAACCATTCCATCACCCAAAGCTATACATTACACATTGCATTGTCATATAACATGCATATAACCTCAAATCACATCGACAAAAAAAACTATGTTGATGCCGTGAGAAACATACGATCGACGAAAAAATATTGTAACCAACTTGAATATTAAACGGCGGTTGATGATCTTGACAATTAACGCACTCGCTATCTCTCGCGCGCTAAAATATCTCGATCAATAATCGCTCTTTTTAATATACTTATTGGTTAAATACATATAAATTACATGTACTAGGTGCATACATTATGTAGATTTTAAAATAAAAATAATGTACATATTAAGCTGTACATTCAAAAAATTTCAAGATTTATATGCGTATCTTCTATAGCGACCTACGGATATAACAACCTAATACGTCCGGTCCCTTGCCCGTCGTTATAAACGATATTAACTGCATATTAATTAATATTATTTCATTTAGGTGGAAGATCAGTCCTCGGACTGAACCTCGCCCTACAGAATTTATATTTTTGCATAATTATTTGCATTTTTATTTTCTTTCAATAAAGACCTTCATTATTATTATTATTTTATTATATTACCGACAAGAAAGTTTGGTATTAGATTTACAACTTGGTTCACAAGGAAACATACTGTTATAAAGTTTACTTGAAGCGATAACTGCATAACCATAACCATCAGTTTGAACTTAGTTCGTTCATATAGTTAACTCAATAATTGTTTTGTTGACTCCGGCAGTGCGATATCATAAAAATAGAAATGGCGGCCTTGCTGCAGCAGCAAAACTTGTATTTTTATTATTTAAACACATTTTATAGTCGACGTTGAGCGCAATATAAATATTGCTGCGCTTGTTTGCATTTGCGTGCGTGTCTGCGCATATCTGCAATGCAAAACGAACACATGTTATCTCACACCTCTCCTCACGCGGCCATAATGTTAGAGAGAGACGCCCTGTATAAAAGCTAAGTGCATTTAGTCACTGCGGTCAGACCTTGAATTATTATTAAACTGCAAGGTTTAATAAACCGCTTGTCGAGTGCGTCTGTGTGTGCGTGTGACATCCTTGGGGCAGGCAGGAAAAAACAACCGACTATCGTATCGCACACACTCCTGTCACGCGGGCCTAACTTGTCTAGCGTTGGTATAGGTCCAGGACCGGAATAGAACGGTCAGCACCGATTGGATAACATTTAACTACTAAAATAATGTGTGTCAGTCAATTACATGCTAAGCGGTTACATACGCTGCACGGATCCAAACTTTTTGTAAACAGATTTTACTACTAGCATCTGTGGCATTTAAAACTCCAAGTATATCCCAAACAATTCCAAGGCGTTTGAGTATGGTTCGTCGTCCAACGCGCCGTTGATATCTCCCGAATAAAATTGCAATTATGTCAACTTGTTTATACTTTCTGACACCCATAGGTTATTCTAAACCGATTGAGGCTAATTTATCTCTATGCAAAAATGATTGGTTTCAGAGCTACATCAAAAAAAAATCATACTATATCAATCATACTATATAAAAAATTAATTTCAATAATGCGTCAATAATGCACATTTTAAATCAGAAGCCATCTACCTACCTTTCAAATTCATGATTTAAACAAATGTTCTGGTGATCCGGATAAAATGTGATCATTGTTTGTGAAACCGGGCGTTGTCGTTTTGTGAGTCGGTAATAAATTACAGTATTTTATACTATAATTATTGAAATTCGGATATTTAATTTGATATGGAATGGATCAAATTAGTTATTATTCAACAATAAATTGCTTATTCATTTCATATTATTATATTTTCCGAGACGCATGCAGCAAAAACAAACATGTGCATACGTACAAAGATATTATTTCCTTGTCGAAATTGAAATATAAAAGGACATCTCGTACTATGCCTCGAAATCAATTTTCGTCAAATATTCGAGCAACATTCGGCGTAGTTATTTTACAGCCATAATAGAACACGTTTTTGTCCAGCCGGCCGGCCAGTGCGCATGTTTTGAATCGAAATAACATTTTTATACTCTAGGAATTTTTAAGCGTTGACTTATTTATAAAATATCAATCTCAGTTTAATTTATAATATACTGGGTATTAAAACAACTTAACATTTTTTTTTATTTCTGCAACGAATTAAATTGAAAATTCTAATACTAATAACTTCTAATACTGTTGTTGGAGTAAAACTCTTTGTTTTTTTTTTAATTAAGGATTATATTATCTAAATAGACGCAGGATCTAACGATGCTATTAACTTAACAAAACCGGTTACCCAAAGAATTTTTAAATGAAGATTTGCAAAGAACAACTTATTTGTTGATTTATCAAATTTAATATGCTGTTAGACTGTCCATTTTATAAATTGCTGGTATAAAAAGTATTTTATTATTGTGTCCCTGCTTTCATGTTAATAATGAATTACTTAAATCAAGAAAAGTATCAGCGATTGTTGGTTACCTACAATATAATGACTTATAAGACAGTACCCAATTTTTGTTACATAACTTACTGTCATCGGTAAATTATCATTTTGAATTTCCCCGTCATTTAAGAAAATATAATTTAACAATTGAAATTTTTCATTACGTGGTAATTTAAATTTTAAAGTAATAATTTTAATTTTAGCGGTAATTTACTGAAAAAAATAATTACCGAAATTTACCGTAATTTAACATCCCTGAGCTAAACTATTGATTGTACCAAAAAATTTCATAGTCATAAATTATTCAGAATTTCCTCTACTTTAATTTATTATTTAACTATTTCGACGAAATTCCAGAAATGGCGGCTTATTTGCAAAATATTTCAAAAATGCTAAGACTAAACCTCCGATTCCTTTGGACCCTTTTCAACAGAAAGCTTTTCAGCTCTAAGTTTGGTCATGAAACGAAATATTATAAAGTTTCGTTCCGAAACCTTTAGTAGTTTCTCCGGAATCGTCGCCACAAAAACAGGTACACATACACACAGAAATTTTTTTGTACCTTGGTCAAATATGTTTTTTGCACGTTTACAATACTTTATCATACAAGTAAAAACAATTAAATGTGGTTCGATTTATTGGTTCGTAGGTTTAATATTGAAGGTATACAAAAAAATATTTTCAATGCTTCATGTAGTGAATGGAATGGCCCACCGGTGATACGCACAATGGAACGCATCGCCAGGGTAAGAATTTTTCTCAAAATATGTTCGATTGAAATTCTTTGCGCTCTCACTGACGTCTGGCTTCGTCGAATTTCAATATTGATAAAAGTCCACGGTCACAATAGGTTGAAAGAGACATCCCCGGTTGTCTGCAAATTTGTTTTTTCCTTCTCTTTTTGGTACAATATCAGACGCGCTAACGAGAGTGATGTCGTAGGAAATCAAACGTCATAATTTATCTCGCCTTGATGTTTACTTTGTGAAATAATTGGTTGTGCACATATTTGTTAGCTGCTGTCTTTGATAAACGTAAGTTTTTAATCGGCATACCTATCGTATAGCGGACGTTCACTCGCAATGGAAGACATGCATCCTTGGCAAGCGGCTGTTTCTAGGTGTGGTAACATCGCTAAAATGTATCATATATTAATAGACAGAGGCAAAGTGCAACGTACTCGTTTCCCGATTGTAAAACATGCACGAACCCAAGGTGTGTTGGTCGATCGCCACATTCGATCGATGTGTTCGCTATCACGTACCACAACTGGCTACTTATACGTGTTGGCGTTGAATTCTACACGGACCACTAATAGTCCGAGTAATAGGTAATTGTAGGTGGAAAAAACTTTACACAGTCAATAAAGTACCGTAAAACGAGGCTACTTGAAAATCCACATAAAATGGTTCAAAACAATTAAAGGTAGACAATATTAGGAAAATTTCACTGCTCTGTTCTGAGATTTTAGCGGAAATATGTCTTTTTGGGTCCCCTGAACATTTTTGACCGAGGTACAAAAAAATGTCTGTGTGTGTGTGTGTACCCGCTTTTTGTGGCGACGATTCCGGAGAAACTACTAAAGGTCTCGGGACGAAACTTCATATTTAGAAGTTTCATAACAAAACTTAGAGCTGAAAAGTTTCTGTTGCAAAGGGTCCAACGGAACTGGAGGTTTAGTCTTAGCATTTTTGAAAGATTTTGCAAATAAGCCGACATTTCTGGAATTTCGTCGAAATAGTTTAATAATAAATTAAAGTAGATGAAATTCTGAATAATTTATGACTATGACATTTTTTGGTACAATCAATAGTTTAGCTGCATGAGCAAATTCTATTTCATCGAGATCGGTCGTACTGCATTAAAACTAGTAGCAAGGATTTGTCAGATTTTTTGATTCTAATGACAGTAGGTAGTGCCAAACGCTAATGTTTTGACAATACCTACTGTCAATATAAGCTGCGTTCGGATATTGTACACCGTTACACTTTTTGCACCTAATAACACGGTCAACGGTCAACGGAGTACAATATCCGAACGCAGCTTTAATCGACATCTGTCTAGTTATATTAGTTTTATTTTAATGCAGACATGGGCGATTTCGATCAAATAGAATCGCATGCAGCTATACTATTAATTTTATATATAATATGATAAAGTCATGTGCCTGGCCACATGAGAAATGTAACACTGAGCAAAAAAAAGTTTAATTTAAGTCTAAAAAGTTTAATATGTATTTTGTATCTTCCTTCATTTATTTTTATTATATTGAATTTTTACTTAAATGTATGTATGTACTTCTATTACTGTACTCGGTAGTTATTGTGTTCTTTCTTCGTTTTCGCATTTTTTGATCATGTATTTTATTGTTTACTTTCCTTTATTTTGTTATTATTTCGATTGTAGTCGTTGAAAAATCAATTATGTCCATATGAAAAGCTTTACTCAGTTTGACATTTACTTCCTAAAAATAATTTAGATTTTTAGCGGGGAAAAAGTGGGACATCCTGTATAAAAACGTTCCTGTGGTTTGAATTACATGCCCTTAAACATGGGGGAAAAATTGATCAGCTTAGAATAATTATGAACTATATGCTGAAAAAAGATAATTTTTTCTTCAGTTTCTTGACGAGAGTAGAAACTTCTGGTTCAAGTTATCTTTTTGCAGCTCTGATATGAATTAACAAGGGCGGTTTTGCGTTGTAAAACCTCGTCGGTTTCGATCAAGATGTATTTTAACAGCTTACATGTAGAAATTTTTATTTAACTCTAATAAATATTTGTTTGACGAGAGGCAAAAATATTTTTATTTGCTACAAATAATGTTTATTTTAGTGAAAACAATATTACTTTACTCCAAACAAATGATCATCCCATTCCTTACAGTTTCTGTGTCTTTGATTTATGTGTCTAAAAAAACATTATTTTAAGAAATTTGTATTTTTGGTGGTTTATGATTAAATCCTATATAGAATGGTTCTATAAATTTTAAGATAAAGGACAACTAGTTTGCATCTATGAAACAATTTCCATTCAAAGAATATCGATGTTTTTACTGGAACATGGTACATGGTTTCAGTTTTGGAATTTAAGCATTTTTTTAAACCTGGTCGTTTTATTTTGGTACCGGGAAAGATAAATTTTCTTTTGGTTTTTATGATTCTACGTAAAAAAGGATACTTTTATTTTAAACATTTTCTCCCATACTGTTTGACCGACAGGTACCAGCGTTTGAATACAATCGACGTAAAAAATGTATTTTTTCCAAAACTTTAGTATGTTATAGTTGTTTTCTAGACACATAAGGTAATAACTAAAAAACTGTCAGAATATTCTATCAGGATTTTAAAAACTTTTTTTAATTGTTATTAGATTGGCGTAAAGCTGATAATCTATAGCAGTTAAAATAAGGTATCCGTTGCATAGCTAAGAGTAAATTCCCTCCGTTATCTAATCTTATTTTCTTTTCTCGCTGGGGTGTTTTTGTGTAATCTAACCATGTATCTTATGTAGCAAAAAAGACCATTGCAATACGATGGAAGACGTATGATACCAGGCCACAAAACTAAGCGCTCTTTTCTAAGTTCAAGAAGACGCTGTTAACTGTAATCGTTCCCATCTGTCTCCATCGTTTTATTTCGGGAGAATTTATTACTTTTACCGACCGCTTAATCAATACGAATATATATTTTCTGATACACTTCGCAAGTTTGCATCCAACGCCATGGCCATCTAATATAAAAAAGCAGTAGGAATCTTATTAAACTTTGCAGACGTGTCTACTTACCTCCCGTATCGAACGGAGGTACTCGAGTCGCAAACCTGACTGGTTTCTTTATTTTTACAACAGTCGACATGGGTCCGTTGTGAAACCGGAGTGGAAAACAGATCCATTGACTGACCGGACTTACGATTGGATGTCGTTCGATAGCTTTTATACAACCAAGGTTGTTTCTTTTCTTCATTTTTTCAGTTTGGAACGTTAAATCCAACCGGACTCAAGTGTTTATGTCTGTTATACCTCTTCCAGACTCTCGCGAGACATAGCGAGAGATCGCGAATCGGGAGAGTGTGGATGCCACACTCGCCCAAATTCGCTAACATTCGAATGCCAGAAGTCTCTACGGATGCAGATAGTCGGATAAAAATCACGCGTTCGCGACTCGCCTCAGTTGTGCGCTCTCGTATCGATCCATTCAAACTGGATTGTTGACGAGGCGCATAGCAGTTTTTGTGTGCACCCAAGGTATTATTTACGACGGGGGTCTGATTTATGAAATCAAACTTGTGCGGTAAAGGGACTCTTCGAGCATCAATGCAACCCGAAATCTAGGTAACGAATGGAATAAATTATTTAGTATTGAAATAAAAAGGATTCAAAATATTGAACACGATAAATTTATATACAAAATACAAATAGTTTACATTGATATTAAATTAAATATCCGATAGTATTTTTTTCTCTATTTGTGATTACTATAATTTGTCATTTAAAATGGAAAGTATACCAGATAATGATATTTATTTCTGTATTATTGAAGAAATGCAAATGCATATCAATAAATTAACCATCCGTATTATAAGACTACTAATGAAAATTAATATTAATAGCAATATTAAGTCAATAACTAATTAAAACTAAAGAATATATTATTTATCTCTTTCAAATAAATTTTATCAGTTCCAAGTTATTCCAGTCTTATTTTTCTACGATGTCTGAATCTATTGTATCGTTTTGGTACAGTTCTTTGGTGCAAATTACGACTGCGATTTACAAAGGGCAATTACTAAGTTATTGATTGATAATATCGTTGTTACATACCAGTATACAGGGTTGGTCAAAATATCCGGAGCACCTAAATAATTGACCTACCGTAAGCATCTCCAAAAAATCAAGCATAAGTTGTTTGATTTTAAACAAGCTATCGTGTAAATATATTTTTAATATACACAGTGCTTATTTTATTATAGAAACTGGCAACCTTTCCGTTTTCTAATAGAACACATACATTTACATTTTATAATTAAGATTAATTCCATGAATTTTTTGTAAGAATAATTTTTTATACAATGCATCATTTTTTAGTTATAAGCAAATTACCAAATTTCGATAGACAGTTTAAAACAAAAAAAATTGTTTCTTTATTTTTTTACGGTTGGAGAATTATTTAGTTGTAATTTTAACTAACTCTGTAGAGATATGCACTATAATATTTGATTTATAACGCAATACATTATACAAAATAATAATTATGCAATTATTTAAATTTGTTTTATGGACAATCGTATTACTATGTCTTATATTAGTATATGGTATCTAATATAAATGATCAGAATAAGAAATCAATTGCATTTAAGAAATTTTTCAAATATTTATTATATTTTATATTAAATTTTTATTTACGTTATTCAATTAATTATTAATTAATAATAACCACAATTTCGATGAAAGTATGCACACACACACTATACGCTGAGGCAGCGGCTACTTCAGCGACGTCCATTCTAAGTCACCAGCAGATGAACAGGGAATGCACGAGCCGAGCGGCGAGAATGTAGATGGCCTTCTTTGACCGCTATGTCTCAGCCAGCCTCGCCAAACTTTTCGCCGATTTATTCGGGCTGAGTCAGGAGGTAGCATTATACTTCTTTATAGTTGTTAGTTAATAAATGTTGTGCAGAGGAAAATTATGGCGTTGTAAATTGTTTTCTTGTTGTGAGTCAATTTAATAATTGTTATTCTAATTATTATTAATTAATTATTTATTATATGAATGTTTTAAAGAGACTTATATACAATTGTACAGTCTGTCGATAAGACTTTTATCCTTATCAGAGCAGTGTTTTGCACGCAGAGCAAATGTTGACGTTGGCAGGAGATGAGCTGTATTTGGAAGCAGATCTGTAATTCGTGCTTGATATGTTTACAGAGCTCTCGGGATTACTGTAGGGAACAAATTCGTGTTTGTACTGCGAGATCAATCGATTCCCAATTGTATTAACAAGACTCCCTCGCGAAACGATGTAATATAAGACCAATCTTGATATTGAATTATTTTACGTGTGCGAGACGTAGACCGCAGACTTAGAGGTTATATAACTGACAATACGAAGTTTACATATATATCCATAGGTCAGGTATATTGCTGGCTTCTTTGGTAATTAAATTTAACATGTTGTGTGTTTCTATTTTGGCCGACAGCAATGCATTACAAAATATGTATAACGAACAAATTTTATTTTAATTATTGTTCTAAAATTAACTTAAAATTTTAATATTTTTAAAATATAATTTATGGTTTTCATCCAAACAAAGCCCACCTTAATTTACTTCTTTTTATATCTGACGTATGCAACGAAAATCTAGTTTTTAAATAATTTCCAGTCTGATCAACATACATTAAATGGCAAACAGAACATGGAACACAATTTAATAAAAAAATTTAATAAAAATATCATATCAGGCACGTCGGTATTTACATATAAAAATATTTATGTCAAATCTTCAATTATTTACAACATATCAAAATTTTCGATAAAAAAAAGTTGAAAATTCTTGTATTATTGATAACTTGCCCTTTTTCTGGAGCACGGATAGGAACTTTTTATTGATTTATTTGCGCTGAATACGAATCCGCGCATATAAATTGCATATTCAATTTACAACATCCATGTTCCATAAAATTATCGATATTCCATAATTCTTAATTGTCTCGAAAATTTTCTTATGAAAGGCCAATGTTTCTGCTACCATTTAGACAATTAAAAGATCTGCCAAAATCAGTTTAAAAAAAGGGGTTGCTTATATTAAACAAGTGTCGATGTCGTGATCAGTCAGTAACGATTGACGGCCGGAAGTTAAATTTTTTTACAAAAATGTTTATTTTAATAATTAAAAATCGACGTGTTCGAGGTTTTTTAAAAATAATAATCCGTCTCACAGATTTACTCATATTAACTTTTTTCCGCACTTTACGCGCTCATAATATGTATTAAAATTGTGACCATTCGTTTTAATATGACAATCCCTCAGAATATTATCAGATCTGAGACAAATTTTGTAACATAGGAATGCGTCGTGTTTAGTAAATAGCAGTTAATTTATTTATGTTCCTCTAAATTTTGTCCTTCACACAGAAAAGTGATCTCTCGAACGAAGAGAGAATTACTTGGCTGAAGGAGTTGGTAGGTTCGTTTATACGCGAGAGATTATTGACTTCAACAAAGAAATTTTATTTCTTGGAATAATTACTAGATTTAAAAAAGTGGTTACTCAGGTGAGTAAGTAAACAGTCTTCAATGGAGTGTATATTTTTATTCCCGGTAAATATTTTTAGTTACTTAATGTAAGAATTTTAAAGATTTGGCACAAATACGTTTTCTATTGCTAATTAACAAGATAGGTATGTTATATTTACTTACTCGTTCTAAACTGTTGCGTACGGTACATCAAACTATTCCGTGTTGAAACGTTTATTGTATACTATAAATCACAATACACATCCCCAATAAATCACAAGGCACATCCCCTACGGGTACTTCGTTGTTGTTTTGCGTACTAGGTTAGGCGCCTTTACGGCGCCAGCACCACGCGCGGGCGCGCGAACCTTGACAAAATCACGGTGGGCATATTTATTCCAGAGAAAGATATTACTTGAAAGAAGTGAGAATCACTGCAGTTAAATAATTGGTGGGTTTTTATTCAGTAAACAATACTTACTTATATTAAATGTCTTCAATTTTCTTGGATCAAGTAACTACGCACTTGGATGGATTTACTATTACTTCGTTGGAGAAATTAACATTTTTGGGACGTAAAATTCAATTACTTCTTTCAATACAATAACGGTTCTTATAAAGAAAGAATTTATTTGTTGACAGCATTTATCTGAGAAATTATTTTACTTATATTGAGTATGTGGCATTTCTTGTATATACCTAACTGTCTACATCCAAGGAAATATGTATTTGAATCTAGTAGATAAATTCAAGAAATTATGTTTTCTCGTTCCAAATAATCACTATTCTGTGTGTTTATGCGACTATATGAAACAACCAAAAATTCTGAACGTGCATTCTTCGTTTTTGTCTTCGTCTACCGCTTTGAGATCGAGAGAGAACAGCATGTGGGCGAACAAACGTGATGGTTCCACCTCAGGCTATACGAACGAGAAAACTCAAAACATGCCAAGCTGATATTGCATAAGTGCTGGCTCGTTATTCTTTGAAATCCAAACCGGTATTTTCAAATTCTCGATAAACCCCATATAAATAAATATAGCCAGACTAATTTACATTCTTTGTGGACGAGAAAGGTTCTTAATGCACTACTGGAAGAAAAAATGGACCTGCACATATTGAACCCTTAATTTCCACATTTTTCAGAAGACAACGTTAGTTTTTGACCACGTAACAAATTGTTACGGGCCGAGTGAAAAAGATCAGTGGAGGCGTTAAAATCCCCTAGATCCGACTAATATCTTTAGCCAGCGCCGCCGCGTCTGTGGGGTAGAAAGTCTCTCTTCGCAGAGTCTGGAAGAGAAGGGGATATAGAGCAAAATCTCCTTAATACAGTCCCTGGCGTGTTACCGATTTTTTTACTGTTTCCTACCGATCCTCCTGGGAGTCTGGGAGCTACGCTCCGAACAAAAGAGAATCTGGCTTCGCTATCGGACCATAATGTTCTGATGGGAACATCACTGTTTTCCTAACTGATCAATAAGTTGCCCTTTCCTATACTCATAAACTAGACATACTCGATAAAATTGCATAGAGACTTGTGAAGTTTGCGGTTTTTCCACACAAGATAAAAAAGATACAAAGATACACAAAGATACACCGCTTTTAATATACATATTATACACATTGTGATGAGACTTGCACTATTGTTGGGCACAAATCTTTGAATTTTTCAAAGAGAATTTCGAAATAAAAGCCCCAGCAGTAAGCACATACAATTTTCATCAGCACGAAAATTCGTATCAACCTATTTGTTTTCAATTCTTTAAAAAGTTATAAAGGATTAAAATACTAACATTACAGAAACATAAAAAGAAAGGATAATATTAATAATTGAATGGATAATGCAAAAGACCGATAATTTTTTAAGTTTAAAAACTACCGCTCTCTTGTATTATCCATTCTAATTTTTAAATCAATATACGCAGAATTCTCGAATAAATAACACAAGTTTTAGACAAATTTTTATTCAGGATATATACATATTTGAATGTTCCTTTCATAATATATTTGTACACTTAAATAAATAAGTGTGCAATACAATCGCTACCTCTATAAAAATATAACAAGCAGCTTAAAAAATACTTGTTCTTTGAAAAAAATGTATTTCCAATGGCTTAAATCAATCAGCATTTGAAAATATTATAAGCGCCTTTAAAGTAAGTAAAGTATGGAATGGAATCATGGGAAAATTTCTGAGATGTATTGTCATTTTAAAAAATCCTTGACGTCGTCGATTTATAATTATTAAAATACACATTTTTGTGAAAAGTTCAATTTCCGACCGTCAATTGTTACTGAGTTATGACGTCATCGACCTTTGTAAATGCCAACGCAACTTTTTTCATACTTAATTTGGTAGATCATTTAATGTGGAAATAGCATCGGAAACATTATATGGCTTTGCATAAGAAAATTTTTGAGAAAAGGACAATTGAAAATTGAAAAATATGGATAAGTTTAGGGAAAATGGATTTTGTAAATTCGACTTGATATGCCTTTTGGGTTTAAATTAATTGCTCTGAAAACTAATCTAATAAAATAATCTAATTTTTATCGCGCAAGGTTTTCGAAAAAAAAGTGGGGTAAACATGTAAAAGCGCGGTTTTGGTAATTTTTACAAATTTATACCACCTGAACTCATTGTCCTTGAAACCTCAAAATGGTCGCATGGTAATCTACCTTTAAAACAATTAACAGATCTATCAATACCAGGAAAAAAATATGGCGTTCCCATTTAAAGAAAAAGTGTCGGCGACGTCATAAGTAAAAAATAATTGAATTGTTATTTAACATAATATGTAGGGTGAGCCACTTGAATTAATTAATAAGGTTTTATATCTTTGAAAGTACGCGCTATCATTAACATACGAATCGTAAAAATCAGCTCAGCCTTAATTTTGAAGCGTAGTAGATTTAGTGCTCAATATTTATTATTTTAATGCACATATCTATTTAAATAATGCACGCTTAAATCACACCCTTATATTTTTAGGAAAAGAAAAAAAATAGATAATGTGTATTTTTATTTATAGCAGGTGAAGGGTACGCATGTGCCAAGGCATTGTAGATATTTTGCTAAACGTTTTTTAATGTCCTTAAGAAAAATCTTTGCAGGGAAATTCCTTTTGAAATGACATCGTCATCACTGTCTTCAGTATTTGTGCATCACCCTGTAGTTTTATATTTTAAGAATTACATGAATACAATAAAATGAAAATAATTATCTAAAAACCGTTGACAACTTCACCATAAAATCTTAGCAAGTAATAATAATGTTGACAATAATCACCGGCAAATACAAAATTTTCAACGGATTTGTAACACTGAATACCACCCATCGGAATTTGTTTACGATAGAGTGAACGAAAACACGCGGCCGCTGCGCAATTCATGGTGCAGTGAGGAGGATATTGAAGGCCTCGCGGTGTTTGGCGCTTGTTAGTATTATTTCGCAACGTACTAGGTAGTCCCTGCGCCATAAACGCACTACAATGCAACGAAAACGTGTTCCGAGCATAGGAATAAGGCACGGACCGCGTAGTAAACAGTGTGATATAACCAGGCTATTCCTGTCTCCGTCTTACCAATACATGTTTACTCCCAAATGTATCCCAACGAGCCCCAATGTATCCGTAGTTGCGCCAATTTATAAAGATAACAGGCAGGCCAGCGTCAACAGGCTATTTATTGAACAGATTAATTCTATCGCCACTATTTTGCGCAATCAACCGCAAAGTGTTTACTAATTTAATACATGGTGACATTTATAAGTTTACTATGATTCACTCGGCTTGATAACTACTTGATAATTATACACACAGATTAAATTGTGTTAGAAAATAACTGACCATATTATAAAGGAGCTCCTACACGCAGTATCAACGTCTCGCCAACGTTGGTGATGTGACACGCTGCGCGTAGTGCGCGCATTCACTTCGCGAACACGTTGGTATTGGGCGCAAGGTATTTCTGTGTATCGTAGAAGGCTCGTAGCGTCCCGTAGAGAATTAAAAATGAACAGGGAAGACGATATCATTGCTGTTGCCGCAGCTCCCATTATTTTAAGCAGTGCATTGTTGCTTAGAATTAAAAAATGGGACCCTAGAAAGAGGACACTGTTTAATAAGCTTGTTAAATTAAGTTTTTCAGTCATTATTTATACAGTACGTTCGAGATTATTAAATACATTAAGGAATATAAATATACAGTAATACAGGAAACAAAATTATTTAGTGTTTATATTTGCCACGTGACATTAAAAAAAATCTCCATTTTTTATTTTCTTTATGTTTCAAGCAACAAATGCGGAATAAGATGGGATAAGATCTGATACACTGAGTGGTCTATATTTTTATGCAGGGCCCTGTTAATTTGTGTCGTTTCTTTATATAAATATTTAATTTCAGTCAAATCGATGAATTCATAATTTTGATTATAATATAATTTATATAATAAAACTGAAATTATTTATAATAAGATACAAAGAAAAATTGAGAACCCTTACATACACGGAGTTTTAATTATTAAAACTATTCTATAAATTGTTAATTAATAAATAGTTAATTGTTGTTAATTATACAAATGTAACTTTGTTTGATTGTAGTCAAGATTGTAGGGAAGAGGATTGACCGCAGTCCTTGGACCCCCCCTATACCGTATGACTCCCCATCGTGTGTAGATTCATATCCCGCTTCCCTTCAACCCCCTCCCTCACCTTTCCCACCCCACCCTAGCGAATAAAGTTGACCACAATCCTAGAACCTAAATACCGTATGCCTCACCATTGTGTGCGAATTCATTTTTAAAATTTTAATGATGACGTCAATTCTGGAAAAACCGAAAGTCATACTAACCTCAAGACCATCCTATAAATTGGCATTTTCTGTCTATTAACACAACGTTCATTCCTTCGGCGTCATAAACACAACAAAATAAACAAACGTACCTATGCCGTGGGTCACCCGTTATAACGACTTCAATATTGTCTTCAGAATATTATTTTATTGCTTGTTAATTTATTGTAACTGTAAGGTTAACATAATGCTTATAAGAACCATAATTATTGTGAATAAATTTACAAAATATTAAAAAAAGTTTTCATGTTTTTACATTTGGGCAATCAGGCATTTGGGCAAATAATAAATCATAATTTTCCTTAAAGTACGTACAAGCATAAATAAGGCAGTATATATGATAAAACATAGATAGATAACTAAACTTTTCATCGGTAGTACGTACAATGCTAAAACAGAATGAAATAAAGCGGACAAGGTCGACATATTGGCGATGTGCATTGGCACAGTTGGGTCCCGCTACGCGAAGCACTCCGATGGCCAATGATGGCCCCTATTGGCACTGCGTGTGGGAACACCTTAATGCAGTATATGTGATAAAACATAGATAGATAACTAAACTTTTCATCGGTAGTACGTACAATGCTAAAACAGTATAAAATAAAGCGTACAAGGTCGACATATTGGCGGTGCATTGGCACAGTTGGCTCTCGCTACGCGAAGCACTCCGAGGGCCAATGTTGGTCCCCGTTGGCACTGCGTGTGGGAGCACCTGTACAATGACATGATTCATTATCATCGGAAATGATGTGTGCTAACTTCCTAATTTATTGTTCCAAACATGAATAAAATCGGTTTAGAAGAGCATTCGTTATACAAAATCGTTCTTGACAAGTGAACTTTAAAGCCGTATGACACCGAATTGAAATGGAATTGCACAAAGTTGGGTTATATCATCGCCCCAAAATATTCGAACAATATTTAATGTAATATGAGACATTAATGTAATATGAGACAGTGTTTTTCTGGCCTGAAGACTTCTTCAAAAAAAAATGCTAGTATTGATGCATATCAGAATAAATATTGATATTATTATTGATATTAAATTATGTTAGTCGAATAAAATCGCATTTGCATCAAAAACCGTTTGACGGTGTGGAAACATACGGGCGACCGAAATTTATGCAAAAATGCACATTATTATGTAAATTAACAAGCAAGTTGATTTCGGCTATTTGATAAACTAACTACGTTGTTATAAAAAATAAATAGGCCCATACATTATAGAAAATTACATAAGGGGCCTTGGATTCCGTCGGCAACAACACCGAAAGACAATAGGAATTTTTTCATCAAATGTATTCGTCGATAAACAAAGAGGTTGCCGGTTTTCTGGGGACAGACACTTGTTTATTATCTTATTATAATTGCGAGTCTGTGATCACATGTGTTCAGTATCGTTTACAGTATCGTATTTTTAATCCAGACACACTACATGTAATAAAAATATGAACCGCATAACAAACAGTGGCTCTGACGTCCGTTGTTTGCGCTTTTGTTATAGCTACTGGGATACTACTCGGGAGTACTCGAATCGCATAAATCTTGTACTTTAGACAAGCGAGCACAAGAAAATTAAGGCCGCTATTGCGTGCTCAACCATCATATATGATCTTATTTATCACAATTCGAGAGAAGAAGAATAACTAACATTATTTACACTGATAATTTGCGCTTCAATTAATGACCAGAGCGAAGAGAAACTCACAATATTCAAGTATGATAATGAGTCTTCAGTGAATTTAGTTCAATCGAAAAAGAGGTATTTATTATTATTATTATTTGATTATTATTTGACAATATAGAAATGCTTGATGTTCGCTTAAGCCTATTACAAAGCTGCAAATATGCAATGTATTTCCTTGGGCAGGAGAAGCAATTTGGCCACAACAATGCCCAGCATTCCCAGACTGAGTACTACGGTTATTATGCGAAATTCCTTTGCGAATTGCCGTGCGGACCACAAATACAATTACACATTACCGATTCCAAAATCATTAGAAGGTACCATACATTAGATACAAAATGGTCAATATTAAATAAGTGCATTAAAATTATCAACTTTATATGAGGCGTTTATTTGCAAAAGTCTGTAATCGCCAAAATTAAAAAAATTCGTTTTTCTTGCAAAGTTACATATTATTTAATGAGGCATCGATTGCTTTTGTCAGAATTTTTAGATACAACCTATTTATTACCTAAAGTTTGATGCTAAAGTGTAAGTTATTTGCAAAACTCTCTGTTTGCTTTGAACGTTCATCTGCAAAACTGGCTGTCTACAGCTCAACCAATAGCTTGGTGCTCTAGCGTTCACAGAGCAAACAGGTGTTTTTTTTTTGTTTCACGCAGGAAAATAAATTCGTTTCAATCTAAACATCAATGTTCTAGTGCGTTGTGTTGTTTAACGGCAGTTTTGTTGTTGCGATTTGTTAGCATGGATGAGATAAATACTCAATGTGAAATTTTACCCTGTCCGAAAGGAAAAGGACGCAAGAAAGAGCGACAACCAGAAAACTACTCTAGGAATGAAGTAAAACAAGTATTGTTTTTTGGAACAGTACTTTATTGTTGGTAACGTGTATAAAGTTCAACACAATCGATTTCGGTTCTTGGTCAGAACCATCCTCAGGTGTCACGTCAAACAATTAAGCAGTATAGAACAAATCAGGCGCTTCCAGAATTCGATAGAGACTCATTCTCATAATGAGAAGTTCTTAGCACGAGAAAACAGCACGATGCGGTGTTTGTCAAAACATAATGAAAGTACATTATGAGAACATTCATTTGACACTTTACGGTTTTTGATTTAACGATTTGGTATGTTAAATCAAAAACCTCACATTTTTAAAATATGGTCATAACTTCTTTATTTGTGGTCCTATCAACAAACCCTTTTGACGTAGGTACGTAGGACGTAGGACACACCCGGGTGTTACCAAAACTATGAAAAATTCTTAAGAGTAAAGTAGAGTAAACCTTTATGTTCAACGCTATGCAAAAATGTTATTTAAAAGAGAATTTCGAAATATTAGAGGTCATCAAAAACAAAATTATAGTAACCTTGTCCATTACATATACCGGGTGTTTTCATTAACACTTACAAAGATATGAGAAAATATTATTTGAAACCAGTACTTAGAAATTAGGGATAATTACATTCTAATATGTACAATCCAGAAGTTTTTAACCAAGTGTAACCAAGTGCTAAGAAGATATCTTCTTAGCACTTGGTTTGATATTTAGTCCTGAAGATGCCTCTTGCAACAGAGCGCGAAACGTCGACTACTTCAAAGTCCTCAACGCGGTTTCCACCCCGGAAATCAATATATCAATAATAAATCATATTTATTAGTTAGTAACAAATATGATGTCAATAAAGCCAGGAATAATTGCTATAACCTCTTTTAAAATTATTTAAATAAAAGTGTTTTTGTAGTTGTTTTTAATTTGGGATTTTTGATATAATTTTTTCGGTTTTGTTGCTATAGCAACCAACATAGCCTTTTTCAAATAGACTCAGTAAACATACATTTTTTCTGTTAAGTTTACTAGATAATTATTTTCTCAATTCAACGGTGTTGTTTCATGGCCGTACATAAGAAAATGTTTGAGGAAAGCTCAATTGAAAATCGGAAAATATTTATGACACTGGCGAACTTGGATTTTGTTAGTATATATAAATAGTTTTCTATAGATTTCTTTGTGCTGAATACGAATTCGAACTAAAAACTTTTCCTCGCGTGAAGAACTCGCAGACATTTACAAAAAAAACTTGTGGTCCCAAGTTTAAAGTTTAGTTTATTTACATTTTGACTATAACTTTTTCGAAAACCCTACGTACTGGATTCCGGATTTTCACTGGATTTTCAGCTGAATATCAGAAAATATGGTTTTATAAAAAGATAACCAAATAAAATTTGTTTATACACTGCATAAGGTTAATATAGATGCATATAAGATACAATATAAATGTGTATCGAACCACGCCCATTTCTATTATTTTTTTATTTCTGTTTACTTATACTTTTGCGTTTAAATAATTTTGTAGACAATATTTCACTCATCGTTAATTTAATCATAGAGTTTTGTTTCTCGGGTTACCAACAATTAATTACAACAATTTGAATATACGTATATTTTCCATCTTTATGGAAAATATATTCTCTACATATTTATATTATTTCCCCATTTTATAGTATTCATCTGCATCTGCAAACAATTTCACAACCTGTCAACCTATTTTAGGTATCCATTATTGTTATTGTTTTATTTTTGTAGGCACCAGTAAAAATCCGTCGTTGTGGTTGCGTAACCCCCCAAGAGATTAGAATCGGAACCGCACCGGGTAGACAATAAGGAATTTATTCCCCTCCTCGTTGGAGGGAAAAAGAAAATCGATGGAAGAAACCCTGCACGCTGTACCGTGACCTAGCCAACGTTCACTCAACGCAGAAATATTTTTAGCCACCGCATAAGCCCTTACGAAACACACAATACAGGTAAATATCGCAGTACTACAAACAGACCAATTAAAACACCTATGGCGTAAAATGCACGCTGAGAAAAAATATGAGATTTTGACGACGTTCCGGACTTCAGAAGCTGGGAAGGTCAAGGGCAAACGTGGGTCTATTTACATCGTTTATAAATAGAATGCCATAATCTAGAGTAGGATCACTGTGTAATTTAGATAATAGCTCACGGGTGTATATATAGGTACCACCGGTGTTTTTTTTTTGTAAAGCCGGTTTTTGGAGGAACAATAAATAAATATTGACGTCTCCGGATCGTTAGTACATACCAGAATTTTTCGGATGATAATTTATGTAGTGGTTTTAAAATTCCTCAAATTCGTTTTATAACATTCTTTAAATTTAAATGAAAATAACTTACCGAACCCTTTCGGCGAATTCGAATTTGCTCTTCTTCTTGGAATGCGCGTGGATCGGTGATACGCTTGGTTCGCTGGCTGTAGCTGGTGGAGACGAGGAGCCAGTGCTGGACGAAAGACTCCCAGCTCGTCCACGGCTTTCGGTGGGTCCTATGGGGACCACGGGGACACCATGATGTGCAGAAATTGCTAGAGATGGTCGCGAGTTGCGATTGCGGCGTTTCTTCTTCTTGGATGTTTCGATTTCCTCGACGCGGCCGAAGATATTCGAAGTCGGCGGTGGAGGCATCCAGTCTAGATCTTTCTTCAGATGCCCGCGACCGCATTTGCAGCCGCAAGCCTTAAAGGCGAGATCGTAGCCTTTCTTGGTCCAGAGATTCTGATGACGTTGCCTTTCGGACCAAGAACGTGCCCTCCCGCACGTCTTCAGATAAGCCAGCACGGATTGTTCCCATTGCTCGAAGCACTCGCGATGCATGAACCTCCCCATGGTGCAGTTATCATTGTTGCAGGTCACCCTTACAGTATCCCGAAGATCATCGAGCGAGATAAGCATGGGATCGTTGTTGTTATTCGGGGATAACTGCTGTTGCTGGGCCCTAAGGCATTCCCCGCTTGGTACGCAACACCTCGTCAGGCCCAGATCTTCGTCCATTGCGGAGGTGCCGAGGAGCACCTGCCCGTGATGGCGCCTAGGGGCCATCGGTGGATACAGTTCACCAATTTTTGAAAGAATCGCGAACGTTTTAATAGAAAATAACTCGTCGAGAAGATTGTAGTCGAGCTTTTGACCTTGATGAGCGCACGTCTTCAAACCGGCTCAAACGCAAGCCTACTGCAGTCCTGCCGGTGCACGCACTTCTCTCGCGGGCGAAAGTTTGTATGTGTATTGGTGAGTGTGTGTGTGTGAGTGAAGCGGTTCTAGAGTGGAGGGGGGTGTGCCGAAGCGGTGAACGCGCGAAAGCGAAAGGTAGGGGCCGCGGAACCCCGATGGTGGGGCGCTAGCGGCGTGCTAGCAGACGGGAGCTGAGCTTCGCGGACCCGGTGGCGGGCGATTTTCGCTTTTCACTTTCGGTTTCGGCGAGCGACGCAGGCGCCGCCACCCGCGTCTCTAGGCACACGCACCGATTCACTCTCGTCTACGTCGTCGGCCCTGACCGACGACGACGCCGTGCGGAGCGGCACCAGCCTGTATAGGTTCGATGCAACTACCTCCAAGGTTCGCAATGACTTCCTCGGCTAATTTCCCATACGGTACCGTTTGAATTATCGGCATAGGATCACTAGATCGCACGCTATTCTCATTAAAACCTTCAAACTCCCCCGGAAAAATGATTTTGGAACAAAATTAACATAAAAGATGCTGTAGACATTATTGGCCAAAACATACGAACGTTGGTCCTTACAATGAATGATTTGAAGATATTAGGGTTTGTGGTTTGTGTTTTTTAAACCGGTTGTTTGTGACATTTGAAAAAAAAACAGTTTAGATGCTAGGTCTAATTATGTAAAAATAATGCATTATATTATTAAAAATATTACCATTTTGACTTGAATAAGATATTACCTATTAATAAAATCTGAAAACTTGAAAATTGTGATGCGACAGAGCCGGACTTTTATATTTTCGAAACATGAAAGACATGAAACTTTTTATCTTCAAATTTTGACAAATTTAAAAATAATGTTTATATATTTTCAGCCACAATTTGTCTAAGCTTTCAAAATTTTACGAATTTTAGTATCCTGTTAGTAATGTAAGTTGTAATTCTGTTGTATTTGTAGGTTTATCATTTTCCATTTGGACAAAATACGCTGTACATTGTTTCAAATCTGCGTCTCTATTTTGGGGATAAGTAAAAATAAATCAATAAAAATATTATAAACATTTAAACTTTAGTGCTCTGTGCCAGGATAGAAAACTTAAGTATTTTTTGCTCAACCGTATTGCCTATTTATTTTATATTGTATTATTCTTTTAAATTGTTTTATAATTTTACAACACTGGTGTAGACTCTTTCTTTAATTTCTACTACCATTAATTTCTAGTACCTACTATCTTCAATGTATTGTTTCAAATTAATAGAATTAATTAATAGAATTCTAGTACCTACTATCTTCAATGTATTGTTTCAAATTAATAGAATTAACAGAACGTCCACTTTGCTTTTGATATTTTGATTTTAATATTTTCAAATATTATGAAACAGAAGTTGCAAGGCACTAGGGATGTTCTGAAAAGGAAAATAAGAGATGACATGAAGATGAATATGACATGTCTTAAGCGGAATAAAACTTTTAACCGGGACATAATACCAAACCGACTGGGACTCAGGGTTGTTATGTTTTAAAACTTTTGTTTTAAAACATTGTTTTAAACATGTTTTAAAACTAATATTTTGTTTTAAATCATTTTTTTTAAACATGTTTAAAACAGTTTGCTTTAAATGTATAAAACACTTTTTTTTTAAATTGTTTTAAACATGTTTTAAAAGAAATATTTTGTTTTAAAGTATTTTATTTTCAACTTGTTTAATATTTAATCAGAGTTGTATGCTGGCCTTCAAGATTTTTATGCATGGATCAATTAAAATATGAAAAAAATATTTAAATATTGTATTTATTAATAAAAAAAAGTTTTTTATAAAATATAATAATAAATTCAGTGATAGCATGTAACTACAATAAACAAAAACTTTTATAATAACATAATAACATACCGGGTGACCCACGCCATAGGTACTTCCGTTTATTTTATTTTTTATAAGACTGGACGAATGAAATTTGGGAAAGTGTTGATAGACAAAAAAATTCCATTATTTGGGATGATACTCTTGAGGTTAATATTTACTTCCGGTTACTTCCGGTTTTTCCGTAAATGACGTCATCATTGAAATTTTAAATGGCACCCCATATTCTTTGTGTGTTATATTCTATGACAGGATGACATTCTGAACACAAAAATATGTCGATCGTCGATTTTTATCACGAACGCAACGCAGTTTACAAAATAACTTTGTGTGTGTGTTAACCTTGGTGGCTATGAATTGGTGAAAATAGTCAAAAATTGTCAAATAAGCACTAACTAAATCGATTTTGGCCGACATTGCATTACTGGCGCCCTCTAGCGTGACAACAAAAAATCATTCACACAACAGATTTAATTCCACTGAGAACTGACGTATGAAAAAAACGCCGATGAAAATGTCTACAAACAAAACAATTGCGTGATTTAAAACATATTTAAAACAATTTTTATTCCTTATTTAAAACATGTTTTTTTTGGTGATTTAAAACATGTCATTTTTCATGTTTAAAATATGAAATGTTTAAAACAAAATGTTTAAAACATGAAAAATGTTTAAGACAAAATGTTTAAAACATGTTTTTTTTTGCGAAGTGTTTAAAAACATTGTTTCGTGTTTAAAAACATCATTTTATAAAAAAAATATGTTTGTTTTGTTCGCAATAAAAAAAAACGTTTTTTTATAACAACCCTGCTGGGACTCCAGGACCGGTATCTCAAACCGGAACTGCCCCGGTCCAATTGCGAAAATGTCAGAATTTTTATTTAACCTACACGCGGAATTAGAACCAAAATATGTAGAACAAGTCTATGATATAAAAGTATTTATTTCATTTACATGAGACATCACAAGCTGTCAACTAGGAAGAGTACGAATACATATTTTAAATATCATCTAAAATACGGTACAATAATTATATTGTAAAAAATTGCATGAAAAGTACTGTTCTCTACAGGTTATGGCAAGACTTGTAAGACTGGCCCTTAAAAGAACAAGTTGTGACGTGTGACGTCATATGTCAACTTGTTCTTTATGCCAAATGATACAAAATACAGATTCTGTTGAAAACAAAAAATTGAATTTGAAGAACCTGATGAAATAATAGTTCCACGAATATTTTAGTGTTGGAGACAACCAATAAAATCCAATGATCTTATATAGGCTTATTGTCAAATGCTCTGAGAATAATAAAAGCAAATTGAGTAGCCAGTCGGCGATAGTTTACCTGTTCATTAATTTTGTGTCTAAAATAACAACAATATTATTACATAACATTTTTACATTGGAATTTTAGATCAACTTTTCATCACTTTTCATCAAGTGAATAAAGGAAGTGCTCCCAAAAATATCGAAATGTTTTATTATTATATTAGCATTGCAATCTTCTATTGCATTTGGCGGTACTGAAGTCAACAGTTTCCGAACGTGCGGTTGTCGCGGTTTTTGCATTTCTCGAAAAATGACATACAGAGAAGAAACCCAAAAATGGCCTGTAGCATGTAGTGAATTAATAATTAAGAATCAGTAATTCCGACATAATAAAATTAAATAGACCACGGCGGTTATGTACATAACAGCCGGATCGCAATAACAATGAAATATTTATTATTTTCTACAGAGAGTGCTCGTTTAAAAATGCACATAAACAGAGATAAGATAGCGATCATTTAAGACCCGAGCAGAGCAAATGCTATCTCTAAAGTACGTAAACACATAACAACTGGGTTATTTTTACACGTTAGATAATTTTTTATGTATTGTCACATTCAATCCGAGAAAGATGATGACAACGGCGACCACAGTAACATACCCATATAATATCCACATTATTACCAACTCCAGATAAGTTATCACACATTTACTTTGCATGTTTACGGGATTATCTCGTGATAGCTTTAAATATCTAACCACCTTTATGTACATTACGTTTTCTTAGCAGTCACGTTTTACATCAATACGTTTGAACGTCCTCTTCAAACAAAAAAAATTCTATTTACAATTAGTCGTAACTTGCGCATGACTTACGACTAATTGGAAATATTGATTTTAATAACACTTGGTTACAAGAAATTATGTCCTTCACTTAGAACGCTTTTGCAAAGTTTTTGGGGTTATGCAAGCACAAACATATTGAAAATTTATATGAAGCGTTTATTTGCAAAAGTCTCTAATCGCCAAAAATTCATTTTCTTAGCAAAGTTACATAATTATTTAATGAGGCATCGATTGCTTTTGTCAGAATTTTTAGATACAACCTATTTATTACCTAAAGTTTGCTGCTAAAGTGTAAGTTATTTGCAAAACTCTCTGTTTGCTTTGAACGTTCATCTGCAAAACTGGCTGTCTACAGCTCAACCAATAGCTTGGTGCTCTAGTGTTCACAGAGCAAACAGGTGTTTTTTTTTGTTTCACGCAGGAAAATAAATTCGTCTCAGTCTAAACATCAATGTTCTAGTGCGTTGTGATTTTTATCGGCAGTTTTGTTGTTGCGATTTGTTAGCATGGATGAGATAAATACTCAATGTGAAATTTTACCCTGTCCGAAAGGAAAAGGACGCAAGAAAGAGCGACAACCACAAAACTACTCTAGGAATGTTAAAAAAAAGGCTGTGCATCTTTTATAAACTAGCAAATTTTAGGACATACCAAATTAATGAAAGTAGGAATTACTTTTGTATCTATAGGATACAAAAGTAATTCCTACTTCCGTCACAAGAATTAACTTCTTCGCCGACGGCTGCGGTGGTCAAAATAAAAACACTGCAATGATGACAATGTTAGCGTACTGGCTTCTTAATGAATCACCACCAAACATTAAAAAAATTGAGATCACATTTCCAATCGTAGGACATTCCTTTATCCCTCCTGATCGAGTTTTTGGGTTATAGAGAGAGAAATTTAAAAAAAAACTCCTGTTATTGTATAATCGAGCCACTATGATGACATCATAAGTAGATACGCCACAGTCACAAGAATTGGCATTGACTGGAAGGTAGATGACTGGAAGAATGAAGCAAGGAAAAATGTAAATCTTCCTGGAGCCTGGCATTTCAAATTTAGCCAGGCAAAATGTTTCATTTATTACAAAAAAGAGGATATACTGTCTTAATACAGGGCGAGATTAATTACGCCAGTAACGTTGGAACAGCTAAGGAATTTGTAATAAAAATTGTTCAATTTCATCGATTCAACCATGCGAGATACTACTAGGCAAAGAGCTTAAAGGCGACAAAAAATCTATTATTGGTTTGCTGGTTAATCATTATGGTGGAAATTGGCGAAAATGACATTTAATCCTTTCATTGCTTTTTCAAAGTTTGGTTGGCATATAAATAAAAGGTTCTTTAAGTTTTTTTAAGTTTCTTTTTATTTGAAAATCTTTTTTTGAATACTAATTACAGATTACTTACTGTATAATGATCATTCAATAAAAATTCAATAACTTTCTTTAATGATTTATTTTTATTATTTGCAAAACTCTCTCTTTGCACCAAAATCTTATTTTGTTCTCAAAATCTGTGATACTTTCAGGTTTAGAATCATTCAATTTATTATAAGTGCCTGGTAAACTACAGCAGCCAAAATAAAATAATACGAAACAATATTTATGTTGCTCCTGAAAAGTAAACCAAGTAGCAAAGAGGAAGTTTTGCTAATAACGGCCTCATATGTACTCTATATTTGAGCATTAATAATATACGTTGCTACAATTTAAAGTGCAATTCGTAGCCTAAATATGCTCGCCGTTCAGGTGGCTTGCTCTCAAAATGTCAACTGCTTCTTGCAGAATCAGACTGCTACTTTTATGAACTGGATAGGATGAAAGAGGCGCAAAGACGTGTTGCTTGTTATGTAACGTATGTTACGTAAGTATGGGATCGACGTGTGGTCCAAATAATTTACCATCCAAACGAAACCAGCAGGTATTTACGTGCGGTAAACACACGTTCGGAGCAAACAAAGTTGACCGATGAGGACACAGAGAAGACCGGGCACGGAGACCCACATTCACCAAACTGGTTTGCTGTATTCGTTGATCCATTTTTTTCAATCAAGGCGAAAAAGTTGTAACGACCATTGCAAAAGATCAATTATATTTATTAACGCGTATCGATTTTTAAATATAGCGTTGAGAAAACGCCGAAAGTAGATCTCAATTTATTCACGATATGTATTGGCAAGGACAACAAAATATCACGTTGTTTTGATCTAAGCTTGTATAAACAAAGGAAACGTACAGCCAACTAACAACAAATCAGAGTAACTACAGTAAACTGAATCATTGCCAAACGTAATTAATAATACGTATTTAATAGAATACAGCGTTGGTAAATCCTCTGAAAAATGTGAATGCCGGACATATAGGACCGTCTAGAGGATTTAGGGCCCCGAAAAATATTGCGGGGTACCAAAAATGTTTTATCAATAAAGTGTAAATAGTATTTGAATTATTTCAAATGTTTTATGCTATTGAATTAATTATTTTTGAACGGCTATTTAGACATAATAGTATATTATTATACAAGTTTTATAAGACGTCAAATTGGCGCACGAGTTGTTTTGGGCACGACGAGCGTAGCGAGGAGTGCCCAAACGGAACGAGTGCACCATACGTCTTATAAAACGAGTGTAATATACTATTTTTTCTACTTTGCGTCATTAATTTTATATAAGTTTAGAAATTGTGGTTACTATATCGCGCTAAATTAGAATCTAGGGTATTTTGCGGGTACCACGTGGCAGCACTGTAGTAACTGTCAACTTCGTTAAGGATGATATCGATGAGATAAAATCATGACAAAATCTAATTGTGAATAATTTTACTCTACTTTAGCCTACAAGTTTGAATAAATATTCAGCGAGGTCGCAACGATGATCATAATGGAGCTTGGGGCAACACTTTTAACCCTACTGTGATAAATACATGAAACTTAACCTAAAAAGTTAACTTTAAAATAGTGGTTTCATAAGTATAATAATCAGAATAGAAGTGTTTGGCGGTGACTGATTAGTTACTTCGAAGAACAAGAACTTACTAAAGAATTGTTATAACGCTTAACGTTTAATAGCGGTGTCTACCTAATTCCGCTACGTAGCCGTTGCGGCTTATATATTTACAAGCACTTATAATTGAAACCCAATTCTAATTTCGGCAAAGTAGTTTATTAGAATAAATTATACTTAGTAAAATTACATGTGATGGAGGTAATACAAATACGTTGCACACAACCAGAACTAAGACGAAGTCGAAAGCGACGGACAAAAACGAATATGAATTGAACCGAGCATCCAAGCGTCCAAAATATTACCGAAAACTTATACGTTACATAAACTAAGAAATCCTCTACACTTTAAATGTACTATAGCTTCGTACGTGTATGCTGATAAACCATTTATTGCGCATATACAATCTCGCAGCAGTAATTAAAATCGTTCGCATCTACGATGTAGGTTTGATCTTCGCATAATACCTTATTAAAGTAAATGTGGTCCTTGAATTATATCTGAAAAGGGGATTTGATGTTTAGTTGAAAAGAATGATAACGATCACTTACTAGAGTCGTAAAACATCACCGTAAACGTCATGCTGGCGTATTTTGATGAACACAGCAAAACTAAGAAAGCCCCAATCCTTTGGCCATACTATAGCAGGCTACACCCATGTTTAAATATGTATAGAATATTGATATTTCGCAGTTTATGCGATTGCAAGCGATTAAGAAGATGCAGTGTGTGGTTATGTTGGATTATGTATTGTACATTTGACATATGGCAGTTGATATCATTGTGTACCAATCAGACAAAAATGTTACTGTTTTCGGTATTACAATGTGTTAATTGTAACACTGAAAACAGTGTTACAATGTGTGCATTGTGAATGCAAAGTAGAAAAATCTAATTTATTTATTTAAATTTGATTATTTTGCTGCACTGGTAGAAATATTGTGTCAAATAAATCGTTGTTTGATGCAAAAATATATTTATTTGCTACAAAGAATGTTTGTTGGAGTCAAAGAAATATTACTTTACTCCACACAAATATTCTTTGACTCAAATAAACATTCCTTGTAGCAAATAAATATGTTTTTGGTTCTATTCGATTTATTTGCTTTTAAGCCATTGGTTATTGGTAACAGTGGTATCTACAGTCATGGAAAGATGTATGTAAGAATATTTCAGAACTGCAATATTGACATTTTAACAGTCGAAGTTAAAAAAAGTTAAATTTGCTTAAAATTTGTATATACGATGATTTATTTATTACTTTATTACTTGTATTTATTACTGGATCTTTAACTTCAAAGATATGTATTGAAGTGTGTTTAAATTAATAAACACGTATTATGCATATATTTAGTTTACAATAATGCACGTTTCAAGTATCTGACAACTGAAAATAATGACAATTATATCACTAGTTTAAAAAATATAACAATGTTTAGTTATTAATTTAATTTGTACTTTGTTGTATTTATATTGGAGCTTGTGGGAAATTTATCAAACTTTGCTGGAATATTAATATGCTATAATTAGTAGTGTTGAAAACTTTAGGTTTTTCAAATCATTAAAAAGTTACAGCAGTTTGAAATATTAACAAATACGTGTTATAAACTTTTTACTCGGAATGACAATTACCTTCTAGAAAGAAAATGCACTAAAAGATTTCATATGGATGTTTTTGGTTGATTTGTTAATTCAAGTTATTTTCATTATTTTTAATATTTTGACTTACATTTAGTTACTTTTTATTGTTGCAATAAATATTCATTACGTTATTTTTTCGGTTTTGCATTGTTCGATGCGCATTTTATTTTATTTTTCTTTGTTTTGTTAATATTTCAAACGGCTGTTACTTTGAATTGAAAACAAAACAACGAAATCCACATAGAACATTTTAGTTAGAATGACATTTGTGACCGGCTTCGAAGAAGGAGTCTTACAGCTAAATTATCGATTTTGGGGTCTTTAACATGCAATTTGTCCCAAATAAATCGGACAAAATTTAGTGAAGTTAGATAGAGGATTCCACAAAACTATATTTTCGCGGGAGGAATCCATATTGAAGGGTACTGTTTGCGTACATCGTTGTCACATGGTGTGATGTGTATTTTCATTTTCCTTATTTAAAGTAAAATACGCATGAATAATTTCTCGACTGCAAAATATCAATAAGAAATCAACTTAATAAAATATTTTCAAACAGACATGTGCGTTCTAGATATACAATTGAAAACATTATACTCGAGAAAAATCGTTCAAGTTTGCGAAACGCAGAAAAAACGTTCGGTTCATAGCTGGAGAATTTCTTCGGCCTCGAATTTAATTTTAATTTCTTTTCTGAGACACCTAAATAACGTCGAATAACGTTGTAAATGCAGCACAGAAAAATACATTCTTATGCCCACAAAAAATTGTTTTCGAGCACTACGCCATATTACCAACGAAATATTATCGTGGTAAGTTTTAGACTACATATGTATGACTGGAATAAGCAATAATAATTTATGTTGTTAATTCAAAATGATGTATACCAATAAAATATGATCTTGAAAAGCGAATACACTTTAAACCTAGTTGTAAAAATTATCATCAATGTTCAAAATACAACATATCTTTTTAAACATTTTTACACTTTTTATTGATATTTATTGATTCTCCAGTAACTCAAGAATCGTACAAACTTATTTTTACAGTTTATTTTTTAAATGGCTAAACCTAAAATCAACAAATTGTGAACATTCATAAACTTTTCAGAAATGGCCTGCCATTTTCGGGTTTCTTCACTTTTCACTGTTTAATACCACCGATATTATAGTATGCAACTGCAGTAAAGAAACTTAGAAATATAAACGGCGATATCACCACACAGTGACAAGTCGTAATACTAAGATACCTTTCTCAAAAAAATAATAGATCATATACTACTAAATTATAAATTTTTAAGTTTCAGAGGTTTCAGTTTGCAGAAATCTTATAATTTTGTAGTGCATAAACAGCCGCGGAACATGTGAAGTCAGAGCACTTGACTTGATTAGCAACGTGAATTGTGCCCTAAAACATACTCAAACACACCTCAAAGATGTTCATAACTCTGAAATGACTTAACGGAAAAAATCAAATAAACTGCGTAATACTCCTGAAACATTTCTATATAACATGTATAACTATCAAAACTGTCTGCTCTTAGGTTTAAACTTTACCGTGAGACTTGTGAAAAATCGTACCCGATTTTTACAAACTTGTTTACAACCAGTATTACATATGAACATAAGAAAACATAAATTCTAATCAATAGACAATATTTTTTAGAATTGCCCATAAGCCTGAAATAAAAAGTTTTTGAAAATTAAAAAATAATAATAATAACACGAATAATAATAAATAAAACAGAATAAACTTTACAACACATTTCATTCTACAAATTCCAAAAATATATAATCTGCTTAAGTATAAAAAGCAAAAGTAGTGAGATTATTGTCGGATAGCGATGTCTAGGCGAGATCACTACAGTACGACTAGCATAGCCAATCTCCTAAATAAATACACCGAAAATAGACTGTAAATATTATAGTTGTTATCTCTAAAGTAGTACAATTTTCTAAATATAGCATACGTAACAATTTTCTTCACGTCAAAAAATGGTTAAGGTATTAAACAACAGTACACACAGCGAAGTATATTCTCAAAACGTGAGAAAATTATTTACTTGCGGTTATTGCTTTAGATGAAAGTTAATATTTACTTGGCTTGAAACAATTTCTTTCATTTAAGAATTCCTTGTTCTCACAATTCAAGAATATCCCAATCTCAGAGTTATTAGTTTCGGTTAAGTATATAATTTTCAAACCAAGTAGTTTAAATTCTCAATTCAAGAAGTTGATCAATATCGTGAATCAAGTAAGCCATTGCTTGCAACGCGGTTGCGCATTTACACTCAAACGTGCACGAACGTTGCCGAGATTTAAGATTTTTCGCATCGGCCTTTGCCTTCAGTTAGTTGGGGTCTGCTATGGCGTCGTGTTCGCTGACTACCGAGTATTGTCCGGGAAGAGTTCAATATGTTAGTACTAATTTTGTAGGTACTGTACGCAATAACTACGCGATCTATAATATTATGAAAGTATATAGTTTTAATTTTGCGTGAATAGCCTACAGTACTTATGTTCAACGTATTTGCGACGCAGTTCGTAGTTGTGACTTGTGATGCACACGGTACGTAAATTTAGCCTAGCCATATAGTGGTCACCAAATCAACATACATGCCACAGAAAACTTACTTGTGTAATATAATGGAAACAATTTGATGTCTAATAGAATATGGTGTTTTTTTCCATGCCTTAGATATTGTAGGTAGTGATAATTTATAAATAGGTAAGTATATATGTAATTAAGCAAAGAAATTTCATACAATAAAACAAATATCATTCGCTAAGTTATTGTCTATTTATTTCACACAATTTCCTACCTTAAAAAAAAAAAACTAAAACAGTAATTTCTATTCAATACATTATGATCATGTTCTTGAACTAATAATATCTATACTCATTTCAAGAAAATATTTTCTCATTGTCAAGCATATATATTCACTTTAAGAAAATTCCATTATTCTCAACGTGAGAATAGTTTTCTTGAATGAATAATATCTATACTCATTGCAAGAAAATATTTTCTCAGATATACAAGCATATGATCATTTCAATTCAACAATATCTCTTTATTCTTAACTTGAGAAAATATCTACTTGCGGCTATAGCAAACTAATCATTTACTTGGATGAAAGCATATTGCTTTGAGTGAAGTATTTACTTTTCTGTGTGTAGGTAATTTGTGACAAGGTGATGTCCAGTCACACCTACTAATGGCCACTATCATCACTGGAAGATAATGGATGCTCTTGACAGATTCTGCGATAACTATTAAAATTTATCTCTATAGCGTAGGTCTCAACAAAAACAACTTAAATATAGCACCTCGTATTGATAACGGTAATTTGTCGCAGGAGTTAAAGAAACTGTGAAACGTTGATTTTTTTTTGTCTTTAGTATATTGGAGTGTTACTTATGCGAAGTTGCTCCGTAATGCGCGGTTTGGGGCCAGATTTGGGAGAAGGATGATTCGGAATCGCGACCTTGCCAAAATTATGACACATTTTTTATGCAGAGTATGCGCGCTCTTTGTGTCACTATGCCGCAGACAGAGCAGTGTTGAATTATGAAATATTGAACGATTGATGTTGGACACGGCTTTTGTAATAACTATGGTTTGAATTGGCTTCATCTACCAACCACATATGGTGGGTTTATTATTATCTTTATGATCATAACCTCTGTCTTGGTATAATTTTAAATAATTGAAAATAATTTTAACTTCTCGGAATAAAAAAAAATATTGCAATGTGTGATGAGTGATGACCGATGAGCCACTAGAGTGCCAGCCACTAGAGCAATATTAAATAAACTAAAGGCGGCGGCGGTAAATTCAACCATTCTCAGTAATTTAAGTTTAATTCTGTTCATAACCTGTATAAAGGATATGAATTTTACTCTATTAATAATAGAGTAAAATTCATATATCCTTTCAACTATTGGTTAGAGTAATGTCTTATTTGTCTCTCCATAAATCTCATTGCAAAATAAAAAAATAAAGAATTGTCTTATTTTTTAACAGACCAACGACATTTTACATCTTAGATACCGGGACGAAAACAGCTTCCTTTTGCGCCCTAGGACAATAATAGTATATTATTATACAAGTTTTATAAGACGTCAAATTGGCGCACGAGTTGGAACGAGTGCGTCAATACGTCTTATAAAACGAGTGTAATATACTAGTTTTTCTACTTTGCGTCATTAATTTTATATAAATTTAGAAATTGTGGTTACTATATCGCGCTAAATTAGAATCTAGGGTATTTTGAGGGTACTACGTGGCAGCACTGTAGTAACTGTCAACTTCGTTAAGGATGAGATCGATGAGATAAAATCATGACAAAATCTAATTGTGAATAATTTTACTCTACTTTAGCCTACAAGTTTGAATAAATATTCAGCGAGGTCGCAACGATGATCATAATGGAGCTTGGGGCAACACTTTTAACCCTACTGTGATAAATACATGAAACTTAACCTAAAAAGTTAACAACTTTAAAATAGTGGTGTCATAAGTATAATAATCAGAATAGAAGTGTTTGGCGGTGACTGATTAGTTACTTCGAAGAACAAGAACTTACTAAATAATTGTTATAACGCTTAACGTTTGATAGCGGTGTCTACCTAATTCCGCTACGTAGCCGTTGGGCTTATATATTTACAAGCACTTATAATTGAAACCCAATTCTAATATCGGAAAAGTAATTTATTAGAATAAATTATACTTAGTAAAATTACATGTGATGGAGGTAATACAAATACGTTGCACACAACCAGAACTAAGACGAAGTCGAAAGCGACGGACAAAAACGAATATGAATTGAACCGAGCATCCAAGCGTCCAAAATATTACCGAAAACTTATACGTTACATAAACTAAGAAATCCTCTACACTTTAAATGTACTATAGCTTCGTACGTGTATGCTGATAAACCATTTATTGCGCATATACAATCTCGCAGCAGTAATTAAAATCGTTCGTATCTACGATGTAGGTTTGATCTTCGCATAACACCTTATTAAAGTAAATGTGGTCCTTCAATTATATCTGAAAAGGGGATTTGATGTTTAGTTGAAAAGAATGATAACGATCACTTACCAGAGTCGTAAAACATCACCGAAAACGTCATGCTGGCGAATTTTGATGAACACAGCAAAACTAAGAAAGCCCCAATCCTTTGGCCATACTATAGCAGGCTACACCCATGTTTAAATATGTATAGAATATTGATATTTCGCAGTTTATGCGATTGCAAGCGATTAAGAAGATGCAGTGTGTGGTTATGTTGGGTTATGTATTGTACGTTTGACATATGGCATTTGATATCAATGTGTACCAATCTGAGACCAAAATGTTACTGTTTTCGGTATTACAATGTGTTAATTGTAACACCGAAAACAGTGTTACAATTTGTGCATTGTGAATGCAAAGTAGAAAAAGATTCTTATTGCGCCCTAGGACATAAAGGATTGCCATGGTTATATGTCAAATATATCAAATATTTGTCATTCAAATTGTAAATTTTAAATCATCAATGTCAATTATTGGCGATTAAGGTTATAAGTTTGACAATTAATTATCTGTATCGTCACTCATCAATGTAAATTATTAGCGATCAAGGTTGTAAGTTTGACAATTAATTTTCTGTATTGTCACTCAACTCCGAATTGTTTGGATTGTTATTCAACTCCGCAGATACGCATGACACTGGATAACGTCACAATATTTATTAATATTATTCAAACGGAGGAAAAAATCCATTGTAGGACATAAAATTTTGTATGTACCTTGGGCATTACTTGATGTTTATACCCTCGGGCGACCTAAAAAGCGCGAGGGCCGATAGGCCCGAGAGTCACCCGAACTGTCACCCTCCGGGCATAAACATCCGCCCTCGGTACATAAATAACTATTTCTGAAAAAGTGTTACAACATTCTAATTGAAAATATTTTCTTTTTTTCAGTTTCCTTATTTTTAAGTTTCCTCATTTTTCAAAGATATCTCTCGACAATGTTTATTTTCGCTCCATGCATAAAATCCATGCTCCGCAGAGTGATTCAATGCATTCATAATTTTCAATTGAATTTTCTTTTCGAAAATTATCTTATGTAAGGCCATAAATTTTATTGCTAGGATTACGACAATTAAAGGGCCTATTTAAGTCAAAAACAAAAATAAAAGATTGCTGTTTAAGAAATGTAAAGGAAATTATGGAATGAACACCATTGGATCGACGACGAAACATAGTTAGACAAAGACAATGATGGAAGCATAAATTAAAAAAGATGGGAGGAATAACATACCAGACTAGCACAAGATAGAGAAACTTGGCAAGAAATTGGGGAGGCCTGGGGACTCCATAATGCAACCAAAGAATTTTAATTTTATTTTATTTATGGACTGATTATTTAAATTGATTGAAGAAAAATTTTATATGCATATATTGTTAAATACTTAAATACGATACAATTATTCTTTGGGCTAATAAAGACTATAATAATAATAATTTTAAAAATTTTATTTTTATAATTAAAGATTGGTATGTCCGAGTTTTTTTAAATAATAATTTAATGACAATTTTAATGAATTTTATCCTTATTTTTGTCATTGTATTTGATAATAAAGTTTTTGCAGAATTGTTTTGTTGTTGTACATTGTAATTTAACAAAAACCTTTTTTTGGTTTTTGGATTATCTGTATAATAATGTGACATTTCTTCCTAAGTTATCTATTAATAATTAGTGGACTCATTCAAAAGTCATTATTGAATCCTAACAATGTTAAATTGTTAAGTTTGTTCGTTTTTTCCACTAATTCCACTAATATTAATTCTTTGTAACTAGCACCTTTTATTTTTTCGGTGTTTCTTTGAATACTACATTATATTCTAAGGAATTTCTCCTCTGCATTCACATGCTTATCTCTAAATTTCCATTTCTGGACATCATCCTTTCCCCTCCTCATACGTCATCTTCACAAAGCAAATTTAATTAGGTCGCGTAATAAACAATTTTTAATTACGTCAAAAGTCCATGGAGTGTTTTTGTGTATATAGGCGCGACAGTAAACCCATTGTCTTGGGCCTATTCTCTGTTAAATGGTTCTAAGGGTCGTAACATAACTTCAATCCCGAATAGATTTGGGTAGTTTTTGCGCGAGAACATTAGAATTTATCTGAATCTATGCAAATGATATGGACGAGATAAATCGGCGAACCAAAGACAATGCTCAGCAAGCGGTGGAGCGACTGCCTATATTCCGGCGTCGCCTCGTGCTGTGTTTACATATCTAGGGGTGGCTTTATGCTGGGAAAGTGTATTTATTAGTGCGCCACTGCCTCCTCATGTACGTATATCTCAGGGGTGGGAGCCAGGAGCCAGCGTCTCCCGCAACTCGTAAATATGCGGCTCCATCTCTAATGTCTCCGTTCGTATATGTATGCATATACATAAACATACGTACGTGTACTGTAAACACCAACTTGAGGGTCCTTTTTGCCTATTACTTAAGATTAAGCCCCAGACGTTATCTTTGTTATAATTACAGGGGATGCACTTCGGTCCCGTACCGTGGCACTATTTAAAATTAAAAACTTTGGCGATTGTCTGGACATTTTAAAGTAGTGTTCAATATTAAAAGTTTTAATTTTTTTGGGTCTCCCACCACAACAACTAAATTGTTGCTTATAAACATTTGTGATACCACGAATCATGTTTCAAAAAGTGCAAATTTTTTTTATATCTTTAATATTTTTCTCTAATAAGTTTTATTTTCTTGAATTTTCTTTATACAGTGAGTGGAAAAAGTAAAAGGCTAACAATGATCGAGTTTTAATAATCAAAATTAATATATCAAATTAAATATCGTTGAAGGAATGTAGTACGGTTCTGAAAAACAATCTCTGTTTACATTTAAATCTAATATTTAGCTATATTAGCTAATATTTACCTAATAACTAATATTTTATAAATGTAAAGTAAATGGTGATATCCAGGCGGGATGCAAATCATTAAAGTAAGTTCGGAAGGGTACGGTATGTCCGTACGAATATTTATATCTAGTTAATATTTTATAGATATATTTGCCGAAAAGCATATAATATGATCTGGAATTTAGACCACCCATATCGATATACATAACAGTAATGGCATAACATAGTGAACGCCACCATATTGAATCTAGCTAACCGCCATGGAAATAAATTTTCTATGGTTAAGTTCTAAACCATGTGGCACATGGAAGTGTTGTACCCTGTTCTATGAAGGCATACATAGTGGTGCTATTTTTAGTATATTTTATCCACTTCATTGGCCATTGTTTTCTGTTTTGCGTGCTTGGTATTCACGATATCACTGACGCATAATGCCTGGGTGTCCAAAAGGTTATTTTCTTCGTCTATCGACTTGTTAATTATACTTTAATGTGTAATGTGTTTTTTTCCTAATACTATAGAGTATAGACAATATAGACATTGGTAGCAAGCTTATGGTATTGCAATACCATGATGCAAAAACATGCAAAAACATGCAAAAACAAGAAGTATCAATAATCTATACAAATAAATGTATAGAATGTCCAATTTTCTCTTTTGAGAAGAGTAAGTTACTATAAATCAGTGAATCGTATTAATAATAACAAAGGGTATGTTTATGATTGCAAAGGCTTTTGCTTGGTATGTTGACTAGCTTCGACGGGCGTAACTAATATTGTAAGTTGTTGAATTTTCCGTCAGATTGAAGGCGCCTGAACACAAACTTCCTCTAATTTCATTGTTAAGATGTGGATTAAGCCACGGTTAAAGGAACACCCTGTTCTATACCATCAAAATTATAAAGACGAGTTGATAATCATTGAACTAAAAGGACGATTCGCATTGTAGAAAGTTTGTTTTATGCTGTTGAATGCGAAGATCTTTTCGGGTCGATCAGTGTTGCTGTATTGTGTTTATATAAAACCGTGTCGATATGAAACCTTCGCTATCTTACTAAAATGAGTGCGCTGATTACGAATTTACACAGAACAGGTCTCTATCTCTACTGGTTACAGAGTTGTGCTCAAATTACGTGTTTTAAATAACTCTAAAATAAGCGAATTGGACCACATAACTTCATAATTTTTCCTATCCAATCGGATGGTTTGATCAAACACAGTTCGCTTTAACATTTTTTGCAGTTTTTGATACTTTGGCAAGTCATAACTTCCGTACCGTTCAATACACAAAAAATCCCATTACTCCAGCGTAATCAGCGACAAAAACTGTACCATGGACCAAAATCTTAATTGGATGGGAAGTAGTTTTGCTTTTGCCAACTGGACAAAATTTTGATAATAATCGTATTTCTATAATTTTAAATTTGTAGTACCGCACCTAATTCGAAATCTAGGCCCCGTGTCGATATGAAACCTTCGCTATCCTACTAAAATGAGTGCGCTGATTACGAATTTACACAGAACAGGTCTCTATCCCTACTGGTTACAGAGTTGTGCTCAAATTACGTTTTTCTAAATAACAATAAAATAAGCGAATTGGACCACATAACTTCAAAATATAACTTCTTAGGCATATAAAAGTCTACATATTCTTGATGTACTCGTAGAGAGCAATCATTTGGTGGTGGGTAAATCTCTCTATCGCCAACGGTTGCAAAGTTCAATTTTTTTCTATCTGAATGGGCTAAATTTAGACTGAAAGAATAATTAAAATTTTTTGAGAGCTAGAGCATTCTAATGTAGTCATGTTTATGCATTGGGACGTGCTGAATTCAATGGTGAGCTCGGTTTTCCCGTAAAGCGTACGGTTCGCTCAGAAAATGTAAAACTATGATTTTCGCGGTTTTTCGCGATTTTCTCTCGAACCGAGCATCTTAGAGCAACGCGGTCATCAGAAATGTTTTCCTCGGCAGATTTCCTATCCAGTAACGTCGTAATCGTTAAAATCGGATGGTTAGATCAAACACAGTTCGCTTTAACATTTCCAACTATAGTGAAAAAGCAGTTTTTTGCAGTTTTTGATACTTTGGCAAGTCATAACTTCCGTACCGTTCGATATACAAAAAATCCCATTACTCCAGCGTAATCAGCGTCAAAAACTGCACCATGGACCAAAATCTTAATTGGATGGGAAGTAGTTTCGCTTTTGCCAACTGGACAAAATTTTGATAAAAATCGTATTTCTATAATTTAAATTTTGAAGTAGCGCACCTAATTCGAAATCTAGGCCCCGTGTCGATATGAAACCTCCGCTATTCTACTAAAATGAGTGCGCTGATTACGAATTTACACAGAACAGGTCTCTATCTCTACTGGTTACAGAGTTGTGCTCAAATTACGTTTTTTAAAATAACACTAAAATAAGCGAATTGGGCCACATAACTTCAAAATGGTACTACTTAGGCATATAAAAGTCTACATATTCTTGATGTACTCGTAGAGAGCAATCATTTGGTGGTGGGTAAATCTCTCTATCGCCAACGGTTGCAAAGTTCAATTTTTTTCTATCTGAATGGGCTAAATTTAGACTGAATACACAAGAATAATTAAAATTTTTTGAGAGCTAGAGCATTCTAATGTAGTCATGTTTATGCATTGGGACGTGCTGAATTCAATGGTGAGCTCGGTTTTCCCGTAAAGCGTACGGTTCGCTCAGAAAATGTAAAACTATGATTTTCGCGGTTTTTCGCGATTTTCTCGCGAACCGAGCATCTTAGAGCAACGCGGTCATCAGAAATGTTTTCCTCGGCAAATTTCCTATCCAGTAACGTCGGAATCGTTAAAATCGGATGGTTAGATCAAACACAGTTCGCGTTGACATTTCCAAATATAGTGAAATGGCAGTATTTTGCAGTTTTTGATAGTTTGGCAATTCATAACTTCCGTACAGTTCGATATACAAAAAATCCCATTACTCCAGCGTAATCAGCGTCAAAAACTGTACCATGGACCAAAATCTTAATTGGATGGGAAGAAGTTTTGCTTTTACCAACTGGACAAAACTTTGATAAAAATCGTATTTCTATAATTTTAAATTTGAAGTAGCGCACCTAATTCGAAATCTAGGCCCCGTGTCGATATGAAACCTTCGCTATTCTACTAAAATGAGTGCGCTGATTACGAATTTACACAGAACAGGTCTCTATCTCTACTGGTTACAGAGTTGTGCTCAAATTACGTTTTTTAAAATAACACTAAAATAAGCGAATTGGGCCACATAACTTCAAAATGGTACTACTTAGGCATATAAAAGTCTACATATTCTTGATGTACTCGTAGAGAGCAATCATTTGGTGGTGGGTAAATCTCTCTATCGCCAACGGTTGCAAAGTTCAATTTTTTTCTATCTGAATGGGCTAAATTTAGACTGAAAGAATAATTACAATTTTTTGAGAGCTAGAGCATTCTAATGTAGTCATATTTATGCATTGGGACGTGCTGAATTCAATGGTGAGCTCGGTTTTCCCGTAAAGCGTACGGTTCGCTCAGAAAATGTAAAACGATTTTCTCGCGAACCGAGTATCTTAGACCAACGCGGTCGTCAGAAATGTTTTCCTCGGCAAATTTTCTATCCAGTAACGTCGGAATCGTTAAAATCGGATGGTTAGATCAAACACAGTTCGCGTTGACATTTCCAAATATAGTGAAATGGCAGTTTTTGATACTTTGGCAAGTCATAACTTCCGTACCGTTCGATATACAAAAAATCCCATTACTCCAGCGTAATCAGCGTCAAAAACTGTACCATGGACCAAAATCTTAATTGGATGGGAAGTAGTTTCGCTTTTGCCAACTGGACAAAATTTTGATAAAAATTGCATTTCTATAACCTTGCTATAATACAAAAGATATATATATATATATATATATATATATATATATATATATATATATATATATATATATGTATTTAGTTCTAAGAAATATTGGTTAGCTGATATTCACTAGTTATTTCTTTGACTCAAATAAAGTTTATTACTGACCAAGACTCTTTTAACGTATCGCGATTGAATCACATCAAAATCGCCTTAAGCATTCGGTCATTTGTTATTTCGGTTGATTCAGAATTAAACAAATTGCGAATCGAGGACGATACATTTGTTATGTCAACAAAGTGCGATAAAAAGCATTATTTTGCATTCAGTAACCCATTTTAATGCAAAACACAATTATCGCTCTGCAGATTGTGAAACAAAAACATATGTGCGCCTGCAGATTGCATTCGCAAATCTGGTCTGTTCCATTAAAACTCATCTTGAATACGTTTCTTTAAATTATTATTAACCATTTTCTAATCTTAATTCGTTATCTTGTAGGCCAAATGAATCTGTTTTGTCATTAGCGGCGATACGATATGAAGGCAATATAACAATAAAGGCGTTACAACGGTCGGTTTTGACAAATTAATTTGTCGTTTTACCAGAGCGCATGACTTCAGACTCACATCCACCATATTTGTCAATCGTCACTCGAAAAGAAGACATATTACATAATAATACATGTTCGGAAAAGTTTTGACATCCACTCGGAAGAAAAAACAAGGATCTAACATTTTTGTAAAGAGAAACGTGAAGGAATCTTTGAAGGACGGCCGGCAGGAGGCAGCAACAATATAAAAATGTTCAAGAAAAGGAAGCCACTATATTTCAGATGGTTCACAAGCCTTCTTCGTTTCAAACTAATACGAGAATGCGGTAGTTATGCAATGCTAGTCTCAAGGACAACAACATCAATCGATTCCCAAAGATACCAAAAACCGGAACAATAAAACAATCTTTTTTACATTGTGTCCGGCGGACAGTCTGATCTATTTTCGTATAACGATGGTGGTAGAACTGCGCATTATGTAACAGAATCGTCGGTAATTTGAAGGAAGTACGCCAGGTGCTAGTCGTGACTACGAAAAGGAGCCACTTTGCAAATCAACAAGAAAAAAATGAACACGACAGCGCCGGCCAACTATCGAAATGCAAAAGCGATACCATATAAAGGCTTGATGGGGAACCGGGTCTGAGTGGCGAGTAAACAAAAGCCGGCATCTGCGCTATTGGCCCGCTTTGCCAAAAATATCCAAGGCCAAGGCCAACCGCGACAACAACGGACCAAAACACGATACGCATTACAATCTCCAGCCGTCCTGTTTGCGTATTGGACAACGATAATATTCGCGTTCGTAATATGTTACTTAACTTTTTTTAACAGTACTATCTGGGCTCGATCGTAAAAAAATGTTTATTTAAACCGTTACTGCGGCTTTGTTCGTGGAAACATATACAATTATACGCATGCTATTGCAGTTTTTAGATATGAAAATATACGATATGTTATCAAATATGATGCATCTGTCAGCAGAACCATGGTGAATGGGTATGGGTAGTACTAGCCGTGGTACTGACTTTCAAAATAAAATTTAATAAAATGTTGAGAGTGTAGGATTTGACATGTAAATATATATTGTATAGGTATATTTTAATTTATATAGGCAATTTTTGGTATTTTTCGAATAATTGTTCGGGGTTTGGGAAAACTTAAAACTAAAGTTATAGAACTTGTAGAGGACTTTCCAAGGAAGAATTTGACCTATCATACATATGGATTTGATGCCCCCAACCCACCCCACAGTGCCCTGAAAACTACCCTTAAATGAAAAAATTTAGATTCTTCAGAAAATTGACCCTTCTAATTATTTCATTCTCTTTTTTCTCATAAAAGTCATTATTATAAGTCTAGGATGCCTATAAACATTTGTCAGTTAATTCCCATTTGTTTAAACAAATTTTTAGGTGTTTAAATAATCCGTTTTTCTCGAAAATCCGTCTGAATTCTGTTTTCTGAGTTCGGAGTGGCAGTTTATTATCTTAGACTGACATTATTCATTTAAAAAAATCCTCCTATTGTTTAAACAATAAATTATTATTCACTTTCAACTTTTTTCTAATTATGGTAGAAAATTTAATATTTTTAATAGAAATGTAACTCCCCAATGTCCCGAAAAAAAGGATTTTAAATAAATTCAATTTTTTCGAATAAATGATATTGAAAACGAATAATATTTTACTTAATAATGATTTGAACCAGGTCCCAGGTCCCTGGTTCAAATCCAGGTTGTGGCTGTAATTTTTAATTTATTTTAAAATTTACGTACCACCTGTACATCACCATTATGCATTTGAATAATATTTTATTATTTATACAATGGAAATTATCCCAAAATATAAATGATGCCACTTGACAATAACAGTTGACCAGACCGATCTAAAAAAATTAATGTTGAAAGAATTGCAAAAAAATTGTTTATACAAATGGACAAATGTTTACAAACATTCAACTAGACTTATAGTAATGATTTCTATGAGAAAAAAGAGAATGAAGTGATTAGAACGGTAAATTTCCTGAAGAATGTACATTTTTCATTTAAGCGTAGTTTTCAGGGCACTGTGGGGGTGGGTTGGGGGCGTCATAGCCATATGTATAATAGCTCAAATTCTTCATTGGAAAGTCCTCTACAAGTCCTATAACTTTAATTTTAAGTTTTCCCAAACCCCGAAGAATTATTCGAAAAATACCAAAACATTTCTTTTTCTCATGCATTTTCTTATGTAAATTTGATGCATCGATAGGCATCATTAAAAATCAAAATTTCGAAGAAAAAATAAATACGTGTCCACTTTTTTTGGATTTGGAAACGATTTGGGGGGATCGTTGCTTTCAATCATCACAAAAGTTTTTGCAACGCATTTTTGAACCACCCTAGTGTACATATCGCTAAAATTCAAAACCAGCAGGATTTTTATATTCATCTTTGGTTGGGCATCACAAATATCGTGCAAAAAGTCCCCATCGATGTCATATATGTCTGCGTTGCAAGTTATTCACGGTCATGATAACCGAATTAGTTTTTTTTTACAATATCTTGCTTTCTATTGGTTCAAAACTTCTAGATCTTTCAATTTGCTACAGAGAATACGTCTATTTATCGTTTATCAAAAACGATTTGGCGGTTTTAAGTTATACTTCTGAAAATACATCAAAAGTAAGAGTAAAAACATATTTATGTGCTTGGTGATGCTTGGCCAAAGTAAAAGACATGATTGAACAATTGAACATCATATTTTATAATAAGAAAATCAACGCTAGTAAAGGATACTAGTTTTTTGCAAAAATCCCATTAAAAAACAAGGGAGGTATTTATATTAAATAAAATTTCTTCTCAAGAACATGTATCGAACTTTTACCTACATATTTATTGCCTTTTTTTATTATAAAATATGACGCCACTTAAAATGAACCTGAACGTTTTAAAAACGCGGATTGTGATTTCCTGTATAATATAATATTAAAAGATAGGAATTAAAATCTAATAGTTTAAGATATCTATCTACGAAATATATTTATTTTAATAATTATTTATCGTAAGAGTACACCCAGTTTAATACAATCGTATGAGAAAAACGGAAACCTTGTTTAAAATTCTTTTATTATTTACCTATCAGTATTTGTTTATATACGTAGATATAATAATTATTCAATTGTAAATAAAATATGCAATTGCACCTTAAAACATTTTTGGTGTGCAATTTAAAAAAAAAACGATTTTGCCAATTCACGAACTTGTCCTTTTCTTTTAAGAGATAAGCTTGTAACCAAATTTCAGATCAACTGATCGAAAATTACAGCAGTTATCGTGAGAATTTGAAAAAAAAATTGAGTTAACCGATTTTGCCCATTTACGATTTCGCCCAAATTTCAAATCAATTACTTAAAAATTACGGCAGGCAGTTATCGTGTACACAGGCGGACAGACGGGCAGACCGACAGACGGACAGACAGACCTCTGCCGCGCTTCTTTAAGAGTATTACAAATGTTGTGGCAAAGTGAATATGCCCTACCACAGTAAATGGGGGGGTATAAAAATACCTGTCAAGTTAGCTGCCCCACTTTTAAATTTCTGTAAATTTGGATGGCAATCGTTTTTGAATCGTTAGGCTTTGGGAGTACATTTTCTTAGATTGGATTTCTTAGATTGAATATATGTTTTTTAGAAAGTTATTTATTTTCTTTTTAATCGTTTTTTACCGTCTAGTTACTCTACTTGGCCCCCAATTTTCACTTTTTGTGTATCTTTTTATTGGATTGGATTTGAAACCGTCATATTTCTTCAACAAACCGCTAAAGAATCGTTAGAAAGGTTTAAACAGTTAATATGAAAGATTGTATTACCCAAGTAATGTATATATGAGATTTTTTCTTAGATTTTTTTTTAAATTGTTAGAAAATTGTTACGGAGGAGTCAACTTTTGATGTTTGGGAGTAATTAATTTTACCTTAAATAAATATGAGCTTAGTACATACAACAATAAGTGAGGTTAGGTAGTAAACATTTATATTATTTTCTGGTCAAGCTCCCAAACGTATAAACTAATCCACTCAAAAAATAGATAAAATGTGAAAACACATACTACATATTCTATAAGGATAAGAAGTGTACACCCAAACCCTGTCTAATTTGCATGACACAAAATTCAAAAATCGGGGGAATAACTTAACGTATAATATGGTTCTTGTATAAGAAGATGAATAAATAATAAATCCTTTAGTACTTACTTATAAAGCCTTCATTCATTTTTTACTCAATAAAAAAGCCTATACCCAATTACATATTAATCTTAATAGCAGCAGCGTCAATTAAAGTTGACAAAACTAATTTGGTAATGCTACAAATTAGGCAATTTGTGCGTTCAATTGAAGACAGCCGACAATCGAAACACACACGTTTAGCTCTGTGGCCGGCGCAGTTTTGTACCCGCCTTGCCTGTCATCCTGCTGGAAGCCCTGCCGAAAATTTTAAATTGGCTGCGTTCGACTGACTCCGTTGACCTTGGTCCAAAATCGCATAAGCGACAAACTGCGTCGCAGTCGGTTCACTGGGACAACAGACCGCTAAAAAATCAACGAAATGACAAAAGCCCACCACTAACACGAAGAAGCGAACCATTTACTGCTTTTTCTGTATTTTTTTTGTTATTTGTAGCGCTCTGTTGCCTTCCTGCTAACAGACATGGATATGACACCTTAAAAATAGTCTGAGATATCTGCAAAAATGCATAATATTTCTAAATTTATTGAAATATAACACTACACCTTTTCCTGCTGTTATTCAGAAATTGACATGATTTCCTGACATGATTTTAGGTCCATGTATGTATTAATCTATGTATGTATGTAAGTATGTATGTAGATAGAATAATGTACAATTTCACGTTTTCAAATAATGTTTTTTTTCTGTGCTTAATTAAGTTCTCAATTTTATGTATAAATTTTTAAAAATAAAATGTCAAATAACTTCGTATATTTTAACTATGTGTCTCTGTTTAGCGTGCATGATATAAAAATACTCTTTGTAATTCAGTCATGTGACATCCATTTGATCTGTATGCGACCGACCCACTGTATAGAGAAGTTCCTTAAAAAAATTCTGGAGAATTCTGAATTACATTTGCTACTTTCTGAATATCAATTGTTACTTTCTGAAAATAATTCGAAATAGATGAATATCAACTGCTACTTTCTGATACTAAATCGGAATAGATGAATATCAATTGCTACTTTTTGAAAATAATTCGGAATACATGAACATCAGTTGCTACTTTCTGAATAACAGCAGGAAAAGGTGTAGAACAATCAGTTATTTTAAAAAATTCTCGGACACGTGTCAAAATATACATTTTGTATATAAAATTGAATTATTTTTTGACTTATGACGTGAAGGACAGTGTTTTCAAATTGCATTTTCAGACTGACTTTAATTTTGCCAAAATATCAAGAATGTGATCTTGGCAATTATTGAAAATTTGTTGCAGCTGATCCAAATATCGGCGAAACCTGAAAAGTGTTTCCTAGCAAATCATAAACATTCTAATTTTACGTGAAAGATTTAAAGTGTGATTACCAGTGTGTATTTAAAAATAACAATGTTCGTGTTCACGCCCAGCTATTATATTTCGTAAAAATTTCCATTAGTACCACTTTGTACGCATGACAAATAAATGTAGGGTAATACAGTCAAATTTCTGAGATAGGTTTGTCGAAAAATGAGGCGATTGCAAGCTTATGCTAAAAACTGTAAAAACTTTTTAGCACATCACTTTTTGTACTAATTACAGGTAATTTAACAAGGGAATAATGATGGTATCCTGATACGTCAAGTGTCCTTCACAGAGTTCATACACGTGTCAGGGGTGAAAGAAAGGAGAGCGGAATTCCTCCAACAGGAAACATATAGAATCCATCCGATTGAAACCAGCGTAAGTACGTAGGGGCAACTTCCCTCCTGGTGGTCCTCACGCAAAAGTTTGCGTTCAAAAGAGCGCAAATAGAGGGCCGAAAGAAAAGGGTTGTAAGGAGGTCAGCAGCGTGAGGTACCATCATTATGGGTAACCCTCTTTGTGTGTTGTTGTGACATCACGACTCGAGCTCAACATTTATTATTTAGCAATCGCTGTCACACACGGAATATTTGATTAAATTGAACATGAGGTAGTCCGACGGCCAACAGATACACTTAATATATACAAGAGAACGGATAGAATTATTTTAGAGTTTCTTTCAAGTCGTGAAAATTGTTTTGTAAGTGATAAAGAAAACTAATAGGTCCATACGAAGCTTTTTACTCAGTGTGGAATTTACTATCTGGAAAAACGTTATACGGGAAAAAATGGGATACTCTGTAGATGTGTACTCTTGATTACAAATAATGTAAAATATTTATACAAGAGCATTCAGTACCTATATTTAGTTGGTATCATAGCAAAATATGAAATTGATTAACAACAATAAAAGCCGCTATGTCAACTATACGTAACATATAGTCATAAGTTTGCTAAATTTTCTTTGATAACAGAAGCAGAAAATATGGAAGACTCACGATTGAATGGACGATGATGACAAGGAAATATCTGCTCTTGATATACCGTCAGATGAGACTGATATCTTTATTCTTTGTTTTAGAAATGTTTTTATTTTTATATGAATAACCTTTATTTTTTGATAAGAGACTACCTTTTGATTTTGTGATGAAAGAAAAACCTTTATTTAGTAATTAAATATTTCCTTTTACTGATATTTTTAATAACAATATTATGTTTATAAATACCCATATAAATACCCGCTTTGGGTAAATACCCGAGTATTTACCCGGGGTATTTACCCTTGATAATAAATACCCGGGTATTTAACATCACTGGTTGTATATACCATTCGGTTTAGGAGAGCATGGATGTTAAAATCTCTATTTTATCTCCATTGTGTCTATTTTATGCGGTTATTAGATATTTAAAAATTCATCAATAAATAGAGGTAATTAAAATGAGATGTTCATTAACAATCTTGCCAATTCAGATATTTAAATTGTCTCTAACAAACATATTGAGTACATATTGATTTTACTTGATTTGTGTGTGCTTAATCAGTTGCCGACCCTTAAGGCAGCCCGCTTACCGTCCAACCGCTGCACGATGTAGGCGGAGTCAATTTACGTGGTGCCGTGGCGGTTAACAGAATGCTTATATGCAACCCGGAAGCAGTTTATTTTCTTAAAGATTTTATGTTATAAGGAACTAAAATAATGTGGTTCATAATTGCCAGAGTGTTCCTTTGTTGTATAAACTGCGTTTAATGTAATTGCATGTCCCCTTTTACGTATCGCATGATCTAAATGATAAAGGAATTAGCGAAGCCAAGTGATGAGTAGCAATACGAACGAATTAGCGCTAATGGACATTGTCCGCCTAAATGCAGCGATTTATGGCGAACTGTAAACCTGTGATTATTCGCGTAGGTGCTCCCTGTATCGTTTCAATAAATTAATGGAGCCGCCGTGACGTCTAATGGGAAAATTGATAAGGCGGTCGACTAGCGTGGGTACAGACCGTTAGGTAAGTTCTAAAATAGTATCCTTTGTTTTGTATAATTGCATTCTATTCTCCTTTCGCGTACCAAATCCGTCTGCAATTTTGCAATCATTAAACGCCGTCACACCTCTGCAAAAAAACGAAACATTATTCACTCAATCATGGAAATTGCACATGAAAGTGACAATTTATTATTTTATATAAGATTTTTTTTTAATATTTATAGGTTAATAATATGGTGACATACAGGCGGGATGTAAATTTTAAATAAATTAAAAATTACAGCCACAACCTGGATTTGAAACAGGGACCTTTATGCTAGAAACGCAAAGGTCCCTGGTTCAAATCCAGGTTGTGGCTGTTTAATAAATTATATTTATTAAAATTAATGGTCTTCATTATCAACTCCCGATTCAATATAATATCCCAAAAATATTTAAAACAAATACAGTGCAGATATACGGATCTCAACAATTTTAAAACGCAAAGAAAATGTTCGGGCAGATTCATAATATGTTGACGAATCTTTCAGTAGTTCAGTAGTTCAGTAGTTCGTTCGTTTACGGCGTAAACGAACGCCAGAATAATATAAATAATAGGTTGATTTTGATAATAATAATTCTGATAATAGGTAGAATAAAGATAAGTTCTAAAATATTTCGTCGACTATTAATTTCTTGCATAAACTTGCACCTACGTATTGTTTGCATACGTATTTTGCAAATATTCAGCAAAAATGCCGAGGTATGTTTCCAAGAAAGTAAACAAATAACAAATAATGTCAGAAACTTCGTTTAAGGAAAAAAACACCACCAAAGCCTTACTATCAAGATCGATTATTGAAATTAATCAAGCGCCATACCATACAATGTTAGATCCTGTGTCCAGAAATCCTACTATATAGCTTGAAAAATGGAAACGTTCAACTTCCAGAGGGAATATCATGTTTTTCTCAATTAACTAAGCACAGATGTTGCAGCTGTCAAAACCTCACCATCATGAGAAGGTACTTCTGTTAAGCCGGGGCTACACATTCGTATACTTGCCAAAAATCAAATATTTGCCACGTTAAATATTTGGCAAATATATTTGCCACGCAAATCGAAAATTTTTGTTATTGATTGGTCTAAAGTCTAAACGATGCCATGAGTGATTTATTCTTCCTTTTAAGTTCGTTCACCGAATATTTTTCATCCATCTTTGATTACGGGCTGATTTTTATAAAACTCAAAAAAATCTATGACATACCAACAAATTTTTACAATATTCGTTTGTGATTTCGGACCGTCAGAGTTGCACTGCAACCCTAAATGCATCGGACATTGGTGCATCGCCACATAGCATTTTCTAATACGTGAAAATCTTCTTTGAGGACTTGCTACATGTGCGTACCGAATGGGCACTAGCTATTTTTTTTGATTAGTTCGCCTTATTTGCACATTAGCTTTTGCAAATCAAACTGATAATTTGATTACGAACAAGCAAGGTTTTATTTTATAATGCCGACTTATTTTTAATTACAGAAGTGCAGAATTCACTGCGTACTAACAAGGGCATTCTTGTGGAAATTTACAAAATAAATCTTGACGAAACTGTTTGTTGCATTTTAATGATTTTTTGTTTAATTCATCAGGTTTCTGTATTATTAGTTCGCAGCATCTAATTTTAACAGACTGTAAAACAATACAATTGGTCATTTGATGTGAACTAGTTTAAATAAATTATTATTTTAATGAGAAAAAAAATATATTATTTTATTTAAATTAGGAAGATATTGCCCATAAAAGAAATGTTAGATATGGTTTCTTCGTCATCTTTAAAGTTCTACTAAATCCAATTGTACTACTAGGTTCGTTGTATAAATATGTCCTAATATTGTCTGAAATACATATCAATTCGCTTCTGAAACAAAAAGTTAAACAAATGAGCTTTCAATATATAACCTTTTTGTTGAATATAAAAGCTACACAAAATTGTCTCTACTATTAAAATATTTTAACCGCTTTCGCTTCTCTTCAAATAATAAACATCATAAAAATCGACAAATATATAAATACAAGCAAATAAAGTATAATTTTCCAAATAAATTATTTTATAGACAGCATGTCTATAAAATTTTTATGATGTTTATTACTTGAAGAGAAACAAAAACGATTAAAAATATTTTAATAGTAGAGCATTTTGTGTAGCTTTCTTATTTAATAAAAAGGTTATATTTTGAAAGCTCATAAATGAGTATCATCTATATTGTTCATAGCAAAGCATCAACTTAGGATACACTCTGTATATGGTGTACGTCTTTCTTGGAAAGAAATAACATTGCGTTTGTGGACAGGTAAAAACAACAATTTTTTTTTAAATATCTTTCTGACGGTTTCCGGAAAACTGTCTGTCTGACGGTTTTACAAAATTACAATTTTATGCGGTTTTCGCCCTTTAGAAAAATCAAAAATCTTTCTAATAACTACAAATCTATTGTCAATCTGCGTATATGACCTACTACACACAAAACGAAATTGAAAAATGGAAAAATTAAACAGCGTACTAAAATATTCATCGAGTGCAAATAGATGAAACCAATATTTGTCGCCTAGGCACTTGCTATATCCACTTCAACTGGATATTGCAAATACCAACTATTCGTCGTAAAATACCCCGTCCGCACACCCGACCGTCGAATATATAAATCTATTTTTGAGGTGGACTCGATACGGATTGAATAGAACTGGTTTCTCTTTTCACAAATAATCGTATACTTGGCAAATTTTTGATATTTGGCAAGTATAGGAATGTGTAGCCCCGGCTTTATATTCTATAGCAAAACAAATCAGATGCTACCTGTAGCCACAATATTTTAAAGAAATATTTATTAGACCAAACAAATTATATATTTGTAGCAAATAAAACGTTTATTGTAGCACACAAATTGATTTGCAACTTCGCTACATTAGTTGTAAGAAATATTTGTTAGCTGATATTCAATTACAATTTATTTTTCTCTATGTATGAAACACGTAGGTTTAAAAAACTCGTTGTCCCGTTGAAAACATTCTGTCAATAACTAAACAGAATATTTTTACATAATAACAAGATTGAGAGTTTTCTGTAAACAACAGAATCAATTCTGAATTTGCACACAATTATGCACACAAATATCACACGGGCAATGTTTGCAGTGAATGTTTCGGCGTCATTTTGGCCTCCCTGCGACCCAATTGGTTTCAGTTTGATTTGGCAACCCCAACAGATGACACGTGACCTGTGCGAGCTAACCCTTCTAAACATTTTTTTTCGTAGCACAAAAATTGGGGGATGAAGAGGATGAATCAGCCCGTCCACATTGTTTATTACAACGAGTTCTGATTGGTCGGCAACCCCTTTCAGTGAAATATTGCGTTGAAAAGGGTGGTTTATTATTGGGCGATCGGTATTTTTTTAACAAGGGGGTGGTATAATTAAGGTCGCAAAATTTATGTTCACAATATGGCTGCCTGGGTTCCATTTCTCACGGAGATGTCACGAAATATCGAGTTATTTATGAAGGCAAATGTAGACGTTGTAAAGTGTAATAAAGGAAATGTTCAACAGAGGTTCTCGCATGGAAATAAATAGAATTTTTTAACACGCGCTATTCGGGACAATGCATCAATTCGCTTGATATATATGCAGGACCCCGCTTCGAAGGATATGCTGTATGCGGGGACCAGGAAATACATAACAAAGGATATTTATTATTCTATCTGGATATCGTAAGCAATAAGTACACATACTTTGCGCAAATCACCTATATAAATCATTGCAGGGGAAATGGTGTTATTTTCATCTGAACACTACACTGAAAAAAATGAGTGCGAATTTACAAATGAAATTAACATTCTTTTCAGTAAACCTACCCTATTTGTCGGCAATTTTACCATAATTTTAAGCAAAAATACTAAATATCATTGAAAATGCAGTTACATTCATTAATTGTACAAACTGTAGGTAAATTTGCTAACAAATTTGTAAATTTCATAATAACAATTACTTCAACGGAATAAAATTACAAATCTATACATTAAAACTACTGTCTGATATGTAAATTTGCCCTCTGCTCGTGCAATTTTCCTTCCTAGATGGTAAAGTGCTACCCAGATAATTTTTATCGCGCTTGCGCAATAATGGGATATACAGTTCGAGTTCCGTTCGCCATCCGTTTGGTTGTGTTTACAGGAGATGAGTTAGTGTTTTATTGAGTGCGATTGTTATATACAACTAATCTAACACTGTTAGTGCCTCTGTGACTTATCCTTCATCGGTGTCGTGTGGAATATTTGCCCCATATAGTTCTATAGTATTAAAAGATATGATATTGGTACATTCATCTCTTTGTATATTATGGAGGACTTTGCAAATATATACTACAAAGTGCACGTAAAAGTTTGCAATCTTGATATGTATAATTTCACTAATTGGATGTTCTTTTTAGGATACAATTGTTGATGATACTGACATTCTACAAATTCAAGGACTTGTGTGGTGTCCATAGGTAAGATTTCGCTTATTGTTCTTTCTTGTACATGCGGTCTTATAATCAAATTTATTACTAACATGTATAACACATATCATTTCAATCACTAATATACAAAAATACTTTTCTATAAGCACTCACTAATAACTTTACACACACTCTGTACCTCAAAGGAAAGCAGCTGCTAACATTGTTATACCCTGTATATGATATATGACTCATGTACTTCTTATTTTGATTTCAGGTAACACATTTTGGACTATATTATATGCTGTGGTTGGATTATCCCCAGGTTATCTTACTCTGGAGACGGTTTAGCTTTTTAAAAATTATTCCAACTCAGGGTTCAAAAACGAATAAGGTGACGTAAGTTTACCATAGGCATTTCAACTTAATATTGTTGAAATAATATTTAATTTATATTTAAAAGATATGTTTCTCTCTGTTAAGCAGATCGATTTATTTTATTATACGATATGTAGATAAGTATATAGTCCATGGGTTCCTATTTTATTTCATTTACTTATGATTACATTGTTGTCAAGAACTTAAAAATATGTAAATATATATTTATTATAAATATGTTTCACATGTTATTTATTGTTAAAATTATAATAAAACTTCATACTATTATTTTTTGTTTTTATTTATGATCTCCACATTAATAGGATTTTACTAGTGATTTTACTGTTGACAATACAGGCTTGTCCGAGCAGTCGCAAAACCAGTTTACAAACAGTTCTTTTGTGAGAAACCAGATAATGTTTCATTGGTATTTATAATGGAGTTATCATACCAACACATGTGGTCCATCACAAAAGTACTGATTGTTAACTGGTTTTCAGTTGCTTGGAGAAAACTAATATTAAAGTTGCAGAAAATTTACTGTACAACAATTAATTGCAATTCCGTGTTTACGGTAAATTTAATGAACGTCAGTAATTTTACTTACAAAAGTATATATAAAACCGTACACATCGGAAACCTCATTTCATATGAGAAATAAATTTAAGCTCAAAGTAAAATTACAAACCACATGGTTTGTAATTCCCTTCGATACACGGAGGTTAAAAATGACCGCCGTGCCACACGGTAAAATTACCTTTTCAGTTTTATCAGTGTAGTCATGTCAAATTTTAGTATTCACAGATCTGCTGTTCAAATATAATTTGTTATATATATTTTTAAAGGGAGAATTTGTCAAATTAGCTTGGTTAATAATGCTGGAGCATGAAAAGAACATGGAAAGAAAGTCGCCACGTACTATCATACAAATTGAAGGAATAAAATTCCTATGTATTCAATCAAATGGCGCAATGCTGAAGCCGCGAAAACTCTAGACGACATTACAAACATCACCACAAACTGCCACTTATTTTGTCGAAAATATAAGTCTTTTTACAAAAATGTGTCATCAAGTTGATAGAATGGTGATGACACTCCAACACCAAAACAACAAAATCTTCAATTCTGTCTGGCGACTTGCGTCCAAACATACTCGCTATTGGTTTCAAACTCATAAAAAATTTTCTGACTTTTCTGCCGTCTTAAACAAGTAACTACGCACTTGGATGGATTTACTATTACTTCGTTGGAGAAATTGACATTTTTGGGACGAAAAAATCAATTACTTTTTTCAATACAATATTGGTTCTTATAAAGAAAGAATTTATTTGTTGACAGCATTTATCTGAGAAATTATTTTACTTAGATTGAGTATGTGGCATTTCTTGTATATACCTACATCCAAGTAAATATGCATTTGAATCTAGTAAATAAATTCAAGAAATTATGTTTTCTCGTTCCAAATAATCACTTTTCTGTGTGTTAATAATTGTACGCCAATCCTTATAATTGGTGATTTAATACTGATAGAAGATAATGCTTATTTCTCAAATATGATTAGGGACAAAGAAAAGGGGTTGGGCTGTTGGTTCCCTTAGTTTGCCATTGAATAAACAACCTATTACAAACAACATATTTTTCCCTATTCAACCTAGTTGCGTAATGCGTATTCGGTAACCACCCCTTTATCCTCCTACTGGCCTACTTCCCCGTTCCCTAGATTCCAACCCCTTTAATACGGCTCCAACCCCCCGCTTGTAGAAGGCCGCTTCCTCTGACACACAATATTAGTAAGTGCAACCCTTCACTACACGCACACAAATCCTTTTCACTCTCTACTCCTATTTCGCTTTTTTGATGATCCACCCCGTCAGGGGGGGGGGGCGCCGCGTTCTTTCGGTTTTTACCGCAAACCCTTTTCGCCCTCGCAACGAACGCGCTCGCCAATTGGATTATACTCGCCGAACTCAGTTAAGGACGGAAAAATTTTTGGTTCGCACCGGCCATTACACTAATTGCCTTACTCTCCGCGCCACCCCCTGTAGTATTTCACTTGACGGCGTGACCGGAGACACCTAGAGCCCTTTTTGGAAACCTACACGGCCTGTTAATTTGAACACACTCCGCCAAATCCGCAGGGGATACCGAATATGTCATATTTATCACGCCGAATTCTAAAATCGTATATCATAATGGATCATAATTCTTTGTTAGAAGCTGAGTCTTAACTCCGAATGTGGAAAGGCTATTTTTGAATTACATACCTACAGTTTGACTTATGAATGAATGATAAAAGGCATGCAACAATTTTGCTAAAGTTTGTGGTTTGCTACTTTTTTCCGTAGATTGTGTAATTTAAAAGATAATGTCGAACATGAAAGTACAGAAGAGATCCTGACTGATATTCCACTGAAACGTAGAGTTATTAGCGCTTTTGAGTAACTAGACTATAACGCTCGAAGTGGACAGTAGACTGAAACACCCTGTTTTTCAAGAGGCTAGGAGAATCCTATAGAAGTGTTCACAGGATAATGCAGGCATTATTCTAAGGATTTTTCCTACTGCACAAACATCAAAGTTCGTCGTCCAGCACCTTGGACGACGAACGGAAACACTTGGAGTGGGACCTACGTCAGAATGGATACACGAAGTCTGACATACGGGATGTCACACAAAGAAAACCGCAAGTACCATACGTAAGTGGGGTATCAGAAAGAATCGGTAGATTACTGAAGAAATCGGGTATCACGGTAAGGCACAGAGCACCAGCAAAGGTAAAGGATCTTTTGCCTAACTCAAAGGATATCACACCACCCCTGAAGAACGAAGGGATATACAAGATAACATGTGAGTGTGGAATATGCTATGTAGGACAGACAGGACGAAGTATCGAATGTCGAGTCAAGGAGCACAGTAGAGACACCCGGCTACGCAAGATTCAACAGTCCGCTGTTGCTCAACACTGCCACGAGACGGGGCACACAATATTGCGATGACGTGAAGATGTTGGCAAAGGTGGGTAGTTATCATCGAAGGCTTATTAGAGAAGCCATCGAAATTTACAAACATCCTGACAACATCAATCGCGAGGACGGTACTGACATTAGTAGGGTCTGGAAATCGATCCTAACGCGGCCAGGTGGAAAAACACGTGGGAGCGGTAGCTCCAGATGTGCGCAGTGAGGTGTAAATTTAGGTTTATAAGGGAGATTTTCTTGGTAGGTCTTCAGTATTCAATTAGCTTTGAAGAGGCGAGCAACATGGTCCGCGAAACGTCAGCATTTACAAATCTTGACACACGGCATAACCCGGAAGTAGTTTATTTTCTAAATGATTCTGGCCGTGAAAGCCTACTATCACCCAGAATAATTTCAGATATGAAGAAGAATTATTAATTTAAATTATTTTTCACCGTATTATTTTGTTTATTTTATAACGTTCTGGTCTTATCTCAAAAGAAAGAAACAAAATACCTACTTCTTAGATACTTTTGCTTACATAAATTTTGTAGAAATGTTCTCTTATTCTTCATGTGTTGATGATTTAAATATAATTAAAGAAGCGCATTTTACTGGTTATGTTATAGATGGCGCTAGTCTTTTGAAAAGGAGATTAACTTCAGTTATTTTCTAACATAATGGCCTATATTACCGTATACAGTTGAATTATTTGTTATACTTAGTGCATCAAGTATTAACATAGTCCTACCATATTACTTACCGTCCTTGAGCTTTTTACGTTTTGTCTGAAAAACAGCATCTTTTACAAAGATTACCAAAATATATCTGATCTACAAGAAATTGATTTGGTGAATATTAATTGATGGCTTTATCAATTAGGACAATAGGACAACTAGTTGATATACACCGTGTTCTTAATATTCGAACAACGTTATTATCAAAAATATCGATTTTCTTATGGAAACACCCTGTAAAGGGTTCAATTTTGGCAATCGACTTATTTTACATAAAAAAGGTACTACAACATACTATTGTGTTGATTTGAACTTTGTATGTTAAACATAAATTAGATAATTGAATATACATAAACAATAACGATACTTTTATTTAAAACATTTTTTTCGGCTCATGTTCTAATTTCTAGTAGAATTTATGCTCAATTAATTAATTAATGTAAGTGCTCCAATTCAAAGAAATGCATTTTTATTTTTAGTCATATCACTCTGTGTTTCTTTGTTTTACTATTAATAAAATTGTAAATCAAGTAAAGTTTCCCATAAGTACAAGTTTATAATTACCTACTTGGGAAATGGTCAAATGAAAATTAGGATAAAAATTAGCGATGAATACATAAGCAACCGGGAACTTGGGATACTGCGAATTTTTATAGCAAATTAATAACCGTCAACTTATATGTAGCGCATCCCACGATCTCCTGATTATTCTAGAATTAAAGTACAAAAAAAAAAGTAAAAAAGTAAAGTAAAAAAAAACAAAACTTTTCTCTTTTATCTTTCATGTTCCTGTGTACATTTTGCACCATTCTTTGTCTGCAAACTCTATATTTGACCTCGTGTATTTTTGTGCGCGCTTCTGGTGTATGTAGCGACCACAAACCACTGCGAACGCGACTTTAATTTTGACACATGGCAGACCGCGACGAAATAAAAATGTCGAGGAACCATTAGTTGAAACGAAGCCGAAGAGTGACGGTGATGTCATTCGCGACCAAATGAAAGCGATTTTTAAGACGCAGTTACCAAAAAAAATCGTAAATACTCCCTTCTGCGAACAAAGAAGTGCCAACAGCTCGAATGGAGGACGTGTTGTTCCAGATTTACTGCTGATTTTTTTAACCGCGTTAAGATTCCAGAGTCCGGTTACACATGGATCGATTTCATCTACTCATGCCATAAATATTCTTTTTCTCCTACCAATAAATGTCAGAAAGACCGAATTCCATTTATTTAAAGTAGCCAGATTTATTTTCTACCAATACAGGACAGGAAGTCAGCAAATCATCAATATGTAACTACAACAATGACCTAAAATCTGATCCATAGGGAACTCCAGATGTCGTTGAGGAGGAAACCATGACATACAGGGCATCCCACGATAGAAACAAAGTACATTAATGGCCTAATTGGACTAATTGAATACAATGTACCTTCCGAATATAAAAGTTGAAGATAATAATTTGCTCTACAGCCAGAAATTATTTTCATGCTTATTGAGTGTCCCACAACAACGTACAAACACAAACTTACGTTTTTTTTTTGGTTTAATTCCAGTTATTCGCCATCAGTAATTTTAGAATCGCAAATAAATATTAACTATCGAATAGCACGACAATTTTTCTTACGCATGTGTACGCATGTGGCATCTACAGTGTAATGAACAAATATAAATCTGTCAAAATTTGAATTAGTTTTTTAAACTTGACGTTTCATGCAAGTGGTACCAACCTAACATTTCCTATACAGAAATATAACCATTTTCTATTTTTTTTAAATACATATTTACTCAAAAAGCAGCAAAAAAAAACGTTGTAAGTCACTGTTGCCGACAACTACATAGGGCGACTCGCTCACATGCGACGCTCCGCCTTCGGCGTCTCGCCGCATTACCTCTCGTCGCGCTATTCGTACTTTCGGCACTTGTGACAAATAACTATTTTACTTATACATTTTTTAACTACCCAAATTTTTCATGACGTTTTTCCAAAGGAAATCTATGTGTTTACTGTACCTATGTGTTACCGCTGACAGCTGCATCAATGAAAGTGAAGTCGCAAATAACTGCGTAAATGACGCAGTGGGAAATCGGGGCATGTGGACGTGTCTTTTTATGTCATCGTCGAAGGGCACGGAACTACATACGTAGAGGCGAAATAAAAGAAATGAAAGTGCGTCTTATGACATGACCCATATTTAAGCAACCTTGACGGAAAGGGCACAGCAAGTAGTCAAGCAGGCCGCCCGTTTATTCAATCGCGATCCGCCATTCAAGAACGACGAATTCTCCAGGTGTTCGAGTTCTCCCTTTTGTTCGCTCATTATTAGCATTCAGATGAAAAGAAAATCGTAAAAAGCAGATTTCTATGAGCCAACGAGACGTTTTTACAACATATTTTTAATGACATCAATAAAAAAATTTTTCATTGTACAGATCAAACATGATGCTTCAGTTTACTTATAGAAAGAGGTATTTAAATTAAATTTTAAGCTCGGCGGTACAGGATATCGAAATTACTGAAGACATATTTATAGAAAGCACATCGACAACAAATTTAATACGTGCTAAATGATCAAAGTCAAATAAATGGTCAGACCCAGAAATATTTGCCACGTTGACTTTAGTTGTTTTATTGCCATTCTTTTCAGTTCGAAACTATTCAAAATGATTATCTTTTGAATTGAAGTGATCATAATGAGGAATAATAAACGCATTTTCGTTACAAGTTACAGTTACACACTATGATTTTATAAATATGGCTAAAAACGTGACTATATCTGATGCCAAAGACGGGTTATTATAGCATCATTTTAAATGTGGATGATACATTAAAACTTCAAACAGCTAAATCTACCAAATATGATTCTTTCGATATTTCTATTCATATCTTAAATTCACCCTAGATCATTACTTTGCAAATTCATTACTATTGGGTCATGCACGTGAACATGCGTGTGGAACATGCACACTTTAACCTCAACGTGCATAGCTGAGGAACAATCCAAAGAAGTCAAGAAGAAAAGTTAGAATACAATATACCATCTTAAAACTTTCATTTTACATTTAACATTCATTTGTACAGTAAGAAATGAACTTATTTTATTTTATTTTGTTCATTCTATTCTAAAAAAACCCAAAAAACATTTTTGCATGCAGAAATTGATGCGTGAAACCTTTTCTATTCCAGTCGATGCATGATGTTTTGCTTTATGTGATCCTTTGATGAATTTACAAGAAATTTAACCAAACGGACAACAGCTCTATTTCTTGCTACATCAAAACGGTCCCCAAATACCAAACGGTAATTAGCAAAGCTTTGCCTATCGTATTTCTAGATATTCGATAATGTGCTTGGAACTGTTATACAGGATTAGCCAAAATTACCGGAACAGTTAAATAATTCTCCAACGTTAAGAAATTTCAAAAAAAAATTCAATCAGAAGTTTTTTTACTTTAAACAATCTATCGTGCAAATATATTTTTAATATACAGCTTTAATCGACATATCTGTCAAGTTCTACTAGTTTTATTTTAATGCAGACATAGCCGATCTCGATCAAATAGAATCTCATGCAGCTAAAGTAGCTAAACTATTAATTTTATATATAGTATGATAAAGTCATGTGCCTGGCCACATTTTTTCAAATAGAACACCTTGTATATTTTTACATTTTGTAATTCTAAGACTAATTCAAAATATATTTTATTGAAATAATTTTCTTATAGAAAGCATCATTTTAGAGTTATAAACAATTAATTAAAATAGTTAAAATTACGGGAACACCTACATAATTCTCCAACCGTAAAAAACATTTTTTTCTATTTTATCCTCAATTTTCCAATAAAACCAGAAGAAATCACTGAAGAGACAATAGTTTTAATGTTGTAAGCTATTCCACATTGCATCCTTCAAACCAATTCATAATTTGAAGTTCAGGAGTTTTGATTAATTGCTTATAACTAAAAAATGATGAAATTTATAAAAAAAAGTATGCCAATAAAAAATGTTTAGAATTAGTCTTAGAATTATAAAATGTAAAAATATACAGGGCATTCCATTTGAAAAAGAAAAGTTTACCAAATTTCCATAATAAAATGACCATCCTGTATATTAAAAATATATGTTAATGATAGCTTGTTTAATGTCAAAAAACGTTTGTTTGTTTTTTTTTTAAGTTTTTTACGGTTGGAGAGTTATGTAAGTGTTCTGGTAATTTTGAGTAAATTTAATTAATTGCTTAAAACTCAAAAATGATGCATTTCATAAAAAGATTATTTTAATAAAAAGTGTATATTAAAAATATATTTGAACGATGGATTGTTTATAGTCAAAAGACTTTTTTGAATTTTTTTTTTAAATTTCTTACCATCAGAGAATTATTTAGGTATTCCGATAATTTTGGCTAACCCTGTATATTGAAAGTGGTTACTACTCCCATTAAGTTTTTGGTTCGCTTTCGAGTTAATCGAATTTAAATTCTTATTCGCTTAAAAAATTCGATATAATATTTTCAATTTTTAAACATTTAATTTTTTTTGATATTATTGTTTAATACTCGTATTCATTTGTTTTATTTTAGTAAAATTCAGTACAAATTGCACACTGTACTGACATTTCAGCTGCAGTTTCCTGCAGTATCCCCCATTTATGAACAAAACGTGTAACAATTTTTATTATTTATATTACTATTCATGATCCATCAGTGAATTGTTCATAATATTTAGATGAAGTGATGAGTCACCCATAATGACAGGTGCTGTCGCGTGATTGATTATTTATTTATAGAGGAGTCACGAAATATGTTATATAAGCAGCCGAATGTCTGGCGGAATTAGGAGACATTATGATGAAGAGAGTTGTTTATAGCTCATTCAGATGGTTAAATTTAAATGAACTTAACCTTGCGATCATCAGAATCACGCCGACCTTCGCCAATATATTTTTGGCACAATTTTTACAGTTAAAATTGAACTTTAAGGGATTTTTCTATTAGTAATTCTGTTTATATTCACTTGTATCTTTATTTAGTTTTCCAATGGCACATTTAATAACCGAAGGGTAAAGATTATAATAAATAAAGGTGCTGTTTTTTCGTGTTTATCGCACAGAAAAAGGGGAAGCATAAGTCTTGTGCAAACGCCTGTCGTTGGGGAGATATACTGTTGGAGCCATTTTGAATCGGCCCGCAATTTATATAATCTTGTGTATTTTCTATTACGGCGAGAATAAAATATATACGAGGAACGACGCACCGCCTGATTGAATCTGGTCGTTCCAATTTTTATATTTACTGCCCGTACGATAAACCCGTTATTTATCGACAACACTCTGTATATATTATGTCGTAAAGGGGCTGTTTGCCTTACGACTCGCGACGAAAGCCTCATCTCTACCCAGCGGAGGCGTTTGAAGAAGTGTCAGATAGTTTTAATGTTCGTATAAAACATGAGATTTATGATTACTTAAAAAAACTTATATTATGTTTATTAGAGAAATATTACAATAAATACGTAAATAATTTTCCAAAATTTCAGCAGATATTCGGTTTAACCTATTGTATAATTTATAGTATAATTTATAGTTAAGCTATGAACTTTTTGATTTAGTTTTTCTATAAGATAATTGCAATTAAAAGTGCATTTCGTTTGAATTCACCGACCACCCTCGGAAATACACGATGATTACCGATCCCTAGTAGCGGTGGCAACAGCGGACAGCTCTAGAACAGCTGATCGGCCAAGTTGACGGTTGGCGACCCTGTTGTTTGACAACGAATAAAGGTAACTTTTTTGAGAGACGATTTGATCATTGAAACTTGAAGCCAAACATCTCTCATCTCGCTAGTCGGCAATGTAAAGAAAATCTTATCAGGAGTTACTGTTCTACTGCTGTTACAGCCCGGCACAGAACAATGTCGGCGTTGGAGTTTATACATTTCGAACAAGTGTTTGATATAACCTCAATAACCAAAGCAGCTGTCAACAAACGAGCGATTCTAAACGTTGACACAACAGAAGACAAAAATTTACTACGTGCACCCTAGATATAGCAACGTTGTCAAGTCGCTCACTTTGAGCGGTCTTTGTGACGTCACAAAGACCAATCCTAATTTAAACTTCAAACAACGATCTCTCTTAATTTAAAACAATGTTTGATATTTTACTTGTGAAGTAGTAAACAGTAGCACGCATACATTGTAAAAAATGACAATTTCAAAAACACCGGAATACCCCATTCTGTATCACAGTTGCTACATTGGTTGCTAGGAAAGTGAATTGTTAAAGCTTAAGTTTTAACAACTGTCGTAGCAACTGATACCAATTTGTCAATTCTGTAAGAACGAATTTATCAACCGTTGTTAAATTACAATTTTTACGCGAGTTGTTAGCAAAGTTGCTATATGCTGAATGGGCTAACTTCATGTATGTCACATGTATGTTATGTTTTGCGGTGGTTGTACGTCAACCCATGAAAATAGAGTGAATATTTGAAAATGTCTAAAGAAGAATCTGGAAACTGTGGTGAAAAGAAGCGGCGAGAGAAGAGGGTTAATTCAGAGCAAACCGAATATATTTTAAATTATATAGAAGCCAACAAAATTGTATTAACGGGAAAATGCCATCCTATTCGTATAGAAGAATTTGAAAAGTCTAGGGATGACCTAACTGCCGGCCCAAATAGCATCGAAAATGGGACAGATGTGTTTTATATTAGGCATATAACTAATATTCTGAAACATACTAACCCTCTTTTCGTAATTACAAATTCTTCAATTGACGGAAATTTTAAGTATCGTGGTAATAAGTTATCAGAGATGACAGTGCTGATTTCTTTAATAATTCTGCTTACTGCTGGTTGACTTACACCAAGGGAAATATCCTGCCCAACGCTGGTTTGATAACCACCAACAGCATAAATACTAAGAGCAACAAGAACCTACGACAAGTAGATTTTATAATCAATTTTTCTATTAAAATGAACTGAAGCAAAAAAAAATGTGGCAACCCATCGTAAGAAAAATAAAGTAATCATATAGGGTAGCAATATTTTTTGCCATTTCGTATATTTTACACTAAACCTTTATATGAAGTGGAATTTTTGTATTTCTTGAACCTTCATCAACAAACTCTCTTATCTCCTCAATTAAATTAATTGCAAGATCTTTTGATAATCTATATTGCTTTATGAAATTAAAATCCGGTACTTGGAATGGGTCAGAATTATCCCGTACGGTCCTGTATAAAATTATTCTTCTTCTCCTAAAATTTTGATCGGTTAGGTATACCTACTTGTGAAAATTATTTTTAATAACAGATATATTTAATTTATTATAACTATTCGTAATACCTGTTTTCCACATTATCCATTTCGTTTAAGAAATTTAAATTGAACATGACACCCACAGGATCCATGTTGACACAAGAGTTGCAAAACTATAACAACTGTCAGATTCGTAGTGGTTACTTATTAACTTAGTTGATAAATATTTTAGCCACTCAGTTGCTCTAAGGGTCATACCGAATTGCAACTCTCCGCAAAGTTGTTATTTATGTATTGATCTTGGCATTTAGCAACTTTCATGGTTGCTAGCGTTGACAACTTAGATACAGAATTGGACTGATTATATAAAAGTAATGTATGCTTTAAAAACATTTGATAAAAAATTGATATATGCAAGAAAAACAAATTAAATAAATTATATTCGGTGCAAAACCGCCCAATGGTGTTGAAATCCCAGAAGCAGTAGTGTATTGTGTACTGCATAACTTCTTCGCAACAGAATAAAACATAACATAGCCTGCCTTGATATATAAGCCACCTTACTCAAATGTATGTAGTGTTGCCTACAACATGTCACATAGTAAGTATGTAGGCAGTGTAGGAGTAGGTAGGTATACTGCAGGGGTTCTCAACCGGTGGTACGCAAAAGGTACCAAACTTAAAATCATATTTATTTAGATGATATTGTTAAATTGTTTGACCCAAAATTATAGCGGTCAAATCAGACAATACCCATTACCGTACGCAGACGTATTTCAAATGGCACATTGTGTAAAAGGAAGTGTAGTTAAAATGATAAATCAAAGTTAATATTTTGCGCTACAGTTAGATGAAATACTGACATAATTAATTATTATCAATTATTAGTCTTTATCCGATTCGATGTGGAAGAGAAAATTGCAGAGGGATATTTATTTTGTAAACCTCTGCTCGAAAGAACAACTGGTGAAATATTCAAATTTCTTAATAATTTTATGTTTAACAATTCCATTCCATGAGCGAAATGCACTGGTGTCCGCACCGATGAAACTCGGGCTTTAACAAAAAAATAATTGCAGTCAATATTATTAAAAGACGAGCATTCATTCACGAATGTTTTTAATATTATGTCAAGAGATGGGTAGCAACAGAAGTCGGTCTTGTTACATTCCGATGATAGATGACTCTCGCGAGGTAAAGTTTTGAATCGTCTCTTCGAACTTAAATCAGAAGTTCAAGTTTTTCTTGGAAACGCTAATTTCCAATTCAAAAATTCTTTCTTTGACGAATTGTGGATGGCCCGGTTAGCATATTTAGCTGATATATTTTGAAAGCTGTATGAATTATATTTACTTTTGCAGGGATCAAAGGTTCATTTAATTATCAGTAATAATATAACAAGAGAGTGAGAATAAATTGAAAATAATTTGACAGATTGTTTGAAAACTTGTTGCCAGGCAATAGTCACGAGTGGCTATTGCCAAATGGCAACAAGTTTGAACAAAATCTGTCAAATTATTTTCTAATTTATGGAACTCTCGAGTTATATTTGACTAGATTATTTTTTGATTCACAAATTTTTACAATAAAAAAGATCAATAAAACTATCATAAAATTATTGAAAAATTTAATTTAATTAATTATTACTTACAATATATGAAAATATCGTTGACACATTGTGAATATATTAAAAGAATTAACAATTTAAATTAGTACAATGAAAAACGCAATTATTAAAAATATTTCGATACTCATTATTTATTGAGGACTTGGAATTGCTTGTTATATTAAGTGTTTCCTCCTGCGTATTTTCTCTAAGATTATTTATTATATTTGAATGATGTTCTTGGTTCAATTGTAAGTATGATTTAATCGAACTTGCAGAATTATGACCAGTGACCTTGATTAGTTCTTGTTCTCCTACACCAGCTTTTGAAAGGTTACTTACTGCACTTGATCTGGCAGAATGGTTAGTTATTTTTTTAGTAACTGTGTCTAGACCTACTTTTTCTGCGGATTCTTCCATCCATTTTGAAATGGAATTTATTCCCACAGGAAGTTTTTTATACCAAAAACCATGAGTTTGCCAAGCCGGATTTGGAGTACGAAACAAGCGTTCGGTTTTAATATTTTCTTCACGTTTACTCATTAGTTTTTCAAAAAGACGAATAGGGCAAATATCTGGGTTATTTATGTTTGGAGTCAACCATTTACTATTAGCGCACCTTTGTGCTCCACCCTGTGCAGTTTTTGTAAAGATGGGATTGTATTCAATGCGGCCAGTATTTAATCTTTTTATGTCGGTTTCTTTTTTAAAATAATGAACTAAACATTTCGTAGCTTCTCCTCCCCTCCAAGCTAGTTCATACGATGCAACGTGAAAAAACTTTCTTTGCAATCCACAAGGTGTATCTTCGTCCCAATAGTTAAAAATTTGCAACAATTCTGTATTAGAAAGTGCCACAGAACTTTGTTTGTGCTTTTCAGGATGTTTTTGTAAAATTTTTCTTTTTGCATCTCTTGCATTCCGAGCATTTCTGAATTCTATATCATGGAAAGGATCAAAGGACCTGTTAGACTTATTAAAGTAAAGTTCTTGAACTAATTTTGCCGTTTTATTCCACATTGTCTTTATTACTGCTTCTTTATAATCATTTCCGTCTTTTCTTTTCATGTTATAAGCCCAATCTTTTAAAATCAATGCCAGAGTAGCTGTTGTAGTAGATTGATCCAGAATATAATTTCTTTCTTTGGTGAAGGTCTTAAATTGTCTCCATATAGACTGATTACTTATTAGAGTATTTTTCGAAGTAGTTTCTAAAATCTTTTTTGGAATTTCTGCATTAGAAAAGGTACTAAACCGATGACTTTCACCCATTTCGCGTTGACACAATTAAGGAATTATTTTGACAAGTATCTGACAGTTGCTAGGCAAATAAAAGCTACAGTGATTATTCCCGAGAATAATCACAAGAGATTTATTCCCACTATAATAATGACATAATTGGTTGAAACTTACCCTTGTGACAAATAAAGAAGCATTTCATTGGTTTTAAGAATCGTCAAAAAATAATCGTTGAAGATAAAATTACCAATAACTAAATCGAGTTAATTATAAAAGAAGTTAATAAAAATAAATGTAGTTTATTGCCAGCATTCGAAGGCTCCCTTGAAGAAAGATGGGAAACATCAATGATGAATTAGTCGGATATCAAAAAAATATTGATTGCACCTCTTTCAAAAACAATAGTTATTTTCCCAAATCTATGACAATGAAAATTGGATCAGAAATCTAAAAGGTATGTAAATACCAAACTTCATAACCTAATAGAAGAGAACATTTGATAGACATTTCCTTACACACAGCGCTGATAGAAGAATTTAAAATTATTACAATCACCGTTCTTTTGATCCAGAGGAAGAATTATTTTAAAGAAACTGCATTAATAGAAATCGTGCATTAAACGAGTTGTTTAATAAACGATTTCCTATTCACTAAACTGACTCATAAATAAACGATCGACGGAAAAGTCTATTAAAATCCGGATATATCAAAATCTATTTGTGGGTATTGCCCGATCTTGTTTTAACAATTCTTGTGCATTAGAATATTCTGCCTGACAACCAATGACACAAAACTCAAACAGCCTTCTTGGTGTCTTCTGTAGAGCAGTGAATCTAGAGATTGGTCAAGTAAAAAATGACCAGAAAAGTCTTTTCTGTTAATTTAGTTAATGGTTTAGACGTGTTTGGTATAGACTAGACTCTCCAGATTAGACTCCAGTCCACGACATTTCATAAAATGAATTCCCACTCGAAATATTAATAACGTTTGATGTGAACTAGTCGAATATCTCTTTTTGTTGGGGATCAAAAAGGTCCTTTCAAAAAATGTCCCGTCACGTACAAGATAGGACATATCAAAAAGAAAATGATATAAGGTAATATTGAAAAGGATCAGTATGGAATCGTCTAGATTCATCGGGTCCATTACGCTGGAAAAGAATGCGTTAAATCTCTCGGCAGACGCTGGTGAGCACGAAGTAAATAAAGAGATGTTCGCGTCAATTTCCACGTATAGCCGAGATGGGGAAAATCCGATCGGATGCCTTGCATTCCACCTTTGGGGGGAGGTCACGGCCATGGGCGCCGTTTGAAAATGTTCCAGGGGGGGCAAGATTTTGTTTAGTATTAAATGGTGACGTAATATTAAGGACTATCCCATTAACTGTTTTGCACCATTTTCGTCTTGTGTTATTTTGCATACACCCTGAAAAATCTCTATCCTGGTAGTGAAATGTTTTTTGTTCACATTTTTGTTTGTTAATAGCCAGCCATGGTCGTGATCCCTCTATGCTCGACAACACTTACTTATTATATATTGATATACATTGAATTTCAAGTCATTTTGCCGTCTTTCTATCATTTATTAATATGGGATTAATATTTGTAATTAATAATTGTTTGTAAATATATTTTGTTTCTGAATCATTGAACTCTTATACTAGAATTTGAGACAAATTGATAAACAATAAAACGGCAACAATATTATTTTCAAATTTACCCCGTTAACGAGAAATAATGACTAAATGTAGAGAAAAGTGGATTAATTTGAAAATTCTGTGTTAAGGACAATCGACGACGAAATAATATTTTTTTATTTTACTATTATACTTGAACACTTGTAAGGCGACAATGTTAGGTCAACTACTAACTTTTGAACGAACTCATGTACGGAAATGTATTGTGTCATCGCCATTTGACAAAAATTAGTTAGGGCCTCGAAGAAAAGGGGAAGTTAACCCAGAAACCTATAAATGAGCGTTCAATTTATGATGGACTAGCTATTCGTCGTAATCATGATTCAATTGATAAAATGAAGAAAATACGTCTGGGCGACACTGTATCATAAATTCTGACCGATGATATGCCACCTGGTGATTTCATTTTCACTTTCAAGTGGCAAAGTAATTGTGAATATTGCAGCAAGTATAGCTATATGTGTTGTCAATGATGCATTATCCAGCCTTATGAAGTGTATGGAGGTATTATGGATGTGCACCTAGCCAAACTGCAATAATATCTGCGCGAAGGCTGACGCACGGCGCATCATGTTTTCAGAGTCATCTGAGACTGATGCTGCAAAACAGGGTCGTCTGTCGTCAAAATCAAACAGAAAGAAACAAGAGGAGGAAAATGTTAATTTGAAAAGATAATTATATGGTCCAGGCTTCGCCGACTATAGTAAAATATAACAATTCTATACATCAAAGTTACACAATATTTTAAACGGTGTTTTCTCAAAACCGCATTTTTCAAACTGGCCGGAAAGATAACTTCAACTGATCTTCGTCAATTCACTTGAAATTTTATATGCAGCTTCAGAACAATATTATCTAGAGAAGTACGTACGGATTTTACGATAAGATCGAAACTTTTTTTGTTATAAACAATTTTTAACCGAATTTTGTACCTAAAAATGATATTTTGTGTTCAAACGTCCGCCATTTTGTTTTAAAGCGGAATTTTCTAATTTCCGTACGTACTTCCCGAGATAATCTTATATAGAATCAATTCTTTTTTTGTTTTTATGGCTAAGTGAAAAACTGCGTGCAAAATCTTTCCGGCCGTGCAACCCTGTCCGCCGGAAGAGGTTTCCTTTGATGTCCTCTAACGCTGCTATTTTTTATTTATTTTTGTTTTTTTTATTGTGAATATTCCTCAAAATATGAACAATAAGGGGCTTTAAAGAGATTTTATAATTCATTTACTATATTGTAAAAAATATACTTACAAAATCGGCTATTTTTTGTCGCGCTGGCGTGGCATTACCCCTTAATGACTTTCAAGCCTAGCCGCGAAAATATTTTACACATGTGGCCGGGCAGCGACCGACCTGTCTGTCTAATAAATACATAGCTTTCAATTCGATTTGATATGCGAGATCCATCTGATCAAAAAGATCAACATGATCTATGATCAAAAGATCTTGATCTGATACGATAATAACCGATTTATCGATCAGATCTATTTATCGGTATTCAATTGTGATCAACGATCGATCACAAATTTCTTGCCCACGCCTATCTTTTTCGTTTTTCGCGTGCAGGTAGTTGGGTTTGAAATCCAGGGGGGGGGGCAAGGGCCCCCTCTGCCCATATGTAACGGCGCCCCTGGTCTAGGGTTGTTCGAATACACACAAGTGAGACTTATTAAAAGATAGCTCTATCAGGAAGACAATGGAGGAATCGCACCCTCCAGGCAGGTCATAGGATCAACGGGGAATTCCGCGCGCGGTCTGCTCAGATGACTGATGGCGCGCCCTTAATTAAAGCCAGGGAATTAATCGCGGGACTCGCCTCACTAATTAATAAACCAAAGCGGGCTTCTTATGTCCCCGCAGCGCAAAATCGTGTGCCACCCTCTTCAAAACCTATTAAGGAAATTTGATTTTTTTCTCCCGGAGCACTCACCTCCTCCAGCGCCGCCCTTCCGCCAAATCGAGTCCAAATTAGATTTGATCGTCCCATGATTGATTTCCTCTGCAACAGAAATGAATACTTTTAAACTTTTTACTTGACACAGAAACTGTAAAGTCATACATCTGTGAGTTTATAAGTTTCAGAACCAAAAAGATCCATATCCATGTGAAAACGGTTGCACAATTTTTGTTTTTTTATTCTGAAGATAGGATTAAAGATTTACATGAAGTATAGTTTGAATGCAAATACCTGAACATTCAGTTGTAATAGATAAGTGAACTACGACAATTTCAATGACATTTTCAAACTTGTTATGACGTTGTGCTTGCGGATGGAGAGGAGATCTTATTGGGATGCAAAAGAAGAAGTAGTGGTTCAATTCTAATTAAATTGTTGGTTGAAAATACTAATGGTGCTCTTATACCATAAGAGCACCATTTTTATAAGTGTAGTATGGTGTAGCTAGTTCCACCTGCACACAGAAAAGTGATTATTTGGAACTAGAAAACATAATTTCTTGAATTTATTTACTAGATTCAAATGCATATTTACTTGGATGTAGAAAGTTAGGTATATACAAGAAATGCCACATACTCAATCTAAGTAAAATAATTTCTCAGATAAATGCTGTCGACAAATAAATTCTTTCTTTATAAGAACCAATATTGTATTGAAAGAAGTAATTGAATTTTTCGTCCCAAAAATGTCAATTTCTCCAACGAAGTAGTAGTAAATCCATCCAAGTGCGTAGTTACTTGATCCAAGAAAATATAAGACATTTAATATAAGTATGTATTGTTTACTGAATAAAAACCCACCAATTATTTAGCTGAAGTGATTCTCACTTCTTCCAAGTAATCCCTTTCTTTGGAATAAATATGCGCATCGTGATTTTGTCAAGGCTCGCGCGCCCGCGCGTAGGGCTGGTGCCGTAAAGGAGCGAAACCTAGTACGACAACAACAACGAAGTACCCGTAGGGGATGTGCCTTGTGATTAGTGTACAATAAACATTTCAACACGGAATAATTTGATGTAAGGCACGCACCAAGTTAGAATGAGTAAGTAAATATAACATACCTATCTTGTTAATTAGCAATAGAAAACGTATTTGTGCCAAATCTTTAAAATTCCTACATTAAGTAGCTAAAAATATTTACCGGGAATAAAAATATACACTTCATTGAAGACTGTTTACTTCCTTCACCAGAGTAACAACTTTTTTATATCTAGCAATTATTCCAAGAAATAAAATTTCTTGGTTGAAGTCAATAATCTCTCGCGTATATACGAACCTACCAACTACTTCATCCAAGTAGTTCTCTCTTCGTTCGAGAGATCACTTTTATGTGTGTGGTGGTATGACCGCTGTTTCCATTGCCAGTCAAGAATTATATCACTGAAAATATAGCAAGAATTGTATCATATGAAGCACAATGGAAAATTTCAACGGCATATTGGTTTCAAAGAAGTTCCCAATACAACATTTTATTGCTCGAATCTTTTGTGCAAATAAAATCTGTTGACGGTCTTAATTAATCCAGCTGCAGTGTGACGTGTTGGCACAAAAGGTCATAAACTGCCATCTAGGATCGAATAAAATCTCTTTTCTTATATTTGTTTGCTGCAAAGCTTTCGCATGTAAATGACATAGTAAGTAAAAAGTGTCTTATGGACTTACTTCTTCTTTCAGTACTTCAAAAAGTTTTAGCCGTGAAATAATAACAAAAAGCGTATTTTAAAGAGCTCCAAGTTCTTAAGGAATTTAAAAATCAAAGTCTATATGAGATGTTTTACTCAGTAACAATTACCATCTATAAAAAAAGTTTTGCGAGAAAACAAAAATTGGGACAGCCTCTATATATATTTGCTGTTTCTTTTTACTCAGAATGGCATTTACTTTCTAATACAAATCAGTAAAATGTTTTATATGTATTTATTTGTTTCTTAATTCGTTTATTTAATTTATTTACTTGTTATGGGTATTGATTGTGTTCTTTCTTCGTTTTCAGATTATGTAGACATAGGTTTACACAACATAGATTTACATATGTTTTTAGTTTTTTATTTTACCATAGAAAAAGTTTTACTCACAAAACATTTGCTTTATAAAAACAATTTTTGGGAGATAAAAATGGGATATATACAGGATATTACGTCTTGTTGATTTTTAAATGTTTGGGGTCTTTAAAATTTTTCAGGAGCATGATCCACATAGCCCATATTTGTGACAATTGTGCCAGAAAATAAAAAAAAAACTCGTTTAATAACGAATCGTATACAAGCAGTTAATAAAGAAAGACCAATTAAAAAAAAAACTGATGTGGTCAGGCACATGACTTTATCATACTATATATATAACATTAATAGTTTAGCGTATGAGATTCTATAGATCGAGATCGGTCGTGTCTGCATTAAAATAAAACTAGTTAGCCAGGATTTGACAGATATTTTGATTGTTTTGACAGTAGGTATTGTCAAAACCATCAGCGTTTGACACTACCTACTGTCATTAGAAGCTTAAGACAACAGGAAAAGTTCTATAATGGCCGTCCACTAATCCGAATTATGACATTTTACATTTTACTTTTAATTATGTAAGTCTTTAATTATAAAAATTACATCATTAATTTCGTTTTTAAGGATCACGTATACCAGCTTATTAATTATATTAAATTTCCGTTTGACGTTTGTAAAATAATACTGATGGTATTTTCCCATAAGTTGTTTGAAGTTGAAGTCGTAGAACGTTATTCAAGGTAGGTAAAATAAAATGAAGATGTACAAAGAGACAACATTAGGACCGTCTGTATTTGCGCATAAACCTTTTTCTTCCCTTTCGCCGATAAGGGCGATGCTGGAGGAAACAGCGCGAAGGGAGGAACGGTTATTTTCCGGTAGTGTCAGACAGTACACATTGCAGCGGGCGATATTATTTCTCAGTTTTAATTAAAACCTTTTTTATCTGTCTCCGTACCTCGCTGCCGTTACTCTATTCTTTCGCAGACCTCATCGTACCTCATCACTCTTACCGTAGCCGAGAGAGAAACATCTCTCGGTTTCGGCTTGCTATTTCTTTTGTGACAGTCGCGTTTCGTATACAAGCGATCAACGGGTATTGTTCGCTTTTCTGACGTCTGTGTGCAATATGGTCCTCATTTTATTTTACCCGGGTATTCGCGCTGCCACGCTGCGGAGGTATCCTTATGAGAAATTAGCGAAATTTCGCGCTACAAAGGATTTTGTGGGAGAGAAAACGCGTTTCATTCTTCTGCGAATGTCTGCGTCCAGGGAAAAAAAGACACCCCCATAACGATAGGTGGAAATGTCTCGAGGGTGTCTAATTGCAGCTTTCGAGATTGTTCGGGAAACAGCAGCAATTAAGATCTCGTTTATTGGGGTCGTTAATTCTGATGGGAAACCAGGTCTATCAAAACTCGTGCGTTCCAGTGAATGGCACGATCTTCAGAGAGGAAGAAAAATATGGAATTAGATTTAGTATCTACCAACAACTTTTTTATAATTCTTGATACTGAAAAATCGGTTAACGTTAACACGTGCCACCGAGCACCTCAAAATTCCCATTTAAAATACATTGCAAAAATGCATTTTTTTTCCATATTTTTTCACGTTTCGGATTTAGAAAAAAAGTTGCGGGAGATTATCAGAAATTGTTTAAATATTACGTGTTTTATTATTGCTTTTGTCAGAAGGGGTTATTATTGGACTATTGACGTATTTTTTTGTCATTTATTAACAAATTTGAAATTGTTTAAACAATTAGCATTTATTTAAACAAAAATATATCATCGTATATTTTTTTTTACAAAAATATACGATGATACGAACATATTTTTCAACTTTTTGCGAAGTTATTAAATTATTGTTTTTTGTCATTTATTAACTAATTAGCAATTGTTTAAACAAATAACATTTGTTTAAACAAATATATATATATATATATACAATGTTGCGGATAAATTTTCTATTTTTTAAAGGAAGTTATTATTAGGAGCATTTTTGGTCATTTACTAACTAATTTGCAATAGTTTAAGCAAACACCATTTGTTTACAAAAATATACAATGTTACGGACATATTTTTCTGTTTTTCTTGAGAAATTATTATTAGATTGTTGGCATTGTCAGTCATTAATCAACTAGTTTGCGTATCTTTTTGGCAAAAATTATTATTGTGTTTCTTGTCTTTTTTCTTGCCAAATTTGTTAACTAATTTTCAATTATAACCTATAATAATAATTAGTGTTGCAACCACAATACTTGTTTGACCGATATCGTAAACCCTCCAAAGTTACAAAAAATACCAGAAATCCTATAATAATTTTTTGTCAAGACATAGGTACTAACATTGTATATTATTGTTTAAACAAATTTATTTGTTCAAACAATTGCACATAAAGTAACAAATTACAAAAAAAACATGCCAACAATAAAATAATAATAATTTCTAAAAAAGGAAATACAAAAAAAAGTGTTTGTTCAAAAAAATGGATGTTGAGGAAGGATTGCAAATTCGTTAATAAATGATAAAAAAATGCCAATAATTTAATAGTTTAATTTAATAATTTTAATTTAATAGTTTCCACAATAAATATAAAAAATATGTCCGTAACAATGTATATATTTGTTTAAACAACTGGCAGGTACTTGTTTGAAGAATTGCAAACTCGTTAATAAATGACAAAAAAATGCCAATAATTTAATGCTTAATAGTTTCCACAATAAATATAACAAATATGTCCGTAACAATGTATAATTTGGTTTACACATATAGTGTTTGTTTAAACAATTACAAATTAGTTAATAAATGACAAAAAATTCTAATAATCTAATAATTTCTGCAAAATTAGAAAAATATGTGCGTAACAACATATATTTTTGTTTAAACAAATGGTAATTGTTTAAACATTTTTTTAATTTTTAAGTTAGTTAATAAATGACAAAAAAACATGTCAATAATCCAGTAATAGCAATTTCTGTCAGAAAAATAATAAACCACGTAACTTTGTAAAATTGTAAATTTGGGGAAAATTTTCCCTCATTTTTAGGGTACTGCAAGACAGGGTGGGAGCGGTGAAAAAAAAATAGTGGTTGTGGATTTGATCTTTGGGAAGTTCTGAACAATTTCTGATAATCTCCCGCAACTGTTTTTTTTAAATCCGAACCATGAAAAAAAAAATCTGATGTGGCACATGACTTTATCATACTATATGTAAAATTAATAGTTTAGCTGCATGAGATGTTATTTGATCGAGATCGGTTATGTCTGCATTAAAATAAAACTAGTAGAACTAGACAGATATGTCGATTAAAGCTGCGTTCGGATATTGTACTCCGTTGACACCGGGTACACCGTCCAAATGACACTTACGTGTTATTGGGTGTAAAAAGTGTAATGCAATATGCGAACGCAGCTTATATTGACACAAGTTATTGTCAAAACATTAGCGTTTGACACCAAGACTACCTACTGTCATTAGAATAAAAAAAATCTGACAAATCCTGGCTACTAGTTTTCCTGCAGTACGACCGATCTCGTAGAAATAGAATTTGCTCATGCAGCTAAACTATTGATTGTACCAAAAAATGTCATAGTGATAAATTATTCAGAATTTCCTCATCTTTAATTTATTATTTAACTATTTCGACGAAATTCCAGAAATGGCGGCTTATTTGCAAAATCTTTCAAAAATGCTAAGACTAAACCTCCAGTTCCTTTGGACCCTCTTCAACAGAAAGCTTTTCAGCTCTAAGTTTGGTTATGAAACTTCTAAATATGAAGTTTCGCCCCGATACCTTTAGTAGTTTCTCCGGAATCGTCGCCACAAAATACGGGTACACACACACACACACACACACACACACACACACACACACACACACACACACACACACCCATATCCACACACACACAGACATTTTTTTGTACCTTGGTCAAAAATGTTCAGGGGACCCAAAAAGACCGGGAAAATCCGTGAAAATCTCAAACATTTTTTTTGGCACGATTACAATACTTTACATACTGCGTATGATAAAGTAAAAAGGAAAAATGATGCATTTTTGGAATGTATTTTAAAAGGGAAATTTGAGGTGCTCGTTGGCACGTGTTAGCGTTAACCGTTTTTTTTTCAAATTTAGGGGGAATTAGTTACAACTTTACAGAATTGAGCAATGTAGTTTCAACAATGTAGATGGCTTTTACCTGGGATTAAACGTCAATCAAAGAGATGATTTGAATGGAACTATAACGCCGGATGTGCTCATTAAGCCCGTAACAAAACAAATATGCCAAAAAAGATAAAGGAGCTAAAAATATTAAAGGTGATTTTTGCTAAGCAGTTACAGACGAATCTTGTAAAGTTCGTCATTTTGACACCAGTCGGCTTTAGGCAAAGCTAATTGTGGAAATTATCTGCAACACTTGGAGGAAAAAAATAGACATGGTTCACAGACCTTCTCCAGGGGTCGGTGTTGGGGCCTTTATTTTTGTTTTAGTATACGTGGTTGTAAACTTGTAATTTGTTCTGTACTGACAATTAAGAGTTTCTTCCCAAAATCTTTTCTTCTTATCATGATTTATCCTTCGTAGTTTGCATCCAGCGTCATACCAAATACGCCATCGTTAATCTTGACGCGAGGTATGTTCTAGATTATTTGCTTTCTAAAGTTAATATGGACAGATTTCAGTTTGTTGAACTTGGTCTTCCATATTTTGGTCCATTGATGTACCATTTTATTACTAGCTTGTTGAAGATGCGACTGCCACTGTTGATGTAAAATAGTAAAGAATCTAATGCTTTGGCACTTTGCGCAGAAACGTATCTACGCGCGGCTACCAATATCCTTTCGCATATTGAAACCTTTAAAAATATACATTTTACACCCCTCAGTCAAATTTTTACGTGTTGACATAAAGTTGGTCGGTCATAAATACACATATCCGCGCGTTATAGCGTCGTAACGGTTTACGGCCGCCGCCTCAAATCCAGTGGAGACATCTGGGGGGTGGTCTGGCGTAACTAACCACTTAAAGAGCCTTCCAGACAAAAGACCTAAACGGCAAAGGGTGTCGGCAATCTGCAACTTGAGTAATTTGTCGCCGAACGAACGCCTCTAACGTACTTTGTAACTGGCGCGTTAATAACCGCAAATAGGCCGCGCAATTCTGCCTAAATGCCGATGAAGTCCTCAGTAAAACTGGCGCGGGATTAATTTCGAACCCCCCGGTACATACTAAAAATTACCGGGGCAAGGGTTGAGAGGTGTATAATGGAGACTGGGCCGCTGTCATATCGCCCAAAATGGATATGATCTCGCCCACCCTTCCTCGCGCATAACTTCCGCTCCCTCGCGTCGGTTTTTATTGTCCCGCTTAATAAAGTTAAAGTCTGGCGGTAATTAGTGAGATTGGACATAAAATTAGGAATTTTCGTCATAATCAAGTTGCGCCCTTATGAGAATTTTAACGAACGGCGCCTGGAAAGGACGTGGCTTAATGAGGAAGATCATCATCGATCCAACGACTCTATCAGATGCAAACAATTCTTGTTAAGATAGACAATCCTTCAGTCCAAATGAAGACAGAAATATGGGCGAAACGATTAATTCTACAATAATCCAAGGAAATCGAATACTCCTAAAGAGGTAATTTTTTATTTCATTAAAAAAATGAAAACCAAAAAGTCACCTGGGATTGATCTAATAACAGGTGAGATTTAAAAAAAAATACCTAAAAAAACCATAGTTAAGGTAACAAACCTCTGCAACGCAGCATTTAGGCTTAAATATGTGCCAACTGTTTGGAAAACTGCGGAGATAGTGATGATTCCCAAGCCAGGAAAACCACCAAATGAAGCATCCTCCTACAGGCCAATTTCTTTACTGCCCACATTGTCAAAACTATTTGAAAAACTACTTGCAAAACGACTGAAGCCAATCTGAGATGAAAGAAACATTATACCCGCTCATCAGTTTGGATTCAGAAACAAACATTCGACAATTGATCAGGTGCACAGAATAACAATGATTATTTTTTGACGTTTCTTAAAACCAATGAAATGCTTCTTTATTTGTCACAAGGGTAAGTTTCAACCAATTATGTCATTATTATAGTGGGAATAAATCTCTTGTGATTATTCTCGGGAATAATCACTGTAGCTTTTATTTGCCTAGCAACTGTCAGATACTTGTCAAAATAATTACTTAATTGTGTCAACGAGAAATGGGTGAAAGTCATTGGTTTAGTACCTTTTCTAATGCAGAAATTACAAAAAAGATTTTAGAAACTACTTCGAAAAATACTCTAATAAGTAATCAGTCTATATGGAGACAATTTAAGACCTTCACCAAAGAAAGAAATTATATTCTGGATCAATCTACTACAACAGCTACTCTGGCATTGATTTTAAAAGATTGGGCTTATAACATGAAAAGAAAAGACGGAAATTATTATAAAGAAGCAGTAATAAAGACAATGTGGAATAAAACGGCAAAATTAGTTCAAGAACTTTACTTTAATAAGTATAAGGTCCTTTGATCCTTTCCATGATATAGAATTCAGAAATGCTCGGAATGCAAGAGATGCAAAAAGAAAAATTTTACAAAAACATCCTGAAAAGCACAAACAAAGTTCTGTGGCACTTTCTAATACAGAATTGTTGCAAATTTTTAACTATTGGGACGTAGATACACCTTGTGGATTGCAAAGAAAGTTTTTTCACGTTGCATCGTATGAACTAGCTTGGAGGGGAGGAGAAGCTACGAAATGTTTAGTTCATTATTTTAAAAAAGAAACCGACATAAAAAGATTAAATACTGGCCGCATTGAATACAATCCCATCTTTACAAAAACTGCACAGGGTGGAGCACAAAGGTGCGCTAATAGTAAATGGTTGACTCCAAACATAAATAACCCAGATATTTGCCCTGTTCGTCTTTTTGAAAAACTAATGAGTAAACGTGAAGAAAATATTAAAACCGAACGCTTGTTTCTTACTACAAATCCGGCTTGGCAAACTCATGGTTTTTGGTATAAAAACGTTCCTGTGGGAATAAATTCCATTTCAAAATGGATGAAAGAATCCGCAGAAAAAGTAGGTCTAGACACAGTTACTAAAAAAATAACTAACCATTCTGCCAGATCAAGTGCAGTAAGTAACCTTTCAAAAGCTGGTGTAGGTGAACAAGAACTAATCAAGGTCACTGGTCATAATTCTGCAAGTTCGATTAAACCATACTTACAATTGAACCAAGAACATCATTCAAATATAATAAATAATCTTAGAGAAAATACGCAGGAGGAAACACTTAATATAACAAGCAATTCCAAATCCTCAATAAATAATGAGTCTCGAAATATTTTTAATAATTGCGTTTTTCATTGTACTAATTTAAATTGTTAATTCTTTTAATATATTCACAATGTGTCAAGGATATTTTCATATATTGTAAGTAATAATTAATTAAATTAAATTTTTCTATAATTTTATGATAGTTTTATTGATCTTTTTTATTGTAAAAATTTGTGAATCAAAAAATAATCTAGTCAAATATAACTCGAGAGTTCCATAAATTAGAAAATAATTTGACAGATTTTGTTCAAACTTGTTGCCATTGGCAATAGTCACGAGAGCCCGCAGGGCTCGAGTGGCTGCCAGCGACTGGCAACAGTTTTCAAACAATCTGTCAAATTATTTTCAATTTATTCTCACTCTCTTGTTATATTATTACTGATAATAGAACGAACTTTAGAAGACAAAAAGGTATGCTCCTCTATAGTCCTGGATGTGGCAAAAGCGTTCGAAAAAGTTTGGCACGAAGGCCTACTCTATAAGCTGGAACGGATACTGGCCTTCGAGTATAGCCAACTATTAAAATCATACCTTTCTAACAGATACTTCCGTATAATGCTAGATAATGAGTACTGAACTCTCAAAGGTATTAAAGCTGGAGTACCACAAGGTAGTGTACTTGGCCCGATTCTTTACCTTCTTTACACACATGATCTTCCGCAACCAGATGGTGTTACCGTTGCCACTTTTACTGATGACACTGCTATCATGGCAGTAGATACAAATGTTGAAGGAGCAACGCTAAAACTGCAGAATGCTGTCAACAATATTAGTGATTGGATGCAACGATGACTAATTGCATTGAACGAAACCAAATCCGTTCACATAAATTTTACCAATAAGCGAATACAACACGTTCCAGTGAAAATAAATAACACCACCGTACCCTACTCGAACACCGCAAAATACCTCGGTATGACGCTGGACACCAAGCTTCGCTGGAAAGCACACGTTAAAAAGAAACGAGAAGAATTGGGCATAAGATACAAGAAAATCTACTGGCTTATTGGTAGGAAGTCGGCTTTATCGACATATAATAAACTCCTACTCAAGCAGATACTTAAACCGGTGTGGACCTATGGTATCCAACTGTGGGGCTGCACTAAGCCAAGCAATATCGCCATCATTCAACGCTTCCAAAATAAGGTGCTAAGAAACATCGTGGGTGCACCTTGGTATATAAGAAACAGAAATCTCCACAGGGATCTTGTAATGGAATTAGTAACCAACGAAATTGGAAAGTTTGCAGAGAATCATCAGAACAGACTTCTCCAGCACACGAATGTTGAGGCAATCCAGCTTCTTGACAATTGTGTGCGAAGACTCAAAAGAACTAAACCTTTTGAGTTGGTGAAGTGATGTTAAAAAAAACAGAGCACAGTGTTATGTGAATGGGAGGTGAACAAAGCAGAGCAACGTGCAGTGTGTGAAGTTTAAAGCATCCAAACTCAATTGAAGTTACACCAATGGGGAACACTTAATATCGAACACTTTTTATACGTAGCAATTTAGGATTGATTAATATAGGTAGATAGTCATCGGACTAGGTGTTATACAGAAGAACCTATGAGGTGCTGTTAATTAATAAAAAAAAGATAGACATAGAATTAGAGACATCTTTAAGAAACCATGTCACGTCTATATTAATTAAAGCATTCAAATAGTTTGATGATGATGTAAAATTACCAGTTCAGCGTCTTAAATAGGCAATCTTAATTGTTTGTATACAATTTGGATAGAGCCGTTTTAGGCCAACTTATTAAGGAAATAGTTTGAAAGTCATAAAGTGTACATGAAGACATGAAGGTTTCTTATGGAAGTGAATTTTGTCGTTAAATTCATGTTTTTGTTTCTAATGTGTTTTTTTTTTATTTCAGGTTGTTCAAATAGTCCATTTTATAACTCTTGCGGCATTTGTGGAATAGTTTTGCATTATCGTGGTCAATGACATGACCTGTTTCCATCGTGAGTATATACAAATTAGAAGAATTTACGTTTTTACAATCGTTTCGCCAACTTCCTTCGGATTTGACCCACATATACATCACAAAAATCAGAGCAACTGACAAAGCTACACCACATCCATTATTATATTTTGCCACTGAAGAGTAAATTCTAGATATTATTGTTGTCTTTAAAAACAGGGTAAATGTTAAATTTTGACAAGTTTTAAATTTTTCGGTAGTATCTTTACACTACTATAGTATATCTTGAATAACCTATAGCTACAAAGTCGTCTCATAGTAAAGAAACACATTATATTCTTTACAATTTTATATTACACTTTATATTTGTACCTAAAAAGCTTTATTTGTTACGCCTAAAAGAAAAACAAAGACACAAATCAGTTCGAGAGTTATCATTATTTTTCTATTTTGGAATAATTATCTTTTCTTTTTCGAAAGTTTTGATTTAAGGCTATAAAATGTGAAGGTATGCTACATTAAGACAGACAATGAAAGAAATGAACCCATAAAATCAATAAGAGAATGACAATTCAAAGAAAATTTAATGATTTTATACATCCAAGTCAATTGAAGGTCAGTAGGCGAGTAGAAGGGAACCACTAATTCCTCCCTAAGGATTCTAATTTCGACTTTTATTGTTCGGTTTTTAAATCAAATCTAAGTTTATTTACGTTTTAACTTAGAAGTACTGTATAAAATAATGTTCGAAGAATAGTGAATCTATGAATGAAGTACCTATACAACCATACGTACTTTCCAGTTAAAAAAGTAGTATAACCTCACGGCCAAGACTCGGAGATACAAAATCTAATTAAAAACGCTGTTTAATTTAGCTGAGATATGCGACTCGTTGTGTTTTATTGTTCCGGTCCAGTGGTCTGTGTGTGTATTTAATTAAATTCTGCGAATTCCCAACGCTCGGAAAGATCTTCATTTATTTTCGAAGCACTTTTCTATTAACGTAACTCGCATAACTTCAATATTTGTCGGTCATTATTTAACGCAATAGTATACATTTCCAACAAAAAAAAATAATCTTTTGACGCTAGATTGTAAAGGCGAATTAACGTAACCATAATATACTGAAACTGCGATAAATATGCGGTCACGTCACGGCCTGATGATGACGCAGAATTACCGAGATGTCACCATGAGATTAGTATAACATTTCGTGGTAATACCTTTCTCTTATCCATGACTTATCTATTTAGGGTTCATTTATATCTATCCATTTAAGTTTGTTTGTTAAAATTAGAAATTACTTCTTGCGTTTTATACGTCTGCGGTATAAATCCCGAGAGTTGTAATTTGTATGAGTTTCCCTATTTGAACAGATTCTAACGTCAGATACAGATAGATAATAATGATTTCAATCTCGTCTGTACAAAACCCCATTTAGCGATCGCTCTAATCTTCTTCCTGCTTTCAGTGTATCATCTCTCGCGGATAATGCCTTTCCGGAACCTGATAATGCGGACAAACTCATTCGGAAAATTTGTAATAACCAGGAAGTATAATGGATATCTACTGTGAAAACCCATATAGCGATTGTCCTACGTCGGTATAAAATGCGTGAGGTTCGCGTATCGGACGGTGGCGCCGCCTGTCGGCTGGTTTGCGAAACGCATTTCCTGCTGTCCGCTGCAGCCTCTCCGCAGGATACTCATTCAGTTTACGTCGCCCCTAGTCCCCTAAATCGACAGGCTATTACGATATCCTCGGATAGAGACGCCACTTGAAAATGTAAACATTTATTGTTATTTGAAAGCGGGTCCTCGATTCTATTTGCACTACGTGAAGATGATAGGACATATGGCCTCCCTAATACCCTACATAATATCATCCCCGGTCGTAGAACTCGCAGTATTAGATAAACTCCAACCCCCATTCTATAGTGCCTACCTCACTCGTCCAATATTCAACGATTTGATTTCAGTTTTCAAGATATCCAGAAGCCTTAAGTAAAAATATACATTATAGCAGATCACTTTAGGCGTTAGTATATGCAGTAATAAGACTGCAGGTGGTTCCCAATGCTTTTTTAAGATAATAGAAATCAGTTCACTAATATAGTGAACCAGTACACTACATTTTGACAGCTCATCTTGCGAATAGATCGCTATTTTGATAGATTTCTTTTATATTGGTTTATATTGGATTTCGTAAACATAAAATAACCATAAATATCTACTTACTTAGATACGTACAGTTAGATTAAGTTTAACCGTTAATCTAACTTTACCCGTAACATATATACCGGGTGAGTCAATTTCGAGGCTCACCATGGGGATCTCGCTTATTAGTGGAGATAGAGCCTAGGTTTCATATTTTTGTGGTGGTCAATTATCTGAAAAGAAATTTAAGCTATCGTTTTTCATTTTGAAGATATCTGCAGAAAACTGAAATGTTAAGGTATCGTTTTTAATTTTTTATTCAAAACCAAATGTAGCTATACATTTGAAACAAAAACATTCTTCAGCTCCTTTTTAACAAGGAATGCAGTGTCATTTCTTAATTTGAAATAACATCAAAGATGGCGGCGTACCCATGGTCAACTTTTGTTTTTCTTATGGGCGCCATGTTGAATTTTGGCATTTTCCGATAGTCGTGTTTTTTTCTCATTTACGCAATGTATAACATGTTGGCATTATTTTTTATATCAATGGTTTAATAATAAAAAACTTTCTTCCTTTTCTCGTTGTTTGTCGTGCTTATCAGGTAGGTACCCAACTGGCGCTTGGTTACAGACCGCCGGCGCCGGGCTGATCTTTGGATTAAAAACATTAAGATTGTAAAAGAAGCAAGTTTATACAACAAAAAGCTTATTTTTTACGTAATGGCGGAATCAAAATGGCGACCGAAAATGTAAAAAATCTTGGATTTGCATGAGACTTATTTCCCGTAATATTTGAAGATTGATAATTAAAAATTACATGTCAGATTTTCAAAATAAATTCAAAATGGCGGATTATACATGGTTAGTCAAAATTATCGGAACACCTTAGTAATTCTTTAACGGTAAATAATTTCAAAGGGAAATTCAAACAAAAGCTTTTTGGTTTCAAACAAGCTATCGTCTAAATATATTTTCAATATACAGGATGTTCATTTTATTTTGGAAATGTGGTAAACTTTTCTTTTTCTAATAGAACACCCTGTATATTTTACATTTTCTAATTCTAAGATTAAGTCTAAGAGTTTTTGTAAGAATATTTTTTTTTATAAAATGCATCATCTTTGAGTTATGAGCTTAATCGTTCATTAAAGAATAAAAAAACAAAAAAAATCAAGAAAAAATAACTAACCTATGAAATAGAATTAAATTAAATATTCAATCTGCCAAATTAAAAGAAATGTATGTGGGAAAATATTCTTAATTTGAGGTCCAGGAGTTTTGATTAATAGCTTATAACTAAAAAATGATAATATTGTATTAAAAAAAGAATTTCTAGAAAAGAATTAATCCTAGAATTAAAAAATGTATAAATATACAGGGTGTACTATCAGTTACCAAATTGGCAGAATAAACAATAGTTTGTTTAAACCCAGAAAAAAAATGTTATTTTTGTTTTCAGTTGACTCAAAAATATTGCATTTTATAAAAAAATCATAGAAAAGATTTTTAGAATTAATCTTAGAATTAAAAAATGTAAAATTATACAGGATGTTCTATTTGAAAAAGGAAAGGTTACCAAATATCCAGAATAAATTGAACATCCTGTATATTAAAAATATATTTAAACGATAGATTGTTTAAAGCAAAACAACTTTTACTGAAATTTTTACAGAAATATTTTTTGAAATTGGTTATGGTTGGAAAATTATTTAGGTGTTCCGGTAATTTTGACTAAACCTGTATATGGCGATATGATAGAGTAAGTTATAGAGTTTGATGATTATATACATGATAGTATTAAATTTCCTCTTCAACGGTGGTAGTCGATCCGGAGGTCACGCGGTAGTAAAATTCTAAATTTTCACCAGTTACATACTTGAGGACTCTTTTAGGATTATTTATCTTTTTTTTTTTTTTTTTTTTTTTTTTTTTTTTGGGATGTCGCCATGTGCACAAAGCCTGTTGGCTTGTCTGTGCGGCTGTCGTGGAGACGGAGTATTTTTAAAATCCCTGCCTAACCTGGGCTTGAACCCTGGGCTTCATAGTGGAAGGCATTCGCCTTATCCACTAGGCCACCTCCGCTTCTTTTGATATTGATATTGATTACTTCGGCGTACCTCAACAACGATTTGAATGCAAGTTACGAAGTTGGCGAGGGAGTTGCATGAGGGAGCAAAAAAGCATTGTTCTGGACTTGTTTATTTCGCCCAAGCATCCTCCTTAGGTCTATTCGATAGAATAAATCATAGTGAACACTTTGGCTACTTCAGTTCAAAATGGCCAATTTTGGACCTGTACTGTTTTCGAACTCGCTGATTCAATTATTGAAACTGAAGAATACCCTATTGGAAATAGTTTGCCAGTATCTGCATGGAGGAGTATGGAAAGAAACCTACACCAAAGTTTTGTGATGTCTACGGAAAGTTCGTTCTACCGCAGTTATAAATTTATACTAACCGAAAACCGTACTCATTATGCTATTCTGCTAATATTAACCTGAACGTTACGACCACGTTCGGTCTTTAAGTTCAGGTTAATCTTCTGACCGCCACTATAGTTGAATGAATAGCCGTGTGGCGTTGAAATTTTCATAAGAAACGCTTAAAACCGATGTACCCTCCCGTCAGCAAAGCCTCGTTAAAATTACTTTTAATGCCGATGGTGTGTGGGGGGTGGTAGCGGCCGTAAGCCCTTTAGGTAATATAAAAAAGTTTAGTGCTCGAGGCGTTTTTCGCTGCTACATAAATTCCGGACTTCACCGGTCATACGTAACGAGATTATCGTGCAATAATTTGGCGGGCGCACCGGCCGCCTTCGGGCAGGGGCGGGCGAAATATTAGCGACTTTATCGTCACGGTAATTCGCGTAGACGCCGGCGTCGCCGCAATAAAAAACCAGCATTAAATCTAAGGGCAATTGATAATATATGTCCACAAGGGATTGCGCCATTTTATTCAATGCAGATGTGGTTTGAGAAACGTAAGGTTTCAAAGCATTGACAATATTGCTAGACTGTAGACAGGTGTGTTCGTCAAAATTTTCAACGCATAGCGCGATAAATGCCCTATTCGAAGGATCCTATAACACGAGCTTTCGAAATTAACAGGCCTTTTAAGCGTCTTTAATTTAATAATTTATCAGATTTTACCGCAAATCCATAGTCTGATGTGAAATGGCCACCAACATTTTTTACATAGTTGAACATTAATAAATAATAACTTGTACTTACATGTCATGTAATAAAAATGCTTTAAATAAACAAATATTGTTAAAAATGTACGCCGTTTTTCCGTCGAGTTCAAAAACAGTACATGTCCATAATGATTGTTTGAATCATCACACCTTAATGTTAAACTTTTTCTATTTGAAAAGGAAAATCACTGAATCTTTCATTAAGAAAAACTTCTAATTTTTAAAGAAAATTATAAACTTTAATCCTCATGCGGGAGACCTAAATATTTTTCAATTGGGCCATTTTTGGTGGTATATGTGGGTCCATAGGGACAACTTTGTATCAACTTGAAAATTTGGATTTCGAAAGAAACGCTTTTTCGATACACCGTAGTATATATACAGGATGTCTCACGGAACTGGTACATTAGAAGGTTCTCATGTTCTACTATTTCTGGAAACTTGAAATTTTGGAACTAGAATTTACTCGATCTGAGGTCTTCAGCTAAAATATTCTCAAGTTAACTGTCACGTCCGGTCACCGGAAGTCGGTATCAACTTTGTTATTTTAAGAGTAACGATATAATTTTTATTTTATTTTTGGTTTCTACGTATCAAAACACATCATTTTTGATAACGTTTCCCTATACCTAAATATCACCATTTTTGAGTTTTTTTGATTTTACTATTTTTTTGGTGATTTTCCCGGTTACCTTCAAAATTGAATATCTCGGTTATTATTGAAACTAGAAGTTTCATGAGTGGTGGTCCAAAACTAGAAACATAACCAAATAAGACGATGTTTAGTTCATCATGATATCTTATACAGGGTGTTCAAAATTTACTACACAATAATTAAATTTTTAAACGTAAAAACCTCATTTTTTTCAAATGGAACATCCTGTATACCGATACGCCATTCGATAGGAAATCGTATTCCGTATCAATCAATATTAGGATTCCCTATATCTATCTTTAATAGTTTTTGAGATATCGTCAGTATAAAAGAATGCACACCCTGTATACCGATACGCCATTCGATAGGAAATCGTATTCCCTATCAATCAATATTAGGATTCCCTATATCTATCTTTAATAGTTTTTGAGATATTATCAGTATAAAAGAATGCAAACTAAATCCAAAACGATTTCTTTATTTATAGGAATCTAACAACTTTGGAACAGCAGGAAAACAGAAAAATATTGAAAAGGTTTCTTAAAACTAAAATAATAGATTTGGGATATCTAACGTAAATTAAAACTTAATTATGTTGTTCGAAATGCTGCCCGTCCTGCTTCAAACATTTTAAAACACTTCGCTGTACTACTGTCATCGTCGGTCTTCGGATTTCTTGTCGCTGAAGTCCATTAATGGCGGCTACTACTCTGTTAGTCAATTCTTCTCGAGTATTAACTGGTGTGGAATAGACCTGACTTTTCACATGACCCCAGAAATAAAAGTAAATTGTGTTAAATCTGGTGAGCTTGGTGGCCACCGCCAGGGTCTCCTATTTCCGAACCACCTACCGTCACCTAACATCTGATTAAGTTGAATGGATACACATGCGAAGAATGTGCCGGTGCACCGTCCATTTGATAAAAGCAGTCGCGTAAAATATTGAGGGAAAGAGTATCGCAAAAATTGCTCACACATCCACGAAAAATTTGTAAATATCCATCACTATTTAAATTTTCGTTGTAAATTTCGTATCAAATTTCGTCCCCATTATTAAATGGGAGTATTTAAAATGAATTTAAAGAAAAAGTAACAATATCTCAAAAGCTATTAAAGATAGATATAGGGAACCGTAATATTGATTGATAGGGAATAAAATTTTCTATCGAATGGCGTATCGGTATACAGGGTGTTCCATTTGAAAAAAATGAGTTTTTGACGTTTGAAAATTCAATTATTGTGTTGTAAATTTTGAACACGCTGTATAAGATATCATGATGAACTAAACATCGTCGTATTTGGCTATGGTTCTAGTTTTGGACCGTCAATCATCAAACTTCTAGTTTCAATAATAACCGAGATATTCAGTTTTAAACGTCACCGCGAAAATCACCAAAAAATTAGTAAAATCAAAAAAACTCAAAAATGGTGATATTTAGGTATAGGGAACCCTTATTGAAAATGATGTATTTTGATGTATTTTGACTTCCGGTGACCGGACGTGACAGTTATCTTGAGAATATTTTAGCCGAAGAGCTCAGATCGAGTAAATTCTAATTCCAACATTTCATGTTTCCAGAAATAGTAGAACATGAGAAACTTCTAATGTACCAGTTCCGTGAGACACCCTGTGTATATACTCTCCGGGCTGCTGTGGACATAATAGCATAGTTCGAGAGTATATACTCTCGAATACTTTTCAGGCAATTGCAAATCTGTTTTGTCGTATTTTTTAGTTAATCCGGATCGTGATTAAACCGACATGCAGGCACTTAAATTGATGAACTTTAATCCAGGTAAGTCGTCATAATAAAATTACGAGAATTGTAGGTATAAACTTTTTTAAATTGCCCGCGGCAACCCTTTTATTCTTTTGGAATGGTCCGTGCTGAAACTCGTATGCCCCCCACCCCTGCCGCTTTATCAGTGACGTGCAAACGCTCCAAGTTAAATCCATGGCATAATTCCCGGGGGGCGCGAGCCCAAAGCCTGTAGGATTTGCAAAAATGCCATATTTCCCTGCATTATCACGGTCATTATCAAAATTACTACCCCAGGCTTAGGTATTTCGTTTTATCCGATTCAAATTAGCGATGGCTACAAATTTTATCTCTTTTTACATGGAAGGGGAAGTAATTATGTAGTGGTATTATTTTGTACTGTTAAAGCTACACAGATAGAATTAAGTTTTTCGGAGAAAAAAATATTCGCAATTCATAAAAAAATATAACATAGGTATATCAAAAGCTGGGGTGCCCTTGAAGCTATAAAAGCTAAAAATTTACCAGGGTTAACTTATTTAAGCCGATAGAACATTCTGCAAAATCGTCACCTGGAGTAGGCACGTTCTGGCTAGTAAGTCAAAAAATGTGGTGGCTTTTGGATAAAGAGGGCATATTTTTCTGGTGAGCTTAAAACCATTCTTGAATCCAGGCCTTGGTGAGGTCAAACTCCAGATCTAGAGCTATCATAACTTTATTCATTAGAGGAGGCGTTTGTTATTGACATCTGTGAAATGAAATTATCTAATTATCCTTTATAATCTAGTATACTATTGCATGTGAGGGTTTGCGAGTGTGAGAGGGCTACCCCTGAAAATGTTGCTGTTTGGCACTACATTTGGCTAGACAATATATCAATATCATATTTCCTATATCAAGACGATATAAAAAATAAGGTCCTATTGATTCACAGCCAAGATCTCCAGATTTTTCTATCTTTAGACTTTTTATGAGGATATGTAAAGAACGACATCCACAGACTACAAAATTGTAATAACTTAAAAACAAAAATAACTTATTACAAGAATTTGCAAGTTTGAAAAAGACATTCGTAGCACTTGTTATACCGGCAGAATCAATATAATTTTTCTGTGGTGCAAGTTTGAGATAAGGATATTTTTGTTTTTTTATTCATCCCAATATATAAATTTTTGTAAACGATGCATTTCTAGCATGAATGTTCAATCACTTTTGTGAACCGATTTTAATTATTTTTTAGCACAAACAAATTATCAAATATATAAACAATATAAAAGAAATGAAAGAAGAGGTTCTTAACAACATATTACATTTTGCATTTTTGATTTATCTGAGTATCTGACAAATCAAATATCTGACAACTGAAAATAATGACAATTATGTATATCACTAATTTACAAAAATTTGTGGAAGCAAGCTCTAAATTTTCGACGAACTTTGATGGAATGTAAATATGTTATAATTATTATTAAAAAAAAATATACGACCATCTAAAAGAACATTTAGACAATATAAAAATTATTTCATCAAATTTGACCTGGGATGAGTATAACTTGTGTTCGTAGCGGCTATTGAGACAATAATATGCAACAAAAGCTATACGTAAGAGAAACCAACAACTTTTCTTTCTAAAGCGTCTCCTTTTGGGAAATTATATACCCGTTACCAACACTATAAAAATTATTATTGTTAAAATAGTTCCCTCTATGTCCAAAACAACTACAGACAGAGATTTGAAAAAAATGTTTCCATTTTTTTACGTATAGATTCTTTACATGTATACATTTACTTTTTTTTCAAGAATAGAACCCATAATGATCTACTTTTTGGCAAAAAGACATTCACCCTCTTCAAATCCAAAGCCACCTGAAATATCAAAACAAATGTAAAAACTCGAGTGCGTAGGTATTCTTATAATTTTTAATCGAATATTCTTACTAGTAATAGTTAAATAGAAAGTTGTATGAAAATTCAATAATAATACAAATTTCCAATTAAAATCCCTAACATGATTATTCTTGATTGGTTCCATTGATATCACAGGGGCATTTGCATTTGAAAATAGCAGTTTTGGTTTTTTGTTAATAGGTAGAGCTATTGACATTGTGCTAGCGACGCAAAGGGCCTTGGTTCAAATCCAGGTTGTCGCTGTAATTTTTGATTTATTTAAAATTTACATCCCGCCTGTATGTTACCATATTATTAACTTATAATATTACTTTGACAAAGTATGCCGTTAAACATTTTCAGTTATAGTTTATTTTGTCTGGAAATTATAAAGACCTTCCTTTTTAAAGATATACATTTCAATTAACCTTACAGTACACAATTCATAAGTCAAAATGTTATTTTTTAACTTATTATCGTTGTTAATGCACGCTTCTTAATTTATTTAGAAATTTATAAATAAAATTTCCAATAATGTTCCAACTAATACATAGTAAATGAAAAATGTGTGCTTATTGAACTGGAACTATATTACAATATAACTTCTGTAGAGTTCTTTGAAATATTAACAAAAAAAGAAAAATAAAAATTAATTAGTTATCAAACAATGCAAAACAAAAAATGAAACGCAATAAATACATATTACAACAATAAAAAATTATCAATTATAAGTAAAATTTTAAGAATTTGTATTAACAAATGTTGTATTAACAAAATTAACAAATTAACAAAATTAACAATTTAATGAATTGAAAAAGTAATTTACTTTCTGAAAAAATTATTTTGCAGAAGAAACGTGGGACAGCCTGTATTTATTGCCTATTAGAGATAACTACCTAGATTTAAGAATCCAGATTTTAATTGATATTTAATCTTTTAGATTAGTTTCAATATGTTAAGCATCGTATGCGTATTAAAAAAAACTGTATCACACAGTTTTCCTGTACAGTATATTAAAATTATTTTTAGCTTGGTTTGGCATTGGAAGAAAGTTGCAAAAGTTTTTCGTAAGTTGCAAAGTTATGCAATTCTGATAAATTTGGATGTGCTCAAAAAATAATCAAAATCGGTTAAAATTCACAAACGTTAATTAAAATTTAAAGTTAAAACTGCAAAACATGACGTTGTTTCGGCAGGCAAGAAACAGCTGTAAGTATTTTATTAAAATTGCAAAGACTATATTTCTTTTATACAATTTCATTAGTACGTTATTATACCTTATTTGACCTAATTACAGAACACGAGGAATGTGGATATGCTCATTGAAGCATTTTAGCACACATTTTAGCATGTTGGGCATTGACTATCTAGTAAACAAAAACACAGCGGACACATCATCGATGAATACGAAGTTCGCCAATCATAAGTAGGGACCACTGTCGTCCACTTGTTTACGCGTTTTTAAACATCTGCGTTGCCCCCCTTGCGATGCCATCGTGCAGTGACGCTTGTACTCAGTTTGAAATTGCGAATAAATTTGGCCAGCATGTGTGCCCCGTGCGCCACTTATGAATCAAACGGATTTGCGCGGGGAAGCCTCGAGAGGGGAAACGCAGGACGCGGGGGGGGCGTCGACTAATTTATGAAACAAAGGACAGGCTTCAAGTGCTGGAGTGGGCAGCTGCTGGGGGTGGTAGGCGCCCGCTGCCGAATGGGATGGTTTTGACTGTCATTAGAACAGCGGTGGCGCTGTCCGGCACCCGCTATCCTATCTGTGGGGGGCCCCGAGTTTTGCATGTCAAATTGGCAGAAAAAAGCGAACCTCGCACCGCGCGCGCTTGTTTAATTTCGAGAGGTGATTGATTTACGTTTTACTTCGGGGTAGCTTGTACCCGACCAGGATTCTCGATGAATACATTTTGCATTTTTGTCGTAATGATGTGACTCCCCTATGGTTAAAAGTCGCATGGACGTTGTTGATAAATTTTAATTAATCTGGAGCAAATAATTTCTGTACTGGTCTGGTGACAGAGGTCTGAAACATCTACTGATTTTTTAAAGCACTGTGAAATAAAACCATGTCTTCTGATGATTTATCATCATCTAACCAGATGGAATAGATGGAAACAACAACAATAGATCCAAACAAAGCAGAACTGGAAGTTAATATAGAGAAAACTAAATAAGTATAAGTATATGAAAATAGGACCAAGGAACGGGAAGGCGACCAAACTGGGTGTGGTATATCAGGGAAGAATAAGTAACAAAATATGGATGAAATTTTCATGACAATTGCTAAGGGCAGAAAAGTAGAAGCATTGGTGCATTAAGTGAAGCTGGAAGACGGTCATGAACATGAAATGGTTGGTGGAAACAATCAGACCAAGAGTGTTAATAGCTACATGGAACCAAAAGGTGTGAAACGTGAGGAAGGAAATAAATGAAGCCGTGAACCAACAAGGCATGAAGATCTGAAGAATATACAGGGTCCTGCAGCTCAGCTCCCATCTTCTGTAGCTCAGTTACTAATTAAGCTAAGAGTTTGACATTTTGCAAGCTTACCCTGTACTTCAAGGTACATTTCAAGAAATTATTTTGCATGATATATATTTTTTTTACACATTTGGAAGCCTGTTATGGTTGCCTACATACCACCAAAATTTTATTGAAATCGGTTGAGTGACTGCAGCGCAAAAAAATAAAAACAAAAGAAAATTGATTTTGCATAGTGGCTTTAAAAATCAAAAAAAAACACAAATTGCACCTCGTTAATAAAATTTTGCGACGTCCTTATTAAGTTAGATCTAGTAGTCCCATCAACCAAGTGTCATTGATTCAAATTATACAGGATGACCAAAATCTAGTGTCAAACTTGTCAAACTTCAAAGCGTGTTATTGTTCTTATTTTAAATTGGAACCCATACATTTTTTTAGGTGACACGATGTAGAATTAAAAAATAAACCTTGTTTCTAAATACAACCCCATCACAATTCCCTATATTTTAAAAGTTATTCGCCAAAAACTCATTTTTTAACATTTCCAACGGCAATTGTAGGTAGTAAATATCGTACGTGGCGTTGAAAAACAATTTATTTCATAGAATATAACACAGAGAAGTATTTTAGATTTGAGTGTACTTAATTAAGTAGTTGTTCGAAATGTCTTCCGTGCTCTTCGAGGCACAAACGAAGACGAGTATGAAATGACCTGCATGTTTTCTGGTGTTGTTGGAGGTTCATAAACGATGTCCTTAACGTAGCCCCACAGGAAGAAATCTAGTTTCGTTAAGTCCGGTGATCGAGGAGGCCACGCAACTGGTCCCCCTCTTCCAATCCACCGATTTGGGAAGATTTCGTTGAGCTGGTGCCTGACATGTAACGAGTAATGTGCTGGAGCTCCATCATGTTGCAGCCACATTTCCACCCTTACCGCTATAGGTAAATTTTTAAGTAAATTTGGCAATTGAACAACTACTTATTTAAGTACACTCAAATTTAAAATATTTCTCTGCGTTATATTTTATGAAATAAATTGTTTTTCAACGCCACGTATGATATATATTTACCTACAATTGCCGTTGGAAACGTTGAAAAATGAGTTTTTGGCGAATAACTTTTAAAATATTGGGAATTGTGATGGGGTTGTATTTAGAAACAATGTTAATTTTTTAATTCTGCATCGTTTCACCTAAAAAAATTTATGGGTTCCAATTTAAAATAAGAACAATAACACGCTTTGAAGTTTGACAAGTTTGACACTAGATTTTGGTCATCCTGTATAATTTGGATCAATGGCACTTGGTTAACGAGATTACTAGATCTAACTTAATAAGGACATCGTAAAATTTTATTAACGAGATGCAATTTGTGGTTTTTATTGATTTTTAAGGCCAACGATGCAAAATCAATTCTTTTAATTTTTTTGCGCTGCAGTCACTCAACCGATTTCAATAAAATTTTGGTGGTATGTAGGCAACCATAACAGACTTCAAAAGTGTAAAAATATATATAGCATGCAATTTAAAAAAATATATCACGTTGGCGTTGCACATTTTTGGGACACCCTGTATTATCAAAAATAATTTCTTGAAATGTACCTTGAAGTACAGGGTAAGCTTGCAAAATGTTAAACTCTTAGCTTAATTAGTAACTGAGCTACAGAAGACGGGAGCTGAGCTGCAGGACCCTGTATATGAATACATTTTGTATTTTTGATGTGTGACAAAAAATAAGCGAAAAAAGCTAACAGAAATTTTAAACAAATCTTATGCTATACAAAATGGAATAGCAGAATATGAATCCCAAACCAGACTGATGAACTAACATGAAACTGAAACTCAGAAATAATTATTATCGCATTATTATCAATTCGAAAATCACCTATCCGAAATTTTTTTGACCAAATTATATAATAGAATAGAAAATTAAATTACTTATTAAACATTATAAGCATTTTTTACCTTCATCACTAAATTAACAGAAGAAATTAAATATGTTGTTATATCATACTTGTGTTGGACTTCATACAACATGAACATTGCCCTAATACTAATGTACCAATAATAAATATACAGGCTGTTTCTTAATAACATGCTAATATTTAAGGAGGTCATTCTTGGGTCTATTTTGAAAAAAAAAAACTCATATGAACATATGTCCTAAAGGTCTTAACTTTTGAACTACAGGGTGCTAAAGTTGTACGAAAAAATCTTTTTTTTATGATAACTTTGGTATCACCCTAGATATTCTTGTGAAACGTAGTGCGCATCTTCTATGCATCAAAAGGAATTTTCTGCTGTACAACCTATTTTTTCTATTTTTGCCAGTGGCGTTCGTGCGGGATTTGCACTGAAAAATTTTAAAGAGAAAAGTGATACACCACTGCTTTTTCTCAAAGTAAAATTATTTTTGACCTCCGCATTCCTTTCTGAGCAAATCTGGTCTCTTGATTTTTTTTCGTTTGACGTACGGTTTTCGCATAAACAAATAAAATTCATTCATTTGCATATTGTTATGAAATTTGTTATTTATTGGAAATTTATTATCAAGGATTGAAAACGTATCTAGTAGGTACGAAGCAGAGTTTGTTTTGTAAACAAAAACAGTTTTGACAGTTGTCTACCTAGTCTAGTTGTCTTAGTCACCAAAATTAACAATACAGATATTTTTCTTAAAATTTTAGCATCCAGTAGCTCAAAAGTAAAAACCTTTAGGATGTATGTTTGTATGATTTTTTATTCTCAAAATGGACCAAAGAATAACCTCCTTCAGTTTGCAGAGTTTGCTGAGTTTGCAATTTGCAGAGGTTGCAGACTTTGCAGAGTTTGCAGAGTTTGTTATTATAAGCATGTTATTAAAACACCCTGTATAATCCAGATGAAAGGTGTCCTGAATTTGAATCAGAGTCCTCCGCAATCTCCACTCCGGAGCTTTAACCAATTGAGCTACTAAGGTCGGAAGAAATTGATAGGCAAATTTGTCACCTCAAGGCAAGAATGCAAAAATTGAAAATTGTTACACAGATAGAAATTGTTTATTCAAATAACTCAAATAAATCTGTTGCTTCAATAGAGGCAAATGGATTTGTTTGGAATATTTGTTTGATAGAAAGAACGCTTATTTGTGTCAAACAATTTATGTTTTCAGTTAAAAAAAACTCAATTTGGGGGACCCCACTAACGGAGAAGAAATATATTTTCAAAATCTGGGTTTGTAAAACCAGACTGTAAACGCTTTCCTAAAAAGCATTGAGTGAGCAAAGTGCAAATTTATGTTGGATAGTCATCTCCGAGATGTGTTGAATATTAAGTTGAATATTAAGAAAAAGCAAAAACTCACTGATCCATCACTACCAACGAAATGGCATTGAAAGTTGAAAACTAAGCATGACGAAACGCCAAATTTCAGTTTGATATAGTAAAATGCCACGTGTACTTTCGTAATATTCTAATGTTGATTTTATTGCAACTCGCGTTGATTTTAATGTGTGTCCATGAATAAGCGTGACATTGACAGTTACACAAGTGCAGACAACTTCATTAAACATAAAATAAAGTACTTAATATCCCATTAATATATTCGTTGATTTAAATAAGCAGAAAAGGTAGGGAATTCCTGTTATCTGCTAATTGTCAACTCTTCAGTCGGGAATTTCCAAACTTTAATAAAACAAAGTAAGATAAAAGGTTACTATCACAGTGACTACAGATACGAGAAAACGCAGTCCGATTCTCCATGTACTGATCAGTTCTCTGTTTACATTCACCATTAGTGGGTTTTAATAAACTCGTACAACCGGATTCACACTAAATATACACTTCACCGCAGACAGCGGCCGTACGAACACTTATCGCTACGAGTCAAGTACATTTAGTTGTGATTTCGCGTTAAAATCTATCGGTATAGGTGAGAGAATCAATCAGGTTTTATTTAGTGCTTCTGTCGGTGTCCTAAAACCACGTACGTATTGTTGCAGCGCCATAAAGCGGAACAACATAAAACGATGACGAGGTCGCGAGGAATAAAAGATAACACAACCAGTATTCTGTGCTAACAACCAACCAGTTTATACACTAAATAAAATAAACCGTCATCAAACGTACACAAGCAAAGGATGCTCAGTCAAAGTGTAATCGTTCTGCTTCTCCTAAAATTGAATCAAGTCAAGGGACAAGATGGTGCGATCGTAGCTGAAAGTGAGTAGATTATATTGAAAGAGTTATCAGTACAGATTGATCTTCCTTTTTTTTTAGAATTCCCCACGGAGTGCAGGACCCCAAATGGGGGGACCGGATGGTGCATCGAAATTCAAAAGTGCGCCAGGTTCATTCAGCAGATAGAGCAGAAGAACGACGCAACATTTCCTTTTATAAAGGAGTCCAGGTGTGGACCAACTAATGAAGATCCACTCAGACCTAAGGTCTGCTGTGGGGACGATGTTAACTATAACACAGGTAATTCGAACCAATTCAAATTTGCTGTATTTATTAGTGGCTAACTTAATATTCTAAAGAAATTAGCTGAAGAAAATCACGAAATCTGTGTTCTGTGATAATGACAACTGCGTTCACACCGGGCCCTTTTAAGTTAAAAATAAATAGAGTATGTCCCTTAATTAATAGGGTGACTGTATTAAAAATATGGCTTGTATTATAGTCATCCTAAAAATGCTTTATTTCTATTAAAAACCAAAATTAAAATTGAATTTTATTCACGTCCTATCACGTGATGAACACGCTCTGTAATTGGCTCAGTCTCCAATGACGTCATTCGTTAGTACGCTTAGATCGCGTTCGGTTTGTCAGTGTAGGGTATGGGGAGAGCAATGCTCAGATAACCTGGGTCGGCTGTCTCTCTCTTATATGCAGATAAACGCCGTATGACGTTAGTCCGCCTGTTATGCAGCGCGTCACTCTCACCGTACAATACCAGGTTATCCGAACGCGCTCTTAATCTTCTCCCGTTTGAATTTAATAGCACTAAAGTGCCATGTAAGCATAACTTTGTAGGTTAGGATAGCCCTAACCTTAAGCTGTCAGATCAGATAATACCTGGTTCGAAAATACGATATATAACTTATTCTAGTCAGTTTTACTTATGTCGAAGTAATCTTCACAATAAAAAACACTTGTATTGGCCGCTATTTATTTCATTTGGAGTTCTACGAGCCAACCACTTTCTTCGCAGTTTCAAATCTTGCGAAACAGCTACAAATAGTTTATCCGGAGTTTTTTTGACGTTATTCTGCATTGTGGATTTATACACTATTTATGACCCATTTTTATGTAGAAATTGTGAAAACAACACATCATACAACACAATTACCAAACGGCGACGATGCCGATGCTGACAGACCATATGGGCCGATTTGACATCTACTATCGGGTGACGTCACACAACAGAAAGTATCATTTTGGCGGGACTTTTTGTGATTCAAGTTTTAACGATGATTTTTATGAAATATTTAGGAAATAATTACGAAAAATAATGCATTTATAATGTTTAGTGATGGAATAAACACACTAAGATGGGTTTCTAATAATAGTCAAATACCCTATTGTGTATACGTGACGTTTTAAACATTATTACTTTAGTTATATGTGACCAAAATTGCTTAATTCAGAGATATATTTATAATAAATATACCCTAACTAGCAAAAGAACGCTTATCTATGTTGCTGTGTATTAAGCTTCAGTTATTCAACTTTCGCAAATAAAGAGTGGGCCTTTTGAAAATATTTTGAACATGTGGAGGGGGCTACAAATATGCAAAATTATAAAATTGTTTTAAAAATCATGTATGTATATTTTTGAATTATTTGCAACATTTTAGTGCAAAACGTACTACCTTAATCGTTACAGTACTTTTAGTTATTGCCCTATTTGTCTAAAAAAAACATAGTTACATTTTTGGAATGCAGATTGTTTTTCACATACAAAAAGTATTAGCGTACTATTGTGCAAAAATTGTAATAACTAATTGACAATATATCTTTCATTCCATACAATCGACGTAAAAATGCAATTATCTCGAAAACTATACATTGTTACACGATAGATAGATTCTAAAATTGGAACCATGTTGTTGCAATATAAAAATTAATATTCTTGGAATGGAAATTGTTTGATAGATGTAGTCCAATATTATGCTCGGTCTCAAGACTGTAGCACCATCTACTTTTGAAGATATAATCAATTGTTAAGAATAAAAGTGCCCAGCCTATATATATTTATACAAATATATTTAAGTATATTTATATGACATTTTTTTATTAAAAGCATGCTAAATGGACTGAAAAAGAAATTAAAGGCCATTTTAAACCTTAAATATAAAATTACAACTTTAGTAAAAGCTTTTTTAATTTAAAAAATAAAAAAATTCCGACCTTATCAACAAAAACCGCAATACATCGAATTTTTGCCTTTTCATCAAACCAAAAAATCCAAAAAAGAAAAATTATTAAAAATCTGACCGATTGGATTTTATGATAAAGGATTTGATTATTGATGCTTTCTATTATTCTTCCTTCTACAATATCATAAATATTCGTACTATTCATATTGCACGGTTATGATTAGTAGCAGAGTGAAATAAAACCTGAAATTTTAGCAAGAGAAGAGGTTTTATGTCACCCTACTAATATCATAAATATTACGACTAGAATACTAATATTCCGAATATTTCTTTAATATATTGTGGCTTCGTTTGATGTTCTCCTGAATAAAACAGCTAAAACTTGCTGTACCTACTGTTAAGTTGAATTTCGCAATGTTTCATGAACATATTACGTCGATCGGGAAGTGTTTAGAAATGACCGTGCTTTCTGTACATATTTGCGCTTCGAACGAATTCCTAAAACAAAAACGCGTGCCTTGTTTGATTAGGTGTAATATTTGTTTAGCTTTGCTGTGTATCTTTCATGAGGTTCTACCATTTACTTGGTATATTTTCTGGACGTAAGTATGTATTGAAATACTTCACTTCAGATAAGAAAACTTACCAAGCATTTGGAACATTATCGTTTAGGGATACCATCTTTTTTGTCATTTTTTATGTACAGGTGATTCAGGAGGAATATCATTATGTTATACCACTCCATAAAGTTATAATTTTCTTTAAAAGTTCGTTTATTTCATATTTTTTTCTTTTCAATGAAAGAACATGAGAACATAATAAAATATTCAATGAAAAATAAATCAACATTTAAACATATTTTTTGAATTATAGGAAAGTGGTCAATTTTCTAAAAGTTCTATGAATCTAAATAAACTGCAGGCTATCAAATGTTGCATTAGTGTAATATATTTTTGCATACGTTAATTTCATATCTTATTGTTAAACCTGTTCTATTTGAAAAAGAAAAATCACTTAATATTTCAATAAAAAAATAGAACTTTCAAAGAAAATTATAAACTTTATGCCTCCTGCGGGAGACTTAAATATTTTTATTGGGCCAATATTGTTTGTGGTATATGCGGTTGTCCTTTTTATCAACTTGAAATTTTGAATTTCGTTACACCCTATTCTAAAGTAGTGTCCGTAAATTTATAGATCGTGAAATATTCACAAACTAGTAGTAGAGATATAGCTCCTGAAGCCGCCATGTATATATCTTCTTAAACTGTTGACTTTACATTGGTTTGATCTGAATTTAAACGATTATTTTCACAGTTACCAGAGCACCTTCGGAAAGTATAATATTACCAGACCATTCAAATACAACGCCACTGCCAGAAAATCTGAAAGATCCTTTACCAGAGTTATGCGGTACACAAAGAATCGTACTAAACAATCGCATATTCGGTGGACAACAAGCTGAAATAGGCGAATTTCCATGGATGGCGAGACTTGTGCACAAGAATAGCTACAATTATACATCTCTGGGTTGTTCAGGATTTTTAATACACCGGAGATTTGTCTTGACAGCTGCCCACTGCCTAGCAGGAAAGAACGTACAGGCGGTAGGCAAGTTGTGAGTATAAACTAATACAAATCAGTTAAAAATCTTAAAATATGTAATTATTTGTAGGTATGGTGTTATTCTGGGATCTCATAATAGTACTGACAAAAGAGCTTGCGTTAAAACTGAACGTGGCGATATCTGTTCGGACCCTCCAAAATTCCTTGAGGCTTCATCTATAATTGTCCATAAAAATTACGATTTGAACCAACATTTACACGACATCGCTTTGATCCATCTTAAAGATAAAATAGCCTTTACAGGTACATATATATGGTGATCTAACTTAAGGGTCAATCCATCTGAAGTGGTTCAGAGGTGGTCGCTTGACCATTTCAGAAAAAAATCATTTTTTAATGAATTTGTTAAACATTTTTTTTAAATTATTTTACTCCGTTTAGTGTCAGCGAATCCAACATTTTTGACATTGGTATGTGCCACTCTATTAAGCAGATTTCAAGCTACCTGTTAAGTATATAATACGTGTAGCTTACGTTTATTTTCTATTTTTAAAAATATCCTAAAGTTTACTTACAAGTGCTTATTAGGAACCGCTTCATGATTTTTTGTTGAAATAAGTTTTTTAAAATAAATTTTCAAATTTCAATAGCTTGTTATCAATAGGGGGAAGGGGTAAGAAAGCTAATTTTTTTATTACAAGCCCTTTGCATACAAGGTTATAACTAAAAAATATTGAATGGACACATTAAGTACCCCTTCATGTTTAAAAAAAATCCTGAAAACGCCTCCTAATGGACTATCGTAACTAAACTTTAAGATATTTTTTTAAACAGAAAATAAGCGTAAACTCTATGCATTATATACCTAACAGATAGCTTGGAATGTGCTTAATCGAGTGGTTTTTATTTCAACTCTCTCTATGACAATTTCAAACAAAGTTATTTCGTTTAACGGAAACACATACCAATGTTAAACATGTCGGATTCGCTGACACAAAACTGGTCGCCATTTCTGAACAAAATAAAATAATAATATAAGAAATGAATTTTTTCTAAAATGGTTAAGCGACCAACTTATCTTTTCCTGGACCATTTCAGATGGATTGACCCTTAATATTTAATATACTTAAAGCAACTAGGGTAAAAAAATCCAGATAAGTCGAAAATTAATATTTATACACAAGACCTAGAAAGTTTACATCCGGTAGTTTACATACAGTATCGTCGTTTAGGCGGCGTTGTTTTGTCACCAGGTGCAGCACATCTGCGGTAGGATGTTGACGATTTTATTGCACTGAACAGGGCCGGACTCTTTTTTTTTTAACACCAATTTTCGACCTATCTGTATTTTTTTTCACCCAAAATTACCTTTTCCTTACCAAATATATATGCGAAAATATAAGAACCCCTCATCTTTCAGATTTTATTAAAGCAATTTGTATACCAAAAGTCGAGTCTACAGTACCGGACTTTATGATATCTGGTTGGGGTAAAACTGAGTTAGGTCTGTTGTGGCTTCATATTGTTATGTCTCGGATTAATTTTGATTTGATTTTAGATAGTAAGAGTGCTGTAAAATTAAAAGTGAATATCCCTCGAGTAGACCGTGGTTCCTGTGATAAACGGTACAGAACAGTCGGCATGAATATTGTTGACAATCAGCTGTGTGCTGGTGGACGGAATGGCGAAGATTCCTGCGCTGGAGATTCCGGTGGACCACTGATGGCGTTCAGCCTGCAAGACCAGAAATGGTTCGCTGATGGAATCGTCAGTTATGGGTACGGATGCGGACAAGCTGGTTGGCCGGGAGTGTACACCAACATACCCTTATATTACAACTGGATTGTGGATAATATAAGAAAAAATAAATGATGACAACTTTTGCCTATTTACTTTTTTTCAAAGTATTTTTCTTACGACTGTATTACACTATTTTTTATTAAGAATAAAAAGATATTTGCGTTTGTATTGTATGAAATGACTGAAAATTATTTATAGCAGTTCTACTTACTTCAATTCTAGAGAATATGTCGTAAATCGAAACGAAAAATTAAAAGTCCGTATTTGACGAGAAATGATTTGTTTGTTTGCATTTGGTGTGATACTAGTAAGTGCTATAATCGATCGTGACGGCTAAACTGAACATGGCAGTAGTTAATTTGAAAATTTTCAAAAATCCTTTGGACACTGTATATAAATGTATACAGTATAATTTTACCATTAAAATGTAACTGTAAATAACCTGGGATTTATAACCTTTATTCACACACTCATTATGGGCAGAAATTCTAACGCTTTTAAATTACATATACCATATATTTTGTTGTTGTTTTTAAAGCTACAAACTAGTTGAATGTTTTGTTGCTTACTTTGTTGGATTTCTGATTGTATTTGCATACGAACGGGTTTTGTAAACATATTCAGCGGAGACTAACAATAAAAACCAAAGAAAAAACATTTTAATAAAAGAATGAAGATTGTCTGCAACATTCCAAGTTTTATTTGATCATATATATGCTGCATATTAAGTGTTTGTAACAAATAGCTATAAAAATTTCAAATCTGATACAATTAGAATTTGAATGTTACACAATTGTGTAACACTTGGAAATTATGGCTTTATTAACCTAATTAACAACCCGAATACGCACGTCTGACAAATTCCGGGAACCTATGGGCATGATTAAGATAAATATTTTCGAATCCTGGATAAAAACAAATAGGAAATTAACTTTGAATTATACTGTGTGTAAGACAACCTATACGAAAAAATGCAACAATTGAGTACGTTGTGGGAGTGAGATTTACTGCGATTTAGTGTACGATTTAGGGGTCCCAGGTATCTTGGATTCCCCAAGATATACTAAATTCACGCTTAAGTTTATTTATAAATAATGAACTCTGAACATCATATTTATTTCTTTTATACGTCTTATCCCATTTCTCCTTTGTCTTCCTTCTATGTTTTTCATCCTATTTGTACTTTTTATTTTTACCCTTTTATCCGTTTTATTACTTTTTCCATTTATCATTTTTTCAATTTATCCCTTTTATTCTTCATTTTCGCCTTTCTTGTTCTTTTCGTTCTCTCCCTCCCTATTATTCTTTACTCCCTTTTAATTTTTATCCATTTTATAAAAATGGACAAAAACGAAAAAAAGTTAAATTGATAAAAAAATTAAAATATTATAATCAACCGCAACATCTTAAAACCCGCTTGTGATATAAGGCTTGCTATGAGATGCTTTTGACATTTCTTGGAGTTCAGCTGGATTATTATATTAATTTCCAGAAGTTTCTTTTTACAATTTCACATCAGCTTTTCTTTCAAAACCATACGTAATGTGAAATTGCGTCTGGATTCGTCTTCAGTACTATGAAATCTATCGGAACTCTTTATCAACCTTTCTTCAGTCATAAAGACAATTGAAAGATGTATTGAAATCAGTAAGAAAAAAAGGGCATTGATAGATAAAACGCCATAATGTCATAAGTAATTGTGTATTTCGATTATTGAAATCTTGCGCGTATTTTTAAAACAAATATTTAAATTTTAATGAAATTTTTAAACATTTTTCCGCTCATTGGACCCAAATCTAATAACTATCTGTTTTATTTTAACTGAAATAAAATATTGTCGTGTATATTTCGCATATTTTATCAGACGTGTTTAAACCCCTGTCCGAAATCAATGTTTGAGCCTGATTGTCAACTTATCTTTAACACCCTGTTAAAAAGGTAGTAGGGGAGACCGGGGCAGATTGGGACACGAGCACATTGGGACATTTTAAATTGACCGCCTTGCGATTAAATGCGCATTCACACAGAATATGCGTCAGTAAATTTAAACAATATCCAAAAAAGTTTCCAGCACGTTACTGTCAAAACTACGTTTGTTGATGAATGTATCGGTTTTTGATTAACCAAGTAAGTATTTTCTATGTCTGTTCGTAAGGCTCTACACAAGTTTATATGTTATATTGTATAATATTATGTATATTCATACAATTATATATATATTCTTCATACATTACCGCTATTGGCGGCTACCAAATCATAACGTTTAATTTTCTAGAATTTTTCAATTCATAAAACTCATGTTGGGGCGCATTGGGACATTTCAACTGGGGTAGTTTGGGACAGGGGAAATTTATTTATTTATGCGAAATTTACTCATTCATGCCATTTACTCCTCGGTGAATCATATTTGAAGTTAAAATCGTCTCTTTTCCTTGTCGGCCGAATATTTGAATAATAATTTTAAAATATTGTTATGCTGGTTTTGAAGAAATTCCTCAACAACCATTGTACAGCTCCGTTAAAAAAATTTTTTTTAGTTTGAAAATGTGATATTTGTGTTACAAATTTTGAACAGCCTGTATAAAATATAATAATGAACTTAACGGCATTTTGTTTGTCCATGTTGATGGTTTGTACTCTCCAAACATCAAATTGGTATCTTCAATAATAACCAAGGTATTCGTTCTGTCCCAATGTGCCCCATGCCTGTCCCAATGTGCCCGGGCCCCGACATTGGGACAAACTGCAAATTGGAAAGAAGTTATTATAATTCCAAAAATACTTTATTCAACTTAAAATTTCCAGTGTATATACCTGGATAAATGTATATATTAAGTAGTATTGACATTACCAACCAGTTGTTGTGATCTATATGCGGCTGTCAAAATCCGTCCCAATGTACCCCGGTCTCTCCTACTTAACGAATTTAGAGTGTTTATTCTTTGACGTTTCGGTTTAAAACCTCAAACCTTATTCATAGCTCAAAAGTATGACAAACAATTAAAATATACATTAAAAATCAAATTCCACCTATTACGTACTACACGCGACTATCGGTTCTTCGAACATCTTAAAAAAGAAGTATTTAACATTGACTACATAATGAATTTTTAATTATTAAGTTACGATGGCACATATGCTACGTTTATAAATACAAATATGTTATATTATTCGCCCACGTGGTTTTCGTGACCTCTTGACATTATAATCACATACATACACAAATGTATGGAAATTCCATCTGAATATGGTTCGTTAAAAATAAATAACGCATAACATTAGTCCGTATCGCCGATATTAACAACTTGTATTTATGTATACGACGTCAATCTCATTCTTGAAAACTTGTTTCTTTCGTACGACAGACTTCTTCATCTGACGTCATAAAACTGCTTTAGCAACGCACGATATGAATAAAATAACTCAATAACCTCATTATGAGAGATAACTTCAAAACCAGTACCAGTTCGTGTTCTTCTTCTATTTAATTTAATCTGCACGCATATACATATATACACCAAACATGTATAAAGCAAACCAGCCGTAGTAAAAATAAAGAACTGAGAGCCAGTTCTGTAAACTGGCTGTGGGCCTTCATGAGTTTTCTGTCGATAATTCCCAAGAATGCCGAGCATACTGCATGTTTTTATTCTACTCTGTGGACTATCTTCCATTCGAGCACGTAAGTAAATGTTTACTGTACCACACAAATGAGATATAGAGCATATTTTATTTAACCTTTGTACTATAACGTATTGTAAACATAACCAATAATATTGCGGGATCCCGAATTTACGAACAATAATTAGCATGTCTCGAAGATCTGGCTGACTAATTTTACTGACTTAGATAAATAAAAACAACAGCAAATCAATCGGGACTCAAACAAATAGAACACTTAAAATTAAAATGAAAATGTTTAACGACATAATTAGTCAAATTAATATTTATAGGTTAATAATATGGTGACATACAGGCGGGATGTAAATTTTAAATAAATCAAAAATTACAGCCACAACCTGGATTTGAACCAGGGACCTTCCCGTTTCTAGCACAATGCTCGCCCATCTGAGCTACTGAGGCCTATGACACTTTATTAACCTATATATAATATAACCTATATTAATTTGACAAATTATGTCCATGAGCGCCATTTGAAAATGTTCCAGGGGGGGGGGGGAATTTTATTTTAGTATTAAATGGTGACGTAATATTAAGGACTATCCCATTAACTGTTTTCCAGCATTTTCGCCTTGTGTTATTTTGCATACACTCTGAAAAATCTCTATCCTGGTAGTGAAATGTTTTTTTGTTCACATTCTTGTTTGTTAATAGCCAGCCATGGTCGTGATCCCTGTATGCTCGAAAACACTTACTTATTATAAACTGATATGCATTGAATTTCAAGTCATTTTGCCGTCTTTCTATCGTTTATTAACATGGGATTAATATTTTTAATTAATAATTGTTTGTAAATATATTTTGTTTCTGAATGATTGAACTCTTATTCTATAATTTAAAATTTTGTATGGTTTTCAACCTATATAGTAGCCATTTTATTACTTTTTAATACGCTAGGAGAAATTGTTGTTAATTTCCTATAATAATTTCTATCTCGTGGTCATCGAGCATCTGATACAATATCTTAATAACAAATTGATAAACAATAAAAAGGCAACAATATTATTTTCAAATTTACCCCGTTAACGAGAAATAATGACTAAATGTAGAGAAAAATGGATTAATTTGAAAATTCTGTGTTTAGGTTAATCGACGACGAAATAGTATTTTTTTTATTTTACTATTATAGTTGAACACTTGTAAGGCGACAATGGTCAACTACTAAGTTTTGAATGAACTCATGTAAGGAAATGTATTGTGTCAACGTTGGACAGAGTCAGAAAATAGTACCAATATTACAAACAGCATAGAGAATCTATTGTCCTCATAGGATGGCTCTTTTAATACCAAATAACTTTTGTCTGACATTTTTTATTATTTAACTCTCTTTTCATTAACCGAAGTGTTATAGTACCAATTTTGGCCAATAATGGGTTCTTTAAAATTTTTTAAATTATTCGATTTTAAAATAGATATTCTATGATACCTACTTTACTAAAGCAATTTCTAAAGTTGGTACAATATTCCGGCTCTCTGCAGTTCCTAAACGGCGTCTATCTGGACATGAGTTCGTTATCAAAAGTTGGTCTACTATCAAAAGTTGACTATTATACCTTATCTATCTATTCTACGCTTATTAGTTTAACACCCAGTGTAATTAAGATAAACTGCTCAGCAGTGCCAAAAATTGCGAAATAATGGAAACTAATAAATACGATCAAATACAAGTGCATACAACAATACTTATTTTGGACTTCAGCGCAAAATTTAGATACCGTATCTTGTCATCTTGTGGCTCTTTCGCGACTGTTACGAGAGGGCAATATCGCAATATCTAATACAACTGACGTTTTTGACAATAGCCGATAATAATCTGAATAGTCATCATTTATATAGTAATTTTTTTTTTCATTATTCACTATACGAAAAAGTAATTTTTGCATCTCTGTGGGGACATGAATGCTTTATTGCCCGCTAGGTGTTTAGTTAATAACTTTCAAGCCTAGCCGCGAAAATATTTTACACACAGGCCGGGCGGCGACCGACCTGTCTGTCCAATAAATACATAGGTTTCAATTCGGTTTGACATTTGCGAGGTCGATCTCATCAAAAAGATCAACCTGATCCAATCCGTTGTTTGGTGTGAACCCTACTTCCAAGTAGATGACATTTGATAGGTGTACGTCAAGATAGGTTAGTGTTTGGTAGTAATCACTACTTCCTTTCCTGGATTGATGACAAATCATATCTATATAACAAGTGTCATAGGCCTCAGTAGCTCAGATGGGAGAGCATTGTGCTAGAAACGCAAAGGTCCCTGGTTCAAATCCAGGTTGTGGATGTAATTTTTGATTTATTTAAAATTTACATCCCGCCTGTATGTCACCATATTATTAACTTAAAATTAATTTTATTAATCAACGTTTTTAACATCATTTGTTTATTTCAGAAGGTTGCACTACGCCGAACGGAGAACATGCTCGTTGCGTGTCTATATATCAGTGCAACCCGTTTCTTCAAGTCCTGGGTTCAGCTGATGCTTTGGGGAAGCAATTCCTAAAAGCTTCTGTATGTCGCACTGAAAACGGAGTGCCTTTTGTATGTTGTGGAAGTGCGACGACATATGAGACCAAGACGAGGAATTCTTTATTACCTGGGAGAGATGTTTGCGGAATTCAGGTATATTTGATGTGTTAATGCAAAATTAAAAATTATTAACCAATTTCGAAACAAATAGGACGATTCCTTCAAAGTTTTTGGTGGGGAGGATACTGGTATCCTGGAATTTCCCTGGATGGCAGCCCTTCAATATCGAAATGGTAGTGGGCATCTCTCATTCAAGTGTGCAGGAGCCTTAATCAATGAACGATACGTTTTGACAGCAGCCCACTGCGTACAAACACCAACTTTTACGCTGTAAGTGTTTAGTGACATTCCATATTATGGTACTGTCAATTTTATTTGAATGAGAAACGCTGATACAAAAATGGTATATAAGAATATTATTTAGAACATTATATGAGTGTTATGAAACGTCAATTGGCGATGAATGGTTTGGGGCATAACGAGTGACTGAATCCAGTATTCAATTAGCTCTGAAGAAGCGAGCAACATGGTTCGCGAAACGTCAGCATTTACAAATCATGACACACGGCATAACTCGGAAGCAGATTAAGAATACAGTGATATATAAACATTAATAAGTCGTGTCTCAAATTGTAACAATCAATTGGCGATTTTCAAAGTGGTAGTAAAACATAGTAATTTACAATTAATTTGGAATTCTTTACTGTCAGACTTCTCATTTTCATGTTTATATTTTTAGCCTCTAACGGGCGGTTTCATAATAAAAAAAAGTGGCTTAAATACTTAAAGTCAAATTTAAGTTTTAAATCAGCTTCTCAGTCCAGTTTTATAGACAAAGTCGCCCTTGCCGTGGGATAAAGTTAAAGTCAAGATTTTCCCACTTTACCACCAAAAGTAGTTTTAATCCTAACCTATAAATGTTACAAATGTCACGGTGTACTTCTGTTCATATATTTGTTCGATTTCCTCATATATTGAACATGGTGGATACAAGTTCGTCATCTGAACATGAACTAATATCAATGATTACATAGAGGTGGTAACAAAGTAGAATGATGAAAGTAGATGATATTGTAAACACAATAAACGTAGCATTTTTTAGAAGGTTCCGATTATGTTCCGATTGACAAAAACAGCACTAATTCTATTGTAATAGGGTTTTTATTATCTTACATTAGAGAGTGTAATTTATTTATTTATTTATTGTAAAGAAAGTGCCACATGCCATAGAAATGACATGTTGATGTATTTTGTAACCGAAAATAGCAAATAACCTAGCGCGAATGAATTTACTTGTTTAAAATTCAGGATAACCAACTTGATAACAACAGTTAAAGTCGACTTTTACCAAAGACGACATCAGAAAGTATTATGAAACATGATAACTTTAAAATCCAAAAGCTTATTAAATTATACAGTAAAGTATGGAAACATGACAAAATCTCAAGAACGGTTTTCTATTTTAAAAAATCCTCGAAAACGTCGATTTATAATTAACAAAATACACCTTATGATATCAAATTATTTTTTTTACCTTCAATTGTTTTTAACAGCTGACGTCATCGACATTTTTTTTAAATGACAACCCTATACTATCTTTAAAGAATTTGGCAGATCTCTTAATTGTCTTAATGGTAGGATAATATTTTTATTGCCTAAGAAAATTTTCGAGAAAAACACAATTGAAGGTTATGAAATAAAACTGACAAAATCTCCGGAACGGCTCGACTGAATTTAACGAAATTTTGGAATTAAGTATTTTGCAACCATGTGAAGGCCGTAGCGTTATCGTTGATGCAACGTTTACAGTTTCTGAGATATAACCTCAAACTTTTGAATTTGAAATAGAACACGTGTATATTTCGACATTTGCTGTTACAGTTTTCACTATATCAAAAACATCTAGAAACTAATAAAAACCTTTAGCAACTACTCTAGTTGGTTTATGAGCATTCTCAACCATTGACAAGAACACATTGTTTTAAATTTGATCGGTTTATTTTTTTGTTGTTGTTATTTTTTGTATCAATTTTTTCTTTGTTAATTTTTAGACCTGAGTAATAAAGGTTTTTGTTAATACTAGATGTTTTTGATATAATACTATAACAAACGTAGTAACATTGAATGGACGACTGTAACAGAAAATGTCATAATATACAGGGACTATTTCAAATTCAAAAGTTTGAAGTTATATCTCAGAAACTGTAAACGTTACATCAACGATAATAACGCCAGTGACTTCACATGATTGCAAAATACTTAATTCCAAAATTTCGTTAAATTCGGTCGAGCCTTACGGGAGATTTTGTCACTTTTATTTCATAAACTTCAATTGTCTTTTTCTCGAAGATTTTCTTGTAAGGCCATAAAAATATTATGCTACCATTAAGACAATTAAAAGATCTGTCAAATTCATTAAAAAAGATATAGGGTTATCATTTAAAAAAAATGTCGATGTGTATTTTGATAATTATAAATAGACGTCATCGAAGATTTTTTAAAATAGCAAACCGTTCTTGAGATTTTGTCATGTTTCGATAGTTTCCGCTCAGTGTATAAAAAAAACTTTAAAATTGAGTTTAAAGCCAAGTTCAACTAGCTGTCATATTATGAAACCGGGCGTTAATATTTGATCAAAAGCTAAACTTCACGTCACTGATCTGCATAATGGTACGACATTGCTTTTTACAATATCTTGACTTTTGACCCCATTATTTAATTCGAACAATACAATTCCAAATTGATAAGTTTAGGCACTTTCTCATTATTGTGCTTAATGTTTAACCAGTTACGAACAGTATCAGTAGCCAAAACAAATAATCGCCATTTCTGTACCAAACTATCAAACTATTTTCGCAAAATGGCAATTTTGCCATTTGACAACCATCCCTTTCGCCTGTGAGTTGCTCAACCCAAAAATAAATATTCAGACAATAAAAAGATAAGTTAGTACCACATTTTAAATGGCCTGATATTAATGCAGATAATTTTTCAAGTTCTAATACATGAAAATACAATGTTTCTCCCACGATTCTCTAGTTATTGAAATTATAATTTTAGGACTGCAGTGAGATTAGGAGAGTGGAACCTGGACAAAGCCACCGATTGCGTGGGCACTGGACGCCATCAGCTTTGCATAAATCCTCCCATAGACCTAGGAGTAGAAGAAATTATACATCACGAGGATTACACACGTTTAAAGAACGGAGTTTTCTATGATATCGCTCTCTTGAGGTTAAAATCTCCAGTGACGTATACCGGTAAGAAACCACAAAAACACTTGCAAAACAAAACAACTACAATCCTTTGTTTTCAGAATCCATCCGTCCTATTTGCTTACCTAAACCCAATGAAGTGACACCACCTGGAACCGTTTTAGAAGTTGCAGGATGGGGTACAACTGAATTCGCCAAATATTCACCAGTCAAGCAAAAGGTTGGCTTACCAATCATGGATCCATCACAGTGCAAGTCGGTCTTTGGAAATAAAGGTGTCACCGTGACAGATGCGCAAATTTGTGCTGGTGGCGAGGCTGGAAAAGATTCGTGTAAAGGCGACAGTGGTGGACCGTTGATGGCTACGGTGCGTTCAAAACCATCGCAGTACTATGCGGAAGGAATTGTTTCCTATGGCGTTAGATGCGGTACACGTGGTTATCCTGGAATTTATACCAAGGTTGCAGATTACCTCGACTGGATTAATGACAAAATTAGAGCTTAAAATATGCGTTTGATATTGTGTCGTCTTATTAAGTGATAGTTCTTAGCATATTCTACGTTTTATATATTTATTATGACAATTAATTAGTTTTGTATATAATTAGAAGTACTGACTTAACGAATTGTGCAATTGTTTTATTTAGCTTTTACTTAGGTATTGTAAATGGGTGAGAAATTTAAATTTTAACATTAGATTATCTTAAAATGTAACTTTTTTATGGAATGGCACATATTTCTGTACTTTTTTAATTTGTTACAAATTTTAATGCATAAAGTACTTTAGTACCTACTGCCCTAATTCCTATAGCTTCCTAAAGTGTGAGAAGAGATCAAATTATATTTAAAGTGGAAGATATCAAACAATTTTCGTTCAAAGAATGTCGATTTTCTTATTGAGACAGCCTGTATATCGTTAGGATTTTTAAATCTACGTATCTACTATTTTTATGATAATTATTATTATGCTTGCTTTCAATAAAAACTGGAAAGATCGTTTTTTACATGTAAAGATAAATTTTCTGTGATATTGTGATTCTACATAAACGAGTATTTTCAAAGTACGTACTTTAAGCCGTCTACTTTAATTGCTTTTTTATTACAACTAATCACAATACTAATAATTCTTAGTGTTTCCTGTCCAGGCCAGTTAAACACTAAACTAAAACTTGTTCTTGTTTTTACATCTTTACTACATCACAGCCAATGTGATTACGTGGAAACATCACCCATCATGGGCGTCAATGTCAGTTATAGATTGTCTGTCTCTCGTTTTTACGCTAGTAGGTACTCTATCGTAAAGAGTCGTAAGGCCAAAAGAACTATGTTCGAGTTGCATCTTACTGAGAAGGTTACATTACTACTATTTTGGCCCTGTTGACCCCTTTATCACAAATATGCAAGGTGTTAAAAAAGCGTTAAATTTTGAGAAGGTATACAGAATGGTCATAGTAGACCAACTTTTGAAAAAAGTCGTGCTCGGAAACGCACATTTTAAAAGCAGAGAGATAAAAATATCCGGAGTGTGATACCAACTTTAGAAACAGCATAGAAACAGCAAAATCAAATAATTTTTAAATTAAAGTTTTGCCATTTAACGTGACTAAAACTATTACCGAAATGACAAAACTTCTATTCTCATTATCTTTCTTCAAAGACATAAGTTTCTGCATATTTTTGAGATTTTAGCGGAAATATGTCTTTTTGGGTCCCCTGAACATTTTTGACCAAGGTACAAAAAAATGTCTGTGTGTGTGTGTGTGTGTGTGTGTGTGTGTGTGTGTGTACCCGTTTCTTTTTGTGGCGACGATTCAGGAGAAACTACTAAAGGTATCGGGACGAAACTTCATATTTAGAAGTTTCATAACCAAACTTAGAGCTGAAAAGCTTTCTGTTGAAAAGGGTCCAAAGGAACTGGAGGTTTAGTCTTAGCATTTTTGAAAGAATTTGCAAATAAGCCGCCATTTCTGGAATTTCGTCGAAATAGTTAAATAATCAATTGAAGATGAGGAAATTCTGAACAATTTATGACTATGAAATGTTTTGGTACAATCAATAGTTTAGCTGCATGAGCAAATTCTATTTCATCGAGATCGGTCGTACTGCCTTAAAACTAGTAGCCAGGATTTGTCAAATTTCTTGATTCTAATGACAGTAGGTAGTGTCAAACGCTAATGTTTTGACAATAACTTCTGTCAATATAAGCTGCGTTCGGATATTGTATTACACTCTTTACACCCAATAACACGTAAGTGTCATTTGGACGGTGTACCCGGTGTCAACGGAGTACAATATCCGAACGCAGCTTTAATCGACATATCAGTCTAGTTTTACTAGTTTTATTTTAATACAGACATGGCCGATCTTGATCAAATAGAATCTCATGCAGCTAAACTATTAATTATTATATAGTATGATAAAGTCATGTGCCTGGCCACATCAGATTTTCTTTTCGCGAATGCTGAATTAAACTTCTACTATAGAATCAATTTTATCCATTTTGGGTCTGTATTTAGGGATTATACATTCCCTCTCCATAATTTAGTTATACTCTCGTTGGGGTTCTATTGTTTATTAAGAATTTGCTATAAGAATTGTTGGTCTGTATTCATCGGAACTAGAAGAAAGGCGATAATATAAGTTGGAATTCACTCTAGTTATCCAGCGAGAATCTTAAAAACCGAAACACAAAGAAAAAAAGACTTGGGTACGATGCAATGCATCGAACCGATATTATGACAGGATGACTCAACAGAAAAGATATTAATCAATATTTACATACCATCTCGGTTTTGAAAACCAGTTTTATGCAAAACCAACATCTTTCGAAGTAGTTCTTTGTTTATCATATTGACATCTGTCGTTGTTAATATTGTTGTTTTGCTAAGCTTAATACTTTCTGAGATATCGATGCAAACAAAGGTGGACAACATTGTCGGACGAATTTTTTTCGATTATTTGTACGGCTAATTCTCGAGACGTTACAAGTGAAATGTCAATAATACAAGTCAATAATAAGAAATGGAGATATTCCAGTTCACCTAAAACCACTCTCAGGTTAGAAAGTTTTAGTTCTACTATTGGCTACATTGTATTTCTGAGCTGTCAGTGTCTTATTGTATATATAACATCGCTGTGGAAAATGTTATAGTATATTACATTACAAGAGCGGTAGCATATTACGAGTGGAAAGTTAACATACGAGCCGCGAATCGGCGAGTTTTGTTATTTTCCACGAGTACGTAATATGCGTTACAGCTCGAGTATTGTACATAATTTTACCTACGACCGACAATTTCAATAAATTGTATCAAAAATGACAAACAAATACAGGTAAGGAGTAGTCTGTGGGTAAGGATATTTGACGGTTAACCAATCAATGTATTCGCGCGACATTTATTGCAACGACGGAGAACATTGTCTGAAGTGTCGACCGAAAATTCCAATACAAATTCAACATAAATTATCACGGGCATGTAATATATGTTACAGCTCGAGTATTGCACTTAATTTCAATATGTAAATATAAATTGTATCAATAATGAATAATCAAAATATTCGCGCGACATCTGTCATTATGACATTATATCGTGCGTTAATAGTATATTATTATACAAGTTTTATAAGACGTCAAATTGGCGCACGAGTTGTTTTGGGCACGACGAGCGTAGCGAGGAGTGCCCAAATGAAACGAGTGCACCAATACGTCTTATAAAACGAGTGTAATATACTATTTTTTCTACTTTGCGTCATTAATTTTATATAAGTTTAGAAATTGTAGTTACTATATCGCGCTAAATTAGAATTTAGGGTATTTTGCGGGTACCGCGTGGCAGCACTGTAGTAACTGTCAACTTCGTTAAGGATGAGATCGATGAAATAAAATCATAACAAAATCTAATTGTGAATAATTTTACTCTACTTTAGCCTACAAGTTTGAATAAATATTCAGCGAGATCGCAACGATGATCATAATGGAGCTTGGGCCAACACTTTTAACCTTACTGTGATAAATACATGAAACTTAACCTATAAAAATACAACTTTAAAATACTGGTTTCATAAGTATAATAATCAGAATAGAAGTGTTTGGCGGTGACTGATTGGTTACTTCGAAGAACAAGAACTTACTAAAGAATTGTTATAACGCTTAACGTTTAATACCGGTGTCTACCTAATTCCGCTACGTAGCCGTTGCGGCTTATATATTTACAAGCACTTATAATTGAAACCCAATTCTAATTTCGGCAAAGTAGTTTATTAGAATAAATTTTTATTAGAATAATACTTAGTAAAATTACATGTGATGGAGGTAATACAAATACGTTGCACACAACCAGAACTAAGACGAAGTCGAAAGCGACGGACAAAAACAAATACAAATTGAACCGAGCATCCAAACGTCCAAAATATTACCGAAAACGTATACGTTATATAAACTAAGAAATCCTCTACACTTTAAATGTACTACAGCTTCGTACGTGTATGCTGATAAACCATTTATTGCGCATATACAATCTCGCAGCAGTAATTAAAATCGTTCATATCTACGATGTAGGTTTGATCTTCGCATAATACCTTATTAAAGTAAATGTGGTCCTTGAATTATATCTGAAAAGGGGATTTGATGTTTAGTTGAAAAGAATGATAACGATCACTTACCAGAGTCGTAAAACATCACCGAAAACGTCATGCTGGCGTAATTTGATGAACACAGCAAAACTAAGAAAGCCCCAGTCCTTTGGCCATACTATAGCAGGCTACACCCATGTTTAAATATGTATAGAATATCGATATTTCGCAGTTTATGTGATTGCAAGCGATTAAGAAGATGCAGTGTGTGGTTATGTTGGGTTATGTATTGTACGTTTGACATATGGCATTTGATATCACTGTGTACCAATCAGACAAAAATGTTACTGTTTTCGGTATTACAATGTGTTAATTGTAACACCGAAAACAGTGTTACAATGTGTGCATTGTGAATGCAAAGTAGAAAAAAACACAAACGCACAGCCAAAGGCACACGTATGTTATAAGCGATATACGAGTAGTCCGTGACGTAAGGGACATTTACACATACGGTCGTAGGTAAAAAGTTTTAAATTGCCATTTAATTACTAGACCATTTAAAACCTGAACATAAATCTTGATTCTTTAACGCATTAATTTTAAAAGTTAATGCGCTATAGTAAAAAGTTATTAAATTAAACATTGTTAGACGTTAGACATTAGTGTAGTCCGGGCCCTAGAGACAGCTAAATTCTAAGGGCTAAGGGCTAACCCATAGGCGCCCGCAGAATTATTTCCTGTCGTGCAAAACAAAAATATAAAAAAAAGATATTTGGCAAATTGTCTGTTGAGATTTCTTCTGTTGTACATTTTGGTTTGCAAAATGCATTGTTCGAGCAATAATATTCTGTATTATGACGTTATTTGATGAAATGGTTGTATGATGTGATCAAATTGATATAACCTTTTAAATATACTTAATTTACTAGTAAATAATACAAAAAGTTATATTATACAAGGTGTATCCGATATGAGTGTATTCATTTAAGGCCTAATAAGTTTTGACAATTGCACCAAGAAAACAAATATATTTATTTATTTATCTAGCACCAGTTTAGAGTTATTTCTTAATGAAACTCCAGAATTTAAAGCCCATCATTTGTAGGAATATTGAGTTAATACTGACGATCAGTGTGGCAGTTCATATACCACGTGACTTGGCAACCATCTTCGCAAGATTTATTTTTAGGTTACGATTCTAGTTTGACAATTGATCTTACATGATTATCTCAAATGATCACGTTAAATGATTATACACTCGCCTAGCGGCTCATGTATATACTTAATTCTTGTTAGTTATAGCTTACATTATGCGCTTATCTATACTAATTTCTACAAACATGTTAAAAGAAATACAATATGACATGCAAATTCAATTTCAAACTCTCATTTACAGATTTTTTGGTTTAGTATTACTTTCAATTCAGATACATTATTTCTAGTGCATCATTTTTGTCTGGGAACTTTATCTGGAACTAGTTCAAAATTCGTAAATATCATCCAGTAGATATACACGCGGTTTTACTAGTTGTAATTACTTACCAAACTATGAAAAGCAAGGTTCTTTTGTTGGTCGATGACCCTTAAGGGTGTATGTTATATTCTTAAATTAATTATTAACCTCAGAGCGAATCGATTTGATATTTGTGAGGACGGCATTTACAGTAAATAAAACATTTTCGTGGAACTTATTAGATACTTCTGATTCATTCATGAGAATTGCAAAAAATACGTTTCTCGGTAACCTTGCATGGTTATTAATGATACACTTGATAAATTGTTGTGAAGAAAAAGATAATGGGGACTTTCTACGCGTCAGACACGTCAGACATCCACCACTCATCAAACGCAATACGAGTTAAACAAAAAAAAAATATACATATCAATTAGCGCTATAATTATCATCTAATCACCACTACCGAAGAATTTACGGTTAACGTTGCTCCGTCTTTCTCACAATCCGTTTAATCACACAATTAAAAAATCCCATGTGAATAATAAATACAGCGTATGTAAAATTTTCCAGTTTCCAGTAAATACGGTTTGTGACGAAAAAACCGGTAGCGATTGGCCAGGATAGGAGCTACCGCCTACATTTGAGGTTATAACACGAAAACCCCTGACGCACGCCACTGGCAAGTTCTTGAACAACGAAGACAACTTGTTATATATATCGAAGATACCAGTTTCGTTGTCCACAGTTCAGTCTTGTGGTTCAACAACAACCACTGCATTGTTACAGTTGGGTAGTCAACAGCTATACAACAATGGGGAAATTTATTCACAGTGTTTTAGTGATCTTTGTTTGTATTTCGTTGAGCAATGCACGTAAGTTTATATTTTGTATGAGTATAATCCTTTCAACCAATTATCAAGTATCATTCGTGCTTGTTTTTGTTTTAATAAATAAGCAATTAAACTAAAAATAGTGAAAACCTTATCTCATGTTCTCAAACGAGTTTCTTAAAACGTTGACCCGTAGCCAATAGGTCAAGTGAAGAGCACAAACAAAACACCGCTTTACCTTGAAACCATATTTTCGCTTATTTACAATGCTCAGAAAAATTATAGGAACACTCTTTTGAGCGTGGAAAATTCGAATAATGCAAATTTACTTTTCTTTTAGAATTTTCAAGATGTACAACACCAAACGGAGAATCAGCAAGTTGCATTTCGATATACGACTGCCCAGTTTTGTATAACGCGGTTACTACAACAAATCCTCAAACTCTCAAATTCTTGAAACAATCACAGTGCGGATATTATGACAACTCGCCACTGGTTTGTTGTGGATCCTCTGCTAACTACGTTACCAGTAGCAACGTAGCTGCAAGCCAACCTATAAGAAACAATGACGTAAGCAGCAAAGAAACCTTACTACCGACGAACAGAGTTTGTGGTTACCATGTAAGTTTATCAATTTAACAATTTTAAATTTCAACAAATTTAAATGTTTATTCTTTAGTTAGAAGATAAAATATTGAATGGGGAAACCGCAGGACTCGAGGAATTCCCTTGGATGGCTCTATTGAGATACAGGAATGGCAGTGGACACGAAACATTTTCTTGTGGTGGTACACTCATAAGCGACAGATACGTTCTAACCGCAGCCCACTGCATTACCGGAAAGATCACCCAAGCCGTCGGAAGATTGTAAGAACAACTTAACACTAGATAAATGAAACAAACGCAATATAATATGGAGAAGTTTCTTTATTTAGAAACAATTTGAACAGAAACAAAAAGAACAGAAACAACAACAATAACCATTAGATAACAACTTATTAGATAACCTACTGTTGTAAGTTCTAAGTTGTTATGGTTATTGTTGTCGTTAATTATACCTTCTTTTTCTGTAGTGTTGACCTGAGGATGATAATTTACTTATCAAAATCGATCGTCACACGAATTATTTCTAAATAAAGAAACTTCTCCATATTATATTGCGTTTGTTTCATTTATCTCATATTGAAATATGGAAAGGGTGGAATACTTCGTGAATACAACTTAACACTAATCAAAATGGAAGATCTGACGCGTTTTTCATTTTTTAGGGTTTCAGTACGCCTTGGTGAGTGGAACACTGAAACTGATAGAGATTGCACTACAGTGCGAGGTTTCAGCACATGTGCTGACCCTCCAGTCAATGTTGGTGTCGAACAAGCAATCGCACACTCCCAATACGATGACAATGCGAGGGACCGTGTGCATGATATCGGTATCATCAGATTAGACCGTAGTGTGAAATTTACAAGTAAGTAAAACTATACAACTCCACCCACATCATTTAACGTATATTTAATTGATAGGTTACATAACTCCCGTATGTCTTCCTTCATCATCTGATCAAGCAACCGTTGGAGAAAGACTGACTGTCGTTGGTTGGGGAAGAACTGAGACTGGAAGGTACAGCCAAACTAAACAGAAGCTTGGTGTGCCAATAGTTGCTGCTGATCAATGCAGGGCTACCTTTAGAAGGTCGAATGTGAACATTCGCGACACCCAACTCTGTGCTGGTGGTGAACGAGACAAGGATTCTTGCAATGGAGATAGTGGTGGTCCGTTGTTGCGCAGCAAGGGCAATGATCATCAGTTCTTCATTGAGGGTGTGGTTTCATTTGGAGCTAAATGCGGCACTGCTGGATGGCCGGGAATCTATACCAGGGTCTCGTCCTACAGGGACTGGATCTTAACCAACATTAGAGCTTAGTAGATGCTTAGTAGATGTTGCAAAAGTCTGATTCAATTTTATGTTTTTTTTTCGTTTACTTTTCTCTGTAATTGTTAAGTGCCATTCTTAAATATACTATTTAATTTAATGTGTGTTGTTTGTTTCTAGTTACCACTGCAATTCCGAAATTATATATCTTACTACATAAAAGTCATTACTGAAGAAAAAAATCTGATGTGGCCACACACATGACTTTATCTACTATACAGCAGTGTCATACTGTGTCAAACTCTGATGTTTTAACAATACTGTCAACAGAATCAAAATATTTGACAAACCCTGGCTAACTAGTTTTAATGCAGACACTATCAAATCTCGATCAAATAAAATTTGCTCATGCAGCTAAACTATAAATATTACCAAAAATGTCAAAGACATAAATTATACAACATTTCCTCTACTTAAATTATATATTTAACTATTTTGACGAAATTGCAGAAATGGCGGGTCATTTGTTAAATCGTTGAAAAATGCTAAGAGTAAAAATCCAATTCTTTTGGACCCTTTTAACAAAGTTTCATACTGCTCTAATAGTCTAAGATTTGGTATAAGAAATATATACCCTCATCTGTTATTCAATGATGATAAAGAATATATGGTAGATAATGTATACATTGATACATCACAAATAGGTTGCCTAGCTAAATCACGTGCCGGAGATGTTAAACAATAAAATGTTTAATTAATGCTTTTTGATTAACTATTATGATTCATGAAAGTCGCTCGTCAGCTGAGAGAATATACCCCAAGGAATTGAAAAAAATAAAGGTTGCCTACTTTCCCCTCTGCGCAACTATGCAGTTGCCAAGTATAAACAGATAAGTCAGCGTTATTAATATACTCTCATAAGTTATTTTATCGAATTACATATCAAATGAAAAGTTATTTTATTCCTAATCCAAATGTATTGGGTTGCACTATCAAAAAGTTTGTTGAATTCATGGTTGCCTAGATTTAAAATGTTAACGGTCGGCAACCGATTAAGCTGACCACACAGAAATCATGTAAAATAAAAAAGTACAAGGCGGTCGTAAGAGAGAATTAAATTAATATCTGAATTGACAAGATTGTTAATGAATATCTCATTTCAATTATCTCTATTTATTGACGATTTTTAAGTATCAAATAACCGCATAAAATAGATACAATGGAGATAAAATAGAGATCTTAACACCCATGCTCTCCTAAACCGAATGGTATATACAACCATACTAAAATAAATTGTAATTAACGCGTCTTCTACATTAATCACATAAATAATGTACTGTAATCGTGCTTGTTGACACTTGGCGCCATCTCGTCGTGCAAATTGTCACCACAAATTCATTCTGTATTTACAGTTTAGATAAGTGCTGTCTGTTGTGATCTTGTTCGTTTTTGTTTCATTACGTGAATGCAAAAGATTTGGGAATAAACAATTACAATGAACGGTAAAAAGGGATGATAATCGTTTCAAGGTCGCCGTGGATAGTGCAGTTTGTAGTATATTACCAACTTCTTAAAAACGCGTTTTTTTCGTTTCGTACCGACCCTTAAACTTTGGGCGCGAGTGTTGAAAGTGACTGAGAAGCGTTTCCAGCTTTCCACGCTTCTACAGGCTGTGATTACACCGAGGCTTTTTATAACAAAGGGAAAGTCTAGCTATATTTTCAAAACGAACGGATTTTCAGGAGACATTCGCATCACTGACGGATCCAGTAGATGTACTCCTCGAAGATAAAATTTCAATGTGTGCAGGAGTTTACTGCCCTTCTTTATGGGATCAAGCAGTTATAATATCAGTGCCGCTAGATATCAGCTGTTTCAAAAAACATCACTTTAACCGTAACATATACATTATCTAGCATAATATCTTTTATCATCATTAAATAACAGATGAGGGTATATATTTCTTATACCGGATCTTAGACTAGTAGAGTTGTCATTTGAAAAAATCCCCTTTTAGTACTTTTCTTGAATTTAAATTTGATCGTATAATGTGATTTGTATAACTTTTCTCAGAACTCTACAGTTGCGTCGATAATATATTACCTTCACAACAATTTTGCCAGACAACTTTTTTCCAACTCTCAGAGCGCATATTTTATAAATAATTGAAAGTGACCTTGCAGGTTTTTTTGTGAAAAAAAATTAAATATCTTAAATGTTACGTATAGGATCAGTAATATACAATTAACATAAAATTTAACAAAGAATTTCAAAAATGAGTTCTTTGTTTTAAATTCATTTGAAATATGATAGTTGACACCATTTCCGGTGTAACCGGAAGTAACCAAAACTTGATAATATTTTAGTTCGTGTCCAATAAGTCCACAAATTTTTAATCCCTGATTTCATTTGATTGTCGATATACTTCTAATAGCAGCTCGTGGTGAAAGACCCTGTATATTTTCAGTTTTCGTCTTCAACGTAAAACAGTTGGATAAAAATAATAAAATGACTTGCTTTCTTTCAAACTTACTTCTTGTAAACTATTAAAATGATACAATTCGGAAATATGCTGAAATTAGTAATTTATTTGTTTTGCTAAATATAAAGAATGATACTACGCTACCTACACGTATCGTAGAATCACCAAAAGAGTTTTTGATATCCTAAAAACGCCGTACCTATAGTCAGAATATAGATTTGACATACTCTGCTGTGTTAAAAATAAAAGGTTAAAAATAAAAATTGTATTTGCAAATTTGTTCAAATTTTACTTTTTCGGATATAATCATAAAATAGAACGATTTTTTGTTGATCTGCTAAAGCTAAAGGATATCAGAACATTACAAAGAATTTAAAAAGGGCATATTAGAACGGTTCTATCTGCGACGTACCAGCACAATTTATTCCTAAACTCCACAATTTACAATTTATAACAAACGTAGATACGACCTCAATGCTTAAATTGGCCCAATTTTTTTTCACAATTAGGAAAATATAAAATGTCATAGAGAAAGTTCTTTAAATTTATTTTAATGCTCGAATATCAAATTTGAATACTATAAAATTTGTATAAACAAATTTTAATATTTCATCTTTTGTTTCTTCTTATTTTCGCTGTAAAAAAACATTGTTAAAATCAGAAGTATCTTTTATCAATTATTGTCATACCGCCAAAATCCACTGTACGACTAAAATTTTACATTCTTTACTATTAAATTGGTGTATAGATTTTAAGATTCTGTGAATAAATATCGGAGAAAATCCCTTGAACTTTTACGTGTTTAGAGACTGTATATTAAATCTTCAAAAGTAAAAATAGATACCTAAACTAAATGTCTTTATGTATAATAGATTAGCATAAAAATGCATCTGCATTTATTTAAATCAAACAGATTCTCATTGCATGATAAATCTGCTAAATTAAATTTTTATTTTATGTTATTGCACCACATACCAAGGTTATTTTAAACAGGTTTGAGTCATCATCAAACAATGTTGTTTAGATTTATTTTTTACTATCACATTTTTACTATTGAATGAAGAAAATTGATAAAAAGTATTGTGAGTTGGCCTAGGGGTATTATATTTAAAAAATGAAAGATGTAGAAGCAAAATTCATTTTTATCTAGCCCAACTCCTGATTTATTTAAGAAGTTACACTGAAAATTTGATCAATTCAACTTTGAACAATAAATAAAGCATTTAAGGCTCCGTTTTAAAAACATCGCAACTTCCAAACGAAATATTTCGTTGCGATGTTTTTTTTTTTGCTGGGAGTGGTCTGCCTGGCCCCCACCAACGTCAACCAGGCCACAGTTTTACGATAAGGGGAAGTTGGGGGGTTTAGAAGAAGAGGCAAAGGCGGAGCATAGTCGACGCGAGTACATTCGAAGGGGAAGTACTCAGCCAGTTTGTCGCCGCGCGTCGGTGCTTTCGCTTTCGCTCAAGTTACAATGTATTAGTGTTCTCACTCATCACGGTCGCATATGCATACCGGACTGCATACAGCTGGCTGGCGGCCGCCAGGCGGTAAAAGAAAATATATTGATTTAAGTTAGAGAGAGCGCGCTTGCTATTATAATATTTAATCTTTTTAACAGGGTGACATACATACTGTGTAGTAAATTGACAAAAATGTATTAACTCATGATAACTCATCGGTGAATTATGGACTTCAATTCAGAAAGGAATTAATTAAAATCGAGCAATGAGGACCCAATACATCTATAAACATGCTGGATATCGAACGAACGCACGGCAGTGACACACGAAGACAAAAATAAAATAAAAACCTATTTTATAATATCATATATAAAATTAATAGTTTAGCTGCATGTGATTCTATTTGATCGAGATCGGCCATGTCTGCATTAAAATAAAACTACTGGAACTAGACGGATATTTTGATTATATTGACAGTAGGTATTGTCAAAACATCAGCGTTTGACACTACCTACTGTCATTAGAATCACAATATCTGACAAATCCTGGCTAACTAGTTTTAATGCAGCGATCTCGATAAAATAGAATTTGCTCATGCAGCTAAACTATTCATTTTACCAAAAAATGCCATAGTCATGAATTGTTCAGAATTTCCTGTACTTTAATTTATTATTTAACTATTTCGACAAATTTCCAGAAATGGCGGCTTATTTGCAAAATCTTTCAAAAATGCTATAAGACTAAACCTCCAGTTTCTTTGGATCCTTTTCAACAGAAAGCTTTTCGGCTCTAAGTTTGGTTATGAAACTTGTAAATATGAAGTTTCGTCCCGATACCTTAGTAGTTTCTCCGGAATCGTCGCCACAAAAAAAGCACACACACATACACAGAATTTTTTTTTACCTGGGTCAAAAATGTTCAAGGGGTCCAAAAAGACATTTCCGCTAAAACCTCAAAAATTTTGTTTGGCACGATTACAATACTTTACATACTACGTATGATAAAGTAAACTCATAGTACATAGTCCAAAGTTCCCCAGACCATTTATATAAATCCCAAATATTTTGTCACCTACAAGTTCGCTATATTTTATAAACGTTTTGGGCGCCATGAATGCAAGATTCATGAATGAAAACAAATTCTGGCATTGGCTATATCCAATTCCCGCTGTAATACTGCCCAATACAGTCGCTGAACTAATATCCATTAGAGCCGACCCAAGTTCGTCACTGCTAATTGTCTCTTCCTGTCCATAAAACCGACATTTTAAATAAAATGTTCATTTGAGTCCTCTTCTGGTTTCTTTGTCTCATTTGTAATTAAATAATTACAATATTGTTCTTTTAGATTATCTATGCATATATTTTAACTTAGGTGGTACGTAGTCGTCTTTTACTAATTCGTCTAAAGGACAGACGCGGATGTTTAGGTATTTTGCCACGACTTCTACCCATTATTAAACAAATGTACCTAACACCTAGCAGGTATAACTACACTAAGTATAATATCATACAGTATATGACTTTTATCGTGTGTTAAATTAGTAAACCGTGCGTATAAATGTGAAATGCGAGAACTCTGTTCTCCCGATTCAATATACGCTACGGTCATAACTTGTGAACAGTCTAATCTAAAAATAGCAGTAGGCGTGGCGTAGTTATAGGCGGTGTTTAAAACTCCTAACGTCTGCTGTCTACGCCGGGCCCGTAATATAGGCAAATTACATACATTTCTGGCAATTACGCTTTGTTATCGCAATTATAATGTTTAGATTAAAATTGTACTTAAATAAAAAATCTATTTTTGTATCATGAGTTGGGCTAAATGTTTTATATTTGAAAAAAACCAAAGATGTAGAAGTAAAATTGATTTTTATCTTTAAAAAAATTTTTTTTTCATCCAGCCCAACTCGTTATTTATCTAAGAAGTTACATAAAAAATTTCATAAACTTTGAACAATAAATAACGCTTTTATTTGCAAACGCGTTTTAGGAGAGGTAGAACTGGGTCTTAAGATCAGAATAAAATAATAATATGAATACCTACGTACGCATAAAAGCGGATTTTCCTTCTTCTAGTTTACTTTCTAATTTTATTTAGGCTCACTGTCCATATTTAGTCTCCTACAGACAATTTATTAACGAATATAAATAATGGAAAGTTAAATAAATGGTAAGAAAATGTTCGGAAAGTCTTTTTAAAATATAGTTTATTGTATATCATTACTGCTTTAGATGGCATCAAGACATAAAATGCATTAAAATAAAGCAACAAATTGGGTCTTTTTTTATGGGAGATTATAATTAGTATGGTGTATACTTTAGACTTTAGACCCACACTGTATAGATAGATGTTCATAGTTTCACTTACTGGGCGCAAAGTGTAAGTTAAATACAATTTTTTAAGAATGATTGATATAAAGCATCTGTGCCATAACAGGATTTAATCACATGTCACCATAAACACTCTACTATAGTCCAGCATGCACCGGTTGGGAAACGCTGCTCTAGTCAGTTATAACATCAACAGATAAACATTACAGTTGCCAAATACCAAATTTAAATTAAAAATTATGAAGTCTTGTTTTTGTAGATACCTTGCAATAAAATAATACATCACCACTACAAATATCAACTGTTTACAATATTTTAAAGTAATTAGAGAAGATTTGCACCTATATCTAATGACGCAAATATTATTCTTTTTCCTGAAATGAAACCATTATAAATTAACTTGCAAATGACGACTAAACACATAGTATGTAAAAAAATATTAGGTATAATTACATACATTCGATACTCATCTCATACGTCATAAACAAGAATATGGTGGGGTGTGTAAGACAACAGACGTCAGATTCGATGTGAATACGTGATGTGATGCATGAAAAAAAGCTACACCTCCTGCCTTTATGACGCAAAATTAGTTATAAATAGACAAAAACAACGGAATTCCTACATTCATTGCTCCCAATTCGTACGTCATGATTTGCAGGTGCAATTTATATACTGAGAAAACAGACGAAAGTAACCTGCAATTAACGCAAACGTGGTACTCTTAGCATCGACGTCACTGCAGAAAACGGCAGTTTTTTTAGTCACGATTTCTCCCATGGAATCAAGAAAACAACAACTGCGACAAAACCAGTTTTATTTTACATTCAGAGCTAATATTTAAAACGTAACCTTCCTATCTTCATTTACCAATTTGAGTGAATCCTTGTTAGTCGATTGCAATCAAACGTATCCTTAGATAGTGCTAGTGACTCAGATCAGTGGTGGAAGTTGACCTCTTGGGGAAAAACCGAGACAAAGCATGGCATTACTGTACAGGTATCTCCCAATCTTCGTATGCGTCTTGTTTAAGTTTGGTAAGTAAATAAAAATAAAAGTTATGAAGTTTTTATTAAAATATGGATTTTTAGTACTGTCGCAGAACAAGATATGCGTGTACCTGAAAGACTGTCCGGATGTCTACGACTTGTTAAAACTGCCTACCGCACAACAAGAAATAGAAAAAATCCTATGCAAGAATGACAGGCGTTATCCAAAAGTGTGGTGCAAAATTCCATGTGGTTCTTCTAGCTCAACAGGTAATTATTCAAATCAAACTGCTCTATATAAAAATATTAAAATCATATGCAAATTTTCAGGTTTTTGTAGTCTCGAACATGACTGCCCTCATCGATTCACAACTACAGAAACTTGCCAGATCAAATCGAACAATCGATATGTCTGCTGTCCAAGAAAATCCATACCTTTTGTTGAAAGTACTACTGAAGCAATTACAACAAAAACAACTTCTAAAACGACCCCGGTAACCTGGTCTTTGGTGTCCAGACCAACTATGATAAACAAACACACAAAAGATTTTATGTGTGGTATACAGAGTGATCAAAACAAAATCCATAACGGTAAAATAGCTGACTTCACTGATCATCCCTGGATGGCGTTACTACAGTACAAAGATAAAGGAAAATTAGTAACAAACTGCGGAGGTGTTCTGATAAATCAACGGTTTATCCTAACAGCAGCGCATTGTGTTGATACACCACTTCAATTGTAAGTTGCTTTCCCATCAAGCTAAAATAATAAAAAAATTATTCTAAAATTGCTTTTAGGGTGAATGTCATTCTCGGAGAATATAACTTATCATCCCCCGTCGATTGTTTTCGAAATTACTGCATCCCAAAACCGGAAATAATTGGTATTAGAAGAACCATTCTTCACCCGGCTTGGATTTCAGCCGAAAGAAAATTCTTTGATGATATTGCACTCATTGAACTAATACGTGACGTCAGATATACAGGTATCTATACATACATTGATTTAAATGTCTCAGTATACGTTAGAAATATCACCATGATATTTCTGACTATACCTATAATGGACGTAATTTTTAATTTCTCGACATAAAGTCATTCTTTATAAAGAGTTTTGGATGTCCTAAAAAGTCGAAAGCCATTGTTAATATTTTGATTTAACATACAGGATGGTTAGAAAACACAAAAATGCTAAATTGGCCAAAGAGTAAAGTATCGGTTTTTCGGAATTAGATCAAAAATGTTATAGGTAAAAGGTAGTTTGAATTCATTTTATGCTCAAAAATCAAACTTGAATGTTCTATTTCAAATTTTACATCTCGGACCAGTGAAAAGACATTACATAAAGGTGAACAAAAAATGTAGAGACCACAATTAAATTGAAGTTTTTAACAGAAAATACCCTGAGGTATACGTGTCTGTCAATTGTGTTCGTGGATTGGTTAAAAAATTTCATGCAACAGGAGACGTGAAAAATATCAAGAACAAAAAGCGAAATGGCGAAGAAGATGCACGAGATATGTTAGCTATTGATTCCGTGAACACTTGCCCAAAAAAATCGTTGAGGAAAAAGATCTCGAGACTTCAACATCAGTAAAAGCCACCTGCAAAGGATCTTTTAAAATCAAAAATCTCATCATAAACCAGTACTGATACACACTTTAGTAGAAGGAGATGATGCTTGTCGATTAGAATTTTTCCTATTAATGGGGGAGAACGAATATGGTCGATAGATTTTTCTACATAAAGATTATTTTCTCTGACGAAGCGACGTTTACCACAAATGTAGTTGTTAGTTCACAGAATTGCAGATATTTGTCTCAAAAAAAACCAAATTTCCGTATTACAACCAATTCTCTAAAATATAAAAAAGTGATTGTTTGGTGTGGGATTTATTACAAGAAAATAATTAGAACATACTGTTTTGACGGTACTGTAAACCAAAACGTCAGGGATTGGTTGAACAGACATTTTCCAAATAACTGGTTTGCACGATTCGGCCGTATAGAATGGCCACCACGTTCACCTGATTTAACACCGCTTGATATTCTTTCTGTGGGGTTATTCAAAACAGAAGGTGTATGCGAATAACTTTCATGATAATGTAGACCAGTGTTTCCCAACGTGGGGCCCACGCCCCACAGGGGGGCAATTTGATTGTTCAGGGGGGCAATTCGAAAATGGCACTCGGATTCGTTCAGATATTTAATATAAAAGGAGCGATGGCATCGCTTTTTGAGGAAGCAGAAATAATATATCCAAATTCAACCAAATGTGCAAGCAAAACCATTGTTACCATTTCGCTCTTCATATTTAGATGAATGTGGACTTATTGCCATAAATGAATTGCTGAAAAAAGAAAGAAATCGGTTGTATATAACACAACGGGAAAACTTGAGACTGAAGTTCTAAATTGGAACCTAACATAAAATCTCTTTACAGCAAGCATCAAACACAAACATCTTGCTATATAACAAAAAAATTAAAAATAATAATAAAAGTTATTGCAATGCAACATTTCAGATAATAATTCATTCAAATTTCTAATAATGTCAATTTAATATCAAATGAAAGGTGTAGTAAAATTAGACATTTAGTTTTCTTTCGTCAAAAACATAATATAACATAAATAAAATAAATAAAATAAAAACAACAATAGAGATTTTGTCGCATCATATACAGATATTTTTTAGTACACAGGCTAAAATTTTAAACATCGTCTTTTACTGCACTTTACTCAAAAAAGCAGTGGAGTTGGACGTTTGCAACGACAACATTGAACAGGCAGGACAAATCCAACTGCATTCTTGAGATGATAAATCTTTACAGATGATACAGAAACTATGGCAATTCTTTTCTTTTCTGTTTTTGTTTCACAGATAGTACATACTATACTTGTTGGGCTGTAGATTTTTTTTGATAATTTTTGTTTTCATTTTTTTGACTAAGATCAGTATATATGGTTTCTCCACAATCTTTAAAAATATCTGAAGTACACAATTAGATTTCTCGTGTCTATGCAATGGTTTTGTAACAAACGTCCGCGAACATAAAGTAACATAACATTGGACAGAAACGTTCTGTTATATATATAATAGCAATTCGCTTTTGACGAAATATTTGAATTGACTAAATATCATGAGTAATTAAATTATTTTTCGTTTATTTGCCCAAAGTGTATAACATATTGTCTATTAAATGTTATGAAAACTTACTTCCTCACCAATTTCCTGAAATTTCTTCAAATATTTCTTCCTAAAGCAAATCATTTAAGTTTCTTCAGTAAACAGCGCAATTTTTTAATATTAAAAATTATGTATGTGATACATGGGGGGGGCATAACAATTTTAGAAAGGCTTAGGTGGGGCATGGCACAAAAAACGTTGGGAAACACTGATGTAGACATTCTAAAATTAAAAATTAGGGAAGCAGTAGACGAAATAAATGAAGAAACAATTGATTTGGTATATCGGGAGTTTAGAAGAAGATTGGAAAAATGTGTAGCTGTAGGACGGGAACATGTGGAGTAATGTTTTGTTAAATTACTTTGTTAAAATGAAATAATATATGAAACTTAGAATACAACAATGAAATTTGATATCTGGGCATAAATTTAAATATAAAACAAATTTTACCTATAACATTTTTGTTCTAATTCCGAAAAACCGATAGTTTACTCTTCAGCCAATTTAACATTTTCGTGTTTTCTAACCATCCTGTATGTTAAATTACGTCCATTATAGGTATAGTTAGGTCCATATACACACTGTATATTTTTCAAAATCCTAATTCACTAATAATTTACAGATTTTATTAGACCAATATGTATATCATCGCAAACCTTATCGGACACATCCAGAGAAGAGTTAACTGTATCCGGATGGGGACGTACTGAAGAAAGTAAGTTAACCCTATAAACTATACACTATCAGTACTCTAATTAGTTCGTCTTTGCTATAGAAAAAAGCAGCGATGTCAAACGTATAGCGGTTATAGAAATGCAACGGCGTGCTGTGTGTTTGAACACCATTACGATACCATTGCGAGAGAGCCAGTTGTGCGTTGGAGGTATGGATAAGGATTCCTGCAGTGGCGATAGTGGAGGACCTTTGATGTCTGTTGACTATTCAAAAACCCTACCCACGTGGAGATTGGTGGGACTTGTTTCTTTTGGACGTGGAAAATGTGGGTCAATCGGCAGACCAGGAATATATACAAATGTACCATATTATATGGATTGGATTAAAGAAAATATACAGTAGTTATTCAGTGTTTCTTTGGTTTAGGTGATTCCATGGGTTCTTAAAATAAAGTAGAGAAGGTTTAACTGTTTTTTAGTATTATTTTCCAGACTTTTATTGAGAGGGTACAAAAAGAAGGTGACACTATGGAATATGTGCTATTACAAAATGTATGTAGGGTGACCAGACGTACAGCATTACGCTGTACGGTTTGTCATTTTGAAGTAGTGTCCAGCATTCACAAGCGTACAGCAAAACGTACAGCATTTACATCATATGTTCGTCAATATCCGTCTGTGAAGGTAATTGATTTTATTATGTTACCTGGTGAGTAATCAGAAATGATAGCAAACTCAATAATTAATATTTTAGAAAAAGAAATCTGATGTGGCCAGGCGCATGGCTTTATCATACTATATATAAAATTAATAGTTTAGCTGCATGAGATTCTATTTGATCGAGATCGGCTATGTCTGCATTAAAATAAAACTAGTAGAACTAGACAGATATGTCGAATAAAGCTGCGGTCGGATATTGTACTTCGCTGACACAGGGTACACTGTCCAAAAGACACTTACGTGTTATTGGGTGTAAAAAGTGTACGGTATACTATATCCGAACGCAACTTATATTGACAGTAGGTTGTCAAAACATTTGCGTTTGACACTACGTACTGTCATGAGAATCATATCTGACATATAATCTGACATATCCTGGCTACTAGTTTTAAAGCAGTACGACCGATCTCGATGAAATAGAATTTGCTCATGCAGCTAAACTATTGATTGTACCAAAAAATGGCATAGTGATAAATTATTCAGAATTTCATCTTCTTTAATTTATTATTTAACTATTTCGACGAAATTCCAGAATTACAATACTTTACATACTGCGTATGATAAAGTAAAAAAAAAACAATTTAAAAGACAAGTTGCGCTGGTAACGCAAATATAAATTTTGAGGGCTTGTCTAGAAAGGGTATAAAAAATGTGTTTTATAAATTGAATAATGCAAGATATATGAGGAATCGGTTGTATGGCGCTCATATGGTACATGACACACTTCAATCAGCTGCTGATTTGCTCCCCATAGATATTGAAAGTATTGTACACAAAAGATACAGCCACTTTTAACGTTCGTGGCGAAACTTTAAAAACATTTTGTGATGGGGCTGATGCGCAATATAAAAAACTTCTTAGTTTTTGTAAAACGCGGTGGCTTGCTATCATGCCGGCAGTAGATAGAATAGGGTATTCCGGTCATGTCAAAATTTAAGCAGATATTCGGTTTAACCTATTGTACAATTTATGAGGATTCATAAAGTTAAGCTATGAGCTTTTTGATTTAGTTTTTCTATGAGATAATTGCAATTAAAAGTGCATTTCGTTTGAATTCACCGACCACCCTCGGAAATACACGATGATTACCGATCCCTAGTAGCGGTGGCAACAGCGGACAGCTCTCGAACAGCTGATCGGCCAAGTTGACGGTTGGCGACCCTGTTGTTTGACAACGAATAAAGGTAACTTTTTTGAGAGATGATTTGATCATTGAAACTTGAAGCCAAACATCTCTCATCTCGCTAGTCGGCAATGTAAAGAAAATCTTATCAGGAGTTACTGTTCTACTGCTGCTACAGCCCGGCACAGAACAATGTCGGCGTTGGTGTTTATACATTTTGAACAAGTGTTTGATATAACCTCAATAACCAAAGCAGGTGTCAACAAACGAGCGATTCTAAACGTTGACACAACAGAAGACAAAAATTTACTACGTGCACCCTAGATATAGCAACGTTGTCAAGTCGCTCACTTTGAGCGGTCTTTGTGACGTCACAAAGACCAATCCTAATTCAAACTTCAAACAACGATTTCTCTTAATTTAAAACAATGTAGCACCCATACTTTGTAAAAAATGACAATTTCAAAAACACCGGAATACCCTATTATCCAGCTGTATAATGCTTTAAAAACATATTTTTTATCATTGGATAAATATCCTATATAACTAAAAACCTTTTTTTCTGATCGAACATCTGAAATATGGTTAAAATTTATTCACTGCCAGTCGTCCTTATTTCACGAAACTATAACAGCAATTGAAAATAATAACAGCACTGTAGTACAAGTTGCAGCAGAACTAAAGCTTGTTCTGAAACTACAAGGTAGATCAGATGTTACATTTCTTCCTCTAACTTTGCGAAACGATTTAGCCAGACTTGTTGAAGAAGGTCACATAAATAATCTGTGGTTTACTTCACAGGTTGAAATATTTTGTAAAAATTGCATTGATTGATTATATTGTTTTACGGACGTCTCATTTTTCGACGCTGAACTGTTTGCAGTGGATAGAATTAAATAATACTAAAACTGGACCGTTGTTCAAAATGCTTACGAGTTTATTTCTAAACATATTACAAACAACATTCAGGAAACCAATATCGATGAATTCACATTTTTGAATAGTTATCTTAATGAAGAAAAACTAGCAGAATGGAGGCGTGATAGTATTCAATCTGATATACGGTGGGTGGAAGTTTTCAACCATTATGAAAAAGAAAATATTCCATTTTGTAACCTGTTGAATATTGTATAATTTGCACTATGTTTACCTGGCACCAACGCACCAACGGAAAGAGTCTTTTCTATTATGAATAATATGGACTGATGAAAAATCGCAACTGAATGTCGACACAATGAAGTCCATATTACTTGTTCGACAGAATATTGCACTCTCTTGTGACGATTTTGTTGGCAGAATTCAAAATAATAAATATTTATTAAAGCAAATTCACAGTGCTGATAAATATGTACAATAAATACAGAATTTTTGTATAAATCAAATTTGTCAAGTCTTATATTACAAATCATATTTATAGAAAGAGAATATATATTTATAGGAGAAAGGTATTTGTCGGGCAATATATTTATGTTTATTTTTTTTTATACGAATTTGAGATTATTTTCGAAAAAGTAAAAACTATTGATTTTACTACAGCTATTTTTCTTTTCTTATTTTAATTTTGTGCGCAAGGAAGCCGTACAGCATTGGCCAGTTAAAAATCTGGTCACCCTAGTCTAGAGTCACTAATTTATTATAAAAATAGGACATGCACCTGATATACGAAGAAAGTCCTATTAAAAATGCTTGTTCTTCTAGGTCCTATAGCTGAATTGTAGTATCGTTGTCATTACCTAATTTGTCAAGAAGACAAGCAACACACTTTCACCATTGTTTCCATTAATTATCTAAAAAGTAAATTAAAACAAGTACCAGAATCAAATACCTCTTTTCGAAAAATTAAGTACCTACCTAATTGGAATCTGACACAAAATTTTATTGACTTGATAATATTACAATATGCAAATGTATTAAAAATTTACTGTAATATACGCTTTTTAGATTATAGCATATTTTAGAAATGTGTCACTTAAAAAAGTGTTTGGAACAAAGAAGAAATACCCTAATATACTAGTGTGCAAGTTTGTTAAACGTCAGTTGTTGCTTTTCATTTAAAAAGAATACACAAATTTTATCCCTTTTTTACTTTTTAAATAAATTTCTAATCAATATGTTGGTGTTTTTGGTCAATCTAGTTTTGATATTTCTAGGAAATTTTTGTACGATGAATTCTTATTTATTTTATATTAGTTATTCTGGAAATTGACGTTAATTCTTTTGTTGTTTATCAAAATTTGCATAGCATTTTGAATAATTTCAATATTAATATGCTTCAATAATTCAATATGCTTCGCGCGGGGCTGATAGCGCCGCTGGTAGCGGAGCGTTTGAATACACAGGTGCTTATGGCCATGAGCGGCGCCTCGAGCGGTGCTGATTCCGCTGACTGTGTGTTTATTGCCATAAGCACCTGATAGACACCATACACATTCACGTTCACGTCAAGCTGTCAGTGTTATGTGTACAGCATTGTTTCAGGTTAAATATTTGATGTGCACAATTTTTGTTATTGTAGTGAAATAAACATAGGTGACATAAATGAAATACACAAAGTTTAACTACAAGTTGGGAGCGAGCGTTTAGTAATAGAATCATTACTGACGTTATTGTGTACCGGCCGTTCATTGTGGTTCATTGGTGGATGAGCATGAGACAACCGTTCTAGTCCACTCTATATAATATCCGTGGTCATGGGAGGCATATCCAAAACAAATAAATAATCAGAATGCCCTGTATACACCTGTAAAAAAACTGAAAATGTTCTATCATTTCGGAAAAGTGTTGACGGCTGTCAACGTGTTAGATTTTGACGTGCCGGCGTGGAAACAAAAAAAAAGGGATTTTCGTCAAAATCATTAACAGAGCATGCGGCCTAGTGACGATATTTTTATGCAAAATTTTGCTTCGACATTCGTGATAACCGCAACCTATTGAAAATTTGAAATGTTTACGTGGGGCCATCGCATTCAAAACTGACATAGTGATGGTGAATCATTCGAACACTAGTCTGCCAGTCGTTCAGAGTGACAGTTCAGAGTGGTCCAGCGGCGACTCGGGCAAGACCTCAGCGAGGAGCAAGGAACCAGTACCCAACCAACAGGATACAGTCAAAAAGAAGAAAAGCAAAACCCAACGGAATTTACTAGATGCAGAATCGCCGTCACACCAAAAGAAACGTTACAGGAAAACGGTTACGATATGTTTAACTAATTGCAGGTAATTCATTCGTATAATTTTAAATAAGAATATAAAATAACGAGGTAAATCTTCAGGTATGACGTAGTTAGGAGAATAGCAGCAAAATTCGGATTCAAGGAAGTGGGGGAAGGTGATAACTGGAATTTATATTGGACGGATTTGTCTATATCGATAGAAAGATGCAAGGAGATGAAGCGCTTCCAGAAGATCAATCACTTTCCAGGTATGCTGGAGATCTGCCGGAAAGATCTCCTTGCTCGGAACCTGAACAGGATGAAGAGACTCTTCCCGAAAGAATACAGTTTCTTCCCGAAAACTTGGTGCTTACCCGCCGACTTAGGTGAAGCCCTAACATATAACAGACTAAGGAAAAACAAAACGTATATACTGAAACCGGATGCTGGAAGCCAAGGTAGAGGTATCGTAATCACAAAAAACCTAAAAGATATAAAACCCACCGATAGGGTGATATGCCAAGTCTACATCACCAGGCCATACCTAATCGATGGTTTCAAGTTTGATTTGCGGGTCTACACATTGATTACGTCTTGCGACCCGCTTCGAATTTATGTATACAGAGAGGGGCTGGTCAGATTCGCTACCAGTCGATACAAAGAACCAACAGGTGTCAACATTACAAACGTCTTCATGCATTTAACAAACTATGCTGTTAACAAACACAGCAGAACTTACACTATCGACAATGAAGCCGGTAGTAAGCGAAAGCTAACCTGGTTGAATTGTTATTTAAGGAATCTGGGACACGACGTGGAAAAATTATGGAGGAATATCGATGACGTGATCATCAAAACTGTGATGAGCGCTTGGCCAGTTTTAAAGCATAGCTACTTAGCATGCTTCCCAAACCATGACGTAATCCCAGCTTGTTGTGAACTTTTGGGCACCGATATCATACTAGATAAAAGGCTAAATCCTCAGATTTTAGAAGTTAACCACTCACCTAGCTTCCATACCGACACATCACTAGATTGCGAAGTCAAAGAAGCTCTACTTTCAGATATGTTCGCCATGCTGAATTTGGAGCAAAGCGACAAGCGTAAAATAATGCGAGAAGACCGCAAGAGAATACGAGAACGCTTGCTCCAAGGGATTAACAACTCGAACCCAAACGAGACGAGGAACTTCTCGGAGTGTTACAGGCATGAGATGAAGCACCGTGGTGGTTTTAGATTAGTTTTTCCATGCGTTCACAGTGACCATACTTATGATAAATTCTTCCATCAAGGCCAGTCTTCTCTGTACTGCGATACAGCATCCAGTCGAGCTAGGGAGACAGCACAGGCTGCGCTGAGAGACGAGATGCAAATGAAAGCCAAACTGGAAGCATCGAGGAGAATTCCATCCCTCAAGCCACCTTCTAATTCTAAGCCTAACAGAGGTGAAGATTCTAAAGTTCCGCAAGTTCCAATTTTGAGGAGGCAAGCCAATACGGTGTTTCCCTCGAATTCGTTTGAACCTCAGATGATTGTCGAATCAGAGGAGAAGGAGAGGTTGTTGAGATTATCCCAGAGGGATTACTTGGTAAGGAGTAATGGGTTGTTGGAGTATGTTTACTTTTCCATGAAGGTAAATGGAACTTTGAGGCCGCAGGACGAAAGGAAGTATGCTATCTATGATAAGATAAAAACGCTTAGCGAGAGCACTATTAAAACCAAAGGGCCCGCTATTACTGATCTATTGGAGGGGATTAGAAGGGACGATGGAACCATGCCGTCGACAACAGCGCCCCAATCATGGAACTTTTTATCCACAGACCGGTTACCCACTAATGACTCCAAAAGGAAGAAAATCAACAAACTGACAAACGTTCGAGTTTCATAGCCGTAAATGTATACTAGTGGTATTATTTTGAATACACAATAAATGCGTTGCCACAAATGCCACAATTTATTTTATAGCAGTTTTGCAACAGTTTCGCCCAAAAGCAGAATCTAGATAAATTCAAGTTATATACTATTCGAAACGATGCACATTTACATCGAAGTCGACACAAAGCCATTATTCAAGTCCCGGTATATATATATATATATATATATATACGGGTTGAGCACCCCTCTTGTCTTGACACATGACGTATGCATTTTACGGTTGGTATTACAGCTTACTTACGCATAAACTTTGACAGTTTGCTCATCAGCCTACACAAAGACCTTAACAGTTCATCCCTTATTCAGAGATTTCGTGAATAGGAAAACACATTCTCTTTAAACTGGTTCGCATTGTAGGAGAAAAGTATTTTAAGAGAGAGAGGTCGATGAATCAATACTTAATGAGGTGCCAGACTGATGGTAAAGGGGACAAGTTTAAAACGACACCTAGTTGCCCCCGGAAAAGTTTTTTTACTGCCCTCTACCGGCGAGTTTTATGCGCACTAGATCAAAGAGGCGTGCAAAAGTTGAGAGTGTTTCGCTGTATCTGCTGCCTTACACTTCCAGAGTCGGAGGCAACCTGTTTAGTCATGAATATGCAGGAGAGATCGTCTGGGATGCTTTTACGCGTCATCTAGCATGCCGAGGAGAAACCTGGCCAGACTGTGGCGAAGTTGTTTTGTTCAACAAACTGCTTAAATTGAATGGAAATTAATAGGTTCCTTTAAAGTAACACTCTGCCGCAAGTTACGTTTTATAAATTCAATAATGATGCTTTGTTAAAATGTCGTTTTTGGCACTAGATTTCAGTAAGATTTCATTATTTATAATAAACAATAATAAAAAAGTAAATCAAATTGGCTAAGTGTCCCTAGAATATAGGTATACAGGGTTGGGCAACTAAATGGAATATTGTCTGCACAGAGTAAATGATTAGTTTTATCAAAAATTATTAAACATAAAAGTAGTTTGACTATTTGTTCCCCATATTTTCATAAAATCTAATTACGTCTAAATAATAAAATAAAAGCATGGCGACCATGACGTCATTTTTTTTTAATGGCAACTTATGTCGTGTGATACATCGTTGGATAGCTCTATTTCTTACCTTTACAGCCGTATAATACATTCCTCCACATTCATAATAAATCAAATGTAAATTAATAAAAAACGCAAAAAGATCCATAATTTAATTTATTATTAGAAAAGAGAAAGGAAATACAGGTTGCTTACTTAAATTAAGTAAAGCGAACTTAAATTTAAATAATGAAACTAACGCAAAGGTTCGAACTGAGCACCATTTACTTCTTGACAATAATAAAGTTTGTCAATAAAACCATGTAGTGAGTTAGACAAGGCCTGTACTGGAGTGCGTATTAACTCACGTTGGATTTGTTCCTTCAAGTTGTCTAAACTATCCGGTCTATCTTTATAAACCCTATTTTTTAAATCACCCCATAAATAAAAATCCAATGGGCTTAAGTCCGGTGAACGTGGGGGCCACTCTATTGTCCCCCTTCTACCAATCCAACGATTTTGAAAATAATTATTCAAAAATTCACGGACTATTGCGGAATAATGAGGAGGTGCTCCATCCTGTTGAAACCAAACTGTGTTGATGTCTTCAATTCTTTGGATATCAGGACAAATGTTTTGTTGCAGCAAGTCTAAATATTTCTGCCCAGTCAGCGTCCCGTCTATAAAATATGGACCAATAATGTGGGTATTTAAAATACCAACCCAGACATTAACTTTTTGGGGATGCTGGGTATGCGCCTCCTGTATCCAATGTGGATTTTCTGCCGCCCAGTAACGACAATTGTGACGATTAACAGTGCCATTTAAGCAAAATGTTGCCTCGTCGGAAAATAGAATCTTCTTAACAAATTCATTGTTGTTACACAGCTCGGTCATCTGTTCACAAAACTGTAACCTTCTATCGTGGTCATCTTCGGATAGCTCGTGCACTAAATGAATTTTATATGGACGGTACTTTGCTTGTTTAAGAATTCTTCCAACAGATCGACGACTTATTCCAACATTTAAAGCTAGTTGATTGGTAGATGTTTGAGGGCAATCTTGGACAGACAACAAAACATCCAAGCTCTTTTCTTCGTTTGTTGCTGATTTGGTTCGTATTCTAGAATCGCCACGTACGCTTCCAGTAGCATTAAAGCATGCTAAAATTTTGCTGACGGTTGACTGAGTAATGGGATTTCTGTCGGGATGGACATCATTGAATTAATCGCAAACCTCTTGTTGCTTTCGTTTATGGTCTCCATAACCTACCATCATTAAAATTTCAATTTTTTCACGTTCCGTTAATCTAGCCATTTTATAAACTAACAACAAATTGTACTATTAACCGCCACGTGTATACCATGAAAATTGACAGTTGACAGTTGATTTATTATGAGTATGGGGGAATGTGTTATACGTTTATAAAGGTAAGAAATAGAGCTATCCAACGATGTATCACAAGTCATACGCCGCCATTTAAAAAAAATGACGTCATAGTCGCCATACTTTCAGTTTACTCTTTAGACATAATTAGATTTTGTGAAATTTTGGGAAAAAAATAGTCATACAACTTTTATGTTTAAATTTTTTTGATAAAACTAATAATTTACGCTGTGCAGGCAATATTCCATTTAGTTGCCCAACCCTGTATAATTATTATACAAATTCACCCGATACATTAAAGGACCGATTAGTGATAGTAATAGTGATACAACTTAGCTAAGGAATACGACTTCCGCTACAGTTAGGTACCTACATAACTTCATATATGCATTTTACAGATACAAATAAGCAAGTCAAATCCATAAGTAAAGACTAGCAAAAGAGCTAATGGATTGTGGCAACACTGCTGGTTTCAACAGAATAATAGTCGGAAAACCAATTACAGATACCGGTAGTAACAGTATTATTGTTTTACTAATGTGGTTCTTAATTGCAAATACAGGTACATTATAAATGATTATAGTTGAAGTATGCCATGCCCATGTTAATCGATTTTTGCCGCTATACCCAAACAACTGTCAAACTTGAAATAGGTTATGCAATTCACTTTAACTTTTGCGTGTGGAATACTGAGTGGCAACCTGAAATATTTACATTTGATATAATGGCCTACTTCGACTACAATCATACCCGTTATAATGCATCGGTAATAATCATTTTATATTTTCCAAATCATGTAAATCTTTGTTTGAATAGAGGCAAAAGTATATTTATTTGCTAGAAAGAATGTTTATTTGCGTCAAATAACATCTGTTTGGAGTAAAGTAATATTGGATTGAATCAAATAAACATTCTTTGTGTCAAATAAATATATTTTTGGCGCTATTCAAACAACGATTTAAATGAGTTAAACAATAATAATCTACCAGTGTGGTGAACTAACTTTTTTGGTATATGAAAGTTGTCATTGCTAAGGCATAGTTCATCACAACTGATATGAGGTTTGGATGCTTCAACAAAATCTGCTCTTTAAATGAACATATTAAGGTCAACTGAATTGCAGGTTTCAACCCATTCTAAGGAAAAATAATAAAGATAGAACTCTCTGCAGACCAGAGCCTTCCAAAAAAATCTGAAACACATTAGTCTTTAGAAATTTAAAAGTTTGATTTTAAGATTGAAAGTCACTTTAAATTTATTATGAAACTAGCCCTACCTATATCATTCAATGATGACGTTAATAAAAAAAAAATTAAACACCCCCTTTTATTTAGTTTAAGACAGTAACTTTAAAAATATTCAACAACCATAGAAAGATGAACGACAATTACGAAGAAGACAATTAGTACATTTATTTCTGCTTTCAGACATAATTATTTTTCCCTCGGATAACATTAGGCGTAATAGATTTAAAAATTTATTAAACTTCTTAGGGAAAAATTACTGTGCCGAATGTAATCAGAAAAAAACATGGGGTATCAGAATGTGTACACCATCATGGTTTGGAAGCAAACAGTGGAAGGAAACAGGAAAGCATTAACGTGACGATTCGAATTAAACTTAAAGTAGATTTATTAAATTAAATTAAACTAGTTGAACACTTTGCTATTACCAATAACTGTCATAGATGTCGTTACAGTCGATAATGGAACCTCAGCATTTCAAACAAAGCAACCATATCAAATTTAGATATTTCTACGAAGTAATTAATACGCCTGGACCGCTAAAACAAAATGAATTTATGAAACAATATTCATTCAAACTCAGTCAGACATTCCACCATCCACAAATTTGAATATATTAACCGGACCAGCTGAAAATTCCTATTGAAAACTGAGTTTCGGCTTCCGTGAAGCTTAATTAAAAGTCACGTGTACTTAAGAGCGGTACTGTGTGTGTGGGCTTTACGTTTCTACATAGTAACACAGATACGCGGTCACATAATAAACCGATGGCGGAGGGTGGATAACGTGCATGTACGCGTACGAACTGAAAGGGAAGGCGGATCACAGAATTTAGATTGCTTTATTCCTTTGAGGGCCGGTACATTGGTTTTAATAAAACCGTATAAGTTACAGGACGCAGTGTATTATACCGTGAAACCTGATCACATTTGGTCTCCGGCAAATGACGCCAACGAAATAAAATTCCCTCAAAGCGGACCTGTGCGGTCGTATTACTCGGAAAATATGAAATATTATCCGGGAAAATATTATCCTGCCACTAAATATTAATAAAAAGAACGTATAATTAGAAATTATTAGTTAACGACTGTGTGTACTTCTATAAAAAAAACTAACGCTTTTCAGTCTTGGATAAGATTCTATTACTCTGTTACATGTGCATGTTGCCGACGTTTCGCTGGTTGCTCTCCAGCTTGAAGCCCTGAAGAAGCTGAAGAAAGTAATACTTATGTTTTGATTTAAGAATACGTTATCTGTCGCCTACGAACTCTAATTACTTTTTGTTACTTTTTGGAGTTCTGGTGGATTTTCCTGCACGGGCAGATCTTGTTCTGTCACTTTGTAATCCTAATACAATTCCTGCACGGCACTTGTGCAAAATCAAAATTTCAATTAAACCGAAATACCAGTCGGATAGAAACAAAGCCAAATGAAAAAAAAACGGCCATTAATTGAATGAGAGGGTCTGTTGGCTAGAAAATTGGAAAATCAAAGGTTGCCATGGGCGCTGCTGAGTTGGGGCTTAACTGGACAGAACCGGAGTGGTGCGAAATAGTCGCAGCAGAGCAACCCTTTGAAAGGCACCCTGGAATTCAGTCGAGTGGGGCAGAGATTTTTTCTGGGGTTCCATCGGTCGACAGGTAGATTGGACGCTCATAAGAATAGCGGGCTGCGGGCGAGTTACATTACAATGAACAAAACCCCCCGAAATTAAAATGAAAAGGACCACCACCCCGTGCATTTTACGAGAGGTTTTCATCCGGGCCGTGGAGGGCGCACGCTTCGCGAGCTCTCAAAAGACCTTCTCGATTTTATTCGCTCGCAAGTGAACCGTGACTCAGAATTTGAATTTTTGTACACAGAGTTTGTATACAATGAACGTGGAAGCTATTCAATAATTTTTCCGGCATACATTCAGATTTCTTGCTTACCAAAAACTCATTATTTGTTTAATGTTCGTGAACAACATTTATTTATTTAAGAAAATAACTTGGCACGAAACGCAAGATCTTGGTCGGTGTTGACACATGTATGCTTTTTATACAAGCATTGTTACGATGTCAGTAGTTGGGATAGAAATTATACGCCTAGGCTCTATTTGCTGTACCTTATACAGGAGATTTTATGAATTGTAAGTTTAGTTTTTTTTGGTTGGTAAGATGTTATTATTGTGGCTTATTGCGAGCAACGTAGTTGGTATAGGTCAGTGATAAATTGGGTAATTAATCTTTAAAACTACATCTCCCTATCTGAGGTACTTTATTGAGGATTTTTTAAATATTGACGTTAGTTTTTTTTTTGCTGGAAAATGCTATTTATGATTTTGCTTCATGGGCTATTACGAGTAGTTGGGTTAGAAATTATTATCTTATATGCCTAGGTCACAGTTAATCGGGTAATTAATCCTAAAAATTATAGCTTCCTATTATGCGGTACTTCACTCTGGGGAATTTTTAAAATGTTAATTTTAGGTATTTTTGTCTAGTAAGATGTTATGATTTTGCTTTATGGTTACTAAGGGAAAAGTAGGAAAGAAATTATTATCATTTTTTGACTTGTAAGATGTTAGGACTTTTCTTCAAGGTTAGTAGTTGGGTTGGACATCATCATACACACTTGAGCCACAGATAAATTTTGTAATTAATTTTAATAAGTTTAATTCGAAATTCGGATTGCAAATTCTGAAGTGACAAATAAAACCTATAAATTTCCAATACCTCTGTAGCTCAAATGGGAGAGCTGTCAACCGGAAATTGGAGGGTTCCTGGTTCAAATCCAGGCGGAGGTGCTGTTTCCAAAAAAATTTCTTCACCTGCATTAATTATCATCCGCTTCTTTGGTTGAGTCTACATTATACTGACGAGTTTACGTAATAACCATTTTCCCTTGAATTTATTCATCTGTATGAGCTGTTAGCAATAAACATTTAGCTTCCTAGTTACTACATCATTATGTAGATTAAACATTTAGCGTTCCTAGTTACCAAACTTCCATCTATCCCCAATAGGTGTCACGACGGGTTTGTTTAATTCGAAATTCGGATTGCAAATCCTGAAGTGACAAATAAAACCTATAAATTTCCAATACCTCTGTAGCTCAAATGGGAGAGCTGTCAATTGGAAATTGGAGGGTTCGTGGTTCAAATCCAGGCGGAGGTGCTTTTTCCAAAAAATTGTACTCACCTGGATTAATTATCATCCGCTTCTTTAGTTGAGTTTGTAATTAATGCTCAAAATTACAGCATTCTATTTCCTATACTTTATTTAGGAGAATTTTTAAAATGTAGAGCTTAGGTATTTTTTTTCTGGCTGGCAAAATGTTATGATTTTGCGTCATGGATTATTACGAACATAGTATGTAGTTGGATTAGGAATTTTTATCATATATGTCTAGATCACAGATAAATTGGGTAATTAATTCTGAAAATTACAGCTCCTCAGCTGCGGTTACTTATTCAGGTTTCAGGAATCATTTAAATGTTAAGTTTAGGTATTTTTTGGTTGGTAAGATGTTATGATTTTGTTTCATGGGTTATTATGAGCGAAGTAGTTAGATTAGACATCATTATGATATACGCTTGAGTCACAAATACATTAGTTAACTAATGCTGAAAATTACAGGTTCCTATCTGTGATACTTTATTCAGGAGAAATTTTAAAATGTTAGGTTGAAGTATTTTGTGGCTGGTAGATTGTTACTTCATGGGTTATCACGAGTAAAGTAGTTGGGATGGAAGTAATTATCATACACGCTTAGGTCACAGATAAATGGGTAATCAATCATTGCATCTAATTTGTATTCAAGAAAAAGAAAATGGGGAACAGTTTCATGATGTAGATTAATTATTATAAAGTCGGAGTAAGCCTACTTTCTGTAGTAGGATAAAGTGTTTAGTCTGAGAGGCAGATAATGTTGTAGACGGTTCTCTTTGCTTGACACAAGCCAGTTGAAGATCCCTAGAAAGGGCGTTTTGATGCATCGTCATTTTATTCTACCACATAATAAATGAATCTAAAGAAAATTGAAACATCTACCCCCACCGTGACAGACCCATGTGACCCAGCGTTTATCTTGTAATGCGGTTGTTAGTGCAGTTTGTGGTCGTCTGTACAGTGTTCTTATATGATAATACAGATACACACAGCGAAGTATATTCTCAAAACGTGAGAAAATTATTTACTTGCGGTTATTGCTTTAGATGAAAGTTAATATTCACTTGGTTTGAAACAATTTCTTTCATTTAAGAATTCCTTGTTCTCACAATTCAAGAATATCCCAATCTCAGAGTTATTAGTTTCGGTTAAGTATATAATTTTCAAACCAAGTACCTAGTTTAAATTCTCAATTCAAGAAGTTGATCAATATCTTGAATCAAGTAAGCCATTGCTTGCAACGCGTTTGCGCATTTACACTCAAACGTGCACGAACGTTGCCGAGATTTAAGATTTCTCGCATCGGCCTTTGCCTTCAGTTAGTTGGGGTCTGCTATGGCGTCGTGTTCGCTGACTACCGAGAATTGTCCGGGAAGAGTTCAATATATTAGTACTAATTTTGTAGGTACTGTACGCAATAACTACGCGCTCTATAATATTATGAAAGTATATAGTTTTAATTTTGCGTGAATAGTCTACAGTACTTATGTTCAACGTATTTGCGACGCAGTTCGTAGTTGTGACTTGTGACGCACACAGTACGTAAATTTTGCCTAGCCATATAGTGGTCACCAAATCAACATACATGCCACAGAAAACTTACTTGTGTAATATAATGGAAATAATTTGATGTCTAATAGAATATGGTGTTTTTTTCCATGCCTTAGATATTGTAGGTAGTGATAATTTATAAATAGGTAAGTATATATGTAATTAAGCAAAGAAATTTCATACAATAAAACAAATATCATTCGCTAAGTTATTGTCTATTTATTTCACACAATTCCCTACCTTTTTAAAAAAAAACTAAAACAGTAATTTCTATTCAATACATTATGATCATGTTCTTGAAGTAATAATATCTATACTCATTTCAAGAAAATATTTTCTCATTGTCAAGCATATATATTCACTTTAAGAAAATTCCATTATTCTCAACGTGAGAATAGTTTTGAATGAATAATATCTATACTCATAGCAAGAAAATATTTTCTCAGATATACAAGCATATGATCATTTCAATTCAACAATATCTCTTTATTCTTAACTTGAGAAAATATCTACTTGCGGCTATAGCAAACTAATCATTTACTTGGATGAAAGCATATTGCTTTGAGTGAAGTATTTACTTTTCTGTGTGTACACACACAAACTACAACATAACTAACAACATAATCTTTTCTCAATCAAAAGCCAAGTTCCTATAATGTCGTTATTCTCAGTGCACTTTAAGTGCACTGAGGCTGCAATTGTCAGAAGTGGGATTGGTCGAAAAAATCGTGATGGGTCACGTCCTCCCTGTATGTCGCTAATGAATCGTTCTCACGTTTCAAAAGCAGGACAAAAAATCACCGGTTTCAAAAACACGTGCGTTACAAGCGCGGAACAACGGTGTTTACATGCAGTCATTAATTGCGATTGCACCCCTCTAGGCTACGTACGCAGCATAGTCCACAGGGGGTTGGCACCCCTGCGCCTACCCCTCGCCCCCCTTCAGCGTCGATCCTAAAGCGCTAAATTATTAGAACGATCAAACGGACACTTACGCACATATTTTATTCTGCGTGCGCGCTAATTGCGGGCATTTTGAATCCGCCCTACGAGCCAACAAATTGTTTCATAATATTTCGGTCCGGTGGACGCCCGGTTCTAAATTAACACCCCAAACGCGAGGATGCCGGGCAGAATGATGTATGATGCCATAGAATCAATGCAATGTCGGGAATGTTAATGGAAAACGCTATGTGAAAATTTTACTTGGATTTATCGCGCATTATAAACCATTAGCAAAATTGAAACGCAAAAAAGCGCTAAAGTGTGGACGCCGGAGTGCGAAATAAATCATTGAAGAGCGGCATTTTATTTGTGGATCTTGTAATTAAATTATCTACGAATTTGGTTTGTGTACCGAACATTCACTTACTTACACATAACTATATCTTATATTGCCGTTCTGAAAAGCCAATAGATTAAGGTTGCCAGTAGGGATGAGCAAATAGTATCAATTCGTTACTTCGTATTCGTTACTTTCAAATAATGCAAGTAACGAATACTTATTTAAAAAGTATTCGTTACATCTGGTTGGGTATAAATCACAACAAACCCAACGAATGAAATATCAATTCTAGTATCATGTATAAACTACAATTTCCGTAATTAAATAAAATACATATTAAGTTGGAAATAAATATGATTATAAAATTGAATAATAAATAGAACACGTGTAATAGCTACTAAATGTAACTCAATAATAATCCCGCCAACGGAATTGTGAGCCAATGTCGTTATCTCTAAAAAATCAGTTAGTGCCGGCAAATCACTCCTCGCAACAACAAACCCGCCTATCAATTTGATACCACCACCCTTGATGCCCAAGGTGCCCAAGATAGCAGATTATGTGACTATCACAAGTCACCAGTATCCAGTAACGAACCACAAATGATTACATATAGATATTGATACTGATGCGGCACCGACGAACCAGCCTAAGGCAGGTCGCCCATATAGGTGGTATGGCGGAAGCGTGGTTGTGGCAGTGGCAAGTGATATTGGGGAGGTATAAGTGTGGCTAGATTGTGAAATGACGAGTGCGTGGTTCAACGCCCACTTAGGTGGCGCGCCGGCACGCAGCGCTTGTTGTTTCACTGCGTCCGTGTCTCATTCTGTAATATCGTAATAGTCCGCTAGATGGAATTGTTTCGCATGCCGCTCATACTAATTTCACACATATGAAGAACAAACATAAAATTAAATCTTGCATTACGTTCCCACATTATTCCTATATCCCACTGCGAAATAAAAAAATCGTACAGTTCGCCAATACTTACTAATCGGTTAGTCAGAGTCAAATATGTATGTAAACTGCAATATTATGAGTGCGCGGTACGTTCGCTAGATGGCGCTAATTCCGATACTGGTATGAATTATCACCAATTTCCTAAATATGAACATTCATTACATATTATGTCGATCGAACTGTACATAAATAATATGTTATGCCATTTAACTTTAGGTTTTTTAGTTAATTTACTAGTTAGGTATAGAAAGAAAATATTTGTTTGACAGTTATTGTAGTAGTCAATAAGTCTTAATTGTTGAAAATGTATGGAGATAGGATCGTTATAAAAAAAAACAATTACTAATGTAATACATATATTCAATTATTGTTTTTTCTTTTGAGAATAATCTGATATTGGTAAATTTACCGGTACAAATATAAATAATTACAAAAATTATTAATTTTAACAAAAATATACTATCTTTAATGAAAAATAAGTATGTAAATTCTTATTTGACTGCACAGTAGGTTTTCCTTTGAGAAAAATGTTTAAACTTTTATATACGCTTTTCTAGGAGTTTTTAATAAATTACTGTAGTGGTTTCTGCTAGAACCCATTTAACTTAATCTTGTTAATTGTGCATTTTAGAAGAAACAGTAAAGAATATTCTAATATGTGGCACACAATTGCTTCTTCAACTTAACGATTAATCACTTTAACGTTGATATCTTCTGCGGTAAACTTTTTATTGGAGCGTTATATTTTTCCCTTTAGTTCGGACAGTCTCTGTCTCTACAGGGTTCGTTTCAAATTTTATTGATGAGGTTTGTAGGATTGAATTATCTGAAAATAAAACAATGTTGTCATTGCTTCGTGAAATCTAACCTTGAAATAATATAGGTTAAGAAAATAATTACTTACGGCAGGCTTGGACATATCAACGCAAGAGCCTGAGATCAAGATTTAGAGACCAAAATGAGTCTTGGGATGTCTTTTGCGTTTTTGTTGTATATGTGGTAGAAATTAAAAAAAAACACTGGATGCAGGTGCAGCTATGTTCAATAGTTAACCTATTGAACGTAGTATAATTGTCATAGTCGTTGTCTAGCATGAGAACGCACAACACAATTTGCTATATTTAGAGAGTTCCAATGTTTGCTTCTTATTATTCTATATATTTAATATATTCGGGTGGCTTGAATGGAATCTGAAAAATACAGGTCATCAGATAGGTATAGGTTATGATTTTAATATTTACTCACCTATGAAAATATTTCTGTCGTTTATCACATACATTATTTCTTGCATTTATATGTTGCTCATTACAAAACGATTATAACACAATAAACATAAAAAAACAAAAATAGTAAACAATCCGAAAGAGCACACGAAGCTGAGCCTGCAGTTATTGACAGGAGCGGCGACGGGCGAGAGGCGCTTGGCGCGCTTGCCACTCGAGATTAAGCATTGAGAGACGAGTGGAATCCGATCCAGTACCACGACAGTTACATAGCACTGCCGCATCACCTTGGTGGGCGTTCATGCATTTGTTTCAATGAACCATATCACTGCCACGTCACTATCACACTTCCGCCACACCAGCTATATGGGCGACCGCCCTAAGATCAGAAGGCAGCAACCAGTCGTACGTGTACGACTGGTTGCGGCGCGGGAGCTACGATGTGCGGTGATATTTCAAGTTTTATAAATAAATTAGCTAGTAAATGCGGCCGGCAGTGCGGCGGATTTGGACATTGTTTAAACATAAGAAGATCTTGTTAAGTAGGTGAAATGTTAAAGGTATTAGTTTGCCATATTTGATGTAGGATTGCTAACTTGAAAAATATACATATCAGTTTAAGTAACGAATACAAAGTAGCGAATACAAAGAAACTAATACAAAGTAACGAATACTGGATTAGAAAGTACCGGTATCAATTCGTTACTCAAAAGTATTGGTACTGCACATCCCTAGTTGCAGGTGTCCTTGATTTCGCAGAATATCCTGGATTTAGGCTTGAATTTCCGCGTCCTGCAAAAGAAGTCCGCAGGACACTCGATGTCTTGGAATTTTATAGAGATCGCCAACGTGTCCGAGATACCTCAAATATGTATAACGCAGGAGTTTGAGGAGTTTTTATTGTATGAAGACAAACGAATCTCATAAAAGTAAAATTTATGAATTGGGCATATTTTTTTTTTCAAGCTATAGCACTACATATTTATTTATTCTGGATTAGTATCTTAGAACGATTTTTACGAAATTAAAAGTACCAAACTCGAAAACTAACACCATCTTACTCAAGTAAGAATTAGATATTCTAATATAAATATGCATTGACACAAATAAATCTGGTGTTTCAATAGAGGTAATGAACTATTTCTATGCGGATAAAAATGCATTTGTTTGACATATTTCTTTTGTAGAAAGAAAGTTTATTATGGTTCGCGAAACGTCAGCATTAACAAATCTTGACACACGGCATACCCGGAAGCAGTTTATTTTCTAAATGATTCTGGCCGTGAAAGCCTACGTACTTATTTTAAACATCGTTTTTAAATAAATTTGGCTTTTTTTACCTCATTTTAGTATTTATCTCAGAAAATGCTTCACATTTTTTCGAAAACCTGACATGATAGGAAACTTCAAATTCAACATACAAAAATATATCGAATTTTGAACTCCAGCACGTCACCATAGCAACAGCAGGTAACTGTACGGTCTCAATTATAAGGAATTTTTTGATCGTATGGGTGACTGCCTCTGGCAATCACGTGTTCGAAGATGAATGATTTCGCGGTGAGGTGCGTTTGTGAGGGCTATGGAATAGCTGGGATGCGGAATAAGGACCCCCGCGTTGTATTATGTGGTCGACGCACAACGGATTCGGGAACGCATGCAAATTTTGCGTCACGAGGCTTGCGTCACCGGCGCCTTCTTAAGCAAATGTACCGTGAACTCTTGAAACTTCGAGATCGATCACCAATAGCAACCAAATGTTAGCTGTCGTCGTAGATTGAACCAGCTCATGTTCAAACTTGACGAAATCTTACAGTAATTAAATAAAATTGCAAGCGTGTAATTACTCGCTTGCAACTTTAAATCCAATTTTATCTGAAAACAAGTTCCAAAAAATATATCTGTAAAAATTAGGACAGTGAGTCACTGAGACGTGAGACGGTGAGTTAAAGATATCCAGTCTAAGAACTTAAAAACTTGTAGTTCAGGTGTAGTTCAGGTAATAAGAAGTTTGAGGCGAAAAAAATCCAGATGCGTCAAAAATTGGAATTTTACTACATTTCGACGTTCTAAAATCTAAATAATATACTACTTTCAACCTCGTTGCGCACGTGCGCACCCGGTCTGCTAGAGTGGTAAGATTGCGCTCTGATAGTACAATTTTCAGTAATAATATAACAAGAGAGTGAGAATAAATTGAAAATAATTTGACAGATTGTTTGAAAACTTGTTTGAAAAAAGTTTGAACAAAATCTGTCAAATTATTTTCTAATTTATGGAACTCTCGAGTTATATTTGACTAGATTATTTTTTGATTCACAAATTTTTACAATAAAAAAGATCAATAAAACTATCATAAAATTATTGAAAAATTTTATTTAATTAATTATTACTTACAATATATGAAAATATCGTTGACACATTGTGAATATATTAAAAGAATTAACAATTTAAATTAGTACAATGAAAAACGCAATTATTAAAAATATTTCGAGACTCATTATTTATTGAGGATTTGGAATTGCTTGTTATATTAAGTGTTTCCTCCTGCGTATTTTCTCTAAGATTATTTATTATATTTGAATGATGTTCTTGGTTCAATTGTAAGTATGGTTTAATCGAACTTGCAGAATTATGACCAGTGACCTTGATTAGTTCTTGTTCTCCTACACCAGCTTTTGAAAGGTTACTTACTGCACTTGATCTGGCAGGATGGTTAGTTATTTTTTTAGTAACTGTGTCTAGACCTACTTTTTCTGCGGATTCTTTCATTCATTTTGAAATGGAATTTATTCCCACAGGAACGTTTTTATACCAAAAACCATGAGTTTGCCAAGCCGGATTTGGAGTAAGAAACAAGCGTTCGGTTTTAATATTTTCTTCACGTGTACTCATTAGTTTTTCAAAAAGACGAACACGGCAAATATCTGGGTTATTTATGTTTTGGAGTTAACCATTTACTATTAGCGCACCTTTGTGCTCCAGCCTGTGCAGTTTTTGTAAAGATGGGATTGTATTCAATGCGGGCCAGTATTTAATCTTTTTATGTCGGTTTCTTTATTAAAATAATGAACTAAACATTTCGTAGCTTCTCCTCCCCTCCAAGCTAGTTCATACGATGCAACGTGAAAAAACTTTCTTTGCAATCCACAAGGTGTATCTTCGTCCCAATAGTTAAAAATTTGCAACAATTCTGTATTAGAAAGTGCCACAGAACTTTGTTTGTGCTTTTCAGGATGTTTTTGTAAAATTTTTCTTTTTGCATCTCTTGCATTCCGAGCATTTCTGAATTCTATATCATGGAAAGGATCAAAGGACCTGTTATACTTATTAAAGTAAAGTTCTTGAACTAATTTTGCCGTTTTATTCCACATTGTCTTTATTACTGCTTCTTTATAATCATTTCCGTCTTTTCTTTTCATGTTATAAGCCCAATCTTTTAAAATCAATGCCAGAGTAGCTGTTGTAGTAGATTGATCCAGAATATAATTTCTTTCTTTGGTGAATGTCTTAAATTGTCTCCATATAGACTGATTACTTATTAGAGTATTTTTCGAAGTAGTTTCTAAAATCTTTTTTGTAATTTCTGCATTAGAAAAGGTACTAAACCGATGACTTTCACCCATTTCGCGTTGACACAATTAAGTAATTATTTTGACAAGTATCTGACAGTTGCTAGGCAAATAAAAGCTACAGTGATTATTCCCGAGAATAATCACAAGAGATTTATTCCCACTATAATAGTGACATAATTGGTTGAAACTTACCCTTGTGACAAATAAAGAAGCATTTCATTGGTTTTACGAAACGTCAAAAAATAATCAGTAGAATTTAGAAGTAGCTATTCTCTGTAGAGTATACAATTCTCCACAAGTTTATTCAATTAATTTTTTTTCACGGTCAATAGTTTTAGAGCAAAGCGGAAGTGTAAGGTTCAAGAACGCATAAACGCTCAATTATTGTCCGTAATGGTACTAGTTTTCCGCGAGAAATTATCGGGCCCATGACATGCTTACGAGAGAACATATTAACAATAAAATGTTGAAGTGTTAATTTGGTCAGGCTGAACCCATTATCCTAACATGAAGGTCTCATAACGGTTTGTATCTGTGCGAAGAATTCATAATTTAATTATAATAAATTATAATAATCATCATAATTTTCAAATTTTCGTGTGTACGGTTACCATTTTTATGTTGGTCAATAATACAATTAAATCTATCTTAATTAATTTAAAAAACAAATCTAATTATGTTATGTCAAAAACAATAAATTGATAGTTGGAAATTGAATTTAATATAAAGATGAGCGTAATTTGATTAAAAATTGATTGGCAATTAAAAATGAAAGTTTTCTTGTTCATGAAATTTTATCTAAACTTTTTCATTATTATTTTGCGTGTGTAGTGTTGAGTACCAAAAATTCCAGCCAACAAAAATGTGTGAATTCAACATCGTTCAATGTGGGGCATCTAAATTAAAATTTCTCCAGGGTCCTATTAAGGCATAGAGCAACGATGATGATCATTTATTAATATGTGAGCAAAATCGTTTTTGGAGATCTTTTTGTTATATTACTTTATTTGAAATGAGAAATATTCCGGGTAAGGGAATCATTCGATTTTACTTCATGATAACTGAATTCCCCTTTAAAAACTTAATACAAGAAATGGCTTTTTGAGATGTCTTAAGTAAAAAAGTAACTCGAAATTCATCCAAAATTTAACTAATTGGTTGTGTCTAATCAGCACTACCAAGATTTGTAACAAATATTGTTGAGTTACCTTCGTTCATATTACAAATCGTAATCATGGAAGCTTCCCTTAAGGGCTTGGTTTTTTAGCGATCACAAAACCACCTAATAGCCCTTTTACACCTGTGCAATTTTAACCTGCAATCTCAATCGTGCGACAAATCGCATGCGATTTTTCGTTTTACACTATGCAATTTTTGTATTTTGTATATAGGTTATATGAAAAGCCAGCAAACATAAATGTAGTAGTGGTACCATTGCTGATAGACGCGTAGCGTAGGCCCAAGCGAAACATAACCTATTCCGCTAATTGTTTTTGTTCGTGTTTAGTTTGAGACGAGTTTGTTAAGATGTCGAAGAAGAATCAAGAAGATAAGAAGGGAAATATTGATAAATTCGTGTGGTCGAAATCAATTACTGAAGATCTAATCGAACTATATCAGAACCAACCAGTACTCTACTGTTCTTCTCTGCCAGAGTACAAAAACAAAAATATAAGGCTAGACGCGTTAAATGTAATACAACGAGACTTGGTGGCGAAAAATGCCTTAGCTGCTGCACAAGTCCTCACAGTTGAAGCAATTAAGAACAAAATACATAATCTAAGGAGGCAGTTTTTTAAGGAGTTGGGAAGAATTAAAATTAGTGAAAAAAGTGGTGCCGGCACGTCGGACAGATACACACCAATATTGTGGTATTATAAACATTTAAAATTCCTTCAGGAATCAGAGGCAACAATGGAGTGGAGTCAAACTTACTAGAAGTCACGCTACAACCGGAATATATTATGGATAGCGAGGATAGCCAGCCGGAGCTCATATTTGATGGCACGGTTGAAGATTTCAATTCTTCGGTAATTTTGTCACCGACACCCTGTAGCTCAAGAACGACTCCAATGGCAAAAAAAGCAAAACTTATCCCTAAACCCCAAGAGGTTGCAGAATTAATTAGCGCTGCAACCAATGCACTAACAAAACGTGTGCATTCACAAAATCAAGAAGATGATTTAACGTCATTTGCCAAAACCATCGAACACGAATTAAGAAAAATTGCAAACCCGAGTATTTTAAGAATGGTGAAGAGAAAGATTTTTAATATTGTGTTGGGTGGCCAAGAGGAGCATATGGAGTAACCCTCTATTGCATTTTGTTTACTAGATTTTTTTTAATTTTTGTATGTTAACTTTTTTAAATTTTTTTCTTAAAAATAAAATAATATTGTATTAGCAAGTGTATTTTTATTTAATATAATGAATAATTTATAATGATTTTAATATACTATAATAACTATACTATAAAAAATAATGATAATAACAAAATTAATGTTAGTTTATGCAAAGTCATTTTGCCAAGGTACTGCTCCTTCAACACTATTGAAAAATTCTAATAACTCCTGACTGTTGTCTAAGGCTGAACAAACACTTCTGTTTCCAGCTACAAAATGCATATTTAATGACGTATCGCCTATCGATGTTTTATCTCGTATGCTATACGTATTGGGGCATTCTGTTCGTAGAAAATTATGCAAAACTATACAAGTCAAAGTTCATTATTTACTAATTGTAGATTTCTCCGATCTTTTCGCTAAGCCATGGTTTAGTCTACCAACGCCGTTCTGTTCTTTGTCTTAACAACAAACTCGCAGCTCCAATTATGATGCTACAGAGAGCAATTTCCTCTAAATCGACGACGTTAGGCATTTTAACACATATGTATATCAACACATGCATCAACAATCGATACTAGCAAGGTTTCTTATACATATAAACGATAGTTTTGGTGCTAAGAAGGTTATGTTTATGTATAAATAACAAAACAACGAGGTTATGCGTGTTGATGTGTGTAGCACTGTTGCTGACTGTTGCCAATCAAAGACTACTATCCGAATACTATCCGAATATTTAAAGGTTTTTCATAACAATAATGTAAAAAAAGTTTCTAGCAGAAAAATAAGAAGGCTAATGTCACCCTCCCCTATCTGCAGGGGAATACGTAGTTACGGAATCCCTTCAGCCGTATCCCTTTCGTTCCTCGTCTGGTTTCGGAGTTTTTTTCCCGTCAATTATGACGAATAAACACCCTTACCGCCGAAAGTCGTCAGAAGCAACAGGAGGTCCCGGCGGACATTTTAATTAAAGCTCTCCACGTCAAAGGAGGGAAAAGTATTAATAATTCCCTATGAGTACACAGCAAGAAGAAAAATCGCGCAGGTTTGCTGAAATTTTGTCGATTTGAGTACGAATTAATTTGGAGTTGGGTTGCCTTTGATGGCGACAAGTCAAGGGTGAAGAAGGCTATTGCTTCCTCTTAATACATTTTTTTTTCTTTTTATTCGTCGCTGTACAAGTTTGCCTGTTTTGTTTGCGTTGTTAGCGGTCCCCGATTCGTCTGCTGCATTCGCCGAAGTTAAGATAACATTGTCGGCCTTTAAAATGAAAAACTTCCTGGGGCGTCGCGTCGCGTCGCCGTCCTTATTAAAATGTTTAGTGGAGCACGATTCTACTAATAATGAGATTCGAAACTGTTTGCTTTTATCCTCTGGTAGGTATTGATTTCGGATTCTTTTCTTGGCATTGTATAGGTACACACAGCGAAGTGTATTCTCAAAACGTGAGAAAATTATTTACTTGCGGTTATTGCTTTAGATGAAAGTTAATATTTACTTGGTTTGAAGCAATTTCTTTCATTTAAGAATTCCTTGTTCTCACAATTCAAGAATATCCCAATCTCAGAGGTATTAGTTTCCGTTAAGTATATAATTTTCAAACCAAGTAGTTTAAATTCTCAATTCAAGAAGTTGATCAATATCTTGAATCAAGTAAGCCATTACTTGCAACGCGCTTGCGCATTTACACTCAAACGTGCACGAACGTTGCCGAGATTTAAGATTTTTCGCATCGGCCTTTGCCTTCAGTTAGTTGGGGTCTGCTATGGCGTCGTGTTCGCTGACTACCGAGTATTGTCCGGGAAGAGTTCAATATGTAAGTATATCTTTACTAATTTTGTAGGTACTGTACGCAATAACTACGCGATCTATAATATTATGAAAGTATATAGTTTTAATTTTGCGTGAATAGCCTACAGTACTTATGTTCAACGTATTTGCGACGCAGTTCGTAGTTGTGACTTGTGACGCACACGGTACGTAAATTTTGCCTAGCCATATAGTGGTCACCAAATCAACATACATGTCACAGAAAACTTACTTGTGTAATATAATGGAAACAATTTGATGTCTAATAGAATATGGTGTTTTTTCCATGCCTTAGATATTGTAGGTAGTGATAATTTATAAATAGGTAAGTATATATGTAATTAAGCAAAGAAATTTCATATAATAAAACAAATATCATTCGCTAAGTTATTGTCTACTTATTTCACACAATTCCCTACCTTTTAAAACTAAAACAGTAATTTCTATTCAATACATTATGATCATATTCTTGAACTAATAATATCTATACTCATTTCAAGAAAATATTTTCTCATTGTCAAGCATATATATATTCACTTTAAGAAAATTCCACTATTCTCAACGTAAGAATAGTTTTCTTGAATGAATAATATCTATACTCATTGCAAGAAAATATTTTCTCAGATTTACAAGCATATGATCATTTCAATTCAACAATATCTCTTTATTCTTAACTTGAGAAAATATCTACTTGCGGCTATAGCAAACTAATCATTTACTTGGATGAAAGCATATTGCTTTGAGTGAAGTATTTACTTTTCTGTGTGTGTGGCAGGGTATATTGGTTTTGTCACAACATTTGTAACACTCTTAAGGAAGCGTGGCAGGTATAGACTTGTATATATATATATATATATATATATATATATATATATATATATATATATATATATATATATATATATATATATATATATATATATATATTTTTGATCAGCATTGAAAACTTTGATTTAGGTATGTCCGTCTGTCTGTACGTCTGTCCGTCTGTCTGTGTATCCGATAACTGCCTTAATTTTGAAGTAATTGATCTGAAATTTGGTATACAAGCTTATCTCTTACATTAATTTGCATTCTTACCATCCAATGAACATCAAGAAGAACTTTATTTTAGCTCAAAAGCAAGGATTACAAAAATTGTTCATCCTTCCCTTGTAACCAAAAACCTGCACAAATTTGGAAATATTCTACAAGAAAATTCGTATCCAAAACCTCTTATAAGGAAGCTACTTTTTAGTAGTCGGACACCAACAAATAACGAAGTCAAAAGAAGAACTGGTCCAGGTAAATTTAACGTATTACCGTACATAGCAGGACTCACTCCCAATCTTATTAAAATATTCAGGGATCAAAGTTTATTGTTTGATAGTAGAACACTGAAGAGATTACGGTCATTATTCTCAAAAGTTAAGGATCCATTACCGCTAGAGTTTCGTTCTGATGTCATCTACAAAATTTCATGTAGTTTGTATCCTAAGGAATATATTGGACAGACTTCTCAACACATAAAAAGAAGAATTGCATAACACAAAAGTGATACAAGAATTAAACCTAACGCTTGTGTTTTGGCTTCCCATGTTAACTCTTTCGGACATAATATGGATTATCAAAATATAGAAGTGCTATACAGTGACACTAATCGTTTCAAGCGCTCTTTTCTAGAAATGTATTATATAAATGATAACCGTTGCACGATGAACAAAAAAACTGACATTAGCAATCTAAGCTCAATTTAGAGTTATCTCTTAAAATTCAAAGACATCCATCTAACATATTTAGGTTAGTTTCTAGTGTCTAGTATCGTACAAATAAACTTTTTAAAACTTTGTTTTATGACATATTTCATGATTTTTACATTTACATTCTAATTTTCTCCGGTTTGTATTAGTTATAGGTAGTTATTTATAATTTTAATATATTGTTAAAACATTTCAGAACCCTGAAGAAGGACAAAATTTTGTCCGAAATATTGGTACATGGAATAATATACCTACATGGAAAAAATATAAAAAAGAAAAAACTGGCTGAAGATAATTTTCTTACTAGTTTTAAATAATTATTGACAATATTATTATCTAGAAAGCAAGATTTTCGATACGTCGCTTTGTTGCCAAATAACAAAAGTGCTTATTTTTAGGCAAAAAAAATGATTTTGAGTTCAAATTGGTTTAAAACGTTGCCATTGTGCGAAAAATAGTTCTGGTTTTAAATCGACTATGACAAGTTTTAATTTATAGTATTAAGATGAAACGATTATTTTGCTTTTTTTTGGTTTAGATGAAAGAATTCAGATATTTCTGGCACCGAACACGATATTTTGGTTAAAATATTTTTGGTGCCAAACTTACAAAGAATATTAATTGGATAAAAACTTTACTGGAAATCAAGTGACTTTCAGAAATAAACAATAATTCGACAACACAGAATGGTAAAAATCAATAACCATAGAAAAAGTGTATTTTTAACAATCTTATCATAAACAGCTATTTTATTTATTATATATTATTTACTAGAATATACATATACTTCGAGCACAAAAACAGGAAACAACTTTTGTAGTCTTTGACAGCATAAAGTTGCTAATACAAGTTGCATAAAGTCTGCTAATACAACTTAAGTTAATTTAGTCCCTGACAATTTTTTAAGTTAGAGGTGAAGTTTGTGGTGAAATTGGTTGACTTCTGTTAAATACATTTCCGCTATTTCATTACTTTGAATACAAAAATTAATGACTGATTCAATTACACCTTGCATTTGTAATTAATGAATACTACAGCAAGTAATTACTCTGAACTCGAGAATACGGAGGGAGCAGTGATTTGAAGAAAAAACTCCGAGTTGGATCATGTATCTTAGTTATTTCTTTAGACGCCATTTCGTTCGCTAATGAAGTGATTAATGGAAAAGCCTCATTGGTTCGTAATCGAAAACCTTAGTAAATGTGCCTTCGCATGAATTCGAACCACTTCCAGCACTTACACAAAGAAAACTCCACCCTAAACTAAACAGGTTTTCGAGCCCTATGCAAAAAAAAACTTCTAACAAGTTTTACTTCCTCTTTATTAACACTGTAACAAACCCGAAGTGTCATATTAACCAGCAACCCCAACGAAGCAGCAGAGGACAAAGGATTCCACAAGTGGTGCCGCATTGTTCAATGTTATTTTTATTCGCTACCGAGATAATAGAATAGCCCCTGAGTCCACTACCAGTTTTGCCTGCGGTGCAGGTTTCTATAGATACACTCGGCTAGCAGTTACCTTGGTTACCGAGTGGCCAATTTGATGTAATCTTGCGAGAACTCGAACCCAGCGATATGGAGGATCAGATTTTCAAGAGGGACATAAACAAATAAATCCTGTACCGAAACAATTGAATGCTCTAAATGGTCAGACTGGGACTTTGTATGGACTGGGGGATATTGATCTGTGGTAATTCAAATAATTGAAATAGCATGACTGGGTACAAATGTAATCTCTTATTATACCTGTTATAGTACTATAAACTCCAATAACTCAAATTTCGTTAGAATGCCGGTATCAGTTCTGTCGGCGTTCTCAAAAATATTTGAGAGAATACTGCACGGAAGGTTATATGGTTTTTTTGTGAGACACGATCTTATATCGTCTAGTCAGTATGGCTTTCTTCCGGGTTTGTCGTGCGAGTCAGCTCTTTTTGGGGCGGTATCTAACATTCTTTCGAACATCGACAATCATCGTTGCGTGGCGGCGGTATTTTTTGATTTGTCAAGCGCTTTCGACACTATACCGCATGATCGTCTGTTCATGAAGCTACAATTATTAGGGATTAGGGGAGTTGCTTTGGAACTCTTACAGTCATATTTTAGGGACAGGGAACAGACGGTAAGCGTAGGTGGTGTGCTGAGCTCAAGCTCGTCCATATTAAAGTTTGGAGTGCCACAAGGGTCAATTTTGGGCCCTCTTTTATTTTTGATGTACATGAACGATCTGCGACGGTGTGTCGGCGTGGGAGATTTGTACCAGTTCGCGGATGACACTAGTCTGGTCCTTTCACATACGAACGTTGCCGGTCTCACATGTCTTGCAAATGAGGCAATCCAAAAGATGAGCCGGTGGTGTGAAATAAATGGTATGATGCTAAATCATAAAAAGACGGCATCGTTGCATTTTTCGCTGGAGGCGCCGGATCGGTCGTTACTTGTTAGAGAATCCGGGAGGTCCATCCCGTTGGACTCTCGTACTAAATCTCCAGAGCAATTTGAAGTGGGATGAGCACATCAGTTTTACAGTAAAAAAATTGAATAGAGCATACCACTGTATGTATAGACTCAGGGATATTGCTGTCATGGATACCTTAAGGACTTACTATTACGCACACGTAGAATCAATTTTGGCATATGGTATTATTTTATGGGGTTCATCCACACGTATTGATTCACTGTTCCGCCTGCAAAAAACATTTTTGAGATGTATGCTCCATCTGAGCTACAGAGAGTCCTGCAGAGATCATTTTAGGGAGCAATCTATTTTAACACTACCTTGCTTGTATATATACCGACTATTGAGCTACTATCGGAGGAACATGAGTAGTTTTGTGAGGAACGGGGATATATCTGTTTCTATGACCACTCGGAGCGCCTCACGCCTAGCAGTCCCACGTCACACGTCCACAGCCTATGAGAACGGCCCGCATTACGCAATAATTAAGACTGTCAATGCCCTGCCGCCCGATATCTTGTCGGCACAAAGCATGGGATTGTTTAAAAGGGAGGTAAAGAGATATCTGCTTGCCCATTCTTTTTACACTTTAGAGGAGTACATGACGGCCCACCATTAAGTGTTTGTTTTTAAGTGTTATTTCTTATTTTTTTTCTGTATGCACTTGACAATTGTCAATATCTTGTATGGATCAAACGACAAATAAACGATTATTATTATTATTATTATTATTATTATTATACGCAGGAAAGTATATATCTATACAAAAGCATTATTACTGTCGCTATACTTATAGATGAAACTTAATATTTACTTAGCTTGAAATATTTCTGTACCTTTAGTTCTCCAGAGTCGATCTCCAGTTTCCAAAACTAAGATAGTACTTATACCCATATAGGAGGAATTTAATACGCATTATGATAAAATAAAAAATCTGATATTTAGAAAAAAACGTAATTCATATTATGTAATAGCCCTTTTACACCTATGCAATTTTTACCTGCAATCTCAACCATGCGATTTTTCAAAATCGCATGCAATTTTATCACCGTTTGTCGACCGTTTACACCTGTGCAACTTTAATAAATTGCATGGCTTCAGCATCAGTGATTTTGTTTTTTAACAACTGTAACTTCTTTGATTGGCCGTAGTTTTGGCCGTAGTAAATTGTGCCGTAGTTCAGAAACAAAATTTAATATTTATTACTTATTATTATTATTAGTATAGAAAAACAAAATATAGAAAATTTTAATAGTTTAATTATTATTAATTAATGTAGGTAATTAGTTATCTACAGAAAAAAATTTCAGCTTTGTATAGAGTAGCAAATGACATATTATTATATTAATATTAAGCAAATATTAACCAAATTTTCAAAAAGTAGATTCAAAAGAGAACTTTAAAATCAATGGCATCTGCTAATATCTTTTTATAAGAATGATAATCAAAAAAGAACAATACATCACTGTGATTGCAAATTTATTATTTCAAATATTATTAATTTATATCTTATTTCAAAGATTTCCAAACAATATTTATAAATACGTTAATACATTAATATTTATGGAACTACAAAAATAGAACAAAATACGATGAATTCCTAGTAAATGAACACAAAATTAGAATAATAAAATAATAGGATTTAGTTTTTCGGTCTCTGGTTTTAGTGGTTTTCCAAAATACCAAAATGCTTTTCGTAAATCGCTGATTTCTTCAGTTTTTCAAATGAGCCATAAATAGATTTTTCAGTAAGTAAGGTCCTCATAATCATAAAGATTAATACTTAATATTGTTTTGCAAGAAATAGAAATTTATAACGGTAATTTTACGAAAATTTTTACAAAGAAGACAAGTTATTTCTGGAACGGTTTATTTTAGCACTAGTGTGTGCTAGTACTTTTTTGTGCAAATGCATTTTTGTTGCATTTGCCAAGAACCCACACCATGTCAATTAGTTCCTCATGAGAAAATTCCCCATATTTCTAAAAAAATGTACAAATCTAACATAATAATATCACCACCAATGACAGATAGGCCTTAATAACTTGTTTAGCACAGGTTTTCATAGCCTACAGGGTATAAGCAAAATTTTCTTTCTATATAATAATAAATTGCAATGTGATAAAATGTATCGATTTATAAAAGAAAAGATGAAATCATGCGAGAAAACAATAATTTAGGTAAATACTTAGCTGGTTTAATGGTTAATGTAGGTATAGAAGCACTTATTGATAGAAAAATCGATTTTTTTATGAAGAGGACTAGCTATCTCTGCAATTATTTATTTTAGCACTGGTGTGTGCTAGTATTTTTTTGTACAGAACGATGCGTAGAATTCAAAAAATAATTAGATACACGGTATTCCATTTAAAAAAAAATAACTTTTTTAGGAAAAACTATTTGCTATATTTTGTTGCAGATTATGACCACCCTGTACACAATTTGGATATGGTAGGTAATCACGCTAATAGAACGCTTCTGACTAAATCATAATCTAAGAGTGCGCAATAAAATTACAAACAGGTATTCATACAATTTTTTTTATACTGCTGTTTTTCCATAAAAATGCTAATAAATCAAAAGGTATAAGTAAAGTTTAGGGTTGGTAATATTATTTTTCATTGTCGTAAAATTTTGCGAGGAATTCAAAATAGTGCCGAAATATAGGTTGTTCGATTTAAAATCCATAAGTTTGGGTTGGTACTACCTTATGGAACATCCTGTATACACGCTAATAATTTTAAAATGTGCGCCTCGCCGTTCTGTATATATCAGTGAAATCAGTTTTAAAATATCTTTATTAACAGAGGCATAATCTTCCGAGATCGCACTGTTGAGACACCCTGTATACACATGCAACCATAATCAACACTAATACAAATAATGTCGACGATTCAATAACGCAAATATTTTTTAGTCCAAGATCCAGCAACGGATTTTGTTACACCATGGAAAATAGAGCTAGAACTTCCAAATAACACTAATATAATCACAAGTTTATGTTTAACAACAGTCCGGGAGTGACTTTTGCGCCCCTAGATACTTAAAGGGTGAAAATCGTCAATAATAAAATTACATTATTGTAATTAGTCTGTCGCTTTGGTACATCAAAGGTGACAACGTTTCAAGTAAAGAAAAGAATCGTCAGAGCGTGTGCGGGCGGAAAGTAAATGCAAGACGGGGCCGAAATGCAGTACAAAATTACACATTTATAGTAATAATCAGGTCTGTCCGATGCCAGACGAAAATTACGGTAGAAACACCCCGCCAGACCCACAAAACAAGACTCCCTAATACAAGGGCATACATGAACCATGATTCCTATTGTGGATAATGTCACTTCGGTTATTCGGTACATATCTCTTCAAATATGGGTAGTGGTAGACCTCCCATAACGCATGCGCACTAGCGACGTGTTCCTAGCACTAACATTGCAATTTCACAATATTGCGCAATAACCAAACAATACAGATATTAAGTTATTGTACTCACATTTTCGCTGCAAATCTCCGAGATTAGTCCCCATCCACCGGTGGTCACTATGGCACAGAATGACCGACAACACCCACATCAAAAACTCCCGAAAAACACGCGCAAATTCTAAACGAAAATCCGACAAATTCAAAGCGTCCCAGCGTCCCAACCCGACTGAATCAGCTGACCAACTCCTGCGCTGTCTGCGTGCGCGACAGTACCAAGGCCTGCTAGCAAATTTCGGCAATGATTTTAACTGTAATAAACGAGGCTAGTAGGTACTCCGAATATTTTGCTTAAGTTTGATGTTCAATAACTCTCGTATACTTCGACCGATTTTGATTATTTTTTCGGCACATTGGAAAGAAGTTCATAGAGATCGTCACGTATCATTGCAATTTTGAAAAATAATTGTATGTAATAATTATTTTGGAAACTTTGTAACGTGAGTGATGAACATTTTTCTATACAGTCTGCCTCAACAGTGCGATCACGGAAGATTGTGCCTCCCTTAATGAAGATATTTTAAAACTGATTCCACTCATATATACGGAAGGCCGAAGGGCACATTTTAAAATTATTAGCGTGTATAGAGGGTGTTCCATAAGGTAGTACCAACCCAAACTTAAGTTTTTTAAATGGAACAACGTGTATTTCGGCACTATTTAGAATTCCTCGCAAAATTTTACGACAATGAAAAATAATATTACCTACCCTAAACTTTATACTTTTTGATTTATTGGCGTTTTAATGGAAAAACAGCAGCCTAAGAAAAATTTTATATCTCAAGAACTGTTTTTAATTTTATTGCGCATGATTAGATTATTATTAAGTAAGAAGCGTTCTATCAGCGTGATTACCTGCCATATCCAAATTGTATACAGGGTGGTCATAATCGGCAACAAAATATATCAAACAGTTTTTCCTAAGAAAGTAATCTTTTTTAAATGGAACATCATGTATCTAATTAATTTTTTGAATTATACGCATCGTTCTGCACAAAAAAGTACAAGCACACACCAGTGCTAAAATAAACAATTGCAGAGATAACTAGCCTTTTTCATTAAAAAAATAGATTTTTCTATCAATAAGTGCTTCTACACCTACATTAACCATTAAACCAGCTAAGTATTTACCTAAATTCTCGCATAATTCTTCTTTTTTAATAAATCAAAACATTTGATCACATCTGCAATTCAATATTATAATTTGAAATAAAATTTTACTTATACCCTGTAGGCCCCTGTGGTTCTTAACCTGTGGGTATTTACCCCCTTGGGGGCAAAATTGCAATTTGGGATGGGTAACCGAGCTCTAGATTTTCTTTTAGGTCAATTGACTCGTGTATTCGTCGGCCCTATATCATAGTTCAAATTCTAGAATTTTTGAACTGTTGTCAAGGGAAAAAGTGTTTAATAAAGTGCTTAAGCTGCGTGAAGAACCAACCTTTGTTTTTGAAAATCCCAAAACAGAAAAGAAGTAGAGTCTTCACACAAAAATAAAAGACAATACATTTATCCATATGCTAGCGTATTTGGCTGATTTTTTTCAGTTAAATTAAAAGTTTAAAATTCTCATTGCAAAAAAATATGAGCAATATTTTGATAACGCAAGATAAAGTTGCCGGTTTTCTGCGAAAGCTAGAACTGTACGAATGAAAAGTTTACACAACGAAGAAAAATGCTGCTTCACCAATTCCATCATTCAGCTACTGGATGTTGTCATAGATTCGTTGAATTGCTATTTCCCGGGCATAAATAATCGTCAAGCTTATTCCTGGGTGTTAAGACCATTTTCTACAGACGTCTAAATGTTTAAAGACGAAGCTTAAGCTTTTAGCTTAAGTTCAATTTCTGGAACTACGCGAAGTCACCTCGTTAAATGTGAAATTACAAGATCATGATATAGCTACATTTTGGACAAAAATGTGGACTTAATATTCCATTTTAGCTGACATGGCTTTAAGAATTTTTGTTCCATTTGCTACTAGTTATAAATGTGAAAGCGGGTTTATAACTTTAGTGTGCTAAACTGTGCTAAACAAGTTATTAAGGTATAAAGCTGATATAAAGTTGTTGTTAAAGAGTAGGTAGTTGTTGTTTTACCTATCTTAAAATAAAATCAATTATTCCCTAAAGATTAATACTTAATATTGTTTTGCAAGAAATAGAAATTTATAACGGTAATTTTATGTAAATTTTTACGAAGAAGACAAGTTATTTCTGTAACGGTTTATTTTAGCACTAGTGTACTAGTGTGGGCTAGTACTTTTTTGTGCAGAACGCATTTTTGTTACATTCGCCAAGAACCCAATTCCTCCTGAGAAAAGTTTGCTATATTTCCAAAAATTATGCAAATCTAACTAATCTAAATACTTAGCTGGCCAAAATATAGGTTGTTCTATTTTAAAAAAAACATAAGTTTGGGTTGGTACTACCGTATAGAACACCCTGTATACACACTAATAATTTTAAAATGTGCGCCTCGGCGTTCTGTATATATAAGTGAAATCGGTTTTAAAATATCTTCATTAACAGAGGCACAATCTTCCGAGATCGCACTGTTGAGACACCCTGTATACGGTTATATGTAGCTAAAGTTCAAGTAGTACCAACTTGAGTAAACTTTGATTTTAGCGTAGCGAAAAGCTCCTTCGTTCCACTAGAATAGAGCAAACCCTCGATGAGAGTGTGTCTTGAGAACACACTTACCCCATCCATAACTAAGACAACGAAGCAAACTATAACATCTTTTCGCAATTGAATGGGTTCAGATCCCTCGCTGGCAACCCTTTAAAACCGTTTTAGTGTAATGGCTCTCAGCAGCAGCAACGCCGGTGTTGTTAAAGAGGTGCCAACAAGTCGCCAGACTCATCTGCGAAGATTTTAATGCGCCCGGGAGGAAAGTGTCAAGGACAGAGCGAAGGGGGCGCAATTAGTGAATTCGTGGCCGTCAGAAGCACACGCACGCACACACCTAGGAGACCCTGGAAGGCCTTAACTCCTCTCCAAGGACCCACTTGTTAGGGACACTTATTTGTCGTCGGGGTTTGCGGGGGTAAATTAAGAAAACTAGGCGAACCGGAACAGACCCGGCCGTAGCATCCCCCAAGCTATTAACTCATCGTCGACTGAGAATTCATTAACACTAAATCATCTGTAATTAATTTCTGACCAATGGAAATTGCTGGGGCTATAATTTAGTAAGTTTAATGTAATAAATTTGGGGTTGTTCGAACAACTGCAATATGGTAATATCTGAAGAGTCGCGGGTTTTGTCGGTAATTCTGGAAACGCGATAAGAAGTAAATTCGTTCTCTAAATTCGAACAAATGCTTAAAAACAAATACATACACATCGAAGCTGGTATAAAAATAGCAGACGTAGGTTATGTTTGATTTGAAAAGCTAATTAGGGTAGCAGATTTGACTTACCAAAAATATGAGATCATAGGCGTTTCCAGGGGGGCAAGGGGGGGGGGGGGCAGTTCCCCCCCCCCCCCTTTCGTATTTTTGTATTATGTATATTACATAGCACTCTTTTCCTTATGGACTACTAGGGTGGTTATTTTTATTTAACGACCTCCCCCCCCCCAAATCGTTTCCAAATCCAAAAAGAGTGGAAATGTATTTTTTTTTTAAATTTGAATTTTTAATGGTGCCTATCGATTCCTCAAATTTACATTGGAAAAAGAAATTTATTGGTAGTTTTCGAATAATTGTTCGGGGTTTGGGAAAACTTATGTTAAAGTTATAGGACTTGTAGAGGACTGAAGTGCCCTGAAAACGACCCAAATGAAAAAAATGTACATTCTTCAGAAGATTGACCGTTCTAATGATTTCATTCTCTTTTTTTCTCATAGGAAGCGAAATAATTCGCTTTTCTCGAAAATCCGTCTGAATGTCTGTTTTCTGAGTTCGAAATGGCAATTTATTATGTTAGAGTGCCATTATTCATTAAAATATCTTATTATTTAAACAATCAATTATAACTCATTTTCAACTTTTTTCTAATTATGGTCGAAAAGTCAGTTTTTTTGTGAAATTAAATTTCTTATTCTATATATCTAGAGCCTATATTATCTAATAAACCGACATTTGTTTAAACAAATCTGTAAACATTTTGTTTTGCAATTCGCCTAAAATAATTTTTTAAATAATAAAATAATATTCGTTTTCAATATTTCATCAAATTAGAGTACAGGGAACAGTTTCCAGACAGCAAGAAATCAACGTTATCTTGCGACACAGTGGTAGGAAATCAGAATAAGAAAGAAATGTGATTAATAAAATTGGTTGACTTTAGGAAATTTAATATTTTAAAAAGAAATGCAATTCCCCAATTTCCCGAAAAAAAGGATTTCAAATCATTTAAATTTTTTCGATAAATGATATTGAAAACGAATAATATTTTATTATTTAAACAATGGAAATCATTCCAAAATATAAATGATGTCACTTGAGAATAACAGTTGGCCATACCGATCTAAAAATAATGAATTTTAGGTAAATTGCAAACAAAAATTGTTTAAACAAATGGAATTTGCTTAAATAAATGTGGGTTTATTAGATATTATAGAATTTACAGATAATATGTTTATTAGATATCTCGTACATGAAATTTATAAGTTATTTTCACAAATAAGCTGACTTTTCTACAATTTTTAGAAAAAAAGTTGATAATCAATAATAATTGATTGTTTAAGCAATACGAAGAAATTGAAGTGAAACTTATAGTAATAATTTCCATGAGAAAAAAGACACTGAAATGATTAGAAGGGACAATTATCTGAAGAATGTACATTTTTTCATTTAAGGGTAGTTTTTAGGGCACTATGGGGGTGGGTTGGCGGGCGTAAAATTCAATAGATCAAATTCTTCCTTGGAAAGTCCTCTACAAGTCCTGAATTAATCTTAAGTTTTCCCAAACCCCTAACAATTATTTGAAAAATACCAAAAATTTTTTTCGCACATGTAAATTTATAAGCCTCGACAGGCACTGTCAAAAATCAATATTTCAATAAAAAAATATACGTGTCCCCTTTTTTTTTTGATTTGGAAACGATTTAGGGGGTTCGTTGCTTTCTAAAGTTAAATTTAGAAAACTGCCCCCCCCCCTTGCGATTTGAGGTGGATACGCCCAAGTATGAGACCATGAAAGAATATATAAGATACTGATCAATTTGATCACGGTTACATTATTTTATGATAATTACTTCGATCATAATTATTCATCCGACTGTAGTTAATAAAAAAGCGTTCACTCAACATATAGATGCGAATTTCTTTACTTGGACTAAATGATGTTTATACAATATAAAATTAGCAGTTTAGCTGCATGAGCAAATTCTATTTGATCGAGATCATGTCTGCATAAAACCAGGTTTTTAGTTAGCCAGGTTTTGACAGATATTTACGCTGATGTCTTGACATTACCAACTGTCAATAGTTTCAAAATATCTGTCAAATCCTGGCTAACTAGTTTTATTTTAATGCAGACACGACCGATCTTGATCAAATAGGATCTCATGCTGCTAAACTATTAATTTTATATAATGTATGATAAAGTCATGTGCCGGGCCAGATCAGATTTTTTTTATTTACTTTACGATTTTGTTTTATTCTTTATATTGTGTTTTATTGCAGGCTTATAATTTTATAAATAACCGTACTAAAAAAACTTATTCAATAAAGTTCTGTTTATTCGAAATTGTTCAGTTGCTTTGAAACGCAATCTAGATTTGGCAATGTTTGCAATTTCTACTGTAATATATAAAAATGTATAAAAATCGATTTAAATAGGTAAAAATGCATTTCAGGTATAGGACATTTTACACAAAGTATATCTAAAATACACCATAGAACTCAAAAATGCATTCATATGTTAGGGTTGCCATTAAAAAATCGACTTTTAGTAGTTTTCTCGAATTCAACTTGGATCTTATAATTGGAACAGCCTGTATATCTTTTAGAAGAATTCTACCGATGTGTCGATAATTCACGACAACCTTCACAACAATTTTGCCGAACTACTTTTTTTCCAACGTTCACAGGGGATAATTTATAACTAATTGAAAGTAACCGTGCAGCTGTCATTTTTTAATGAAAAAAATGAATATCTCAAAAATGACACATATTAGGTATAGGGACAGTTGGTGCTTTATCCACGCGTAATTATATTCTGATTATTATAAATATTATGACCATATTCCAACTCGTGAATTATAACTATGTCAAATAAGCAGATTAATAAACAATATAAATGCGACAGTATTAGTTGGAATACATCGAGGTTGTAAACTTTTGTGAAATAGAAAAGTTTACTGAAGCAAAGATTCACTTGGGGGGGAGATAACCGAAAACGCGTCAGGATAATCCGCGAATCCACGTCATGGTGGAGTGACTCCACCGCTCCTCTGGCTGTCTGCGACTGTCGTTCTGCGTGCTTGGCGTAAATTCGCAGGCTTTGCTCCGATTTAATCGTTCAGCAGTTCGTTTCCTTCGCGTAGCGACTAATTGTAATCAAATTCTCCCGGTAATCATCTGGTAATGAGCGGATCTCGACGGTACCCCGCCTCCATGCCACCCCAAGCACAAAGCAATCGGATCTACTCCAGTTTTTCGCTTTGTAACTGATTTTAATCGTCCCATATCAAACGCTTCAATGCTCGTTCGTGACCGATCAGTTTTGACGGCTGTTGTTTTTTTTTGTGTTGCTTCGTTGACGTTTTACTTTTTTTTATATGGGGGAGAACCACCCCAGTTTAGGAACCTGTCATGAGATTACCTAACGTATATGAATATAATATCCAGGGCTCGATGGTGGCTGGTTTTGCGTTGCCCTCCGGTCGCAACATAATGGGCGGATTATCAGGGATTCTGCTGTTTATTCTTCGTTTCTCGCTCGTGTTTTTTTTTTATTATTCAGCGGTAGACGTGTATGCATATATACCTCCGGTCGCATTGTGATTCGCGTTCGTTGCCACTCTATTGTTAAGTCTGGAGTCCCTCTGCTGGTCGGTCACTTTGAATCATACGGTCAGAAACTATACAACGTATATGATAAAGGAAAGACTTTCAAAGGAATATTCTGTCAACCATTACATATGTGCAATGCTTAAACAGTGGAGACTACACATGAATAATGTTTTTCAAACCGCAGTGCCTAAAAGATACGAATATGTTACATCAAAGAAAAAATTACGTTGACCCGTGGTGGTGGGTTAGTATGGAAAACAAAAAAAAATTCTGAGTGAGAAATAAAAAGTAAAATAAAGAATAAAAAAATTTAAATCTCTATCTTTTATTTTAATTCGTGTGGGACCGAAAGTAATTCGGATTACTAATAAATATATAAAACAAAAGCAATTTTTTTTCTGGGCAAACACTGGACTAAAATTATGAATAAAATTAAAAATAAATTTGCAAATATCTCGCTTATTCGACCTAACCTAGAAAAACGCCTTTGTGGAAATGTTCAGGGGGTCATAAAGAATCATTATTAGCTAAAATTTCCCGGGAGGAAATTTTTTGTTGCACAGTGTTATTTTAAAAACCTCGGACAGGTTTTATCAGAATACACACAAATTTTTGATCATTTTAATGGTGGTATAGCATTTTTTTTTGGCATTACATAAGATTTAAACATTTTTGCTTTAAACAATTAAGACGTGTTTTAAACGTTTAAAATCTGTTTTAAACAATTTCAATTTTCAAACGTGAAAATTCACTTTCCTGATGATTACAGACCGATTGATTGTTAATAAAAAAAATATTTAAAACCTATTTTATGCGTAGTTTAAACCGCTTTTCTTCTGTTCTAAGTATTTGAAAACATTATCCTTTTTAAAACAAACATGTTTGTTTTGTTTAACATAATAACAACGTTTTTAATAACAACCCTGCACTTGACACATGTTCACTTTGAGAACCTTCGAACATTTTGCGTTAATTTTTGCCGATAACTTTACGCGATGGAAAACTTTTTATTGTGTTTTTCTCGATTTTTGTCTAGGTCATAAAATTGTCAAGCCACCAGTAAGACAATTAAAGAATCGACCAGAATTAATAAGAAATAAAGGGTTGCCATTCAAAAATGTCGATGACGTCATAAGTCAAAGCAATTGATTGTCAGGAATTTAATAAATTGTGTTGACTTTATCTTACAAACCAGAGCCCTATCAAATGGTGATGTTGTATTTGATATCAGGAACATCTCGGTGTTCGTTCTCAGTGCGTGATGGTTGACAACAATTATTCCAGTGAATTGTGCGTACTGGGTGGTGTCCCACAGGGAAACATTCTCGGACCCACCTTGTTCAATTTATATATTTTTGATTTGCCATATTATGTAACAAGTAGATGTATCTGCATCGGAACAAGACAAAAGTCTGAGCTGGCGATAAGGACTAAATCTGTGCCGATTGTTATTGATGGGATAGAAATCAGTCCAAAAAGTAAGGTGAACAGTTTAGGTGTAATCATAAACTCAAACCTACACACAGCGAAGTATATGCTCAAAACGTGAGAAAATTATTTACTTGCGGTTATTGCTTTAGATGAAAGTTAATATTTACTTGGTTTGAAACAATTTCTTTCATTTAAGAATTCCTTGTTCTCACAATTCAAGAATATCCCAATCTCAGAGTTATTAGTTTCGGTTAAGTATATAATTTTCAAACCAAGTAGTTTAAATTGTCAATTCAAGAAGTTGATCAATATCTTGAATCAAGTAAGCCATTGCTTGCAACGCGCTTGCGCATTTAGACTCAAACGTGCACGAACGTTGCCGAGATTTAAGATTTTTCGCATCGGTCTTTGCCTTCAGTTAGTTGGGGTCTGCTATGGCGTCGTGTTCGCTGACTACCGAGTATTGTCCGGGAAGAGTTCAATATGTAAGTATATTTTTACTAATTTTGTAGGTACTGTACGCAATAACTACGCGATCTATAATATTATGAAAGTATATAGTTTTAATTTTGCGTGAATAGCCTACAGTACTTATGTTCAACGTATTTGCGACGCAGTTCGTAGTTGTGACTTGTGACGCACACGGTACGTAAATTTTGCCTAGCCATATAGTGGTCACCAAATCAACATACATGTCACAGAAAACTTACTTGTGTAATATAATGGAAACAATTTGATGTCTAATAGAATATGGTGTTTTTTTTCCATGCCTTAGATATTGTAGGTAGTGATAATTTATAAATAGGTAAGTATATATGTAATTAAGCAAAGAAATTTCATACAATAAAACAAATATCATTCGCTAAGTTATTGTCTACTTATTTCACACAATTCCCTACCTTTTAAAAAAAAACTAAAACAGTAATTTCTATTCAATACATTATGATCATGTCCTTGAACTAATAATATCTATACTCATTTCAAGAAAATATTTTCTCATTGTCAAGCATATATATATTCACTTTAAGAAAATTCCACTATTCTCAACGTGAGAATAGTTTTCTTGAATGAATAATATCTATACTCATTGCAAGAAAATATTTTCTCAGATATACAAGCATATGATCATTTCAATTCAACAATATCTCTTTATTCTTAACTTGAGAAAATATCTACTTGCGGCTATAGCAAACTAATCATTTACTTGGATGAAAGCATATTGCTTTGAGTGAAGTATTTACTTTTCTGTGTGTATCGTTTGATGACTATGTCCGTTATATACTTTCTCTGTCTTCGCAAAATTCTCATCGCATTATAAGTTTAAGTCCGAATTGACATCTACACTGACATGGCAACTTATGACCTCGTTAGTTTTAAGTTGTGTGGATTATTGTATTCCTGTTGTTATCCTCATTTGTCCTTGAAGAATAAACGTAGACTACAGGTACTACAAAACAATTGTTTGAGATACGCTTACAATATTCAAAGGCGAGAACATATTACGCCGTATTATAATAGATTTGACAAAGCTTGAAAATCGATTCACGCTTCTTATTTAACGTGGTAACAACCCATCTACCACCGTATCTATATGTAATCTTAAAAAGAATACTTATCAACCACTACACCTAGTTTCAGTAGTACCAAATTTATGGATTCTTTTGCCTACGTCGCCGCTAAAGTTTTGAATCAATACTTATCCATTTTTGATAGTGTAAATAATGTAACTAGCTTGAAGTCTTCTGTCAGGAAATTATTAATTGCAAGACAGCGACTATAGATTAAGCAAGATTAAACTACAAAGTTTTTTCCGGTAATGTTGTAAACCGGCTTCGCCGATACATTGCCGTTTAGATGGGCTCAATTAATGTTTTTTCTTCAGTTGTAGAACGTGTTTATTTTGAGATGCCTTTTCTAATAAATTCTGCAACTTATTTTATTTTCTTTACTTTTATAACATGAAGTTACCCTAAATCGGCTTGCATCAAACAAAATCTACTTCTTTCGATTTCGAGTAAAATAAGTAATAAAATAACTGGCGCAACTAATATTAAACATTTTACAGTTTAAGTTAATGAAATAAGGTAATATTTGACTTATTTAAGGTTTTAAAGAAATCACTTACAGTAAGCCTTAAAAGACAGATCTAAATAAATTGTGCAACTAATATTCGTAAACTTAATTATTCAAGAATAACATCCAGGATAAGCAAGAAAGAACACAAATTTTGTTTGCAATATTTTGAAACCTCTATTGTTTCATCATCAGGCAATCAAACACTACAATTTAGATAAAATCAGGTAAATAAATAAACTATAATATTCAACGGTATATACCATGTTAACCGATACATTGTTAAACACAATATTTTGTGGATAATTTGCTTTGTTGGCTTTATCTTGTAGTTACCACATTTGATGGCAGCGGTGGGTTACTGGGATTACTTAATTTTACTGTTATTTTTATAGAAAATGGTGTACCCTGCTTACTAAATGGTACCATTGTTTGCTTTATGGTATATGGTTCTCAAATCTATGGAATATCGCTTAAGTTCGTTGTCCTGCCTAACATAGACAGGGAGTTATATGAACCCGTAATATAGATAAATATTTGCAATTACCGGTCACGAAATAATCACCGAGAGCAGTAAACCGGAACTTATAGCCGCCGGGAAAGTTAATATGGCTAGAGGTCCAACCAGCTCTGCACGGTTAGCGTATCCAGTGCCACCGACGGCGGAGCCCCGAGTTAATGGTGAATTAGTACCCCGTCGGCCCTCTATCTGCCCCCAGAGGGCCGATTACGACTTTTTAATTTCGCTCTTTTATTACGATGCGCACGGAAAAAGTCAAACGATCATTAATAAATGTCACCGCGCTCTATATGAAATTCGCCAATGTCGAATGTGTGCATCAAAACGAGTTTTCAATAAAACGACGCTCTACCGACGCTGGGGTAATGAAAAGGGGGGCCCGCGAAGGGAAGCGAACGGCCATCCTCGCAAGGATTATTGCCTTTTTTATTATGTATTCGAAAAAGAGGTCCGGCTACATAATGGGCGGTTTCGAAAACGAAATTATCCGTAATCGAAAATTTTAATACGATGGGGGAGGCTGTGAATATAAAGAAGAATAATTTAGATTAACTTCGAACAAAATTATACGATAACGATGTGCGGAAGAGGGGTTTGACGTTGTCGCGTTTGCATGTATGTTACGGTGACCAACTTTTCAATACTCCAAGACAGGGCGCTTAAATCACATATAAATTCACAATATTACGAAAAATCAAGCCGAAAACGACTTACAAAACATAGAAACATCCTACCTTATTTGGAAAATGTTGAACAGTCAACGGGAACATCACTAACAACAAATGTCACACACTTATCAAGTTTAAATACAAAAACATTAATAATTCTAAAGGAAAAATCGGGAAAACGTCAAACTTGGTCTACGAACTGGTTTATGAACGTGAAAACAAAAGAATGCGAGAGGTATCCTTCTCTAAAAAGTTTGTTATGCTCGGCCAAACAATTTGAACATCATCAGAAAATTTTACTATTAAATTTTAGAAAGAAATAATATACAAACAATAAATTAATACAAATTACTGCCATATTCTACGCAACAAAATGCTTTAAATACAAATCCTGACAAGTGCCAACGACACGCCAACAGTTGCGTTCCATAAAACTGTATAAATTGATTGGCTATTTTTCTGTCATTGCTAACACACATTGTCACATCACAACGTTTCAGTGATGGCAAGTCGTTAATTATGTTTTACAACGGACGTATTTGGCAATTTAAGCAACATTTGATATTATATTGTACTCATACATTCGGCAGGTTATATAAGATATTATTAATTTCTTGAAAACTATAGCTATTGGAATCATCGTTATATATTTTTGCAAATTTATATGAACGTCTACTCATACTTTATCTGAACTACCATTTTTTCAAAATTCTACATGTGAAAGTTATGGAAAGTGAAGGGGGAGGAAAATTCATTTTCTTCATTCCAGAGTCAATTATTGGCGATTAAGGTTATAAGTTTGACAATAATTGTCTGTATTGTCACTCACCTCCGAATTGTTTGTATTGTTATTCAACTCCGTAGATACGCATGTCACTTGATCACGTTAAAATATTTATTAATATTATTCAAACGGAGGAACAAAACCATTGCAGGACATGACATTTTTATGTACCTCCGGCATTACTTGATGTTTATGCCCCGAGGGTGACAGTTTGAAAAGCGCGAGGGTCGATAGGCCCGAGAGCTTTTTAATTCGCCCGAGTACATAAATAACTGTTTTGGCCATTTTTATGACCACCCACCATTGGACTGACAACAGTCCATATTGTAGGAACCAAAAGTTGACATTCAGGAACTGCTAGATGTCATTGAAAAATTCTATTTTGCGTACATTTTTGTTGGAATGGCTGGCATATATCAAGAAAAGCCTGACTAAGTCTGTCCTTTTGTTGGAATGACTATTCACTATGTTGTCATTATCCTCTTGACAACATTTCAGGAAAAAGTACTCTGAGATACCTTTCTTCTGATAGACTATTCAGAATAAAACAGATCGATGAATACTCGGAACTAAAAGAAGTCAAAGCTGGGGTACCCCAGGGTAGTGTATTGGGACCAATTCTCTATCTACTATATACAAGTGACCTTCCACAGATGGGAAATGTAACAGTCGCCACATTCGCAGATGACACGGCTCTAATGGCAGTGAGATCAACTATTGGTGAATCTACCAGGAATCTTCAACAAGCTAGTAATAAAATATTTAAATGGACCAAAAAATGGAAGACCAAGCTCAACGAACTGAAATCTGTGCACATTAATTTTACAAACAAAAGAATCGAGAACATACCTGATGTCAAGATTAACGACGCCATAGTTCCATATGCGAACACTGCAAAGTATTTGGGTATGACTGGATACAAAACTAAGGTGGAAAGAACATGTTAAGAAGAAAAGAGTAGAGCTTGGCCCAAATACAGAGAACTGTACTGGCTTCTGGGAAGAAACTCTCAGTTGTCAGTACAGAACAAACTACAAGTTTACAACCAAGTATAAAAACCGATTTGGTTATACGTCATCCAGCTTTGGGGCTGCGCAAAATGCTCCAATATACAAGGAATCCAGATATTCCAAAATAAAGTAGTAAGGAATATGGTTAACGCACCTTGGTACATACGGAATAGTGACTTGCACCGTGATCTTGGTGTCCCACAAGTCATCCAAGAGATAAAAAGATTCGCCACTAAGCATGAATCTCGCCTAAGCCATCACGCCAACGTAGAGGCCATGCAGCTACTGGACAACCAAAATCTAGTGAGAAGACTAAAAAGAACTAAACCCTTCCGAAGTACGGAATACCGCCGAAAGTACGGAATAGCGCGACGAGCGGTGTGCGCAAGTCGCGCTATGTAGTTTTCGCCAGGAGTGACATACAACGTTCTTTTGTGCGGCTTTATGAGTAAATATATATTTAAAAAAAATAAAAAATGGTTATATTTCTTATAGTCTTTGCCGCTCTAGAGCGGCAAAGTTCCATAGCGGTTCTCCAACCTCGAACGAAATCAGCTGTATTCGAGTGTGACAGCACAAAAAAACGTAATCATCATTACTTCGAGATTATGTAAACGATGTAAACATACGAAACCATTCGATAAATCTAACTAACCACTCCCGCAATTTAATCTCCCTCAAAAGGGAAGTTGTTTTTCGGGAACCGCGAGGTGCTGGAGTACGATAATTACCCGTAATAATCAGGAGGAACGCTAAGCTTAAATTATTGTAAAAGTTTTTGGAGGATGCCCCAAGCCTGGCGGGGTCCTTTTTAAATAGGATTTTGTTTGCGCCACCCGCCAACCCGCACCCTCGCCCCACTTCCGCTCTAGTCCGGCATTTTACGCTCTGCTAATTGGAGCTTATTACGTACTTAATGCGCTGTTCTTTTGTTTTAATTGCCGGGGATAAAATTTTATTGTGCGCCCCCTCGAGTGTCCTACGAAGATATAACAAGTCCTTCCTGTGTGGAAGGACGACCTGAAAATCCAATTCGGCTTTGGGACGGACGCGGACCTTCAGGCCCTGCGACATATGTGCCCTGAACGTCAATTTAATTTGGTCTTCCCTCATCTGGAGTTGAAGCCATGGAAATAATGAAGTCCGGAAAGACTTATGATTCGCGTAGAATTGCCCGTAAGTGCATTAAGGCCCAATTAGGACCGGTATTACGGGGCATTAGGGCATCAGGTGACCTTTGCGACTTAACACATCTCGTCCGTTCCCTCAAAAAAAAACCTTTTACGTGATATTCAATCATATATAAAATATAGAAAGATCAAAGTGAGGGTCGTCTCTCTTACAATATCAATACACGGAAAATCCCTAATCACGAGTCAAACCCTTATTACGCAGACCGGTATCGTATGTTATCCCATACAAGTATCGGATGTAAATAAGATAGCTCGTTATGGTCGTTAGCGACCACCACAAAAGATACTCGTCTCGTCGGGGAAAACCAGGGGGAGGGAGGATTTGCCGTTGTTAAAATGCTGTAAAAATATTGCGGATAAACTTGAACGCGTGATGCGTCTGCTGAGACACGAATTTGTAACAAAAAAACGACGATATAAAAGTCGCGTCGTAAAGATTTTACAACTCATCGTGCGCGCGCGCTGTCACATAACTATAGTCGTTATTAGGCACATATTTTGTAAACGATAAATTTTCATCGCTCGTTATCGCCGCATCCCTTCAGTGTCTTTGTTGGACTTTTACGACTCCTTCTGAAGTTGTAAAAAACATTGAACGCAAAGGTGCAACCCCTCGTGAATGATGCATTTTTTGGAACAAATTTCTCCAATGTCGCAAATGTCCGACTGAACGTTGGTTTGGTAGGCCGCACACTGAACGAGCAGGCAGCAAGCAGGCAACAAACGTTAGATAGGAAATTAGCCGAGGAAAATATTTCTGATGACCGCGTTGCTCTAAGATGCTCGGTTCGCGAGAAACTCGCGAAAAACCGCGAAAATCATAGTTTTTCATTTTCTGAGCGAACCGTACGCTTTACGGGAAAACCGAGCTCACTATTAAATTCAGCACGTCCCAATGCATAAACATGACTACATTAAAATGCTCTTGCTCTCAAAAAATTTTAATTATTTTTTCAACTTCTAAATTTAGCGCATTCAGATAGAAAAAAAAAATGAACTTTGCAACCGTTGGCGATAGAGAAGCTTTACCCGCCACCAAATGATTGCTCTCGACGAGTACATCAAGAATATGTAGACCTTTATATGCCTAAATTGTACCATTTTGAAGTTATGTGGTCCAATTAGCTTATTTTAGTGTTATTTTAAAAAACGTAATTTGAGCACAACTCTGTAACCAGTAGAGATAGAGACCGGTTCTATGTAAATTCGTAATCAGCGCACTCATTTTAGTAAGAAAGCGAAGGTTTCATATCGACCCGGGGCCTAGATTTCGAATTAGGTGCGCAACTTCAAATTTAAAATTATAGAAATACGATTTTTATCAAAATTTTGTCCAGTTGGCAAAAACAAAACTGCTCTCCATCCAATTAAGATTTTGGTCCATGGTACAGTTTTTGACGCTGATTACGCTGAAGTATTGGGATGTTTTCTATATCGAACGGTACGGAAGTTATGACTTGCCAAAGTATCAAAAACTGCAAAAAACTGCCATTTCACTATATTTTGAAATGACAAAGCGAACTGTGTCTGATCTAACCATCCGATTTTAACGACTCCGACGTTGCTGGATAGGAAATTGGCCGAGGAAAACATTTCTGATGACCGTATTGCTCTAAGATACTCGGCTCGCGAGAAAATCGTGAAAAACCGCGAAAATCATAGTTTTACATTTTCTGAGCGAACCGTACGCTTTACGGGAAAACCAAGCTCAAAAAATTTTAATTATTTTTTCAGTCTAAATTTAGCGTCTCTAAATCTCTGCAACTTTTTGAATTAAGACATATGTTTATATTATATACATTTCTGCACAAATATTCGGTTTTGTTTTTAGAGGTGAGAAAAATGTGCAATTAATTTTGGCCAATTTTGTTCAATATTATAAAATTTCCAACTAGTGTACCCAATTCAACTATTACGGTCTGTCCGCCTTTTTCTAAAAAAGTTATATAATTATCAACTAACCTACATGTTTCTATGACAATTCTGAGTATTCCGGAATTTCCCATTCATTACCAATAGACAAAATTCCACTTCATTAATGACGCGTTGTACTATACTGTGTGATCACACATTCGAACGTATCCCATTTGTGGCTCTATGTATATCATTGCCATAAGATCTAATTAATAATTGTACCAAATATCCACTAAAGCTCGATTTATATTATACTACATTCGGCTAGAATTGTACTAGACTCATCTAAAAGCTTCTACCTTTGTGTTGTAGTTATGCGCGATGCTCAATCGATATTTTTAGGTTTTTGACAATGAACGCATTTCACGTCATCATCCCTTGGTTACCGCAATACAAACATTTCAAGCTTCAAATGTCAAATGTGTTTTTTCAAGGTCTGCTTTTGACGTTTCAGATAATGACAATCACAACGTGTATTATCGCGTTTTGATTTGTCTGTTTGAAATTCCCGCACTTTTACATGTCAAGTGTGTCTGCTTTTGATGTTTCAAACAAACATAACCACAACAATGATTATTGCGCCACTGTTGGTCTGTTCGAAATACCCGCGCTTTTTACGTGTCAAGTGTGACAGTTTAAGCAAATCTGGGTAGGCAACCCGGTAGCCGACTCAGCGAAATCATCCGATCATTGTTTCGTAAGTCCCGACATTGAATTTAACATTGAAAGATAGGGATTGCGCAATCCTTGTAAGAATCTAGTATTCTTGGCTACCAGTGTCCGCCATCCGAAACAATATAACCTATAAACAAAATATACCCGAGGTATTGTTTACGGTATTAAGTTGGCAATAGTATTATAATTTGACAGGATACAATTATTCGGCGGTGAACATGGAAACTAGCTAATGACAACTTATCTCCACGTTAACGCATTAATCAATTCTTAGCACAAACAATTTCCAGATCAATTTAAAAATAAGAAGAAGATAGAATTAAAAATCAAACAGTCGTACGTTGTAAAGTCTGTATATCCTTGGATATAATGATAAATAAATAAACACAATAGACACAATAGTTTGACGTTTAAAAAAGCTCAGGTTGTAGCGCGAGACGCGATATAAAATTACACGATGGTTTTAGGAAATTTGGGTAAAGTTCTCAACGTAACTCGGTTCGCGAACTTTGCGAAAACATTACGACTTTTTTCTACGACGCCGTTGAATAATAAGAAAGTAACGTTAGTCGGGGCAGCTGGTGGTATTGGTCAGCCATGTCTAATGCTCCTGAAGATGAATTCGTTGGTAAGCTGTCTGAACGCTGTTGACGTCAACAAAATGACCCCCGGCGTGGCGAAGGATGTATCCCACATGAATTTCCCAGCAAACGTCACTGGTTACCTGAGTCCAGATCAACTGAAAGAAAGTCTAGCCGAAAGTGACATCGTGCTTTTGACAGCGGGAGTGCCAAGAAAGCCCGACATGACGCGAGATGACCTCTTCAAGGTGAACGCAGGTATCGTGAAGGCAACTGCCGAAGCAGTCGCGGACTGCGCTCCAGAAGCTTTAGTGGTAATCGTCACAAACCCAGTAAATTCAGCCGTACCAATATTCTGCAAGACCATGGATATTAAGGGTAAGCTAAATCCGAACAAAATCTTTGGTTGCTCAACGCTGGATTGTGTGAGATCCAGCGCATTCGTAGGCGAATTGAAAGGGTTGGATCCAAGAGAAGTTTGCGTGCCATGCATTGGTGGTCACTCTGCAGAAACTATAATTCCAGTGCTATCGCAGTTGAAACCGAAATTGAAGACGCCGTTAACGGATAAGGAAATTCAAGACTTGACCAAACGAATCCAAAACGCTGGTACTGAAGTTGTTAAAGCAAAGGCTGGAGGTGGATCGGCTACGCTATCAATGGGTTTTGCTGCAGCGAGATTTGTCAATAGCCTTCTTAGGGCTCTAAACAATGAGCAGAATGTTGTGGAATGCTCCTTCGTCAAGGCCGATATCTGCCATTTAACTTATTTCGCAACCCCTCTGGTATTAGGGCCATGCGGAATAGATAAGAATCTGGGAATACCGCAGCTGTCCGACTTTGAAAAGAGTCTACTCGAACCTTGCATCAAATCATTGAAAGGAAACATCGAGAAAGGCGAGAAGTTCGCGTGTTCGGGGTAGGGTTTTTCTTGTAACTTATGTAGGAGCTTACAAATATAATTTCTGCTATTTCTGTCTCTTTTATTTACAATAATTATTGCGTCGTAACGAATAAGATGTGAGGGTCCGCCTTTCGCCAGAGATGATATAGCGGCGGAATTATTTGTCTGGATAGCGGCAGAGATTCGGGCTTTAACGTCAGCTTCCTGATTTAATTGCTCGTTTTTCTTTTATGATCGCCCAGTCCGGCAAATAACAAGAAAAATAATGACCCTTACCGATTATACGACGACCATTCGAAGGGTCACGTTAATCTCACTCAAGAAATTTATGATTCCTATAAAACAGGGATTAGTAATTGCGCACTCTGCTACTATCAGGAAACTGCTGAGAAGATAGGTGGAATTTGATTTTCACCGTAGATTACATGCTCAAGACAAATGAAGACTTTTCTGGAAAAAGGGGATAACTCCAAAATGTGAAATTTTTTTAGTAAACAAAAAAAACCGTTTTTCTTATTAAGGACTACCTAACAAAAAAGACTAATTTTTTCCTCGAGTTACGATGTCAGGCATCAATTTGTAAATAATTAAATGTTCATCATAAAAAAACATCAAATACCATGGAGATGTCGCCTTTTTTGAACCAAAACTATTTTTAAGCCACTTTCTGGTTTATGACATTACTATTATTTTTACAATAAATTCATATGGAAACGTACGGGCCGCTGACGCAATTTATGGGTGTACCATAATAATATATTATTATACAAGTTTTATAAGACGTCAAATTGGCGCACGAGTTGTTTTGGAATTGTGTGAATTGAAATTGTGGTTACTATATCGCGCTAAATTAGAATCTAGGGTATTTTGCGGGTACCACGTGGCAGCACCGTAGTAACTGTCACCTTCGTTAAGGATGAGATCGATGAGATAAAATCATGACAAAATCTAATTGTGAATAATTTTACTCTACTTTAGCCTACAAGTTTGAATAAATATTCAGCGAGGTCGCAACGATGATCATAATGGAGCTTGGGGCAACACTTTTAACCCTACTGTGATAAATACATGAAACTTAACCTAAAAAGTTAACAACTTTAAAATAGTGATTTCATAAGCATAATAATCAGAACAGAAGTGTTTGGCGGTGACTGATTAGTTACTTCGAAGAACAAGAACTTACTAAAGAATTGTTATAACGCTTAACGTTTAATAGCGGTGTCTACCTAATTCCGCTACGTAGCCGTTGCGGCTTATATATTTACAAGCACTTATAATTGAAACCCAATTCTAATTTCGGCAAAGTAGTTTATTAGAATAAATTATACTTAGTAAAATTACATGTGATGGAGGTAATACAAATACGTTGCACACAACCAGAACTAAGACGAAGTCGAAACCGATGGACAAAAACGAATACGGTATTGAACCGAGCAGAATTCGGTCCAAAATGTTATCGAAAACTTATACGTTACTTATACTCTTACCTGGAGTAAACCAACAAGGGATACGGACACACACATGCCTGTGTACAGTTGTTGATTTTACTTTTAATTTAATTTTCGTGCACCGTCCAGTTGCTGCCCTTTTATTATGTCTCACAATTATTAGTTTTACACATTGACGTTTATACGCCTGAAGATGGTCATTTAATGACCGAAATCGATAGCGTTTAATATCCTTCTAAATACATCAGTCTACATAAAACATACGTGTTTTATTATACTCTCAAATCATTATCATTGTTTCAAATTGAAAAAAAAATGTGTTTACTTCAGGTTAAATTAAGTCGCGGGTTCTGTTTCTCGTTTGACGAAAGGTTGTTGCGTAAAGGTACATTTATTGGATGGGTTCCCCACGTAGTTAAGTCGGCTGTCGCGTCTACCCTGCGGGGTTTCTATGTCGGGGCAAGTACGAATTAGTTGGAAACCAATATAATTCAAGATTTAATTTCGGCGCTAGATGAGGTCGCAAAGGTACTCAATATGGGGGAAACTGTACGATTTCCTATATTGGCATTAGTGAAACTAATTTCCGAATAGCCTAATATCGATGCCTTGTAGAGTTTTCCACACCTAGTTAAGGTCTCATTTTGCGAACAGGGAATTTTCAATTCAGTTTCCAATATCAGTGATGAAGGTTTCTACCGATTCCATATTCATATATAAATAAAACCGCTCTTGAGGTTAATATGGAATGCATTTTTTATTCACTCGAATATTTATGCGACAAAAATATTCGCATAAATATTCGAGTACCTTCCATATTAACCTCAAGAGCTGTTTTATTTCAAATATCAGGTTCTTTCTTGAACTAGTTGAACTTGAAGGTGTAAGTTAAAAACTTCCTAAGTTTGTGGATTTCTTTTTAAAATTTATTAAGGACTATAGAGTGTTTCTCCAAAAAGAAATATACCGACCGATAAAGTAACATTACCCTATGAGGTAACCAACAATGTTTAACATGGAAAAATCTAGGAGTTTTACCTTTCTTTCACTCTGTGTCACTCACAGAGTCGAAAATTATCGAAAATAAGTGTAATATAGGTAGTACCTAATATAAACATAAAAGCAATAAGTAAATGCATTAGAATTACAAATTTAATATTGCAAGACTATGAACAAAATACGTCCCATTATGGAAAACCAAGTTGTTAAATACGGTTATTCAGAAGGTACATAACCGCTACCTTAGATATTGATTTGCGGTAAAATTATCTAGTCCCTTACATCAAAAGTGAACTTTTTAACTCTCCCTAACGATTTTCTAATGACTTATGACGAAATACACGCCATTCATCGAAGAGAAAGCCGATAAATGCAATAGTTCAGTATGTACATAACCTCAATCTTTAATTTTGATTTGCGGTCAAACTAATATACTCCCTTACATCAAAAGTGGACTTTTTAATCCTCCCTAGCGATTCTTTAACGGTTTATAGCAGAAATACGACCAATTTGTGTAAAACAAAGCTGATAAATACATTAGTTATGCCGGCTTCCGTACTCAAAGTTAATTATTGATTTGCGGTCAAATAATGAACTCTCCGATATAAAAAGTGGGATTTGTAATCCTCCCTAACCATATTCTAACCGTCTGTGAAGAAATGGGTAAAATGTATAGCAAAACAAAGCCGTTAGCGTAACTTTCCGCCGGTAAACAAAAAAGTGAGGTTATGTACTAAATAAACATTTATATTGCTTTGCAGTTAAACTAATTACTACCAAACGATTTCCAAACCATTCCAATAAAAAAAAATCACAAAATGGGAAAATTGGGGGGGTACCTTGACGGTACCAAAAACATTTCATTTTCTCAAATACCATGTACTCCCAAACGAAAAAAGCTATGTACTCCCAAACCCTCCCTAACGACTCCCAAACGATTTGCATAAAAATTTAATTAAAATTCAAAAGTTGGGAGGCTAACTTGACAACGGTCATGCCCGTTTAAAATTCTGTAATAGCGATGGCTAAATACATCTTTCCATGACTACTTCGGCAGAAAAAAGTGTTTTATATCAATACCTTTCTTGTTTTTCAGACACGTATTTTCGAAGTATAACTTGAAAACGTTAAATCATACTTAAACGATGTATAGATGTTTTTGTAGAGCATTAGAAGATCTAGAAATTTAATAATAATGCTTATTGTCGTCCGTTCAATAGAAAGCAAGATATTGTTAAAAATCCCAAGAAAAACTTTGACTTTTTCAGTTTATCTGTATCCAACCAGATGTGCAGGTATGCGAAAGTCTCGCCAAGTTTAACTTTTTTCCGAATAGCATTATTTGCTTAATTTTAGTGGGCTATACATTTATTTTACGTTATACACGTAATAACGCATAATTTACGCAATTCCTGCAATTCAGCGTATAATTCCATGTAATTCAACGTATTAAATGAGTCGTAAGGTCGCCTCCATGCAACACAATGGCGTTCGCATTGATGCCTCGGATGTTTGTATTCAGTTTATGAAATGACCTAAAAACTCTCCCATCCGCCAGATCTGCGTCGCTTTCTGCACCCTGCGGGAACAGTCCGCCATTAACAGTTCCTGAAGATGTTCCATTACGACTTGGAGGGTCCTCCAGGACCGGCAATCATCGTTATCCCTATTGTTCTCGGCAAACCTCGGCATTCGACCGGAGCGGACGGAATCCGAGGGGTTGCCGAAGTCAAGACAATACGACCGCCATGTCCACTGTCACTCATTCCAGCCTTTCCCATTCCATAATAAGCGTTTTTCTTTCGAGTTTCGGTTATGAGACGCGTCACTCAGACGGCACATACGTACAATATGACACGCGAAGCTGAGCAGCTCGTTTATTGTTTCGTGTCATCCTCGGCATTCGTCCTTTTCTTCAGCTGGTGCTTCCTTGCGGTATTAATACATGTGAGCGTATAAAAACTTATGTGCTACATAACTACTCGAATCGAGACGAATAAAGGAAAACACGTCGGTCAGTCGACAGTAATGAATTTTGCACAGAAGCTCGTAAATAATAGATTTGTCGAGATGCATGTCAGGAATGTCGTTTTTCAGATGGCCTTGAAGGAGCATACGACCAAGAACGAACATGTTTTGTGAAAAAACGTAAAGTCTTAACCTCTGCTTAAGAGGCTGGTTCAGCCTAACTTCAGGAGTTGTCTGGTGGGCCCCTATTGGTCCAATTATTCAAACTGTTTAGTGCTCGTGTGGATTTATTATTTAATAATGATAGCATCTTATGAGAATACAACAATCTAAATTAACTCTTCCTGGTCGGTTTGACCGATATTTATTATACCCATGCCCAGGTTTAAACAATTGCTGCTCAAAATAGACGTATAATTGGATGTCGTGATTTCAGGAATAACATTTCAATTATGTTTTTGGTGTCAAGTCCGCCGTAGTTTCACTTTACGTCAATGTAATATCTGAGAAAATTCCAATAAATGAAAAGAAATAAAGCCACACCTTTCAAGAATCGGCGTCGTATTTTCCCGATTTTTCCATCCATGTTCGAGTCTGGGGCCTTATTCTACAATTATAGCGATTAGCGACATCGCTATACAGTTTCGATTCGACATGACGTCACGGGTATCGACATCGCTAAAATTCGATAAAAAGAATACCTTACTGACAGTACATTTGCTGTCAGATGTGACAGCAGTTCGACTCGTAGTCAGGAGGTTATGTTGTACGTTTGAGGCAGTGAAATTTATATACTACGTATTTACTGGAAAGGACCCGTAATGGTCAATAAGTGAGGCAAATGCATTTGGTATGCAACTCGCAGGGATGTGGGCTAGCCATCTCTTTGTATTTCATTCAGTACTACGGCCGAATTACACATTTTATTAGTAATATCCCTTTTCAATTAAATTGCAACAAATTAACCAAGTTTAACTTTTGCAGAGACTTCAATAAACTAGATAATAATAGCGGATTTAAAAAAAAGTATATTTTATTCATATATTCCGGCTAAATAAAATTTACTGTCTACATATAGGTACTCTCAAATTATATATTAGTAGTTCAATCCAATGACTAAAAACTCTTTGTATTACTGAATTAAGGAAACGCATTCCCATATAAAAAGTAGTCCATGCTGATTATATGATAATATTAATTATAACTACAAAATTATTTTTCAAATTTTAAAATTTTTATTTATTCGAAATGTTATTTAAAACTACATTACTTACTTACTTAACAACATAAAAAGCAATGGTCTTATCAACAATATTAACAATATAATTCGACGGCCTAGCTGCAATACCACGTATCATCTATAACACTTAGCAAAGCATCAAGCTTCAAAAATTTCTTGCTACATCTTTGTTTGATTTGATAATCAGTTTCTAAAAAATGTTGTCCACAATTCCTACTGGGTCTAGAAGGTTACCACTTATCTCTTCGGATAGCTTTAATCCACCGTTTGAAAACTTCTTGACGTTTAGACTTAGACTTTAATAGTAAATTCATTACTATACTGATAATCTTCAACCTTTTCAGAATTATTAGGTTTGTTCTAGCAACAATCAAAACAATTAGGTATTCTTCTACGCAGGCGCAATGCAGGTTTTCGAAAGGAAAAATCTCCATTGCGCATGCGCAAGGGAAGGAATAAGTGCTTTCTGCACATATTTTGGTGCTGCTCGAAAAAAGCCTATTATAATACTATTTAACTAAAACGCTGGTCGTCTTTTACTTGTGAAATGACATTTTTTGTCTTGGATTATGATCATTGTTGTTTTGATATTCTACACCTTTGACACACTGATTGTCACTGGGTTCACACATTCCGTACACAATGAACGTAAAGTGAGGTTACATGCGCATATCGATATCGAATCAACTTATCGACAGCTCCGAAGGTGTCGTTAAATTTAGCGACATGTCGGAAAGTCATGACGTCAGTCGATATCGACCAAAACGGTAGAATACGGCTATCGATATCGCTAAGTATTCGATGTAACGTATTGCGATATCGCTAAGTGGTGCAGAATAAGACTCCTGGACAGTCATTGGACAGTGTGTCCATCTACGATGTTCTCGACAACTAGATGTCATTAGAGGAAGATAGTAATGGTTCTATCTCTATCTACCATATACCACAAAAAATCTGTAACTCGCTAAAATTCACATTTATACTTACTGGGAGTTGGGACAGATTTCGAGACTTCTAACCTACAAATCAGATATAATCTGATAGTCTGGTAAGATGGAGAAACTCATTACGGGTTTTGTAATTGGATTCAAATGACATTACGATGAAGCAAAATCCTTACGTAATATTTTGTTGATCGAAGAGGATGTGATTACTAATTTTCATAATTTCCATGAACTGACAATAAAATTACCGAGGTATACTGAAGATTCCGATTTTGTATCAAATTTTTTGGTATTATAACTATAAGACGTCTATAATATTATTATGAGAAATGTATAATGGGACATAGTCGACTTGTCAACCACTGACTCCAGATGTTTTTCTTCTCAAGTGCAAAGTGTATGGAGAATTACGTTTAACACAACAAACCGCAGATAGTATTGAAATTATCCCCGAAGAACAGAACAAGCATTCCGACCCACATGCGTGTAGACTGATGATAGCGAGGATCAACATTTTTGTCATTTTGATGATAATATAATATAATATTAATAAAGCTATATAATATTATAAAGCTTATGTTGTCTAATTGTCTTTTATAAATAATATATGAATTACAAATTGGTAAATAAAGAATAATTTTTAAGTGTTTTGTTTTTCTTATACGTCATGAGATCCCTGTGCTGCTGATGTACATACGTATGTAATATCGACCCATGCAACGAAGACTATAGTGACTACATTTAGTTTGTTAGTTAGTTACGATAGTCTTCGTTGCATGGGTCGATATGTATATTTGTGTGTTTTTCATTAGCTAGGCATAAGTGTATTATTATCGGCTGAGAAATGAGTGCATAATCTATCGTACCAAGAGAAAGTAATCTGTGACGAAAGGTATTGGTAGAGGGTTTGTTTTTTAGGAGGTATAAACGTATATGGGCACATAATCTCAATACACTTTCAAATATTCCACATATTCATAGTACGTGTGTTTTTGCAGATATCACTTCATAAACGGTAGACAAATGTTGAAGTTATTTATCATATAAATATATGATAAATACAAATTCTCAACATAGGTTATGTCAACAATTTATCACAGTAATTTGTAGAGTTACCATGTTATGTTGGTAAGCGTTGTAAAGAATCACGATACAGCATGATTACGTGTGGAAAAATAAATTGAAACAGCATTAAAGACGTTAGATCATATCTATGACGGGTGGGCAAAAAAGTATAAAAGCATACCATTCTAATAGTGACTTATACTCGTTTGTCCACGCATCATAGATATAATGTTGATCGCACGGCAGCGTCGTCTATCTTAAGTAAGTACGTAGGCTTTCACGGCCAGAATCATTTCAAAAATAAACTGCTTCCGGGTTATGCCGTGTGTCAAGATTTGTTAATGCTGACGTTTCGCGAACCATGTTGCTCGCTTCTTCAAAGCTAATTGAATACTGTACTCAGTCTTTTTTAGGGATGGATAAAAAGCATCCCACAGCGACACAAAGTAATCAGAAAGCTTATAAAAAAGGATTATGTATTATAAATATTTAGTATTTTATACTCGACCTCGTTTTACGCCTAAACCCATTAGCAGGGTTTGTGGGTTCCAAACAAACTAATTCGATAATCTGCTTTGCGCGTTTTCAATTTCGTTAAATGTGAAGTTTTGCCACTGGGGTGGCGTTAGGGCTGCTACGTAGGTAGCTAGCTAGTCCTGTGGCGCACACGGAGATTAGTTAAATTAATTTTATTTTCTTCCAGAGACGGCCGGCACCCGGAGGCAGCATTACTTTCCCGAACACGACGTTTCCCGCCCAGGTCGTTATGGTAACTCTGAAGGACGAAGCCTCGAGGGTGCACGGACAATGGTCCGTGTGTACCGCCCTCAGTACCGGCTTCGGGGAAATAGGATGAGACAATTGCTGATTGACCGACCCAACAATCTACAGGAGAAGAGATGAGGAATGGCAGCTTCGTTACCGGACGCTACTCGCTACTGCTCTCAACTCCTAAAAAGGTTCTTGCCAAGTGGAAACTCGCCACTAAAAACAGATGGGCCTTGTGGAGAGGTCCTCTCGAGCACTTCGGAAAACAAATTTCGGTTAATTTGGTTTAATAAGAATAGACTGGTCTGATGTCTGGGTTGACGCTACAAAGAATCCTTTTGTACAACTTTCAATTAAGTGGTACACAGGTTGCTTCAATAAGCTTGGATGAAACCTATGCAGTATTATCAGTCCAGTGGCCGGACAAAAATGTGTATTTTCTAGTGTCGTGCATGGGACACGTGCTGGTGGGGACGCGAGCGGCTAGCCGGTCTGGCTTCGGCTCATGTGGTGTACTTACCAGTACACCTGCTTTAGCGTTTAAATTTCCGCTTCGTCGATAGATAATTTGAGCAGTTTCTTTCAATTGTGTTATTTCTTGAAATTTTGTGTGAATATCTGTTTTTATTTTCCATTTCGAATTTGTTCTTCTGTTTTATGCTTAGAGTTGAATTATCTTTTTTATTTTATAGTTGTACTTAGTTTGAAAATCCTGCAATGAATCGTTTGCTAGCTGAGTTTGGCAATACTTTCACGTTCGTTAAGAAAGGGGAATTGGTTTGCAATTTCTGCTCACGAAATTTAATTATTCGTAATAAACAATGTCTACGGGCTCATGTAAAAACAAAAAAAAAACACATGGAAAATGTATCAGGAACGTCAACTAAAAACTTTTTTGATGATTTATGTGAAACATTTATTTCTGCTAATATACCTTTCACAAAAATTAATAATCCCGTTTTTAAAAAACTTACCAAGAAGTATACTGGACGAGACTTACCCGATGAATCCACAATTAGAAAATATTACGTACAAGGGCAATATGACAAAACAATTTCTACAATAAAGTCAAAACTATCCGATAAATATATTTGGGTTTCTGCAGATGAAACTACGGATATGAAGGGTAGATGTGTGGTCAACGTCGTTGTCGGATTGTTGGACTCGCAAGACTTATATAAACCCTATTTAATATCTACTCAGTTTCGCTGTACCGTCAAAGCTGAAGAGATATGTACAATAGTAAATGACGCCATAAAAAAGTAGGAATCACAGACGCTACCAAAGTATTACTGTTTGTTTCTGACGCTGCTGCGATTATGTTAAAAGATGGAAAATTACTGAAACAACATTTTTCAAATATTCTTTATTTGACATGTTTTGCACACGCTATTCATAGAATTTGTGAATTTATTCGGTAAGAATTTCCAGACGTGAATACGCTAATAAGCACATGCAAAAACATTTTATTGAGAGCTCCTTCCAGATTGTCCCTTTACAAGGAAAAGTGCCCTAATCTACCTTTGCCACCACAACCAGTTATTACGAGATGGGGTACATGGTTAGAAGCGCCAATTTTTTATGTAGGAAACTTTGATATCATCAAACACTTCGTGTCTTAAATGTGCCTGATGAAGCAGTTAGTATTAAAGACTGCAAAAAAGTACTATCATTACAAGATTTGCATGAACAATTAAAATTTATTGATACAAATTTTGCGCAAGTATTGCCAACCATAAAGTTTCTAGAACAACAAAATGTTGAACTTGCAAGCAGTTTTCAAAGGATTGAATCCCTGTACGAAAGGTTACGAAGCATTGAAGCACCAATCAGTAAAAAATTACAAAAAAAAATTGTCGTGGTAGTACATAGAAATCCGGATTTTACTATTTTAAAACAAATCTCTACGAATTCATTTACGGATGAAGGAATTTCTCAAAAATATTCCAATTTGGTGTTGGTTTATTCTTTTGCGCCTGTGACTAGCTGCGATGTAGAAAGATCATTTTCAAGGTTTAAAGACATTTTAACATCTAAACGAAATAATATTACTGAAGATAATTTAGAAAAATATGCAGTAATACAATCGTTCAATGCATATCCAAGAAATGAGTAAAATATTTCAGTGGGCACGTGTTGCATATAGTTACGACAAACATTTAATATTAAATTCACTCGGTTTACTACCGACCGCCAGCCGCTTCGCGTCGTCATTGACTCATGCGTGCCCGCTACGCACATTCATAGTTGGGCGACTTCTAGCACTGCGAGACATACATTTCTGTCCGGCCACTGATTATTATATATAATCCGTAGTATTTAAATATCCAATTTTCGACAATAACAAACTTTCTGCAATCAATTTCCTCCAACACCTAGCGTAGTAATTGAAAGTTGCCGAGGGGGTTGTTTGTAGCAACATAACGGTGGCGGTAGGGCGGGCCGCAGTTTATATAATAGATAACCGGCCTTATAGGGGCACTTAAGACGTCGCCTGCGTTCCCAATAACCCCCCGAGTAATAACTAATAAAGGAGCTGATGAAGCAGAATGTCCCTTGCTGTTTAATAACATCGGCTGACGGGCCCGTTGTACGACATACCCGAAACATTTGTTATTACGTCGAACAACGGGGTAAACATCGAACAAAGTACAACCCCGACACGACCCGACCACCAAACTGTGACGAAGGGGTTGCGAATTCGTAATAGCGAATTGAATAAGTTCTAGGGAAGTGGCTTGCTCCACTGGAAAGTGAAGGGTCGCTTGCACATCTGCTAGCGTTTGCAGAGTATCTGAACGTCGATTTGCATTTGATATGAAACGTACGAGCTGGTGCCGACCGTGAAGAAATTTAATTAAGCGAAGATATAATCGTCTAATGATTTCTTGTAATACCCGTAAACAATGCTCTCGAGGAAAGTTCCGAACAATGACTCAGCCGACCTAGAAGGTCGAAGGGTGGAAAAGGCTGGAGGGAAAAAGTTTTAATTTTAATTTGAGTGCCGTCGAGGAGTTTTAAAATCCGGCTTTCGTGATTAAATGTTTAAATTAGATCTAATAAGATTTTCTACTTGATTTACAACATCCCTTCACCTAATCATTAATTACTTTTTCCGCTTCTCGAAGATTAACGCGGACTATACTTCAACCTATTCAATTTAACTTTATCTACCTCAAGCACTAGAATATAATCAAGACAAAGCTGTACCAAGCGCTATTTATACTATATGCTTCCTTGGAGAGAGTTTAGTTTTAGTTATTTCAAGTTATTGAAAGGTATTACTTTTCTTAAATTTTGAATGCATGACCAGGGCCGTCCTAAGATATTCGACGCCTGTGGGCTACTAAAATTAATGCACCCCTCTTCATAAGAAAATACACGAGATAGCTAACGGATACGGGGTGACCGACAATTTATTATCCTTGAAAAATTACCAAAAGCTTTATGTTGAAACATTTGATTAGATTTGTCATCAAATATAAAATAATCTTAATAAATAAAAACATAAATCAGCAGTGTTACTGTACTCCTTTTATAAGGAATAAATTGGGAATAAATTGGCTTTTAAACCATTCTTCCATATAATAAATTGTCAGCCTAGTTTGTACGAAAATAGTCCAAATACTCAAATTTTGCCAACATAGCTTTTGTGTTACATAATTCGATAAGCAAATTTCACATCAATTAAAGGATGCAATAGGTATCATAATAATTTATAGTATATATAAGAACGTCTTTACATCCCTAATAAGTAAAGCAGCTGGTCTCCGTCTGGTTCTATACAAATCTAAACCGCTCTTTCTCTACTGTAAATGTTATTGTTTTGGATTTAAGCCATTTAAGTATTAGGGCGACACTGTTCAACATTTTAGTGGAAGATGTTATTTTCATATTTATGGTATGTAGACATTGAGAGCGTAAAGTATGAAAATATGAGAAAATCTAAATGAGGGTTAGTTATTGCATAAAATTCTCGAACACGTTGATTTTTAACTCTTGGGAACATAGATATTCCGAATAGAATATGAAAATGCGTTTTGGGTAAAATTAGTTGCACTGTGTACGAATACGGACTCTCCCGTAATATTGTTGAAACAAGTGAGATAAAAATGTCAAAAACCTGAACCCAATGTTTTAGAAACCTCAAAAGGGTCTCATAGTAAACCTTAAACTTTGTACGTTTACTTGAAATCCTGAAAGTTTGTTCACAATATATTTCAATCATTTACAACGATTCTAAGTAGTGTGCTGATGGTTCAATTCCTATTGCAAACATATCTACCTAAAACTGCTATTCGCTGTTCATTCACAAACAAAATCCTTAATTTTTAAATTTTTTCTCGTAAATTTTCTGATGTAAGGTCATACAATTTGTATGTTACCATGAAGACAATTAACAGATCTATCATAATCAACAAGAAAAATATGGAGTTTACCATTTGTCGATGACGTCATAAGTACAAAACGGGAAATTGAATTTGTTACAAATATGTGTATAATTTACAATCGACGTGTTCAAGAATTTTAGTAGTTAACTAACAGTTTCCGAGATTTGGGCATGCTTCCTACTTTGCGCGCTCACTGAATATTTCTTAAAAAATAACAAAGATCAATAAGTAAGAACAGTTCATAATTGAGTAATAACTTTAATTAACTGTAATTAACATTTCTAAAAAAAAACACCTCATAACAAGCCCATATAAAATAAAAGCACAGTAAATGATCAAGTAGATCAGTATCTCATATATTTTTTCATGATCTCATACATGTTTACTAGATGTCTCATATATTTTGATAAGTAAAATATGGCAAACCTAGACTGGCACATCATAGAAAACTTGCGCTAACCGAACCAAACCCGAATGTTTTTCATTGATACTCCATATATAAGTAACTTGGGAAATTCTAAGAGCAGACATACAATTTTCTATTTCATTTAGAAGAGGTTATTTGGTTGATTTTGTCATGAAAAAATTTATAATAAAATCAACTAATATCAAAATAACTAATAATAACATAAAATATAACACCAATAAAAATTACCGCCCCCAAAAGGTGGCCCAGGGCTATAGCCCATTTAGCCCTGTGGTTAGGGTGGTCCTGTGCATGACAGTGTAAAAATTAAAAGTAACATTTTGCTTTGTTCTATGTTATGATAGGCTTTTTTAAAAAAAGTATTATTGTTCAAAAATTACCATTGAATAAAAACATAAAAACAATTCCAAATTTGGAGTAAAAAATATGAAGATATATGACAATGTATGTAACTTGACACTGAATGTTCTGCAGTACTGAATGCTTTGATGGGATAGATTCATTTTATGTATTTTCCATTAGCTATAATATCCATCGTTTGATTAGCTATAATAAATCATCCATTAATAGAAATCGTGCATTCATAAAGCTGTTTAATGTGTTACTTATCTTCTTAGCACTTTGTTCGATAGTTAGTCCTGAAGATGCCTCTTGCGGAGTGTGAAACGTCAACATTTGAAAATCATCATCGCGGTCTATATTATTTTTATATAGTATTTTCAGTAATAATATAACAAGAGAGTGAGAATAAATTGAAAATAATTTGACAGATTGTTTGAAAACTTGTTGCCACTCGTGCCCTGCGGGCTCTCGTGACTATTGCCAAATGGCAACAAGTTTGAACAAAATCTGTCAAATTATTTTCTAATTTATGGAACTCTTGAGTTATATTTGACTAGATTATTTTTTGATTCACAAATTTTTACAATAAAAAAGATCAATAAAACTATCATAAAATTATTGAAAAATTTAATTTAATTAGTTATTACTTACAATATATGAAAATATCGTTGACACATTGTGAATATATTAAAAGAATTAACAATTTAAATTAGTACAATGAAAGACGCAATTATTAAAAATATTTCGAGACTCATTATTTATTGAGGATTTGGAATTGCTTGTTATATTAAGTGTTTCCTCCTGCGTATTTTCTCTAAGATTATTTATTATATTTGAATGATGTTCTTGGTTCAATTGTAAGTATTGTTTAATCGAACTTGCAGAATGACCAGTGACCTTGATTAGTTCTTGTTCTCCTACACCAGCTTTTGAAAGGTTACTTACTGCACTTGATCTCGCAGAATGGTTAGTTATTTTTTTAGTAACTGTGTCTAGACCTACTTTTTCTGCGGATTCTTTCATCCATTTTGAAATGGAATTTATTCCCACAGGAACGGTTTTATACCAAAAACCATGAGTTTGCCAAGCCGGATTTGGAGTAAGAAACAAGAGTTCGGTTTTAATATTTTCTTCACTTTTACTCATTAGTTTTTCAAAAAGACGAACAGGGCTGGGTTATTTATGTTTGGAGTCAACCATTTACTATTAGCGCACCTTTGTGCTCCACCCTGTGCAGTTTTTGTAAAGATGGGATTGTATTCAATGCGGCCAGTATTTAATCTTTTTATGTCGGTTTCTTTTTTAAAATAATGAACTAAACATTTCGTAGCTTCTCCTCCCCTCCAAGCTAGTTCATACGATGCAACGTAAAAAAACTTTCTTTGCAATCCACAAGGTGTATCTTCGTCCCAATAGTTAAAAATTTGCAACAATTCTGTATTAGAAAGTGCCACAGAACTTTGTTTGTGCTTTTCAGGATGTTTTTGTAAAATTTTTCTTTTTGCATCTCTTGCATTCCGAGCATTTCTGAATTCTATATCATGGAAAGGATCAAAGGACCTGTTATACTTATTAAAGTAAAGTTCTTGAACTAATTTTGCCGTTTTATTCCACATTGTCTTTATTACTGCTTCTTTATAATCATTTCCGTCTTTTCTTTTCATGTTATAAGCCCAATCTTTTAAAATCAATGCCAGAGTAGCTGTTGTAGTAGATTGATCCAGAATATAATTTCTTTCTTTGGTGAAGGTCTTAAATTGTCTCCATATAGACTGATTACTTATTAGAGTATTTTTCGAAGTAGTTTCTAAAATCTTTTTTGTAATTTCTGCATTAGAAAAGGTACTAAACCGATGACTTTCACCCATTTCGCGTTGACACAATTAAGTAATTATTTTGACAAGTATCTGACAGTTCCTAGGCAAATAAAAGCTACAGTGATTATTCCCGAGAATAATCACAAGAGATTTATTCCCACTATAATAATGACATAATTGGTTGAAACTTACCCTTGTGACAAATAAAGAAACATTTCATTGGTTTTAAGAAACGTCAAAAAATAATCTATAGAATAGAGCGACGTAAATAACCATAACCACTGACGACACTTTAGTTTATCTTTTTACAACTTACATTACGAGATGGAATTATCAAGGACCAACAAACGTATGAATCATAGAATTTTGGTAGATTCGGCCTGATATTAAATGCTCCATTAGCTGGTAATTTGCATGTTGTAAGCTGGGCTTTGGAAGCTAATTGCGCACGACAATCGTATTGTAAATTACAGAGTAAGCGTCCAGCCAAACGATTTTCGTTGGCTGGAAATCGAAGCATATGGCGTGTTGTAGCCGTTGTAGGCCCGGTCGTGTCCATCTAGCTCAGGAGGTGGGTCAGTCTGGACCCTTCAACTACGTTCCCCTAACAAGCCTCTTGTCCACTCATTAGATTAATATTGCATTAGAATTCAATCGGATTTCGTCGACGCTTTTAACGGTAGCAATTATTTATTAGCGGCTATTTTCTAACTGATCAATAATTTGCAACACTCATGAACAATACTGCTACGCTACCACGTAATGTTCAAATAGGATTATCGAGATTATTGAAAGTTTATGTTAAGTACTAAGTACTTCCACCAAGGTTCTTCTTACAATGTCTAATACCTCTGTTACACTATGAATATTAAGAGGCTGGTTCAGCCTAACTTCAGGTCTGTTCTGGTTAGTTCTGGTGGTCCCCTATTGGTCCAATTATTCAAACTATTCAATGCTCCTGTGGGTTAATTATTGAATAATGATAGCATCTTATAAGATGACAACAATCTGAATTAACTATTCTAGTGCGCCAAAGTTCCATATTTATGATACTCATACCCAATTTTAAACAATTGCTGCTCAAAGATAGACGTATAATTGGAGGACGGGTAATATCCTGATTTCAGGAATAACATTTCAATTATGCAATTTTGCGATTTGCCGCAGTAGTTCCACTTTACGTCAATGTACAATTTGAAAAAAAATCCAATAAATGAAAAGAAATAAAGCCACACCTTTGAAGAATCGCCGTCGTATTTTCCCAATTTTTCCATCCATGTTCGAGTCTGAACAGTGTGTCCATCTACGATGTTCTCGAGAACTAGTCGTCATTAGACGAAGATAATAGTAATGGGTCTATCTCTATCTACCATATACCACAAAAAAAGTCTGTAACTCGCTAAAATTCACATTTATATTTTACTGGACAGATTTCGAGAGCTCTAACCTACAAATCAGATATAATCTGAAAATAAAGAAAACACCGCACGAAGCAGTATTCCAATCGAAATTAGGAGATACATAAAAATTCTACCATTGTATCAGACATCAATCAGGTTTGTGCCTAAAGAAGTATACTATTATTTTATTAAAAACACCATGTCAATTGTTAGGTTAGCTAGCAGAATATACATATAAACAGTGCTGTTTTATCCATTCTACTACCAGGGAATTCAAGCTCCAAGTATGGTATGATGCAGAAGCTCATTACGGGTTTTGTAATTGGATTCAAATTACATTACAGAGAATCAAAATCCTGACGTACTATTTTGTTGATCGAAGAGGATTTCTAGACAAGAGATGTGATTACTAATTTTCATAATTTCCATGAACTGACAATAAAATCACCGAGGTATGCTGAAGATTACCGATTTTTTATCAAATTTCTTGGTAATATTACTGGAAGACGTCTATAATATTATTATATGAGAAATGTTATATAATGGGACATAGTCGACTTGTCAACCACTGACTCCAGATGTTTACTTCTCAAGTGGGTATGGAGAATTTATGTTTAAGACAATAAACCGCAGATTCTATTGAAATTACCCCCGAAGAACCGAACAAGCATTACGAACCATATGCGTGACTGATGATAGCGAGCATCGTCATTTTTGTGATTTTATGATGACATTATAATATAGTTTTAATAAAGCTATATAATATGTTGTCTAATTGTCTTTTAATATATGAATTACAAATTGGTAAATAAAGAATAACTTGTTAAGTGTTTTGTTTTTCTTATACGTTATCAAATCCCTGTGCTGATGATATACATACGTAATACGCTAGGCATATGGCATAAGTGTATTATCAGCTGACAAATGAGTGCATAATCTATCGTACCAAGAGAAAGTAATCTGTGACCAAGGGTATTGGTACGGGTTTTGCGATAGATCACACGTATTTTTTACACACACAATGCTACGTTCATATTTTAGGTATACATGGGCACATAACCTTACACTTTCAAATATTTCAAATATTCATATGCAGATATCACTTCATAAACCGTAGACAAATGTTGTAGTTATATAGATATATGATAAATATGTATCTCAAATTGTCAACATAGGTTATGTCGTTATGCCAACAATTTATCACAGTAATATTTAGAGTTACGATGTTATGTTGGTAAGCATTGTAAAGAATCACTATACAATGGACAGCCTGATGACGTGTGCAAAAATAAATTGAAACAGCGTTAAAGACGTTAGACCGTATAATGTTGACCGCACGTCGGCAAAGTCATCTTGTTCCAAAGTAGCTTTATCGAAAACGTCGGTTTCCCCACGCAAGACCAATTCTCGACTGATTTTCCGAACTCATCAAACACAGCCGAGCTGCTGTCGATCAGCTGTTGGACTTCCCTCTTAAGTACTAAGTAGTTCCACCAAGGTTCTTCTTACGATGTCTAAAACCTCTGTTACACTATGAATATTAACGTCAACTACACAACGTAACATCGAGAAAAAAAAGATTAAATTTGTCTTCTAACAATCTAATCTTACTTAATTCTGTACAGGTGGCCATCATAAACGAGCATATAGAAAACTCTCTCAAACAAAGACTATAAAATAGCTGGAAGGCTTACCGTCGTTTCGTCACTGATGAATCCGGGTGCCGCAGGGTGTAAGGGTATCCGCGTCATTGTACCCGCCTCTCTTCCTTCAGCTAGCGCCTGAAAAGAAATTCACTTGTTAGAGCCTACCCTACTTATATTTCCTGTTCCGTTTTCGACCCTCTGTATTCAACTTTCTTTCAGTCTTTTCTTTTAATCCATTGTCCCTACTCCATTCAATAGTAACCCCATGTTTTCATCATTATTCTCATAAATATTTTAAGTTTAATTTGATCTGCTCAAGATTGCTTAAAGCTGCTGTTGTGTGGGTTATACTGGAGTCGGTAAAGGTTTTTCTTTCGCTCCCATTTTGATGACACTTGTTAGTTAAAACTGTTTTATACTATTCAATAAATTGCACTAAACGTTGTGCACCATATGATGCAAATTATATACTGTATGTATATAGTATAAAACAGGAAATTGGTTGCAATATCAACTTCAAACATTGGTCAGGAATTTGTAACGTGTTTGAAACGAAAGCCCCTTTTACATCTGTGTAAGTCAAACACGCAATTCAATCATTTTCGAAAATCACATGCGATTTTTTGTTTTACACTATGCGACTTTTTAATATTACCAAGTTGTATGGAATTAGGATCAGTTCTAAAAACGTGCGATTCTAGTAATACCTACTCTAGGAATTTTTGTCTAAAAAATAAAATGTTGTGGCGCGAAACAACCTATTCTGCATTTCGTTATTTGTTACTGTTTGCTGTAATTAAGAAGATCGAAGAAAGCGTACGAGAAAAATGCTGTGTGGAAGAAAAACCTAATCAAAAATTGAATAACAAAGCAAGGAGGTTATTTTAGCTACCAACTCAAAGCGACTACGATTGTCAAAAAATAAAATAACTGATGGTCAAAAATTCCTTTTGTGGTGAGCCATTTGAATTAATATGATCCAATATAAGTCCAAAATTGGCCATTTTGAACTGAAATATTGTTTATTCTGGAAATTTGGTAACATAAATTTTTTTAATTCTAGGATTGTCTTTTATAGAGATCATTTTTCTTTTACATAGTCATTTTTTAGTTATAAGCAATTAGTCAAAATTCCTGGACTTCAAATTAAGAATTTTCTCCCACATACATACACATTTATTTAATTTTCCAGCTTGAATATTTAATTTATTATGCTATTTCATAGTTTAGTGATTCTTTCTCGACTTTTTTATTTTTTTATCCGTTAATGATCGGTTAATTGCTCATAACTCAAAGATGATGCATTTTATAAAAAAATTATTCTTACAAACTCTTAGAATTTTTTTTTAATATACAGGGTGTTCTATTAGAAAAAGAAAAGTTTACCAAATTTTCAGAATATCATAAACATCCGTATATTGAAAATATATAGCTTGTTTAAAACCAAAAAACTTTCGTTTGAATTTTTCTTCGAAATTCTTTACGGTTAAAGAATTACTAAGGTGATCCGGTAATTTTGACTAATCATGTATAATCCGCCATATTGAATTTATTTTAAAAATCTGACATGCCATTTTTAATTGTCAATCTTCAAATATTACGAGAAATAAGTTTCATGCAAATCCTACATCATATATACCTACATCACAATAAAAATATTATTTAAATGCTTTAAATACACAAGTATGTATTGTTAAAAATGTAAGCTGTTTTCCGTCGAGTTCAAAAACAGTACATGTCCATGATGATAGTTTTAATCATAGCTCTGCTTTTAATCAAATATAAATAAAATATGTAATACATTTAATTCTCTGTGAACTACTTTATATTTAGTCTATTGGCACAAAATAGCTAACTGCTATACTTTTCAAGATATTGCACCAACAAAATTATTTTGTTAATTTTCTCAGAACTCACTTTTTGGACTTGTAGTGTCTTCGAACCGACCGATTCATTTGATAAATCAACAAAAAAATTTTTGTTTGCAAATCTTCATTTAAAAATTCTTTGGGTATCCGGTTTTGTTAAGTTAATAGCACCGTTAGATCTGGTATCTATTTAGATAATAAACCTTAATTTAAAAAAAATAAAGAATTTTAGTCCAACAACAATACTAGAAGTATTAGAATTTTCAATATAATTAGTTGCAGAAATAAAAAAAAATGTTAAGTTGTTTTAGTACCCAGTATATTATTCGTCCAAGCAAATTAAACTGAGATTGATATTTTATAAATAAGTCAATGCTTAAAAATTCCAAGTGTATAAAAATGTTATTTCGATTCAAAACATCTGCACTTACAAAACACGTTTCAAATTCTCGAAGCGGACCGGCCGGCTGGACAAAAACGTGTTCTATTATGGCTGTAAAATAACTACGCCGAATGTTGCTCGAATATTTGACGAAAACATACTCATACCGTCAATGCTCCACAGAAAAATACATTCTTCTTGTCTAAAGAAATTGTTTTCGAGGCATAGTACAAGATGTCTTTTTATATTTCAATTTCGACAAGGAAATAATATCCTTGTACGAAGTTTGCACATGTTTGGTTTTGCTGCATTACTAACGCGTTTCGGAAAATATAATAATATGAAATGAATAAGGAATTTATTGTGGACGCCAAAAACACTATACATACCTACATCACAATAAAAATATTATTTAAATGCTTTAAATAAACAAATATGGTGAAAAATGTACGCTGTAGATTGTTTTAATCATAGCTCTGCTGTCAATGCAAATATAAATAAAATATGTAATACATTTAATTCTCTGTGAGCTACTTTATATTTTGTCTGTTGGCACAAGATAGCTAACTGCTATACTTTTCAAGATATTGCACTGACAAAATAATTTTGTTAATTTTCCCAGAACTCACTTTTTGGACTTGTAGTGTTTTCGAACCGACCGATTCAATGGAATATGCATGTGCACCGAGATATTACTGTACATATACAAAACTTGACAGATTTCGAAGGAAACAAACAATAGTAATAGTATCCACTTCCGGTTTGAACCAGAAGTTGTGATATCAGTACCAACTAATCAAACATTAGAAGTCATGTAGGTCGTATGAGGTATTCCAGGATCTGTTCAATCAATCAATCTGTCAAATAAGTTTTTAATAAAACTTCTGTGAGGTATCATTGAAAACACCACCTCTTTTTTTTCAAAATCTGCTAATAATAATAAATAAACCAAGTTTTACAAGTTTTTACAAGTTTCGTAAATAGAGGAGGATAGGCTTTTGACATGTGTTTTTTTTTTTTGGAAAATCGCAGATACCAGTGCCAAATCACCAACGAACTTATCTGGACCAATGGATTTTTTTCATAATATACACGAATATAGCTACAGAAGTAGTCGATTTTTAGACTAACTAATCGGCCTTCATTTGTGTATAAAATCGTAATTGTTTATCAAACTCAAAAATCAAACTTATTAGTCGAGTTCTACTGCTAACCTTTTTCAAAACATGGTTTCAAGAAAACTTCCCATACAACACTCGCGAAAAAATCAGACTAGATATAACTCTTTAAAAATCATTCCAATGTTACATCACACGACCCACTTTTCATGGAAATTAATATTTAAACTAGATGATTCGGCATGCTTTTTCACACGGGAAATGCAACAAATCTTAAAGGGGTAAAAAATGACCATTCTATAGTACATTTTAATGTCAGGCGTTTCAAATACATGATTTAAGAAAACTTTCATCCAAATCGGAGGTGTTACTTATTATTTACTCGAAACGTTACTTATTATTTACTTCGAAAATGAAAACTGGAAAACGGAAATTGAACCGCCGACGTAGAGGCGGATACGTAGGGGAAATGGCGCAAAATAAAACTAAGAAGGTGCAAAGTAAACGGTGCTGTCTGGACTCGTTGCGGGAAAGCTGAAAATGTGGTTGCATTCTGAGCAGCCCCGCCGTTTATTGCCGCATAGCTATTAAATGTGAGAGTAAATTTTATTAAAGGGATTTTACAGCCGAACCGTAAAAACACAATGCAAACTGCACTTTAATTTATTTAAGTTCGCTGCGTTACATCTGGGAAAATTGGACTTCGCCGTAATAGGTATACAGTCTTGCAGAAAGTTTCTTCACGGCACTTAAATAGCTTAATTTTCTTTACTTACCAACCACAAACCGAAATCAAGCTTGTACTCAGAATGAATATAAACTCTATTCTCATGGGAATTGCATACCGGACGTTTGCTTTCAAAACTTCTGGAAGACTAGTATTAGACCGACGTTAAATTAAGGGGTTAGGCCACACTAGATTTTTTGAAAAATAAAAAAAGTTTTCCTTTTGCTTAAATGATGTCTTAGAAATATCTTAGAAATAAGGTACAATACGTTTCACATTGGAAAAATAATTTAAATGCTTATTTGATGAGCATACGGCCAAGCGTCTAGCCGAGTGTACATGCAAAAAGTTTAGCGTGACAGCCTAGAGACCTATACGCTCTTATCTTATTAGGAGGAATTACATGCGTGGTGTGAAATATAACATAAAATATTATAAAACACAAAGATTTTGTGGAAATATCCTCGGTACGTTCGTTGAACTGACGCTAGCCGCACAATGTTACAGCTGTCTGATGTAACGTGTGTTGGTCTTGATTAGTTGGTAAAAAATAGCAGAAATAATTAGTGACATTCTTGGAGTATATCGTGATCGAAAGGAGTCGAAAGGAAGCAGCAGATTTTCAAATAGAACTAATATGACAAGCATTGAATCGTTTGGAACTAGAGTCGCCTCTGCCTGATAACGTATCCACAGTCCACACCGGTAAAAAAGTAATGTCGGTTGAAGATTATTACAACGTTGAAGTCGATGACGTTTACTTATCATCTTTTGAACTTTGTTGTTGTGTTTTCTGCTATTTCACAAGTTGTAGTGTGTAAAACGTGCAAATCAAATGCGAAATTGGCCGAAAGTGGCAACCGTCACTTCGGATTTCAAATCGTGGTTTCTTGTGAGAATTTTGAACAAACTTTCATTCCGATTTGCCCATTTTTTCAAAAAGGATATGAAATGAATAGCGGAATTATCATTGCAATGCGCATAAGAATAGGTGTAGATGGAATTGAAAAGTTTTGCGCATTCAAGGACCTTCCTCGTCAGATTTTTCACTCATTTTACGGTAAAGTTGGTCGCACCATTTTTGTCGCAACAGAAGCAGTTTGCAAACAAAGTATACATAAAGCAGCAGAAGATGAGAGGACTAAAAATCAACTGAAAATAGTAAAAAAAAGGATAACGTAACTGTCTCGTAACGATGGAACATGGAGAAAACACACAATTTTTCTTCTCTGTATGATTGGTGGCGCTTATCAGCTGGAGAAATGTTGTTGATATTCTCATAAAATCTAAATACTGCAAAGCTTGCAAATTTTGGAATAATAAAAGTAAATAAGAAAAAGAATGTATAGATCACGTGCAAAAACTAATGGCACTCGTCCCCGCCATTTGACAAAAACCAGTTAGGGCCTCGAAGAAAAGGGGAGTTAACCCAGAAACCTATAAATACGCTTTCAATTTATGATGGACTAGCCATTCGTCGTAATCATGATTCAATTGATAAAATGAAGAAAATAAAGCTGGGCGACACTGTATCATAAATTCTGACCGATAAAATGTCGCAGCACGAGAATTGCCCACCTGGTGATTTCATTTTCATTTTCACTTTCAAGTGGCAAAGTAATTGTGGATATTGCAGCAAGTATAGCCATTTGCGTTGTCAATGATGAATTATCCAGCCTTATGAAGATTATGGAGGTATTATGTATGAGCATCGGGCCAAACTGCAATATTTTCTGCGCGAAGGCTGACGCACGGCGCATCACGTTTTCAGAGCCATCGCTGACTGATACTACAAAACAGGCCCGTCTGTCGTCAAAATCAAACAGAAAGAAACAAAAGGAGGAATATGTTAATTTGAAAAGATAATTATATGGTCCAGGCATCGCCGACTATAGAAAAATATAACAATTCTATACATCAAAGTTACACAATACTTTAAACGGTGTTTTCTTAAAACCACACTTTTCAAACTGGCCCGAAAGATAACTTCAACTGATCTCCGCCAATTCACTTCAAAGTTTATATGCATCTTCAAAACAGTATTATCTAGAGAAGTACGTACGGATTTTACGATAATTTTTTTTGTTATAAACAATTTTTAACCGAATTTTGTGCCTAAAAGTGATAATTTATGTTCAAACGTGCGCCATTTTGTTTTAAAGCGGAATTTTTCTTTTCCGTACGTACTTCCCGAGAAAATCTTATATAGAATCAATTATTTTTTTGTTTTTATGGCTAAGTGAAAAACTGCGTGCAAAATCTTTCCGGCCGTGCAACCCTGTCCGCCGGAAGAGGCTTCCTTTGATGTCCTCTAACGCTGCTATTTCATATTTATTTTTGTTTTTTTTTATTGTGAATATTCCTCAAAATATGAACAATAAGGGGCTTTAAAGAGATGTTGTAATTCATTTACTATATTGTAAAAAATATACCTACAAAATCGGCTATTTTTTCTCGCGATAGAGTGGCATTACCCCTTAAAAAGAAAATAACCGAAAATCCCTGTTAGATTTTTCCTTAAGTCGTGCAGTATCATCAAATATTCCGTCATTGGTACAAAGTAGATTGGATTTTTTCCTCGTGCTTTTAATTTCCCCCTTGCCAGCCCGCCAAATAAACAAATACCGCAGATTTTGTTACATCATTTATTACCACTAATGGAGGAAATGGCAGCCGGGCTGAACCCCGGCCGGAAAAAAATAATGCGTCTCGGATTCTTATTTTTCACTCGGCGTTGTACCAATTATATTTTATCCGGGATGACAGACATCACGGCGAGGGGGTGGGTCGACTGCGTCTTCTGGAAGTAACTGTGGCCCTGAACGTTAAGCCGATTAGCTGATCTCCCCCCTAGATTGCGGCCAAAGTGAGCCGAGGTAAAAGAAAATGATCATCGGCTGGATTTTCGACGTCAACGGTACACGATCTTTTAATTGACTATGGCCGGTGTTATGACAGATATCCTGTCTTATGACAGATCTCCGAAACATGTTCCCGTCAAACTTCCCTAAGGATTGTAATAAAACGTTGGTATTAGATTGAAAGTGATGATTATTCGCTAAAACTTCATGAAACCAGTTCAGTGTAACCCCAGCTACACACTTGCGTGTAAATTAAACTTCAATATGACAGTACACTGTGTGGTACTCTGATTCCTCTGATTGCCGCGTTTTCTAGCCGAATCATAACCTACATTCCAGTTTGTCATATTTGTGGATATTAGTACATAATACGGAGTCGAACGACAGCGACTACGTTGAGGAACAGCGCTCCACGCAGATGGAGCGCGCTCTGGTTACTGCACTCCAGTTCAGAAACGCTAAAATTACACGCCGAGCAGTTACCCCCTGTCAAACGACAGGACTAAACGGTCCATAAAACGGTCGGAGCACGCTGTATTATACTATATTCGGACTTAGTACAAGTGGCCAAAAAACGATGAACTTAAAAGTGTTGTCCTTTTAGTAGCTTGAAGAAATAATATTAATTCTAATGATATCAGCGTATCCAACTAGACTTTGTTGAACTATTTTTTTTATATCAACAGGAAAATATTTAAATTAAAACATTTCATGATATTAATAAAATATAGATTGAATCCGAACCGTCGTTACTGTCCAACAAATGGTTTACCTAATGAATTATTGCCAATTAGGCCTCTGTAATGCGCTAGCTCCTCAATAGTTTATTCATATATCGTCAACTTAAAGGTAAAAAAAACTAATATTTTGTGTCATTTTATTGAAACACGAATTATTTGTAACGAAATGCGTATAATCCCGAAACTTATACGAGGATAAGGCCAAGAAAATAAATGTTCTATACGTAATTAAGTACAAACTTGGAAATATATGAAATGCTGATGTCTAGACTCAAAAGGATGCTTTTTAAAGTAAGTTCGAAACTGTGTTATGTAATTTTATTAAGGCAAAACAAACTAAAAAAGTTTTTAATATATATTATTATATTATTTATTTTTTAATTACTGAGTTGAACTTATTTTCGTCGTAGGTATTTGGGACACGAGTTCATATGTCAGTGGCCGGACAAAAATGTATATTTTCCAGTGTCGTTGCATGGAACACGTGCTGGTGGGGACGCAAGCGGCTAGCCGGTCTGGCTTCGGCTCATGGTGTACTACACCTGCTTTGGCGTTGATCGAGTACAGTCGCTTACTTTGTTTAAATTTCCGCTTCGTCGATAGATAATTTGAGCAGTTTTTTTTCAATTGTGTTGTTTCTTGAAACTTTGTGTGAATATCTGTTTTTATTTTCTATTTCGAATTTGTTCTTCTGTTTTATACTTACGAGTTGAATTTCTTTTTTATTTTATAGTTGTACTGAGTTTGAAAATCCTGCAATGAATCGTTTGCTAGCTGAGTTTGGCAATACTTTCACGTTCGTTAAGAAAGGGGAAGTGGTTTGCAATTTCTGCTCACGAAATTTAATTATTCGTAGTACACAATGTCTTCGGGCTCATGTAAAAACAAAAAAAAAACAAATGGAAGATGTATCAGGAACGTCAACTAAAAACTTTTTTGATGATTTATGTGAAACATTTTCTTCTGCTAATATACCTTCCACAAAAATTAATAATCCCGTTTTTAAAAAAATTATCAAGAAGTATACTGGACGAGACTTACCCGATGAATCCACAATTAGAAAATATTACGTACAACATTAAACAACATTATTACGGGCAACATGACAAAAAAAATTTCTAAAATAAAGTCAAAACTATCCGGTAAATATATTTGGGTTTCTGCAGATGAAACTACGGATATGAAGGGTAGATGTGTGGTCAACGTCGTTGTCGGATTGTTGGACCCGCAAGACTTATATAAACCCTATTTACTATCTACTCAGTTTCGCTGTACCGTCAAAGCTGAAGAGATATGTACAATAGTAAATGACGCTATAAAAACAGTAGGAATCACAGACGCTACCAAAGTATTACTGTTTGTTTCTGACGCTGCTGCGATTGTGTTAAAAGTTGGAAAATTACTTAAACAACATTTTTCAAATATTCTTCATTTGACATGTTTTGCACACGCTATTCATAGAATTTGTGAATTTATTCGGGAGAATTTCCAGTCGTGAATACGCTAATAAGCACATGCAAAAAAAAATTATTGAAAGCTCCTTCCAGATTGTCTCTTTACAAGTGCCCTAATCTACCTTTGCCACCACAACCAGTTATTACGAGATGGGGTACATGGTTAGAAGCGCCAATTTTTTATGTAGGAAACTTTGATATCATCAAACCCTTCGTCTTAAATGTGCCTGATGAAGCAGTTAGTATTAAAGACTGCAAAAAAGTACTATCATTACAAGATTTGCATGAACAATTAAAATTTATTGATACAAATTTTGCGCAAGTATTGCCAACCATGAAGTTTCTAGAACAACAAAATGTTGAACTTGCAAGCAGTTTTCAAAGGATTGAATCTCTGTACGAAAGGTTACGAAGCATTGAAGCACCAATCAGTAAAAAATTACAAAAAAAAAATGATGCGGTAGTACATAGGAATCCGGATTTTAATATTTTAAAACAAATCTCTACGAATTCATTTACGGATGAAGGAATTTCTCAAAAATATTCCAATTTGGTGTTGGTTTAGTCTTTTGCGCCTGTGGCTAGCTGCGATGTAGAAAGATCATATTCAAGGTTTAACGACATTTTAACATCTAAGCGAAATAATTTTACTGTAGATAATTTAGAAAAATATGCAATAATACAATCGTTCAATGCATATCCAAGAAATGAGTAAAATATTTCAGTGGGCACGTGTTGCATATAGTTACGACAAACATTTAATATTAAATTCACTAGGTAATGATCGATATAAAATCTTACAGGAATTAAGTATGGATATAAAAGAACAAACTGAAAAGGTCCCACAGAAAAAAAAATTTTAAAGTTCTGTTTTTAGTATACAGTGAGCGCGTAAAGTATGGAAACATGAGACAATCTCTGAGACGGTTTGTTATTTTAAAGAATCCTCGAACGACATCAATTTTCAATTACTAAAATACACTTTTCTGTGAAAAGTTCAATTTCCGACCATCAATTGTGAGCTTTTTTTAAAATATCAATCGAAAATGCCGTGAATGTACGTGATGTAGATTCATCAAGTATATGTCCATTCGTACACTTTACCAAAACAAAAAATGCTGCATTAAACAACAAAGTTTTATTTATAATTTTGTTTGTTTTTTCAACTAACTAAAATATCCCGTTTGGTTATACTTGAAAGTGCACAGATACTTAAAACTTTGCAGACCGCTCGTTCGTGGGCTGCAGCGTACATTCGGGCAAAAAAGTAACCTCCGTCCTGTTCGGCTCGTTATACCGAAATTTTCCGTACGGCCGACGAATTCGGCAAACAAAAAAAGAAGCCCTCACGGAATCGTTAATGCAGGAATGAGCTCGCCTCGCTTTGGCCCGCCGCCTATTTGTTTTAGGTCATCGGAAGAGCAAGAAGAGTAAGATTGCGGGAACTGTTCAAACACTCCGCGCGCCCGATGCGTTTTACCGTTCCGGTACTCGGGCTTACAGCAAGGAGAGGTTTGTAAACAGACCGGGTCCGGTCCTACGGCCGGTCATCTAGCGTTAAGTAATTGACTCCGGAGGAGCCGTCGACGCATTATCCTTGCGGTATATTGAAGGATCACTCGAACGCAGCCCTTGGCCGCGGCATATTGCAGAGCACCCGGTGTTTTAACTAATTTGGGGGACCGACATAGATTTAATTTCAATTTGTTACCCATGTTTGTGATGATATATCCCCGATGGGTAATATTTTCTTTGGGAGACCGAACGTGGTGTTTATAATACAGATTGAATATATATATGAAAGTCTGAGTTAATAATAATAGACTGACTAAGATAGTAACTTGACTAAGTATTCAGGGTTGGGCAACTAAATGGAATATTGTCTGCACAGCGTAAATTATTAGTTTTATCAAAAAATTATAACATAGAAGTTGTTTGACTATTTCTTTCCCAAATTTTCACAAAATCTAATTATGTCTATATAGAAAAGATCGTATATTACACTCGTTTAATAAGACGTATTGGCGCACTCGTTTCATTTGGGCACTCCTCGCTACGCTCGTCGTGCCCAAAACAACTGGTGAGCCAATTTGACGTCTTATAAAACTTGTATAATATACTTTTTTCTACTTTGCATTCACAACATTGTAACACTGTTTTCGGTGTTACAATTAACACATTGTAATACCGAAAACAGTAACATTTTTGTCTAAGATTGGTACACATTGATATCAAATGCCATATGTCAAACGTACAATACATAACCCAACATAACCATACACTGCATCTTCTTAATCGCTTGCAATCGCATAAACTGCGAAATATCAATATTCTATACATATTTAAACATGGGTGTAGCCTGCTATAGTATGGCCAAAGGATTGGGGCTATCTTAGTTTTGCTGTTCATCAAAATACGCCAGCATGACGTTTGCAGTGATGTTTTACGACTCTGGTAAGTGATCGTTATCATTCTTTTCAACTAAACATCTAATCCCCTTTTCAGATATAATTCAAGGACCACATTTACTTTAATAAGGTATTATGCGAAGATCAAACCTACATCGTAGATATGAACGATTTTAACTACTGCTGCGAGATTCTATATGCGCAATAAATGGTTTATCAGCATACACGTACGAAGCTATAGTACATTTAAAGTGTAGAGGATTTCTTAGTTTATGTAACGTATAAGCTTTCGGTAATATTTTGGACGATTGGATGCTCGGTTCAATTCGTATTCGTTTTTGTCCGTCGCTTTCGACTTTGTCTTAGTTCTGGTTGTGTGCAACGTATTTGTATTACCTTCATCACATGTAATTTTACTAAGTATAATTTATTCTAATAAACTACTTTGCCGAAATTAGAATTGGGTTTCGATTATAAGTGCTTGTAAATATATCAGCCGCAACGGCTACGTAGCGGAATTAGGTAGACACCGCTATTAAACGTTAAGCGTTATAACAATTCTTTAGTAAGTTCTTGTTCTTCGAAGTAACTAATCAGTCACCGCCAAACACTTCTATTCTGATTATTATACTTATGAAACCACTATTTTAAAGTTAACTTTTTAGGTTAAGTTTCATGTATTTATCACAGTAGGGTTAAAAGTGTTGCCCCAAGCTCCATTATGATCATCGTTGCGACCTCGCTGAATATTTATTCAAACTTGTAGGCTAAAGTAGAGTAAAATTATTCACAATTAGATTTTGTCATGATTTTATCTCATCGATCTCATCCTTAACGAAGTTGACAGTTACTACAGTGCTGCGACGTGGTACCCGCAAAATATCCTAGATTCTAATTTAGCGCGATATAGTAACCACAATTTCTAAATTTATATAAAATTAATGACGCAAAGTAGAAAAAATAGTATATTACACTCGTTTTATAAGACGTATTGGCGCACTCGTTCCATTTGGGCACTCCTCGCTACGCTCGTCGTGCCCAAAACAACTCGTGAGCCAATTTGACGTCTTATAAAACTAAAAAATAAAAAAAAATAAATAAAAATGCTACAACGCAGGAGTGAGTCTTGCAATAATACAACTAGAATATCAAATTGACTTTCTTCTCTCACTCTATTTACTTTATTGAATGCTGTAAAACTTCTGTCGACTCAGTTTCGAGTGAAAGAATATCACACAAATATCGGCATAACGGCTCACTTTCTGCTTACGCCGCGTAGTAGCGTATTCGGCATATTTTCTTTTATTTCGAAATGAGACGTTACAAGTGTTGGTTATTGGTAGCTCACGTGTCGGGAATCTATCCGCTCGCGTATTTCCCTCCCGGTTATTTATCGGCACGGTCGGGATACGAGCCGGCAGACAATGACGGGATAATGCCGCTCTTCTGCGTCAGATTACGCAGCGCGAAGCACTGAATAAGCAATTCCGTCGTCTGAAAACTCTGAAATGTACATTCGCTAGGCGGCGCGGCGGGCGCGGCGACGTGTGCCGCCCGCCTTGTTCAATACGCTCGTTCGTTCGTTCGATTTCCGCCCCCTACCCCATCAAATGAAATAAGCAACGAAGTAGGAACGAATTTATATTTGAATATACTGCGAATTGCAATATATGCAGTACCTATTTCCTCTTGGATTTCTCGTATGCCGAGACATATTGACCTTGGATGCCCCAAGCGAAAAACAAACAAGAAGACGCTGAGAAAAACATCATCAACGTAATATGAAATTGAAATGTGAATGCAAATGGAAGCTGCTGAAAACTACTAGCGGTTGCAAGTATTGACACCTGTGTTTGAAGACTCGAAACAAAGACTGCAAAAATTACGAATAATACAAAACATTGATAATAGAGAATGTTTTCTTTTGTTTCCCTTGTACCTTAGAAACTACTGGATATAATTGGTAATGATATTTGGTATACACCCAAGGACGGCTCAATGACGAAAACATAAAAAGAACATGTTATACAGAGTGTTCAAAAAAGTTAACATTTTTATTATCAATAACACCCATTTTATATTTAATGCATGTGGGTAGTTTTTTTTTGTAAATGTACAAATACAATTTATTAAGTAAATTCTCAAATCCCAATTATCTTGAAATTTTGCGCATTTAATATTAATTTTTTCAATGTTGTATTTTCATGCAGATACATGCAAGAATAGGTGAGACTAGTTTACATAGATGTTTTTACATAAATTGCACCGCACAAATGATGCAAACATTTTTGTATGGTTCTGTTCCTAACACGGTATTTTTACTTTTGGTGTTTGACCATAAAGTACTATTTTATAAATAAAAGATTAAACATTGTAACAACTTGCCCCAATCCGTAAGCGTATATAATATCTGACGGATATAATCTGTTTTATAAGGCGGTTATTAAAAATGTATTTATCACCAACAAAAAAAAAGACTTTTAAATACATTATTTATTTAGATATATGAAAAAATATAACAATAACAAATACACAATAATTCTCAAGTCCAGGAATCAGTTTAAAAATAAAATATATTCTTAATAAATAAAATTAACAGTAGGTAACTCAAATAAAATCTGTATCACATTTGTGCACTTTTGTTTTGTGAACAAAACAAAAGAGGATGACGTCCTATTGTTACAAACTTTATCTTGCTTTATTTTTACAATATAAATGGTGTAATTGTTGTATTCTACCACAAAAAAAAATAAAGGTCTAGAAGGTTTTTGTATTCAAAATTAAATATAAAACATTTTTTAAAGTTTTGTATTAAAATGATAATAAATAATAAGTTATAAATATAAATAATTTTTCTTGCCACGAATTGCAGAATACAGAAGCACTATGTACGTATGCACTGGCAGAATAATACAAACCGAATTTCTAATTTATTACTTACTTAGCTTATAAGAATTGCGCAAATAAGCATGACCCAAAGAGTTACACACTCGTGCATGCAATTAGTATGGATTGGCATCTTTTAGTCTCGTTTTGATAATCTTCCTTATTTTGGTCATGAGTAGTAACTAAATAAGTGAGTCAGGACTAACGTCACTAAATGCCCAACACTGATAACCCAGTCAATAGATTCGTTGTGTGGCGATTATGTAGATACGAGCAGAATTCCAAATCTGAGGCTCTATTATATTGTAGCATCACCTTAATGCAATATCGAATTGAAATCACATTGACCACAGTACGCTGGAAATTATTAATAATAGCCGGTGCATGTAATAAACTCGTTAATACTCGTTACCGAGGTATTTGCTTCCATAAAAATCGTATTTATAGCCTTTATTGCAAAGCAATTTGGAAAACACAAATGCCAATATGTAGACAAGATTTTGAATTATACTCGATGTACATTTGATTTTTTGAGCAAGCGGTTTAAAATCAAAAACAAATTGAAAGACAAGCGTTAATTAAAAAGTTAAATGTTCAGTAGTTGGACGGCTACGAGCCGTCAAACACAGGGTTCCCAACTTGTGCAACCGATAGTAATAAATAAAATATCTACCGCTATATCCTCAAGCTCCACAAGTACGCTTAAAAATCGTTTTACCAGAGGATCATCTCTACGAATATAAAAAAAAAACCTATAAAATTTTTGAAATTAACTATAAATTTACAATTACCCCGAGATCTTGTTACAACGCTCATATTCTGTTCGCGTAAAGCACAGCACAACGGTAAATCATACTTTAGCGGTTCATAAGCCGTTATCTGCGAGCAACGTTGAACATCCGTCTTAAGAATGTTATTGGTTCTGGAATCGGTGCTTTCATGGTTATCCCCTCGCTCGGCGGGCGATTTATGCATTCTAATCGGCTGAAATGTCGGCGACGTCACGTAAATGGAAAACATATTTACAGGATGTAAGCCTGTGCGTGATTGGAACCCAATTGCCCTGGCTTACCGATGTTCAAATGGTACGAATGAATTCTAGAAGTTTTTGAACGGGTAAATTGTTCTGTCTATTCAATCTATTGTCGCTACACTGATAAAAATGAGTGCGAATTTACAAATGAAATTTACATTTTTTTCAGTAAACCTACCCTATTTGTCGGCAATTTTACCATAATTTTAAGCAAAAATACTAAATATCATTGAAAATGCAGTTTTTTTTTTTTTTTTTTTTTTTTTTTTTTTTTTTTTTTTTGGACATGTCGCCATGTGCACAAAGCCTGTTGGCTTGTCTGTGCGGCGGTCGTGGAGACGGAGTATTTTTAAAATCCCTGCCGCCTAACCTGGGCTTGAACCCTGGGCTTCATAGTGGAAGGCATTCGCCTTATCCACTAGGCCACCTCCGTTACATTCATTAATTGTACAAACTGTAGGTAAATTTGCTAACAAATTTGTAAATTTCATAATAACAATAAAATATTTTACGTATTTTCTAATTTATTGTATAATTCTTGGGCGTCCATCTGTTCACAATATGTTTTGGAAATTTTCCGTAGTAGGTTATTTTTATAAGTCGTTTTCTGTTGATCAACACATTCTCTGTGTTGTACTTTAGTAAATTTTCTTTTAATTTTCTGAGCCTTAAAATGTTCTGCTTTAAGTGTTATTCGCAATGGTCTGTTTCAAAATCCCACCTCAAACACCTCAAAGTTGATAATATTTCTGGGGGTTGGATAACATAACCTCAATTATACAATGTAATTAGTAGTGGTTATTAAAATCTACTTTGAATCGCTATTATCTTCCCACTCGGTTCTAATAATACTCAGAATGTGTATTTTTTGGGATATTCTGCTCCATCAAATGACTTGAGCACCACATTTTCAAACTAACATGCTCCAATTCGAGTGATATATCAACCGTTCATCCTCTACAAAAGTATTAAATCACACAATTGGACACTCGAGAACTGTATTGTGTAACCACATAATTCCATAGAGGGGTTCGTCGAACATTCCTGAACATTTTCCACGTTTTGTAAGTTTTCAGTCTGAAGGCTCATTCCGCGCGTTCACCGTTAACCGCATCGTTAATATATTTGCAAATAATTAGGGATGCGGTAGCTTTTGGCGGTAGCGGATGGATTACTTTCGCCTCTTTTCACCTCACTTCTCGTAGTTTCCCGAAATATTACCGCTCCCCAAGCAATAAACATCAAACGCATCCCTCTCGATCTATGTATGAAAGTTTCCCTTCCGACGTAGAGGCGGCGGCGATGCGAGGGGGTTGCGACGGGTGGCCAGGAATCTAGCTTTAATAACCGAACACGGTCGAGTAAATCTTTATAAATTCCCCGTATAATTATAACGCGGATATATACGTCCACGTTTCCCTGCTTTCTGCTGCTGTAATTAAATTGGCTCTCTGCGGAGGGCTCATCCCGAAGACACACGACCACGACTAGCTGCCTTTCCTTTGGTGTTTAGTCGACTGGGAAATTGGTCCAAAGTCAAGATGACCGAAATATGAATTTATCGTGGTCACGTCATATCGCAATAATGTACGCGTCACTAATTAATTTCCATGCCAATGGGATAAATACCGAGCTAAGTGCCAAAACCATTGTTCCGATTATTAGAAAATAAAATATTTTAAAATATTTCAAATATATTTTAAAATATTTAAATACTTTTTTTAAATATCAACCCCATTTTTTCTTACTTCTTCATTTACTTTCTAAATGGCATCGGAAATATTTTATGGCATTACATACAGTGTGTCCACGAAAGTCCGCACCATCTGGAAAAAAATTTTATTGTGTATTTCTCAGAAAATTTTATTCGTTATAAAAGTTGGCGGCTCATATGAAACCAAAACTGCAACCATCAAATATGTAAATTTCCGTGCCATATACCGAGCGATTCAGAATATATGAATTTGTGATAAGAGTAAAGTACCTTTATTTTCATTATTATCGATAAACTTTATTTAGAAATGTTGTTTAGAAGTAAAAATTATAATCAAATATAAAATCAGAGCCACCTACCTTGAAAAAAAATATTTTCTGTTTTTTCCTTAATTATTACTCTTGTGACAAATATTAGTAAATGCCAATGGTACTAAAAGGTTCTTTTTAATCTATTTTTTGGAAATTTGAATCAATTTTTTATATTTTTTGTTATTTTGGTATGATAAGTAATGTTTATTTAGAACTAGCACAAAATTACTCATTTTCTTGGTGCGAAGTTGATATTTCACCCTGTAGATATTAATATATCATACAATAACTAATTCAGCAGCGTGTCTTAGCTTTTATTCAGTTAATATTAATGACTGTGGATAGGTTTATAATAGTAGCTATCCATCTACAGCGAGCGATTCTCAAGTGGTGGGACGCGCGGTACTACCACTTATGAAATTTTATTTTCACTGATAATATTTTAATAAAATTAACTAAAGCATCACACATCTATTGTTTCTTGAATTAATTATGACTGATTTGCCCGTTATTAAGTTAATAACTATTATGAATATGTTATTAATGCTAATTTATTATCTATGAACTAATTTTATTTCTGCTACTTAAAATGTTGTATAGTTTCCTCTAAATGATTTATATCTCTAAATGGTCGGTGTTTGTATACGTTATTTTTTACGTAAACCCACAAAAACAAATTTAACGGGGTAAAGTCGGGGGACCTAGTTGGCCAGGATCTTGATTCCGAATTTCTGCCTATCCAGCGATGGCCAAATTTATGATTTAAAAAGTTCTAGACAGAGTGTATATGGGCGCACCATCAAGCAGGAACTAAATTAACGCCCGTTGAATTAACGGCAAAAAAGGTGACAACTTTCTGTTCAGGAACTGAAGATATATTTCCCAATTTATATTTTGACGAAAAAAAAGGCCCAAATATTTGATTATTCAAAATACCGCACAGCACATTAGTCTTAAAATGGTACTGATCTCGGCATTCTATTGTAAAGTTCGTGTTTTCATGTGTCCACCACCGGCAATTTTCTGAAGAAACAGTCTCATTTGATGTAAATGTTGCCGCATCTGTCCAAAGAATATTAAAAAAAAAAAACGTGGACACACTGTATATATTATCGAATATTAGGGAAAATAGCTTTTGTGAATTGAATATGAACTGCGTTTTGGGGAGAATTAATTGCCCTGAAAACGAATCTGGGCTCCAACATTTTCTATCGCGCAAGATTTTCGAAAAATATGGGGTGAAATTGTCAAAAATACTCTATTTTGGTAATTTTTACAAATTTATACCAGATGAATCCTTTGTTCTAGAAACCTCAAAACGGTCTTATAGTAAACCTTAATCTTTGCACTTTTACCTGAATTGCCAAAAGTTTGATCACAAGACAATTAAAAAAAACGCTGTAACCTGCCGTGATGTGCAGCTGACGTGATATGCAGCTTTTGAGCTCAGATTAGCATTTAGCGCAAATAACTCTATTTTTTAAGACTCTTTCTCGAACATTTTCTGATGTAAGGGCATACATTTTCTGGTTTACCTTTGAGACAATTAACAGATCTATCAGTATCAGTACAAAGAAAACCCATATTCTTTGTACTGATATGCCATTTAAAAACGTGTCTATGACGTCGTAAGTCGAAAACAACTGAACGTTTTTTCAAATAACAAATCGTTTCATAGATTTTGTTGCGCTCACTGTAAATGTTCGATAATCGATTTTTTCGTAGTCAGTTTTCACGTAAAAACGTAAATTAATACCTAATTTTTTTGTACAGTATGGTTAACCTGAAGAAGGGGAACAAAGAAGTAAAAACGAACAAGGTTGAAGGAATTAAACGACACTGTCATTTGGACATATCCGCCAACTAAATTTTAGCGGAAATACCGTATGTGGTGTATCATCTAGGACAATTCAACATCATTTAAGTGAAGGCAAGACTTTAATAAAGATAACCAGCCAAAAAAACGGTTGATTTAAATCTGTACACTATAGACAGTATAGAGGGTAAACATTTTAGCAAGTATGTGAAGTTAATTATAATATCTAAATGAGACTAAATTGAATAACCTGGTGGATAAAACGTTGGCCAGCTGTTCAAAAACAACGCTTAAATCGTCGGTTCAGCGTATGTGCTCGACGTGAATAGGGAACCGAGCGATGGTCAAACAACTGGCCCAAAGTGTACTATATTGATGGGACCAACAATAGCCGCTACACGCATCGAATTAATCCGACGGTGCTACAAATATTTGCAAAGCCTTCCGAGAGAGCAGCGTGGTATATGCCCGTATGGATAAAATTACGCGGATAGACGAAGAGGGAACATGTCCGATGGAAATCTGGTGCGCGTATAGTAACTGAAATTATCCGGTGGCCAGCAGTTTATTCCTCTCTCGCGTCAGGTCCAACTAACCGTGCAACTAGAGAGAGACGAGAAATGTGATTGTTTTGTCAATTTGTAGCCGACTGGGCGATGAATTAATTTCATCGATTATTTGATTAAAAGCGGCGGCGAGCGCGTCCATGCGACAAACGGAAGGGCTATCAATTAATTCCAAAGACCGCTCATTTTCATTCGTTTTTTTTTTTTTTCGGTGGATGAGCTTACTGAAAAAGAACGCGTTTGTATAATAGACCGATTATAGTTGAACGATCAAAGTTATAATACAAAGGGATTAATTCTGCAGCAAACATAATCCCGTTTCCTGAATTTCCAGTAATTCAGATACAACCTCTGTGTTCCTGGAATTATTAATAACCATTGGATGCTCCGACTGACAGGAGCGCGGTCTGGTTACTTCACTCCGTTTCGACACGACCTGAGTAAACGGCCGGTGTGCGTCTTGTTATCTCTTGTCCAAACTGCTGAATTTGTAGTACAACTGAAACTCTAATATCACAACGCTTGGTGTCGCGTTTTCCACCCGAAACATAACCTAAATTATGGTTTGTCGTCTTTGTATGAACTACTGACGACAGTAGAAAAGAGTGGAACGAGAAAACATAATTACTTGAATTTATTTACTAGATTCAAATGCATATTTACTAAGTAAAATAATTTGTCAGATAAATGCTGTCGACAAATAAATTCTTTCTTTATAAGAACCAATATAAGTAATTGAATTTTTCGTCCGAAAACTGTTAATTTCTCCAGCGAAGTAATAGTAAATCCATCCAAGTGCGTAGTTTCTTGATCCAAGAAAATTTAAGACATTTAATATAAGTAAGTATTGTTTACTGAATAGAAACCCACCAATTATTTAACTTAAGTGATTCTCACTTTTTCAAGTAATCCCTTTCTCTGGAATAAATATGCGCATCGTGATTTTTTCAAGGCTCGCGCGCCCGCGCGTAGGGCTGGCGCCGTAAAGGAGCGAAACCTAGTACGAAAACAGCAACGAAGTACCCGTAGGGGATGTGCCTCGTGAATGTGATTAGTGTACAATAAACGTTTCAACACGGAGTAATTTGGTGTAAGGCAGGCAACAGGTTAGAACGAGTATTTTAAAATATTTTAAATATTTTGCCAATTTTGCCAAATATTTTTTAAAAAATAATGCCAACAATAATGTTATACATTGCGGAAATGAGAAAAGACACGACTATCGGGAAATGCCAAAAAACAACATGGCGCCCATAAGAGAAACAAATTAAAAAATAACACTGCATTCCTTGTTAAAAAGTCGCTGTAGAATGTTTTTGTTTCAAATGTCTAGCTACGTTTGGTTTTGAATACAAAATAAAAACGATATCTTAACATTTCAGTTTTTTGCGGATATCTTCAAAATGCCACTGGAAATAGGTTTAAGCAGGGGCGTAGCTACGGGGAGCAGTGGGAGCAAACTGCTCCAGGCGCACGAGTAGAGGGGGCGCAAAATTGGAAGGTCAATAAAAAAACTTTTGTGTAAAAAATTCCATTGGCCAGATTTTCTAAAACTCTAAGGATCTAAATGTTTTGTGATCTTGACTTAATTATCGTAATTTAGATTTAGATTGGTGCGTTGTATTTAAACATAATGTATGTATTTAACTTCATGTACCTTCTGTAATTGTTCGTTTTTTTTTAAGCAATCGCACTTCATATTTATTTACTTATTGAGTGTACTGTTGTAGTATATTGTTAGGTTTAAATGATTGTTATAACTTTTAAATGGCTATTATTTTACTAAATTAGTGTTTTTTTTATTAATAAACATATAAGTATGTAAGTGGTTTTCAGTCTTTTCTTGTAATTTGAAACAGATAATTTTACGTATTTGAAACGAAAGAAATTGCCATTTCCAAAATTTCAGTGGTAGGTAAGTTTCAGTTGCCTAAAACGCTTTCTTCCAAATAATTCGGATGAAAATTAAAAAGAAATCTCTTTAAGAAACTTGAAAAAATGTTCCTCCCTAAACATCATTTGAATAGGGTTAGAAAAGCGTACCGTGGCAACTCAACCAACCTTCGCCCGAACTGTGAAAATGTTTTCAAGGTTGTAAGTATTTTATTACTTTAATGGTAATTTTATTTGATTGCGTTTGTATATAGCGGTTGTAACTTTGTAAGCTGTAGATATTAGAATTTTAGAATTTTCAGACTAATAATTACAAAAAACTAGAAAAGAAGAAATTATACACAATAAAATTTGTTTATTTATATTATAGCACACTGAAAATATCGCCACAAGCTCTAAACGCAAGTTTGCAAACTCGAAATACGGGAATAAATATTGAAATAAAACAAATAAAGCTATTCACTTCGAAAAAATTCAACCCAGCTGGATTTTTAAATATGCCATTGATTGGGCATTAGATATAACGTGTACAAACTTCCCATCGATATCGTGTATGGGTGGCGAATTATTCAAGATCAAAAATGACCGAATTGGATTTTTGTATTGATCGGACAACAATGGCTTTTAGGAAATTTCTAGATCTTTTAATTCTCTACATTAAATGTGTAGGGATAGTATACATCGTTTAAGTACGAGTTGGCGCTTTCAAGTTATGCGTCTGAAAATACGTCAAAAGCACGTATAACGTATTTATATGCTGGGTGATCCATTCCGCGTCCCAAGTATTTGATAATATGATTGAGCATCATAATTAAAACTAAGTAGAATAGCGTGCAATTAAAACTTGACCATTTGCGATAGTCTGGTGGCTTCTCTAATACCCACCTTGGCTTTTACGGAAACCAAAATTAGTGTGTTACCATGTTCTTAAATTTACGCTAGCAAAGGTTACTAGCTTTAGAAAATTCCATAAAATACGAAACCGGTATTTATATAAATTTGACATTTGATGAATTTTGGCGTTAGTTTAATTTATTAGAAATCGAAAACAGCCAGCTGTTGACTAATTGATTTTTTATTGTCATACAACCCAAAACTGACTTTCTCAAGGATTTTGTATATATAAACTCCGTTTTTGGTTCAATCTGGAATTGAAAATGGGGGCGCACAGGTTTTTCTTGCTCCACGGCGCTGAATATGTAGCTACGCCACTGGGTTTAAGGTTTAAATTAATGTAGTAACTAATATGAACATAATAAGCTACTAGAATATGTTAACACTCAAGTATATTCCTGACTACTCGAAACTTACTCGTAACAAACTAACGAGAGTCGGGATTGTCTAATTATCGAATATCGCATTAACGAGTGGATCCACTTGAGTTAAGAAAGCAGTAATCGGCAATACGCCCTCCCCAGTTCGACGTGCCTAATTAAATGTATCGCTGCGTGGGTTAGCTACCCCGTAAATTACGTAGCGTCGCCGTGGCGACATCTTAAGATATTAGCCCTGGGCAATTATCAAATTGAAGTGGGTAGAAGCGGTACGGTACGTACGCAACTCTTCGGCCTGTGGGAATTTTACTTCCAGCCTTACCGCGAACCAATCATCCGGGAGCGGTCTTACGGGGAATACCCACGTCGCCTATGCGGTTTTCCCGAATTTTGTCGAATAAATCACCGAAAACCGCTACTTCAACTCGGTGTAATCCTTTGAAATTATGCTTCTCGATATGAAATAGAGGCCTATCCTGCATCCTTGTTGCTATTCGGTTAGATTAAATTTAACATAGACAATTTCCGGTAAATCTGCGCCAATATTGTGATGCACGATAGATTAGATTAATATTTTAGGTGCCACAGCCTCAAATATACAATATTTTGTGATATTGTTTTTTGATCAACATTACAGAAGAACAATGATATTAACCGTAATCAAAGATTTTTCCATTTTGATTATTAGTTTCTTACAGTCTTTTAAAATCATTTTAACTCATTTTAAATGTGGTCACTCAACTTTGGTATAAAACTTACTTACTATTACTATGGTCACTATATATTTTATAAAAACTTATTTTACTGTTTTACTGCGAAAGGTACAGCGTACATACCGCAAAAGGGCAAAAAGTTGGACAGTAATGCGATAAATTTTGATTATTAACTTTTCAGACACTGCTACTTAAAAAAGTTCTTAGAAATATTAGATAGAGCTCATCAAATACGAAATTATAATCACCTTCTCCATTGCACATACCGGGTGTTTTATTTGCTTGCATGTACCGGGTGTTACCAAATCTATGAAAACCACTGAAGAGTGTACCATCATGTTCAAAGCTATACAAAAATGTTATTTGAAACAAGTATTTGGAAATGTTAGAGGTCTTTAAATCCGTCATCTTCGACGTTCCATATACCGGGAGTTCATGCAGCTCATGCCCTCTAATATTTCTATAACCATTTTTTCAAGTAACACTTTTGCATAGCTTATAAAATAAAGGTACATACTTTATTCTTAAGAGTTTTTCATAGTTTTGGTAACACCCAGTAGCTGCAAGCAGATCATTACATTGTAATATTTGAATTTTAGGTTTAAGATAATCTAGAAGCTTTTAGAAAGTATAAAAATTAAAAATAAATATAATAACACAACAACAACTATTTGTTCCGTATATAATTTCCAGGTAATCAGATGCGTCCACAGCAATACTATAATTATTAATCATCATTTGTTGTTTTCAATTTCCTACCATTTTTCAGAAAAGGTTCAAGTATTTAACAATGACAAATTCTCTGAAATGGCTTGTTATTTTTTAACATGCTCGGAGTCGTAAAAATACTAATATGTGTATTACCTATCTTCAATTGTTTTCAAGTTTTATCGATGAAGAAGCCATACAGCTAGTTACTCCAAAGGAAGTTGCCAGAGAAATCAAGACAAACCTGAATCCAAAGAAGGCACCTGGGTATGATCTTATCACAGGAGAAGTTCTTAAGCAATTACCTAAGAAAGGTATTGTTATGCTGACGTACCTAATAAATGAATCGTTCAGATTAAAATACGTCCCACATGTCTGGAAAGTAGCAGAAGTTATCATGATACCAAAACTAGGCAAACCACCGACCGAGGCCAAATCATATCGCCCAATATCACTGTTACCAATGATATCAAAGCTCTTTGAAAAGTTGCTTCTAAAGAGAATGAAACCTATCATTGAGAGAAAAGAACTAATTCCTAATCACCAATTTGGTTTTAGAGAAAAGCATTCCACTATAGATCAAGTCGATAGAATAACAGATATCATAGAGAAAGCATTAGAAGAAAAGCTTATTTGCTCAACAATCTTTCTTGATGTGACACAAGCTTTCGATAAGGTTTGGCACGAAGGATTGATACACAAACTAAAGAGTATGATACCTTTACAATACGTCGAGCTGCTAACATCGTATATATCTGATAGACTATTCAGAATAAAATAGATCGATGAATACTCGGAACTAAAAGAAGTCAAAGCTGGGGTACCCCATTGTAGTGTATTGGGACCAATTCTCTATTCAATCTACTATATACAAGTGACCTTCCACAGATGGAAAATGTAACAGTCGCCACATTCGCAGATGACACGACTCTAATGGCAGTGGGATCAACTATTGGTGAATCTACCAGGAATCTTCAACAAGCTAGTAATGAAATATATAAATGGACCAAAAAATGGAAGACCAAGCTCAACGAACTGAAATCTGTCCACATTAACTTTACAAACAAAAGAATCGAGGACATACCTCATGTCAAGATTAACGACGCCATAGTTCCATATGCGCACACTGCAAAGTATTTGGGTATGACACTGGATACAAAACTAAGGTGGAAAGAACATGTTAAGAAGAAAAGAGTAGAGCTTGGCCTCAAATACAGAGAACTGTACTGGCTGCCGGGAAGAAACTCTCAGTTGTCAGTATAGAACAAACTACAAGTTTACAACCAAGTACTAAAACCGATTTGGTTATACGGCATCCAGATTTGGGGCTGCGCAAAAAGCTCCAATATACAAGGAATCCAGATTTTCCAAAATAAAGTACTAAGGAATATGGTTAACGCTCCTTGGTACATACGGAATAGTGACCTGCACCGTGATATTGGTGTCCCACAAGTCATCCAAGAGATAAAAAGATTCGCCACTAAGCATGAATCTCGCCTAAGCCATCACGTCAACGTAGAGGCCCTGCAGCTACTGGACAACCAGAATCTAGTAAGAGGACTAAAAAGAACTAAACCCTTCGAACTAGTGAATCAGTGAAATGTGTAAAAAGCAGAGCACAGTGTTAGTGGTTTTTGTTTGGGACAAAGTAAATATAGGGACATCAGTGGATAGCCTATTAGAGACAAGTACCTAGTTTTAAGAATTCAGATTTAAATTGATGGTTAATCTTTTAGATTAGTTTCAATATGTTAAGCATCTTAGGCTTATTAAAAAAAAAGTTATATCGTCATCGACACGTTTTTAAATGGCAACCCTATATTTTTTTGTACCGATATTGATAGTTCTGTCAATTGTTGTTATGGTAATCTACAAATTGTATGGCCTTACAAAACAAAATTTTCGAGAAAAGACAATAATGCTGACTGTAAAGCGTCAAAAATATTTGTGCATCTTTCAGGATTTCAGTTACTAGTACAAAGATAAGGTTTATTATGAGAGCCTTTTGAAGTTTCTAGGACAATGGATTTGTTTTCAGGGCAGATAATTACAATTAATTAGACAATAAGTAATTAGACAATTACAAGATCTAAAAAAATCAGTAAGAAAATAATGTGGTTGCCATTTAAAAAGTGTCAAACAGTTGACGGTTGGAAAATGGATTGTTGTATAATAATTAAAAATCGACGTGTTTGAGGATTTTTTAAAATAACCGTCTCAAAGATTTTCGCATGGTTCCATACTTTCAAATTTTAAATTCCTAAAACTAAAACTAACTGAGTAGGTATATTTATTCTTATTAATAAGAAAAGAATGTTGGAAATGCTCAGTTAATTTTGTCTAAAACTTAAAAATTCTCTAACGCAGACAACAGAGTACAAAATGTTTTGCTGGATGGTTGGATTTGAAAAGAGCGATCTAAATATGAGAGCGCTCCGTATAGATGTATGGAAAATTGAATTTCCTCCAGGCCAGGATGTCATAGGATCGAATGGTCTGGAGGTTTCCCGTCGAACTTGTTCCATAACTTTAAATAACAATATTAGCTGATCAAAGACCAGCAGATGGAGGATAATAATTCGGTATACCTTTGTTCCAGCGTATATACTCAGGGCACCCTCGCCTCGTTCCCGGTTCCCTTCCTTCCATTTGTGTATCAAATAAAGGACGTAATGCGGACGCCGGATATTCAAAGTGGATCCTCGTAGGTGGTAGAAAATTTTTAAAAACCAACCCCTCCTATCTACAATCCGCACCCGATACGAAGCGATGCATTAGCATCGATAACAATGCTCAAACACCTTCGCTCTGATATTTATGAAAAATTTATCACGCTCCGGCGGGCTCTTCATGATTCTCTTTGTCTACCGTCGACGGTTTGAATATTTTCTTCGGTGAAGTACTTTTGAATTAATTTTTTTGTATCGCGCATTTATGAATATTTTTTCAGAGGATATTTGCATTCGCGTTTGCAAAGGTTCACGGAATGTTCTTAAAAAACACTAAGAATTACAAAATCATAATCTTAAATAAATGATTAACACTGGTCGAAATGGTTTTAATAACTTTGATGACGCTGTTTTATATTTATGTAAAGGCATATTATAAAAACAGGTATATTATGCAGTATGATTTATTATTATATTTTTTCTACTTTGCGTTCGTTATAAACTCATAACGAAACCGCTTTCGGTGTCGTTATGAAAGCACTAGATCGCAAACTTTTAGTAACTTTTAGTTTTCCAAGATTGATGACATTGACGTCAAGTGTCAAACGAGGCTGACATCTCAATTGCTATTGGCTCGCGTCAATCGTATTTATGAATTTTACCACAAGTACCAACTGTTGAATATAAAACTACGCTAGATTGTAAAATGACAACCACAATTTTAAAAATTCATGTAAAATTAATGTCGCAAAGTAGAAAAAATAGTATATAACACTCGTTTTATAAGACGTATTGGCGCACTCGTTCCAAAACTACTCGTGCGCTAATTTTTGTCTTATAAAACTTGTTTCATAATATACTATATCAATTTCAGGTCAAATAATACCCATTTTCAGGTGCAATGGGGGCAGCAGCCCCCCCCCCTCTCTATTTTGTTATTATGCTTATTGTATAGCACTCTTTCTCCTATGGACACCCTTCTCCCATACAGCAAGTAAAATTTAGAAAACTGCCCCCTCCCTTCCGTCTTGTGCTGGATACGCCCATGAATACTAGAAATAATTCAGAGAAAGCCCAATCAAAATTAAGTATGGACACATTAGAAACGCAATCCAGTGACTTTTTAACTATAATAGTATATTATTATACAAGTTTTATAAGACGTCAAATTGGCGCACGAGTTGTTTTGGGCACGACGAGCGTAGCGAGGAGTGCCCAAATGGAACGAGTGCGCCAATACGTCTTATAAAACGAGTGTAATATACTATTTTTTCTACTTTGCGTCAATAATTTTATATAAATTTAGAAATTGTGGTTACTATATCGCGCTAAATTAGAATCTAGGGTATTTTGCGGGAACCACGTGTCAGCACTGTAGTAACTGTCAATTTCGTTAAAGATGAGATCGATGAGATAACATCATGACAAAATCTAATTGTGAATAATTTTACTCTACTTTATCCTACAAGTTTGAATAAATATTCAGCGAGGTCGCAACGATGATCATAATGGAGATTGGGGCAACACTTTTAACCCTACTGTGATAAATACATGAAACTTAACCTAAAAAGTAAACAACTTTAAAATAGTGGGCCATAAGTATAATAATCAGAATAGAAGTGTTTGGCGGTGACTGATTAGTTACTTCGAAGAACAAGAACTTACTAAATAATTGTTATAACGCTTAACGTTTGATAGCGGTGTCTACCTAATTCCGCTACGTAGCCGTTGCGGCTTATATATTTACAAGCACTTATAATTGAAACCCAATTCTAATTGCGGCAAAGTAGTTTATTAGAATAAATTATACTTAGTAAAATTACATGTGATGGAGGTAATACAAATACGTTGCACACAACCAGAACTAAGACGAAGTCGAAAGCGACGGACAAAAACGAATATGAATTGAACCGAGCATCCAAGCGTCCAAAATATTACCGAAAACTTATACGTTACATAAACTAAGAAATCCTCTACACTTTAAATGTACTATAGCTTCGTACGTGTATGCTGATAAGCCATTTATTGCGCATATACAATCTCGCAGCAGTAATTAAAATCGTTCGTATCTACGATGTAGGTTTGATCTTCGCATAATACCTTATTAAAGTAAATGTGGTCCTTGAATTATATCTGAAAAGGGGATTTGATGTTTAGTTGAAAAGAATGATAACGATCACTTACTAGAGTCGTAAAACATCACCGTAAACGTCATGCTGGCGTATTTTGATGAACACAGCAAAACTAAGAAAGCCCCAATCCTTTGGCCATATTATAGCAGGCTACACCCATGTTTAAATATGTATAGAATATTGATATTTCGCAGTTTATGTGATTGCAAGCGATTAAGAAGATGCAGTGTGTGGTTATGTTGGGTTATGTATTGTACATTTGACATATCGCATTTGATATCACTGTGTACCAATCAGACAAAAATGTTACTCTTTTCGGTATTACAATGTGTTAATTGTAACACCGAAAACAGTGTTACAATGTGTGCATTGTGAATGCAAAGTAGAAAAACTCCATTGTAACATCCACATAGTGGTCATTGATGATAGTTTCGTGTTAATGAGAGTAACTACAGCAACTAAATCTATAGTGAAGACTAAAAATGTTCCAAATCATTATTGTGGTAATGATGCACTTTCCATGATGCACTTTTCATGACTCATAATGCGATTAGATAGATTCATCCCCTTTGGCAGGACTATTATCCCTGTAATGCCCGGTTGATGTCCTGTCCGAAATATCTATAGGTCTATACTGCAGACCGTCCAACAAAACGTCTCACAGATCGCTGACTTCGCTCAGTGTTTTCCCGTCTAGCTATAATTGGATAATTAATTTTCGTAAATGAACCCCCCGCCCAGAGTTCGACCGGCATTTGTCGGTCAGGGGCCAGCCTACCCTCCCCCCGAAGAGACAAAAGAACGTCGCGTTTTTTTAGATGCGATAAATCGACTCAAAACTCAGTGGCAGCGGTTCGAAATGTCAAATTCAACCGCGGTCCCGTCTAGATCTGCTCCTCTCGATATTTTATCGCCCACTGGGTTAAGAGTCGACCGAAGCGTAAATATCCCGTGTCTGGGCATTTGCATTTTTCGCGCGTAAAATAGAAAAGCCGCAATAGATGTCGTCCTCGTCGCCCTTTATTATGATTTCTCCGTGCGTCGTCCGTCCGAATGGGCCGATGTAGATTATAGATTGGCGCCGGTACGCCCAGCACCCCCGTTATAAATTTTGAAGGGTTGCTATTTCCTGAAATACTTTCGCCACGTAGAATCTCAATGATAAAGAGAACCAGTGCGGCAAACATAACCATAAATATTCTCGAGCGTTAAATATAACAGCAGATTGAGGGCGGAGCGACCTACTGCGTAAACCCATAACAATACGGAAGAAGTAGGGCTTATCTGGTTTATCGTCATCATTGGTATAATACATAAATGTTCAGATCAACAACGAGGATATTCTTACAAGGAGCTCGATAACATCACTTTTAAAAAAAGAAGAAGAGGGATGTCAATTTAGACGCCATCTAATCATGCTCCCTTTCTGGGTCAGTATTGTCATCAGCTTGTTTTTTTCCTGATTTGTTTGCAAACCCACTTTATACAGGGTGTTCCTAAATATTATGTAAATACGAAAAGGCGTAAATCTTTGGCTTATTTAATGACTAAAAATTCATATAAACATAGGTCCGCAAACGCTTCGTTGCCGATCTACAGGGTGTTGAAATTTTAAGATTTGTTTAGTTTTTTCGTCACATTATACAATGTAAATGTATAGCTATAGGTTCCGATACGTCTTTGATGATATTATCATATTCCGTAATCAAACTCAAGGTCACTAATTAAACATAGGTTTATTGGAAGTTATCGGACCCATCTTGTAATTGGGTACAAGTTCCTCGGTAATTCCTTCAAATCCCCTCACTAAGCCACTTTGTACACATAAGGAGTTTGATAACTTCCGATGGTGGTCGCCGACAAAGAGGTATGCTACTCCGATATAATTGGTAATTGTTTATTCCGACCTGAAGCGTCCCCTGTATCCAATTTGTCTCTTTGGCGAGGCCGGCCAAGTTGACCGCTGATCCCGCACGCAGAACTTGCCTGATTGTCTTATCCTTTGGTAGTAAAGCCTTTAAATCCGTCACGCTGTCTTGGCGCGTTAGCCCTCCCGCCCACGAACTGTGCCGCAAGTCGTATGCCGTCGGGAATACACCCTGTAAACTAATTTCAACCCGCCTTATCCGACAGGCGCCCTGCAAATTTATACATGGCGTTCACTTTTAATGCGAACGTCTATTGTCTCCAGCGTCTCCATGAGAAGATCGAAGTCTAATACAGACTCGCCGTCGCCCGATAGAATGGCTTCGGCGAAATTTACTGGGAGCGAGCGAGACGCGGGCACTGGAAATTGCCGATTATAGCGACTTAACTGGCATATAAATATCGAAGGGCTGAATTTAAATGGCCGTTGTTATAATAATAAAGACCGGGGATAAAGGACCCAGTCACAAGTTACTCCACTACCGTAGCATCCAAGTTGATTTAGGAATATCGAAAGCTCTATACGCTTCTGGATATATGCTTTACTGCATGAATCATATCATGCTGGATACTTATTTACAGCTGCCCGAAAAATTCGAAAAAAAAAGTAATCAGGTGCGAGGCTATATAACAAAATATGGTACACATTCAAAAAAGAACTTGCATAGGTACCTAGTTTGTGCTTTTTGTGTAAGGCAATGAAACAATATTACTCCGGAAACCGTAAAGTTCGTTCTCGACCGCAACGAATTTCATCTCCTGCGTGTATGGTGCCATCTGTACGTGTACCGGCGAGTGAATAACAGTATCCCGTAAGTTATTAGTTTATTATATCTACCACGATCTACCATTGATTAATACAATCAAGAATAACACTGACATGTGAGGTTATGTGCCGTTGTGTATATACTTCTCCGCTAGATGGCGCTCAATTTGTTTGTACGGCACGTTACGGATTGCGTTTTGGGGCACTATACTTTGTCCCTATAAGTCATGATAACTTCAATCAATATTATTCTGATCTGTCCTATCTGGGTCTTTCAAAATAATTTGGAGGTATTTACCCAGGTGTGTGTTACCCTACTATAGTATACAATAAACTGATACAATAATCACAAAATTGGAGATCCGTATATCTACTTTTGGATTCAAATAGTTATTCAAATTGTTAAAATCTAATTGGCTATGAATTCTCGAAAATAGTCTAAAATTGTCAAATAACCACCGACTGAATGGATTTTGGCCGATATTGTAAAACTGGCGTCTTGTAGCGTGAATTTATTGTTTTTTTGCCAACTTTATGGGTGCACCCCTGACTATTCGATAGATAACATTTTTCCGATTACAATGGCACCAAATATTTTGCTGATTATTTTTTGACGTTTCTTAAAACCAATTAAATGCTTCTTTATTTGTCACAAGGGTAAGTTTCAACCAATTATGTCATTATTATAGTGGGAATAAATCTCTTGTGACTATTCTCGGGAATAATCACTGTAGCTTTTATTTGCCTAGCAACTGTCAGATACTTGTCAAAATAATTACTTAATTGCGTCAACGCGAAATGGGTGAAAGTCATCGGTTTAGTACCTTTTCTAATGCAGAAATTACAAAAAAGATTTTAGAATCTACTTCGAAAAATACTCTAATAAGTCATCAGTCTATATGGAGACAATTTAAGACCTTCACCAAAGAAAAAAATTATATTCTGGATCAATCTACTACTCTGGCTACTCTGGCAGCTACTCACAGCTACTCTGGCATTGATTTTAAAAGATTGGGCTTATAACATGAAAAGAAAAGACGGAAATGATTATAAAGAAGCAGTAATAAAGACAATGTGGAATAAAACGGCAAAATTAGTTCAAGAACTTTACTTTAATAAGTATAACAGGTCCTTTGATCCTTTCCATGATATAGAATTCAGAAATGCTCGGAATGCAAAAGATGCAAAAAGAACAATTTTACAAAAACATCCTGAAAAGCACAAACAAAGTTCTGTGGCACTTTCTAATACAGAATTGTTGCAAATTTTTAACTATTGGGACGAAGATATACCTTGTGGATTGCAAAGAAAGTTTTTTCACGTTGCATCGTATGAACTAGCTTGGTGGGGAGGAGAAGCTACGAAATGTTTAGTTCATTATTTTAAAAAAGAAACCGACATAAAAAGATTAAATACTGGCCGCATTGAATACAATCCCATCTTTACAAAAACTGCACAGGGTGGAGCACAAAGGTGCGCTAATAGTAAATGGTTGACTCCAAACATAAATAACCCAGATATTTGCCCTGTTCGTCTTTTTGAAAAACTAATGAGTAAACGTGAAGAAAATATTAAAACCGAACGCTTGTTTCTTACTCCAAATCCGGCTTGGCAAACTCATGGTTTTTGGTATAAAAACGTTCCTGTGGGAATAAATTCCATTTCAAAATGGATGAAAGAATCCGCAGAAAAAGTAGGTCTAGACACAGTTACTAAAAAAATAACTAACCATTCTGCCAGATCAAGTGCAGTAAGTAACCTTTCAAAAGCTGGTGTAGGAGAACAAGAACTAATCAAGGTCACTGGTCATAATTCTGCAAGTTCGATTAAACCATACTTACAATTGAACCAAGAACATCATTCAAATATAATAAATAATCTTAGAGAAAATACGCACGAGGAAACACTTAATATAACAAGCAATTCCAAATCCTCAATAAATAATGAGTCTCGAAATATTTTTAATAATTGCGTTTTTCATTGTACTAATTTAAATTGTTAATTCTTTTAATATATTCACAATGTGTCAACGATATTTTCATATATTGCAAGTAATAATTAATTAAATTAAATTTTTCAATAATTTTATGATAGTTTTATTGATCTTTTTTATTGTAAAAATTTGTGAATCAAAAAATAATCTAGTCAAGTATAACTCGAGAGTTCCATAAATTAGAAAATAATTTGACAGATTTTGTTCAAACTTGTTGCCATTTGGCAATAGTCACGAGAGCCCGCAGGGCTCGAGTGGCAACAAGTTTTCAAACAATCTGTCAAATTATTTTCAATTTATTCTCACTCTCTTGTTATATTATTACTGAAAATTGTAGCATCGAAATGTCGTTTAAAGCAGGAAAATAGAAAAATATATTGGCGTAGTGGACTATGGATTAGCATTCATCCGAATTTGACAGTTCTCTGTGTTGCGCGTGCGCGTCCGCGTCACCGTCTTGATGCAAAATAGTATTGTATTTAGGCAAGGCATTTAAAACTACAATTCAAACAATAATTGCTATGTAAACAACAGGTTAAACAAGTTAACAATAACCAACAATGAATAACGAACAATAATTAAATTATTAATCAAAAATTCCTCGCAATAACCTCAAACATTTAGCATACAGAAAACTGTCAAATTCGGATGTTGTTTCACCCGTAGTTCACTACGCTGATTTTGATCATTACTCGATATTACTATGTTCTACCATTCTTCTGAATTAATCAACATTTACACGCAACGATTTTCCGCAAAAAAATCAAATATTTTTGATCATTGTAATCGGAAAAATTTTATCTACCAAATAATCAGGGTGCACCCATAAAGTACACGAGAAAAAAATTAATCATTAGCCAAAAATCAATGAAATCACGTCAGTCGATTATTTGACAATTTTCGACTATTTTCACGAATTTATAGCCACCTAGATTAATAAACAAGAAAGTTATTTTTCCGTTGCCTTTTTTGTATTCAGAATGACATCCTGATTGAAAATATCACACCATTAAAAATTTCGATGATGACGTCATTTCCTGAAAACAAGACATCATACTAATCTCAAGATGGGATACTCTCAAAAAGCATTTTGTTTTAGTACCACTCCTGAAAAATTTCATTCGTCCAGCGTCAAATGAAAAATAAATGGGTGTGCCTATGGCGTGAGTCGCCCGGTATAACATTTTAGAAAATAAGAAAGCCATTATAATTGTGGGTGTAGATTATGTGTAGATCATCTTTTTGTGGAAGTAGATCTTTAATGTAAAAGGCAGGTCAACTGCGATTAAAATAAGAAGTGGCGTTTCCAATAGTCTTCCAGAGAATAAGAGCAGGAGAGTATTTAAAAAAAAAGTTGTTGCAAATCGCGGATAAACCCTAAATGCAAAATTTTGCAAAAATATTTGTTTGTCTTTTTAGTCTCAGACCCACTTACTCTAGACCCAAATCAACATCTATGAATATTTTTAAATAATTCTTTTTGGTTCACATCAATCGAAAGATTACCAATAACGTTATTGATTGTTCCGGTTTTTATCAAGCCTGTATATTATAAATTGAAAAGCTTTATAAGTTTTTAAGTTCTCTCTATATGTACACATGATTGTTTTGACAAATTGACAAAATGACAATGAATGACAAAAGTCCATAATGATCACCTAAATCTGTATCTAAACGGCGACGTATACTTATTCTTATATTATTCTTTACTTAAGACTTAAGAGGTTCAGGGTTAAACGTATTTCAGATATAAACCTGGATAATTGGCTACATTCCAGCAAAATTTACCATTATGGAGTTTACCGCATGTGAAAATGTCTTAAATTAAGTGCGACAATCGCTAGCCGTAATCCGAAAATTGCACAACTGTTAACTGTTAACTGTTAATGAGTCGTGAAAATTCGGGCAACTTTTCTCCGAGCAACAAATACGTGATTTGATTGCGGTCTCGAGAGCCGCTCCTGAATTTTCCTCCGGTAATTTTCAGCAAGCCGTGCCAGACGGTTTCAGGGGGGCCCTGCTCCTTCGACAGTACGTACGAGTACGGTCCGTGCGCTGCAGCAGCGTTGGTCGACCTTTTTATTTTAACCGCCGGATTAAAACCCTTTCAGCGAAAAAAAGGGCAACAGGACCAGTCGACGCCCGGATTTTCATTTCCAATTCAGACCGCATCGTACTGCGGACCCAGCACATATATATTCATATTCGCGGCTAATTTTGCACCATTGTTATTTTTGAACTTTAATTAAAAGTTACACACAGTTCGTTGCTGTGCAGTCGAATGTTCAATCTAACGCATACCCAAGTAGCGAACAGCAGAAACAATACGAATAACCGACAGTCTACATCCATGAAAATTATATTGCAAAATTATATTGCTAGATAAACTACTCTGATTACTATTAGCTATTGTCACTGAAATCAGTTTTAGTGGATTCTATATCTAGATTCTTCGTAAAGCATAAAAGAGTCTCGAATGTTTTAACTTTCATTTCATCCTACTTAGAAGTTACATTACTTTGCGCCTTTTCCGTTGATCCTGCTTTTCTGTTGTAACCCGAATGGCAAAGTCTGTCGTGGGGCATTTCACGTGAAGCGGACAACGAAAAAAAAGTGAGGTTTTTAAATTCGTTCATAATCGGCCAAATTGTACGTCTAGAAGATATAAATGTGCATACAGAATATTTTTGTAATGTGAGGTTTAGTTGCCAAGTTATGGCCATCTAACGAATTGATGTGAAGGAAATACGTATCTTTTGGAAGCAATTTGTCAAATTAAACAAATTTACAATAAAATATTAAACGTGGTGGTTTATATAGAAAATTTGTTGATCTTTTTGATTATGAAATCAAATTCGTAGTTGGAATTTTTTTTCTTGTATAAAACCAGAAGTAAATTTATTAAATTAAATTTTTAATAACTTCGCCCCTTTTTAAAAAAATAATTTTACTCTCATAATAAAGCTTAAAGTGTGTAGATAATACACTGAAAGTTTTAAAATGGGATGTCAAATAGTTTAGGAGATACGTGTATGTAACTACATACGTGACGTACTGTGCGGGTACTAAGTGCTTGCTGAGCGCGAGCACCATCCCTTTCTGAGACTCAAGGCCATTTGGCGTGATACTAGAATACAACGCATAAAGTGCGCTTACACTTATCCGGGCGAGATAGTGTTAACTTTGTGAATCTATTTTTTTACAAAGAAGATTTTAATACGGATGCAGAAATTCATTTTCACGCAACGTCTCACGGAAAGGGGCCATGTGATGGTCTTGGGGGGAATCTCAAACGCTTAGCCACACGTGCAAGCTTACAGTTACCTCCAAGTAAAGCAATCATTACACCCATGCGATTGTACGAATGGGCTAAATCATCTTTAAAAGAAACGGCCATTTATAACTGCTCCGCAGCCGATATTAAACTGCAGAGGATTTTTCTGCAACCCCGATTTGATGCTGCAATCACCATTCTAGAAACAAAAAAAAATGCACGCTTTTATTCCATCAACCGAAGGCCTTCTTGTAAAACAAATTAGTATTGATTCTCCTGGTAAAATAGTAAAAATTCTCTAAAAATTCTTACAATGCTGTTTCATTTTGTTTTAATGCGTTTTCGTGCAAACAATGCGAACTCAGCAAGCTCCTAGTACCCGCACAGTACGACACGTATGTATTTACATACACGTATCTCCTAAACTATTTGAGATCCCATTTTAAAACTTTCAGTGTATTATCTACACACTTTAAGCTTTATTATGAGACTAAAATTATTTTTTTAAAAAGGGGCGAAGCTAATAAAAATTTAATTTAAAAAATTTACTTCTGGTTTTATACAAGAAAAAAAATTCCAACTACAAATTTGATATCATAATTAAAAATATCAACAAATTTTCTATATAAACCACCACTTTTGATATTTTATTGTAAATTTGTTTAATTTGAAAAATTGCTTCCAAAAGACGTATTTTCTTCACATCAATTCGTTAGATGGCCATAACTTGGCAACTAAACCTCACATTAAAAAAATATTCTGTATGCACATTTATATCTTCTAGACGTACAATTTGGCCGATTATGAACGAATTTAAAAACCTCACTTTTTTTTCGTTGTCCGCTTCACGTGAAATGCCCCAAATGTTAAATCAAACTCAATATACCCTCACCACATTAAATGTGGGAGGGTATAAAAATAAAGTATATATGATTTTCTATTTATTAACCGTCGAGTGACGGTAAATTAATGAATTGGTTAAAATTGCTACAAAAATTACAAAACCTTGCTTTTAGCGTCGGCCTCAATGGGTCCTTGTCTCGTCCTTGACTAGTCTTCAATAGGATCATGATGCGAATAATAATTAAACAGCAAATGTTTTCTGGGACATTTTCTCCAAAAAACTAGGAATTTCCAACTATATGGTAATTGGCAACAGTGACATCACTGAATTATTATGTCATGTCCGCCGTCCGTGTCTAGGCCTACCCCTAGATTGATTTGTAGAAAGCAGGGAAACTGTTAAAATCTTTAATAAAGCATATAAAAACCAAGAGACTCTATTGTTTTTTATGAATCAAAAGTCAAGGGAATATTCTTTATAAAAGAGTTTTATGAATCAAAAGCCAAGGGAATATTCTTTATAAAAGAGCATCAAAATGTTTACAAGCGTGTGAGACACCGGAGTGCTAGGGTAACATTTCTTGAAGGGGATCAAAACACAGGCGTAACTTTTGAAGGCAACCACAGCCAGAAATTTAAAGTAGAAACCCTTTTACAAATAATCGACTGTCTAATTTACAACATATACAGGCGTAGTAAAAAAGCACAAGGAGCTATTTGAACTGTTTGGGTTTTTTGAAAATTTGTGTAATTTGGATGAGAGCGAAATTAAAATAGCATGCGAGAAAATATCGAAATTTTGCGATTAAGATTTTCATGGGGAAGAAATGAATTTGGATTGTCAACATTCCAAGTCATGTCTAATAATTCATGGCGAAAAACTGAAGAAAAAACGAAGGGAAGACATTGAGCAAAGGAACGTTTCTAAGAAATATAATTTTACAAATGCCGATGACAATGAAGAACAGTTGTTGGATGAGGAGGATTGGATTGGTATGAACACCTCTATACATACATGTATAATGAATTTCACAGTTTTCCCATAAATTGAAATAGTAATGAGAATTTTCTTGTCGATGATGATAACTAACGCGAGTGGTAAGCGTCCATTTTCAAAACTCAAACTGGTCAAAAAGGAATTGATAAATCGTATGACTCAATGTCGTTTGAGTAATTTAATGAGTATTGAAAATAATATATTAACAGTTTATTTTGAAGAGATAATTAATGATTTTGCGAATTGAAAATGGAGAAAACGATTTTTTTTCCTTGATCGAGAAGTGAAAAAAGGATTATTATGAACTCGCTGGTAGTTCACGCGGTTTATAGCGGCATAATTCGTGAATATCTAACGGGAATATCTCGAGGAAAAAGTTGTACCGAAAGCGCAAGACTACTGGTAAATTTTGATATTCGATACATGAGAAGTGCCACCAAGCGGTTACATTAAGAGTTATTGTCTTACTGGTGGCAATTTAGCGGTAGAGGGGGCGATTGGGGTTACCAGATGCAAACATGGAAAAGGTGGACAAAATTTAGAAACAAAATACATTGTTTTCTACTTTGCGTTCGTTATAAACTCATAACGAAACCGCTTTCAGTGTCGTTATTAAAACACTAGATCACAAACTTTTAGTAACTTTTGGTTTTCCAAGATTGATGATATTAACGTCAAGTGTCAAATAAGGCTGACATCTCAATCGCTATTGGCTCACCTCAATCGTATTTGTGAAGATTCACCAAGCTGTATACCGGTACAGCAAGTACTATCTTTGTTCAATTGTTATAAAATAATTCTTATACAAAGCACTTCACATGGTACTTATATCAAGGCATTGACGAGAAACCATAATGGTATTTACTTCAGCTTTCAACATAATACACCTACTTCTCCTGAAGATATAAACAATGTAATCCTGTTAAGTTGTTCGCATCGCTTATCTGCAAAACAAACCTTTTCACGTATGTATTTATTTTATTGTTCTATTATCTATTTATTTATTTGCCTGTTAAAAGTAAAGTATAAATAACGCAGTCGATTCTCACTATACGTGTCAGTATATTACCTACTATCAATTTTGTCAGTCGTCTGCACAATGAATTTCTTTGGCGTATTCACGTTTGTAGTTATAGTGATCTTCCTATTGACTAATCCAACTCAAGCCAGGTGGAAAGGCTGGCACAAAATTGTAAGTTTTCTTATCAATTATTGAAAATAGTTTTATTAATAGGTTGGGTTTCTTTAGGAACATGCTGCCCATAAACTTACGCATACGATTGCAGCCGCCGCACCCGCTGTTGGTGTCATACAAGCCGTTGGAAAGAAATGATCTACAGGATGTATACTAATACAATGCAATAATTTGCAGAAGTAATGTAACTCAATACGAGGAACAAAAAATTTTAATAAATTGTGTCAACATTTTGCAGTTGAAAAGTCAATTGTCGCTAACTATATGTTTTCATAATGTGCATGTAGCAAAAAATCGCCCGCGCCTACCTCAAACACGCGGATTTTACGAAATCCATATAAATAATAGTACATATTTCAATGTCAATAGCTCAGACGGGAGAGCATTGAGCTAGCGACGCAAAGGTCCCTGGTTTAAATCGTCAAGTTGTTGGTTTCTCTTACGTATAGCTTTTATTGCATATGATTGTGAGTAATTAATATGCAATAAAAGCTATACGTAAGAGAAACCAACAACTTTTCTTTCTGAAGCGTCTCCTTTTGGGAAATTATATACCCGTTACCAACACAATTTATACTCATTCCAGGTCAAATTTGATGAAATAATTTTTATGTTGTATAAATGTTCTTTTAGATGGTCGTATATTTTGGTTTATTTTATTTTTTTAATAATAATTATAACATATTTACATTCTATCAAAATGCGTCAAAAATTTAGAGCTTGCTTCCAAAAATGTTTGTAAATTACTGATATACATAATTGTCATCATTTTCAGTTGTCAGATATTTGAAATATATTGCTGTAAAGTAAATACAAAATAATAATATAAAAAAAATAGTAATGATACATTCATGCTATACAAAATACATACTCCTTTCTGTTTATTAAGTTAAACACTGCAAAATATCGTTGAAGCTAAATATCTCGAAAACACCAGTAAATCACAATTAACAAATTACCATAAAGACAAATTTAAAGCAATTTAATTTTAATTTATTTCTATTTTGTGAATAAATGTTAATACATATGTCAGTTCTGAAATAACCTGAAAAGTAAAAATGACAACATTTGTTGACAACAACAAATTGATTTTTGTATTTATTAACACAAAAAAAGCTATTAGATGCAATAAGGTTGTAAGTATAATTTGTTGTGTTGTATGCAATATCTTGAAATGAGATTTTCATTTCATGTAATCGAAAACTTTTATGTTTATTAATATAAAATTAACGTCATATTTAATAAAAACACAATTACATTGCAATTTAGGAATTACATTAATTAATTACACATTAAGCTAATAAATAGAAACATATAAATCATTATAAACCAATTCAAAGCATTCGAACAAGGTTTCGCAAATAATAAATTTCCGATATACGAGTTGAAGCGTAAACGGACAATTTTTTGCACTTAGCGGCCGAGCGGTCGACCAGAATAACAAAAAACTTGTACTTGGATGTATCATCGACACACTGCTAAAATATATATAGAACTTACTTAATTCCATGAGTGTACATACATCATGTTCCGTGAGACACACTGTATTTCTTCTCAGAAAATCCCAAAATTAACCGGCCAAAACTGGCCACCCTGTATAGGTATCAAGCCACCTTAAGATCGTCACAAATATATTCAAAGGACGCCGAAATGAAGTGCATAAACTACAATCAGGATTAGGCGAGATCTAGATGGGTCGCATCTGTTCGGATGCCAACTGCGACGATAAAATAAATTTGGAAGTGTTTCAGTGGCCGGAGTCTGATCGTCATTATGCAAATGTGAACGTCTTGCACCCCAGCCTGTACATCTCGGGTGGATTCAGCGTACCAAATTAACACAGCTACGAGCGCCCGAACGCCGCGCCGTCTGAAGCCGTCAGGGGGCGGCAATGGAGAATGTCACCCGTTTCAGCGTTGTTTGTGATTAGTTTCGAACACCGATGGGAATATGATACATAATGGGGCGGTGTGATTTGAATGTGCGACGTCAGCCTTGATTGGTAACATGACAACGCTGCGCTTGAATGACGTTTGAATAGTATGACGGTGAACGAGTTTCGAAGCCAATTAAACAACCCACAGTATGGATCTAATTTTTTAAAGGTGCCTACCAGAAATCATTCAAACGCAGTCATCGATATACATTAAATAATATTATGAATACTAGAATTTATCTAAAACTAACATCGATTGTGCTTCGTATAGAATAAGGATTAGTTATCATTAAGCGATGCAATAAAAAATGTCAACCTTTATACAGGTATTCTACCCCGAATTTTTTGTTTGAAAGTAAATATCAATGTAAAGGACCTTACAAGTTATACTCATTTCTGTACAGTCATTAAAAGATGTACCTTCCTATCACTATTTCAGATTTTTCAAGCAGTACGGTGATACATCCATACCTTTTTTTAATATTGTTTCCTCAAAAAGTTGTCTGTCAAAACGCTGCATACTCGTATATCCCAAATTTATTTCTTGAGTAACCAACCGTGTTCAATCATTTCCAGTGTGTTTATAATAATGATGTTTTCATTCATAAGGTTTGTGTTTCATTAAACTTTGATTAAATATAAAATTATTTTAATAATAATACATAAAGAAAGGAAACGAAAGCTGGTTAATCGACGGTGAGATATAAAGGAGAAAGGTATTTGTCGGGCAATTCCGTCATACGAAGATCGAAGAAGCAACCGTAGACACGTGTTTCGGACAATTAGTCCTCATCAGTACGTGTCATTGAGTGTCCATCTTGCTCCTTGGCTATACCGTACTGATGAGGACTAATAGTCCGAAACACGTGTCTACGGTTGCTTCTTCGATCTTCGTATGACGGAATTGCCCGACAAATACCTTTCTCCTTCATATATATATATATATATATATATATATATAAAAATTTGAAATAGTTAATACAAGATGGCGGTAATTTTTAAGTTAAAAAACTACCGCCATCTTGTATTAACTATTTCAAATTTTCATATCAATATATGCAGGTTTCTGCGAGAATTAACATCCATTATATATATATATATATATATATCATCGTCTGGCGGATATATATATATATATATATATATATATATATATATATATATATCATCGTCTGGCGGATATATATATATATATATATATATATGCTATAATTTTAATTATTTTGAGTTGTTATTAGATTCATTGTATTAGATCTGATGAAAGGATAATATATGTACATTGTACATGCTCCATGTGTCTGTTAATCTAAACACAGTATCTTTAAGTAAAAATAGTAGTTGATCTTTTGTTTGACAATACAAAAGATTGTTCCGAAATTTTAACGTTACCTCTGTGCCGCAATAAGTAAATTTGACAACGATATAACCTACAAATGTTGTGTCTGGTTGGAACGAATTAGCGTGTACATGACGCTAATTCGTTCATATTGCGTATTAACGCTCAACTGGGTTACTCGAAACATGTTAACTCATGTAAACAATTATTAAAAACATTGGAGAAACTATTGGAATTTTAATGATAATAATTACTTTTAAAGCTTATCATTGGAGTCGCCCAATCGTTTAATGGTCTTCGGACATAGATTTGCTTAATACTACCTTTCTTCCTTCAACTTTGAACCCTTTACATCCATAGACTTTCGATCCCAATAGATTAATACGCGCCATCTGTAATTACTCAGCGAAAGTGAGGCCGTGTTCACAAGTAAACAGAGCCTTTCGTGCAATTTAATTAATTGCTCCTAATCAGAATCAAGCGTTGATTGGGTGTCGGGCGAGATCTATTTGCGTTCCAAATGTACCATCCTTTCCTCTATATCTTCCCCCCTGTACGTAGGCAGCAACAACCCCTTTCAACGACACCGAATATTTGGAGTCGAGGATTTTATTCCCCCTCCGTCAGTTTAAGGTAAACATTGCAGTGGATAATTCCATTAAGAAATGAAGCCAGCCAGAAAGTGGCTCACTGAAGTTTACATCGAACAGGCCTATGCTGCTTTAGTTGATGTATAATTTCTAAGTTAAATATACGATTTGGCTTTTACGATGGGGATATGGGATGAGAGCAGTTGGGTTACGTCTGTAACATAGGAAAGCGTTATGTCTATATGATCACAGCCGGGAATGTACGAGTATGTGAATTGATTTGATCCAGTGCTGTGCATGATTTATGCAAATTTGTGTTTGCCAATACTGACGATTCAATTAAAAATTGAATGCGTGGAGATTTTATGAATAATAAACACATAAGTAATACAAAATAATGGTATATTAGAAATATAATGAATAATAAATAATAATATTAATAGCACAATCTATTATCTTCCTAGACCACCAACGACTGCTGCAACACCCTGTATAACCGGCAGAGCTTCACTTGTCTCCTCAAATATTTTCTTAACGCGTTTCTCCTGTAGACGAAAAATATGAAAAGATTAGTAATTATAAAATAATTTCAATACAATAAAATTATTAATTCAGAAAAATAAAAATAGAGTACTTACAAATTTGCGCCATCTTTTGGATCCTGCGTCAGCTTGGCCAGTTATTGATGCCAAGACCAACAAAACGAAAACGAATAGAAAGCTTAGTTTCATTTTTATATTGTTGTACTGTCGATGATGTTTTGTTGACTTGCTGTAAGTTGTTTGATGCTTTGGTATTAAGTTTGCGAGTTATATACCATTTATGTGAAGTGATGCTGGGATCCACCGTTTCGGATTCTTGCGATTAAATACGGGTATTCCTTGGTTCTTTGAACGTTATCGAAAATACCGGTGCCCGGATAGTCATCACTCATCAGCCAGAAATGTTCCGAGTTTTATGCCTTGTGGTTTTTCTAATTCGCCTCAAGTTAGCGAGAACTGTTCGTACTTTACTGTCAGCATTTTTTATAGTTTTTGACAAGCAATATTCAAGTTATTTAATTATAAGAGCGCAATTAGACTTACACCTTGCAACGCGGGGAATATGAATCGTTTTGCATTTAGTTTTAAAAATAGCTTTAAAAAAGTTTGCCACTTTTTCGTTGATAATAATTTCAAATAAAAATATATTGACTAGTTTTAGTCGTAGAACCACAAACATTTTCAAAAAATAAATGTAAGTCAAATGTTGCGTATACTTATATTAGAGTTCTTGTTATTTTGTCAAAAACACCACCACTTTCAAATATTAAAAGCCCAGATTTTTACTACGATTTACAGGATCTTAAAAGCCAAATTATGTCTGATCTACTAGAAATTTGTTTAAAGTAATTTATGATTAAATTCTATTTAGAAGGGCTGGTTCTATCAATTTTAAGACATAGAACAACAAGTTTGTGTACAGCGTGTTCATAATATTGGACTACATCAATCAAATAATTTCCATTTCTAATTGGAACACCCTGTACACCCTACTGTTTTGAGATAGTTACATTTTTATGTCTTTTGTATGAAACGATCGCTTTGTTATTTCCTGGAAAGATAATTATCTATTGATTATTATGATTCTACATAAAAAACAAATATACCTACTAAAGTTAAAAAAACATTTTTACTCTATCATACATAGTATGATAAACTCATGTGCCTTGCCACATCAGATTTTTACTTTATCATACGAGATATGTGAAGTAACCGTCCTAAAAAAATTGAGATTTTAGCGGAAATATGTCTCTTTGGGTCCCCTGAAGATTTTTGACCAACGTACAAAAAATTTCTGTGTGTGTGTGTGTGTATGCATGTGTGTGTGTGTATGTGTACCTATTTTTTGTGGCGACGATTCCGGAGAAATTACTAAAGGTATCGGGACGAAACTTCATATTTAGAAGTTTCACGACCAAACTTAGAGCTGAAAAGCTTTCTGTTGAAAAGGGTCCAAAGGAACTGGAGGTTTAATCTTAGCATTTTTGAAAGATTTTGCAAGTAAGCCGCCATTTCTGGAAATTCGACGAAATAGTTAAATAATAAATTAAAGATGAGGAAATTCTGAATAATTTATCACCATGTCATTTTTTGGTACAATCAATAGTTTAGCTGCATGAGCTATTCGATCTCGATCAAATAGAATCTCATGCAGGTAAACTATTAATTTTATATATAGTATGATAAGGTTATGTGCCTGGCCACATCAGATTTTTTTTTTAAATTGAAATGAAATTGTATAATAGATGTAGTCCAAAATTATAACCACGATCCGTACACAAACTAGGTAGCTTCTGTCTTGAAACTGATAAAACCTTCCATTCTAAGTAGAATTTCGTCATAGAAAAATACACAGAAATATACGCCATTCTGTTTAAAAAATGATGGAGACCGGCGCCATCTACAACAAAACAAGTAACACGTCCTGGTGGCCACCTTCGTACAAGAAAAGTTTTGTATACTTCTTTCGATAAGTCGACAAGATGTTAAAATGTTAAAATTAAAATGGCCCACCTGTATACACTAAGTTTATGGATATATTTCTTTTTTATTTTTTAATAATAATTGTAGTAATAATTGTGGTAGGCAAATTTATGGTAGTTTAAAAATAAAATAAAAATCATTTTTGTTTGTTCGTTTTTAATACAAAGTTAATTCTTTATTTTGACAGCCGGTAGCGACTCCTAAATATATATATTTTTTTAATTATGGGTATAATATTGTAATTGCTTCTCAGGTGATAAAAAATTTGTATGATATACCATTATACAATGCACGGAGATACAAGTCAAATACAAAAACACGTACAAGATTTAAGGTTCACTTTGAGACCATTTTTAATATTCTAGGTTACGGGACGCGGACGCACCTGCCGCTACACATTGGAGGAAAATATATCAAAAAATTAAAAGTAAGAATTTATTGTAGATAGTCAGGAAATAGAAACACAATCCAAAGGTTTCATACAAATACTAGCATACCTTTAGTATTTCCCACTAGCATTTCCCACGTTCCGAGATATCATACTGTTATTATGATAAATTATATTTGTTACCAGTGTTACCAATAAAAAAATCATAATTAAATGTCATTGTATAAAAAATTCCTCGATATAGTGCAGGCAAATTAAGTTGAGAGTGGGTATTAATTGTAGACAGGAGTTTTATCATTGGAAATGGTAAAGGGGCTCATAGTGAACGTAGAAAAAATAAATGCAGGTCGTGGGGTGGTATAATGTTTATTTCGGGGGGTTGAAAGCGGGTGCAAAGTATATTATTGCGCTTTCCGGCGAAACTTGCTGTTTTATCCAAAAACGTCCTATACTAAGTTGTAGATCATAAAAAAATCTACAACATTCATATGGGTCACTTTTTACTATGACCTCAAAATTTTCGAGAAAAATGCGAATGACAATGCCCAAACGAATTTTCTGTTTTTAATTTTTTGTTGTCGCAACAATAATTCAATTTTAATCAAATTTTGTGAAAGCGTGCCTTTTTATGCCTTAAATAAGTATACATTTTTTCATTACAGAAAAAACAAGAAGTTTTTGAGATATTTAGTTTTCTCCGTCAAAATCAGACTTTCTTTAAAAAAGAATTCTGTGGTGAAAAATCATCGTACAGAATTCTTCTGGGGCACAGTTTTGTTGTTTTTACATGTACTTATTGATACAATAATAAAAACAATAGTTCCTATTTAACAACATGCTCAAAAATTGAAAAAACTAAAAAACGACTTTTGCAACACTGAATTTTAAAGTAATTGCTCATTATTTGCTTAAATTTTTAAGAAAATTGCAATACTGGTTACGACATTAAATTGTACGGAAAAAAATACAAAAGAAACTGGCTCTCATTTCTACACTAATCCTATAACCATTAAATTAGAATAAGAAATCTTCAGATAAGTAAGCAAAATCACAGTTTTTGGCTTTGAATCAAAAAGTATCCAATACAAAAGTTGTAGGTCAAGAAAAAATCTACAAATTTTGTAGAGGTTACTATATAACATATATAACATATATATATATATATATATATATTTTAACATCCCAACTATATTTACAATATTAAATGTATTCTATTATTTGAAAAAAAAACTTTATATAGTTAGCCGTGAAGATCATTATGCAACCGGATCTTGCGCTTGTGATAACAGATATCTTTACCTCAAGAAATCACAACGGAAGTTCCAACATCTCAATAAGATTTCATTCGTGTTCTACTAATTGTACCATAAAGACGTATCAATAATATTTAACCATGAAGTATTACCTATTTCTTTTGACCTGTGCAATTTTGTGCGATGTTTTCGAAAGCAGAGATATTGGTTTGAACAAAATCCGAAGCGATGTAGTTGTAACAAAGTTCGGTCCGGACAAAACCGACATCGAATCGACAACTGATGAACCTGGACTTGTGGTAAGCCAAATGTCATTAATCAAATGCCAAAATTGTAATTTAAAATTTTTTAGAGGCGTACTCTATTGAAGTTTGGCCAAGTTGCCAGCAACATAGGAACATCCTTGGGAAAACACACCGTAAAGGTAACAAACGCAATTGAGAAGATATGCGATATCATAAAAACCATCATTCCTGTTATCTCTGCTATTTGCGGAGTTGGTCAGTTCAAATTTTGCTCAGCGACTGAGGGAGTTTCGGATGATTTCAACACCGCTCTTCACCCAAACCCAGCCGATTTAAACATTCCAGATTGAATAAATTACGAGCACTATATTTTATACCATTTATTATACATAATATATTATACAAAATATGATAAATATTCAAATAAATAACAAAAGTAATAATCGTGGTGAGTATCTATCATCTTCCTAGAACACCCACGACTGCTGCAACACCCTGTATAACCGGTAGAGCCTCACTTGTCTCCTCAAAAATTTTCTTTACACGCTTTTCCTGCATGAAAACAAAATATCAACAAAAATAACAAATAAACAAAAAAAAATACTTACAAGTTTACGCAATCTTTTAGACCTAGCGTCAGTTTGGCCTGTGATAGCTGCCAAGACCATCAATATGAAAACAATTACAACGGTCAATTTCATTATGAAGCTGTTGTGATTAGTGTTTAGCGGTTAGTGTTCTCTTCGATTTGATACATTGGGGACGAAGTATGACAATATATACTCCCAGTGCACTGATCATGGGTTGTCCCAAACATTGGTCTTCACGAAAAAGGCGGGTATTCCTCAGTTCCTTCACCGTTATCGAAAAATACCGGAATACGTGCATCTCGGCTGAGTCAAATCAGCGAGACCTTGGATCGACTTATTGTGGAAACGTGTGCGGTTAGATTTATTGTGTAATTACCGTTCCTTTATCGATGTTTGTTACTGCCAAGAGCGAATGATTTGTGGTAATGTTTGTGGTATGTAGAAAATATTGTCATTAAAGAGTGAAAATATTAAGGATTATTTTTTGACGTTTCTTAAAACCAATGAAATGCTTCTTTATTTGTCACAAGGGTAAGTTTCGACCAATTATGTCATTATTATAGTGGGAATAAATCTTTTGTGATTATTCTCGGGAATAATCACTGTAGCTTTTATTTGCCTAGCAACTGTCAGATACTTGTCAAAATAATTACTTAATTGTGTCAACGCGAAATGGGTGAAAGTCATCGGTTTAGTACCTTTTCTAATGCAGAAATTACAAAAAAGATTTTAGAAACTACTTCGAAAAATACTCTAATAAGTAATCAGTCTATATGGAGACAATTTAAGACCTTCACCAAAGAAAGAAATTATATTCTGGATCAATCTACTACAACAGCTACTCTGGCATTGATTTTAAAAGATTGGGCTTATAACATGAAAAGAAAAGACGGAAATGATTATAAAGAAGCAGTAATAAAGACAATGTGGAATAAAACGGCAAAATTAGTTCAAGAACTTTACTTTAATAAGTATAACAGGTCCTTTGATCCTTTCCATGATATAGAATTCAGAAATGCTCGGAATACAAGAGATGCAAAAAGAAAAATTTTACAAAAACATCCTGAAAAGCACAAACAAAGGTCTGTGGCACTTTCTAATACAGAATTGTTGCAAATTTTTAACTATTGGGACGAAGATACACCTTGTGGATTGCAAAGAAAGTTTTTTCACGTTGCATCGTATGAACTAGCTTGGAGGGGAGGAGAAGCTACGAAATGTTTAGTTCATTATTTTAAAAAAGAAACCGACATAAAAAGATTAAATACTGGCCGCATTGAATACAATCCCATCTTTACAAAAACTGCACAGGGTGGAGCACAGAGGTGCGCTAATAGTAACTGGTTGACTCCAAACATAAATAACCCAGATATTTGCCCTGTTCGTCTTTTTGAAAAACTAATGAGTAAACGTGAAGAAAATATTAAAACCGAACGCTTGTTTCTTACTCCAAATCCGGCTTGGCAAACTCATGGTTTTTGGTATAAAAACGTTCCTGTGGGAATAAATTCCATTTCAAAATGGATGAAAGAATCCGCAGAAAAAGTAGGTCTAGACACAGTTACTAAAAAATAACTAACCATTCTGCCAGATCAAGTGCAGTAAGTAACCTTTCAAAAGCTGGTGTAGGAGAACAAGAACTAATCAAGGTCACTGGTCATAATTCTGCAAGTTAGATTAAACCATACTTACAATTGAACCAAGAACATCATTCAAATATAATAAATAATCTTAGAGAAAATACGCAGGAGGAAACACTTAATATAACAAGCAATTCCAAATCCTCAATAAATAATGAGTCTCGAAATATTTTTAATAATTGCGTTTTTCATTGTACTAATTTAATTTGTTAATTCTTTTAATATATTCACAATGTGTCAACGATATTTTCATATATTGTAAGTAATAATTAATTAAATTAAATTTTTCAATAATTTTATGATAGTTTTGGCCATTTGGCAATAGCCACTCGAGCCCTGCGGGCTCTCGTGACTATTGCCTGGCAACAAGTTTTCAAACAATCTGTCAAATTATTTTCAATTTATTCTCACTCTCTTGTTATATTATTACTGAGAAAATGAAGAAAGATAAGAAATTAATTATTATTAATACATAGATATGACAATCTGCGAGTCTCGTAGTTGTATGCAATAGTTTTATACACATTTTTGTATTTAATTCAATTTCCGACCAACTGTTTTTTACTGATGACGTCATAGACAATTTTCAAAAATAGTAATATCAATAATAAATGGCTTCATTAAACATTAAAGTTTCAATATTACATTCATTTATAGCAATCCCTTATTTTTCTTGTTGTTTCAAGTAAAGGATCCATCTAGACGGTAAAAAACAAATTCTTATTTTTGTAGATTTGTTAAAATAAATATAATTAACCCAAAAATACATATTGTTGATTTAAAAAGAATCGATCATTTCAAGCGAAGTGATTTTATTCTTTGGAGCGTAATATTTTATCAGTATATATAATTGAGGTGACATTAGGGTTTGTTGTTTGGATTAGCTAATAAATTCAAACCGAGTAGATTCAATCAACATATTGACAATTTATACCAATATACAAAACGTTCAAGATGAGTAAAGTCTAGAATATCATATTGAAGAAATACGCATGTTCAAATTATGTGAGAACTACATATTTTGTGTTAACTTGAGTGTGTTCTTTCCTGTTGTTGATAATAAATAATGGACTTGAATAGTTTGCTACGACAGTGGGGGTTTGAAAGCCTCATTCCAGCGTTTACAGGTAAGCGTATCTTTTTTAATATTTATGGAAACAACTAAATACGTATGTCGCCTTTGTAGAAACTAGAAATGGGACAGAAGTCAAAGGACAATACCGTTAAGGGCGCCAGTAAAATTACTTCAAACCAGATGGTACCCTTATCGTTACCGGCATCACATTTTAATAAATACTTTAGATGAGAAGTAAATTCTGTTCCTCTATAACACCATGAACAATATCCAATACAATTGTCATCAAGCATACAAGGTTGTTTACAAATATGCTAACTGTACCTTCAAGTATGAAGAGTTATATTCTAATCTACCAACAATTAAACATAAAGATTCAACGAATGCCCAATATGTTTGCGTTTCCAATTTTTAACTTACCTATATTTTATAGTATAGATTATGTAATATATAGTATTTATATTTTAGTTTGTATAGATTATTATTATTAGAATGTCTCTAAATATATTATTTTTATGTGTACGTGCGTTTTTAATTAAAGTGCGTTCATAAAAGCGTTAATTATCGCTCGAAACAAAAACTGATAGTCAAATTAGTTATTACTATATAGCACTGTTATCTACTAGTATAACTAGTAAATAATTGACACTGAATACTAGGTGTAAAATATAATTGCCAATTTATTTCGCCTTTAAAATATTTCTGTCGCGTGTACAACATAATGACATTTTTTTCGAACAAAAAAAGGAAATACTTCAACTTATTTAACTAACGAGGACTAAACTATATACCTACATATTTATCAATCTTATTTGTTACTTGTTGAATTTCATAACATATACATATTGAAATAGAGACTATAAAATGTGTCGTCTAGTACAAATGCTGATGCTGGTATCAGCATATTCACTTACAGGTAGGAAGATACTATCATACATATACATTTAAAAATAAAAAGATGGTCGTACTTTGTCATTTTAAGATGGTCTTATTGGGACTGAGATAAAGTTCGAAGCATGCCCGTATGCTGTAGCTATCAAGAACAAACGATCCAACGTTGTTTGTGGTGGATCCATCCTCAACAATACATCAATTTTAACCAGTGCTGTCTGCATGATGTATGAATTCTAGATATTATTTCTACATTCCAATCTTTATTGGAATATGACTACATAGGCATTTTGCTTTTAGGATGTCGGACTCTGCCGGACTTGGCAACTACACGGTATATACAGGGTCTGAAGACCTAAATCTGGCAAAAGCCTACAAAATTAAAGCCATCCATGACTTTAATTTCAACAGAACGAATTATAAAAACGACATTGTGGTACTTGAAGTACGAGAACTCAAGTTTTAAGTTATTTGATAAAATGTATTGATAACAATCTAACCATTTTAGTTAAAAGAAAAAATCACATTACGTAATATCGTTCCCGTAATGCTACCACCAGATGACCGCATACCAATGAATATACCTTTCAGCGTATGCAGTTTTGGAAATAATGATCCTAGCAAGAGTATAAATAAATTACGATATATTACAAATGTTCAAGTTATGGATAATAAGAAATGCAGAGAAGCCTATAAAGGACGCAACACATGGCTACAATATATGCATGAAGAGTAAGTTAACTATGGTCTACAGCCTTATTTAGATGTTGCCAGTTGCTGACCAGTTAGTGTACTGTCTTTGGATAAAACCTATTTTCATCCTTACAGAATCTTCTGCTCAAGAGGTGATGATGAGACCTTTTGCCATAATGATCAGGGATCAGCATTGGTTATAGGTAATGTAATATACGGTATTGTATACTCTGCATTAGGATGCTTCATGAAAGGCAATCATGCTTTATTTCTAAGCACTGGAAAGTATCTAACAGCCAAGAAACCAACGAACTGCAACACAAACAAGCAGTGGTGGTTATGCGGTAACTTTAAGGTCGATTTGGGCATTCGTTTTAACTAATGAACCATGTCGACAATTCATAGCCATTAGGCAAACATGCATGTAATAAGTATTACAAGTTTCAGAATAAAAAAACTCAAAACAAAATCTGCTATATTAATTATCTGTCAGTTTCTGCGGTCCACAGTGCTACTAATATAGACCACAAATTCTGAAGATTTCATCTAAGGAGAAACACCCTGTATGATCAAGAAAGAAAGTGCTCTTTTACACCTTGTAGAATATTAATTTATTTTACAGATAATAACTACGACATTAAGGGGTAATGCCCCTCAAGATTTTTGAAAAATAAAAAAAAAATTTTTTGCGATCTTAGAAATAAGGTACCATACGTTTTTATATTGGAAAAAAATTTTTAAATGCTTATTTGATGAACATACGGCCAAGCGTCTAGCCGAGCGTATATGCAAAAAGTTTAGCGTGAGAGGTTACAGCCTAGAGACCAATACGCTCTTATCTTATTTGGAGGAATTACATGCGCGGTGGGAAATATAACTAAAATATTATAAAACACAAAGATTTTGTGGAAATATCCTCGGTACGTTCGTTGAACTGACGCTAGCCGCACAATGTTACAGCTGTCTGATGTAACGTGTGTTATTCTTGATTAGTTGGTAAAAAAAATAGCAGAAATAATTAGTGACATTCTCGGAGTATATCGTGATCGAAAGGAGTCGAAAGGAAGCAGCAGATTTTCAAATAGAACTAATATGACAAGCATTGAATCGTTTATAACTAGAGTCGCCTCTGCCTGATAACGTATCCACAGTCCACACCGGTAAAAAAGTAATGTCGGTTGAAGATTATTACAACGTTGAAGTGGATGACGTTTAATTATCATCTTTTGAACTTTGTTGTTGTGTTTTCTGCTATTTCACAAGTTGTAGTGTGTAAAACGTGCAAAACAAATGCGAAATTGGCCGAAAGTGGCAACCGTGACTTAGGATTTCAAATCGTGGTTTCTTGTGAGAATTTTGAACAAACTTTCATTCCGAGTTGCCGATTTGTTCAAAAAGGATATGAAAAGAATAGCGGAATTATCCTTGTCATGCGCATAACAATAGGTGTAGATATAATTGAAAAGTTTTGCGCATTCAAGAACCTTCCTCGTCAGATTTTTCACTCATTTTACGATAAAGTTGCTCGCACCATTTTTGTGAAAACAGAAGCATTGTCAACAACGTATGCAGAGAGCAGCAGAAGAAGGGAGGGCTAAAAGTCAATTGAAAATAGTAAAAAAAAGAATGGCGTAACTGCCTCGGACGATGGAACATAGAAAAACATAGCTTTTCTTCTCTGTATGATTGGTGGCGCTTATCAGCTGGAGAAATGTTGTTGATATACTCATAAAATCTAAATACTTACTGCAAAGCTTGCAAATTTTGGAATAAGAAAAAGAAATAAGAAAAGGAATGCATAGATCACGTGAAAAAACTAATGGCACTCGTCCCCGCCATTTGACAAAAACCAGTTAGGGCCTCGAAGAAAAAGGGAAGTTAACCCAGACGCCTATAAATGAGCTTTCAATTTATGATGGACTAGCCATTCGTCATAATCATGATTCAATTGATAAAATAAAGAAAATAAATCTGGGCGACACTGTATCATAAATTCTGACCGATGAAATGCCACCTGGTGATTTCATTTTCATTTTCACTTTCAAGTGGCAAAGTAATTGTGGATATTGCAGCAAGTATAGCTATATGTGTTGTCAATGATGCATTATCCAGCCTTATGAAGATTATGGAGGTATTATGTATGAGCATCTAGCCAAACTGTAATAATATCTGCGCGAAGGCTGACGCACGGCGCATCATGTTTTCAGAGCCATCCCTGACTGATGCTGCAAAACAGGCCCGTCTGTCGTCAAAATCAGACAGAAGGAAACAAGAGGAGGAAAATGTTAATTTGAAAAGATAATTATATGGGCCAGGCTTTGCCGACTATAGTAAAATATAACAATTCTATACATCAGAGTTACACAATATTTTAAACGATGTTTTCTCGAAACCGCATTTTTCAAACTGGCCGGAACGATAACTTCATTGATCTTCGTCAATTCACTTGAAATTTTATATGCAGCTTCAGAACAATATTATCTAGAGAAGTACGTACGGATTTTACGATAAGTTCGAAACATTTTTGTGATAAACAATTTTTAACCTAATTTTGTACCTAAAAGTGATATTTTGTGTTCAAACGTGCGCCATTTTGTTTTAAAGCGGAATTTTCGAATTTCCGTACGTACTTCCCGAGATAATCTTATATAGAATCAATATTTTTTTTGTTTCTATGGCTAAGTGAAAAACTGTGTGCAAAATCTTTCCGGCCGTACAACCATATCCGCAGGAAGAGGTTTCCTTTGATGTGCTCTAACGCTGCTATTTTTTATTAATTCTTATTTTTATTTATTGTGAATATTCCTCAAAATATGAACATAATGAAAAGGCTTTAAAGAAATTTTGTAATTCATTTACTATATTGTAAAAGTATTATTTTTCTCGCGCAAGAGTGGCATTACCCCTTAATTCTTCATGCGTTTTGAAGTATCTCAACAAACACCCCTCTGTCCATCTATTACCGCTAATAACTAATTGTTATGCAGATTGGATTACATCAGCATTCGGGTCGTTTCTCGAGACGGCTCTCGAACGATTAAGACCGATTCTGATGATGCGGTAGTTAGTTAACAGCTAAGCTAAACTACACTCCGTAGATGGGAGTGGAAGGTTTGGCTGCTGACTACGAAATTCGCAGGCGAATGGCAATTCATCATAATCACTTGTTTATATTGCATGCAAGGGAACATAGTAATCAGTAATGCGTGTTCCTTCGGTAAACACATTAAAGGACGAGTGCCTGTCGTAATCTTGTTACTGCTAAGGATTACAATATCTATACACCGGTTCTCCGAGAAATTTACTTACCGAACATTCTTGTCATACACCCAACCCGTTTACGTTCTACGTAATTTGACTTTCTGTCTGAAGGAATAATGAATTTTCTCCGCATTATTAATTTTATAATACAAATGACAGTTTTGTAATCGTGCCGAAAAATTTTTTTTCTACTTTGCATTCACAATGCACACATTGTAACACTGTTTTCGGTGTTACAATTAACACATTGTAATACCGAAAACAGTAACATTTTTGTCTGATTGGTACACAGTGATATCAAATGCCATATGTCAAATGTACAATACATAACCCAACATAACCACACACTGCATCTTCTTAATCGCTTGCAATCACATAAACTGCGAAATATCAATATTCTATACATATTTAAACATGGGTGTAGCCTGCTATAGTATGGCCAAAGGATTGGGGCTTTCTTAGTTTCGCTTTGTTCATCAAAATACGCCAGCATGACGTTTTCGGTGATGTTTTATGACTCTGGTAAGTGATCGTTATCATTCTTTTCAACTAAACATCAAATCCCCTTTTCAGATATAATTCAAGGACCACATTTACTTTAATAAGGTATTCTGCGAAGATCAAACCTACATCGTAGATATGAACGATTTTAATTACTGCTGCGAGGTTGTATATGCGCAATAAATGGTTTATCAGCATACACGTACGAAGCTATAGTACATTTAAAGTGTAGAGGATTTCTTAGTTTATGTAACGTATAAGTTTTCGGTAATATTTTGGACGCTTGGATGCTCGGTTCAATTCGTATTCGTTTTTGTCCGTCGCTTTCGACTTCGTCTTAGTTCTGGTTGTGTGCAACGTATTTGTATTACCTCCATCACATGTAATTTTACTCAGTATAATTTATTCTAATAAACTACTTTGCCGAAATTAAAACTGGATTTCAATTATAAGTGCTTGTAAATATATAAGCCGCAACGGCTACGTAGCGGAATTAGGTAGACACCGCTATTAAACGTTAAGCGTTATAACAATTCTTTAGTAAGTTCTTGTTCTTCGAAGTAACTAATCAGTTACCGCCAAACACTTCTATTCTGATTATTATACTTATGAAATCAATATTTTAAAGTTAACTTTTTAGGTTAAGTTTCATGTATTTATCACAGTAGGGTTAAAAGTGTTGCCCCAAGCTCCATTATGATCATCGTTGCGACCTCACTGAATATTTATTCAAACTTGTAGGCTAAAGTAGATTAAAATTATTCACAATTAGATTTTGTCATTATGTTATCTCATCGATCCATCCTTAACGAAATTGACAGTTACTACAGTGCTGCCACGTGGTACCCGCAAAATACCCTAGATTCTAATTTAGCGCGATATAGTAACCACAATTTCTAAATTTATATAAAATTAATGACGCAAAGTAGAAAAAATAGTATATTACACTCGTTTTATAAGACGTATTGGCGCACTCATCTACAAAACAACTAGTGCGCCAATTTGACGTCTTATAAAACTTGTATAATAATATACTATTTGAGATTTTAGCGGAAATATGTAAGGTACAAGGTACAAAAAATGTCTGTGTGTGTGTGTGTATGTGTGTCTGTATGTGTGTACCCGTTTTTGTAAGCAACGATTCCGGAGAAACTACTAAAGGTATCGTGGCGAAAATTCCTATTTAGAAGTTTCAAGACTAAACTTAGAGCTAAAAAGCTTTTAGTTCAAAGGAATCCAAAGGAACTGGATGTTCACTAGCATTTTTCAACGATTTTGCAAACAAGCCGCATTTTCTGTAATTTCGTCAAAATCGTTAACACATAAATTAAAATAGACGACATTTCGAATAATTTATGTCTGTGACATTTTTTGGTAAAATTAATAGTTAAACTGCATGAGCAAATTCTATTTCATCGAGATCGCTCGTGCTGCATTAAAACCAGGGCTGTGGAGTCGGTAAAAAATCTGTCGACTCCGACTCCGACTCCGACTCCAACTCCGACACCGGTAAAATTTTATTTGTTTCTAGCGAATTTAATGACAAAAAAAAATTAAATGTGACATAATCTAATTGTAAATGAAATCAAAAAGGCCTGTTGATCGGACCACAAAATCATGGCCATATTTAAAAAGGTTGCTTTTTTATATTTTCAAAATATCTCTGAAATCATTAGAACTTCAACTGTTTTCTCATTTGAGAGCACATAATTCTGAACTAGTTTGTCACTTGAACCGATGTTCTATCTTTAATAATAACAAAAGTATAGTACAACAAAACCACCGTATAGTACAAAATAAAATTTATTTCAATGAATACAACATTAAGTGCAAAATAAGCTGAAAATAATCTCAACTCTTACTTCTGTTAGTGGTAAGGACGTCACAAATCTGGCTGCAATGAGTATGACTTGCATACATGGATATTCCGACATTCAACTTAAGGTAGAGTTTAAATCGGAAATGCAGTTATAATTTTTAATCGGCTATTATACATATATTATGCATGTTTAAGTTTATGCATTAAAAATTACGTTAGAGTGAAGTTTGTACCTTTGCTAATAATAAAAATATATCTGGCTCAATTCAGTCAAGTGTAGGTGACGAAATCTGCGAATATCGGTGTTTTTTAGTTGATCGCAAGAAGACTACGACATAGCCACCAATAATCTTAAAAGCCGTAACCTACACTCGACAGAATCAGTAACAATTTAAAATCTCTACATATTTTGTTAAATACAAAGGGATGTGATTATACCATAATATTGTATAATCAAGGGTGATACTTTTGATAAATTTGTTCATGTGCCAAAAAAAAAGAATCAATTTCGGTTAAACGTTTAAAGTTATCAGATACGACCGATCTCGATCAAATAGAATCTCATTTACTAGTAATTTTATATATAGTATCATAAAGTCATGTGCCTGGCCACATCAGATTTTTTCAACTTGGCATTGTTTGCATTATTTTTTATAACAAACCAACTGGAAATGATCAAAATAATTATTATCAAATAATAAATTCATGCGTCATTAGTCCTGGCATGTATTATTATTTATTATCCATATTTTGCAAGAGGCGTTAGTAATATAGCGAAAACAAACATCTATCTACATACTACTTTCCAAGATATTATTTTCATGTCGAAACTAAAACGTATTAAGAATTCTCTAGCCCAAAAATTATTTCTCGCAAGCATAAAAATGTATTTTTCTCCGGTGCATTCATGTGGCATTAATATGTTCACCTCAATAGTCTGCTCAATTTCGGCGTAGAACGTATTTTACGGCCATGAAACTACAAGTTTTTTGACGAGCCAGCCGATGCGTTCGAGACCGTGCAATGTGTTTGCAAATTTAATCCAGATGTGCGATGTTACGAATCGATATTTTAATGTTTATATTTTCGGTACCTACTTTTAAGAATATTTATTTGATTTATGTAGTTTATAAATGATAATCTCACAGTGCAATTTGCTCAGATTAATAGGATAATATACTAGGTGTGAGAACTGATTCGAAATATTTGACTTGATTTCTTAAATACAAATGCTTAATTTGTAATAATATTTCGTTTCCTGTTGAACAAGTTATTACAAAATTAAATAAAAAGGTATTGCATATTAATAATTAATATTAATAATTATGTTAATAATTTTTAGGTTTTAAAAATAAATAAAGTTGCTGCTGATATGTTGATATTTGCAATTTTTTAAACTTAGATATTGTATAAAAATAAATCTCGTATCATCATCTGCAAAAAAGTTTCACTGTTTTATTAGTAGAATAACAATAAATAAATTTTACCTTATCTTATAGGACAACGACCTAAGTATTAAAAAATTAAAACAAGACAAAATATGTGCAATGCTCTGATATCAAGACTCAAAAGTTAATTGATTAACTCAAGCTGTGGTATGTAAATTTATTGTAGTCAAACCCCATAAAGTAAAAAAAAAACGTTTTTACTGTATCATACGTATCACGTTATCATAGCATGATAAAGTATTGTAATCGTGCCAAAAAAATGAGATTTTCCAAAGGAACTGTATTTTTCCTCTAAGCATTCCCCGTAAGCATTTTGCAAATGAGCCACCATTTCTGTAATTTCGTCAAAATAGATTTATAATAAATTAAAGTAGAGGAAATTTTCTGTAATTTATGTCTATGACATTTCTTTGGTAAAATTAATAGTTTAGCTGCATAGGCAAATTCTATTTGATCGAGATCGGTCGGGTCTGCATTAATATAAAACTAGTTAGCCAGGATTTGACAGATATTTTCATTCTAATGACAGTAAGTAGTGTCAAACGCTGATCTCTTGAAAATACCTACTGTCAATAGAATCAAAATATCTGTCAAATCCTGACTAACTAGTTTTATTTTAAGGCAGACACGACCGATCTCGATCAAATAGAATATCATGCAGCTAAACTATTAATTTTATATATATATATATATATATATATATATATATATATATATATATATATATATATATATATATATATATATATATATATATATATATATATATATATATATATATATAGTACGATAAAGTCATGTGCCTGACCACATCAGATTTTTTGGACATTCATTCTCAGATTTATACAACATTTGATATTTAAAAAACTCTCCCCGAAGACATTTTTAATTGACATGTAAAAATTTGTAGAATTATTAACAATATCTAAATAGTATATTATTATACAAGTTTTATAAGACGTCAAATTGGCGCACGAGTTGTTTTGGGCACGACGAGCGTAGCGAGGAGAGCCCAAATGGAACGAGTGCACCAATACGTCTTATATATAAATCGAGTGTAATATACTATTTTTTCTACTTTGCGTCATTAATTTTATATAAGTTTAGAAATTGTGGTTACTATATCGCGCTAAATTATAATCTAGGGTATTTTGCGGATACCACGTGGTAGCACTGTAGTAACTGTCAACTTCGTTAAGGATGATATCGATGAGATAAAATCATGACAAAATCTAATTGTGAATAATTTTACTCTACTTTAGCCTACAAGTTTGAATAAATATTCAGCGAGGTCGCAACGATGATCATGATGGAGCTTGGGGCAACACTTTTAACCCTACTGTGATAAATACATGAAACTTAACCTAAAAAGTTATCAATTTTAAAATAGTGGTTTCATAAGTATAATAATCAGAATAGAAGTGTTTGGCGGTGACTGACTAGTTAGTTCGAAGAACAAGAACTTACTAAAGAATTGTTATAACGCTTAACGTTTAATAGCGGTGTCTACCTAATTCCGCTACGTAGCCGTTGCGGCTTATATATTTACAAGCACTTATAATTGAAACCCAATTCTAATTTCGGCAAAGTAGTTTATTAGAATAAATTATACTTAGTAAAATTACATGTGATGGAGGTAATACAAATACGTTGCACACAAACAGAACTAAGACGAAGTCGAAAGCGACGGACAAAAACGAATATGAATTGAACCGAGCATCCAAGCGTCCAAAATATTACCGAAAACTTATATGTTACATAAACTAAGAAATCCTCTACACTTTAAATGTACTATAGCTTCGTATGTGTATGCTGATAAACCATTTATTGCGCATGTACAATCTCGCAGCAGTAATTAAAATCGTTGGTATCTACGATGTAGGTTTGATCTTCGCATAATACCTTATTAAAGTAAATGTGTTCCTTGAATTATATCTGAAAAGGGGATTTGATGTTTAGTTGAAAACAATGATAACGATCACTTACTAGAGTCGTAAAACATCACCGTTAGCGTCATGCTGGCGTATTTTGATGAACACAGCAAAACTAAGAAAGCCCCAATCCTTTGGCCATACTATAGCAGGCTACACCCATGTTTAAATATATATAGAATATTGATATTTGGCAGTTTATGTGATTGCAAGCGATTAAGAAGATGCAGTGTGTGGTTATGTTGGGTTACGTATTGTACGTTTGACATATGGCATTTGATATCACTGTGTACCAATCAGACAAAAATGTTACTGTTTTCGGTATTACAATGTGTTAATTGTAACACCGAAAACAGTGTTACAATGTATGCATTGTGAATGCAAAGTAGAAAAAATAATTCAATAGATATAATACTTTGTAAATCGTATTTATTTCACCAATCCTTTATATCGCGTACATCAGAACGTATAAATTCTCAGAAATAGACCGCTCCATTCAATATCAATCTTAGGTTTCGCAAGACCTTCGGACATTTCTTTCACGGCCATTACCTCTTAATCTAGCAGAGCTAACGTGCGTGAAACACGGGACAATTCAATCACACTTCCACTCTGGGCAAAGACATGCTTCGCTGCTCAACTTTTATGGCTGTCATAATCAATTCTGATCGACATGACACTCAGTGGTCCCTTGAAAACACAACATAGGACCTTATTCTATAACTTCTATTAAGCTCTATTACTGTTAAAATCATGTTAATCAAGATGATAGATTGGTAAGCATGTTTAACGTTTGTCGAACATCGTTTATTGTTTTGGGGTTAGATTTGCTGTAAAATTGTCTAATTTCCCAAATTTTATCACTGATATTTTTTTTAAACAAACATTAAACATGACATTAAGCCACTATTTTCATTAACCGAATTTTAACAGAAGTTACAGAATCTCATAACTTCAATGGCATATATTTTGGTATTGTTATATAAGCAGATTTAACTTGCACATGCCTAATATTGACTATGTGTTTCATTAGCATATGGAATGGAAATGCGTACGCCATGAAGGGTTAAACGGCTATATTCTTGGATGATACATGCAAATTCGATGTCATCGCGTTGATGGGGTACGCGATATAACTCTTTGTCAGGTTGTAGCTAATATCACACCTATTCCCTCAGGTAATGGAGAAATTTCATTTGAGAGAAATACCCCATTTGCCCATATACATAAATAGACCGAGTAACTCTATTAAATTTATTATTAAATCAATAATGCCTCATCGCCCAGAATAAATTGTAGACATAGTGGAGGCCTTATAGAGAACCTTTAATTTATTTATTGGTTTTTTATGTTGTTGAATGAATCTTTTGTTTTCTGATTCCAATGATACACATATCACATTGATTTATAGTAGTAGTAGATTTCAAGCAAAATTTCGTTCTGTATAATTAACAGCAAACTTTCGCTAATATTGTTTCCCTTTCACATTTACATGAAAATTAAACAAATTACTCCGGAAACACATCTAAAACCACTTTTATAAAACACTCGTTATCTGAAAAGTTCTTCACGTGCACCTAACATCTCAGAAACAGTTTTAGGCCAATTAGCAGCCAAAAAGGAGCTGGACTATGCTTGGATGTGAGAGGCAATGTGTCAACATTTACGGCAATTTCATTTATTATTTATTATATTTGTGTTTATGTTACTTCGTTGTGTGGCTTGCACACAAGCCTCCCGGTTTACTGGCGACAAACATAAGTCAGATTATTGCTATGATTTTCTAACTATGATTTTCGCGGTTTTTCGCGATCTTCTCGCCGAACCGAGCATCTTAGAGCAACGCGGTCATCAGAAATGTTTTCCTCGGCCAATTTCCTATCCAGTAACGTCGGAGTTTTTAAAATCGGATGGTTAGATCAAACACGCTTTGACACTTCCAAATATAGTGAAATGGCAGTTTTTTGCAGTTTTTGATACTTTGGCAAGTCATAACTTCCGTACCGTTCGATATACAAAAAATCCCATTACTCCAGCGTAATCCGCGTCAAAAACTGTACCATGGACCAAAATCTTAATTGGATGGGAAGTAGTTTTGCTTTTGCCAACTGGACAAAATTTTGATAAAAATCGTATTTCTCTAATTTTCAATTTGAAGTAGCGCACCTAATTCGAAATCTAGGCCCCGTGTCGATATGAAACCTTCGCTATCTTACTAAAATGAGTGCGCTGATTACGAATTTAGACCGAGCAGGTCTCTATCTCTACTGGTTACAGAGTTGTGCTCAAATGACGATTTTTTAAATAACACCAAAATAAGCGAATTGGACCACATAACTTCAAAATGGTACTTCTTAGGCATATAAAAGACTACATATTCTTGATGTAATCGTCGAGAGCAATCATTTGGTGGTGGGTAAATCTCTCTATCGCTAACGGTTGCAAAGTTCATTTTTTTCTTTATCATACGCAGTATTATAAATGATATATATAAATATAATATGATTTTGAAACATATTTGAAACAATAAATTAGGATTCAGTTTCAGAATAAATTTAAATTCAAACAATTTAATTTTAGAAATTATACCATTATTTTAGAGATACAAAATATTTTGGGCCCGCAAACAAGTTTTGAAACAAAACTATTAAGACGAAATAATAAAAAAAATCTAGATAAAAAGAATCTTACCCCGAAACTTCTTGTTGTACTACCACACCTAAACACCTATCACCAAATACTAAAATAAATATACAAAATATTTTTTTGTATATATTTTTTAATTAACTTCCATAAAACCACTCAAAACGTGCACACGCACTTTATTTTTTAATCTATCTAACAAATAGTATAGGAGGGTAAGAATTTAACAATGGGGGCTGTATTTTCCGAGGTATTACTGCAACCGCAATGGAATGCACTAGTGCCGTACTGACCTAGATAAAACTAACGTAATGCAACAACGGGGTGCACTTCTGCGCGTAGAGGAAGGTCCTTTCGGTCGATCATGATCAACATTTTATCAGCATCAGAGTTTCAGAAATGAGAAACCTGTTTGCAGATTTATATTACACTAAACAGAACATCCTAATAGATTACAGTTTAAGAAAACTATTTGTAATTTCTTATAAAAAAAAAATTCCTTATTTCTATTAAAAACCAAAATTAAAATTGAATTTTATTCACGTTCTATCACGTGATTGAAAACGCTCTGTAATTGGCTCAGTCTCCAGTGAGGTCATTCGTTAGTACGCTTAGAGCGCGTTCGGTTTGTCAGGGTAGGGTATGGGGAGAGCAATGCTCAGATAACCTGGGTCGGCTGTCTCTCTCTTACATGCAGATAAACGCCGTATGACGTTTGTCCGCCTATTATGCAGCGCGTCACTCTCACCGTACCCTACCCGATTATTCGAACGCGCTCTTATGCTTCTCCCGTTTGAATTTACTAGCGCTAAAGTGCCATGTAAGCATAACTTTGTAGGTTAGGCTAGCCCTAACCTTAAGCTGTCAGATCAGATAATACCTGGTTCGAAAATACGATAGATAACTTATTCTAGTCAGTTTTACTTATGTCGAAGTAATCTTCACAACAAAAAACACTTGTATTGACCGCTATTTATTTCATTTGGATTTCTACGAGCCAACCACTTTCTTCGCAGTTTCAAATCTTGCGGAACAGCTACAAATAGTTTATCCGGAATTTTATTGACGTATTTCTGCATTGTGGATTTATACACCATTTATAACCCATTTTTATGTAGAAATTGTGAAACACTGACAGACCATATGGGCCGATTTGGCATCTACTATCGTGTGACGTCCCACAACAGAAAGTATCGTTTTGGCGGGACTTTTTGTGATGGTTTTCCAATAATAGTCAAATACCCGATTGTTCATGACAACTAAGAGAAATGCTGTGCACCTCAAGCACTTTTTTTAATACATATGCAAATATGTATATCAAACATTCTAAATTTGTCTCATTGTGGATAATTTGGTTGTATATAGGTGTTTCCTATTCCTTAATAGAAATGATGAGGTTTCTAAATCGTATGCTAATTGGAAATCACGAAGCTTCGCATTCGCATTAATGACATGTATAAGACGTCTAGGCCTTAATAATGTAAAAGCCCTCTACATCTCGGTCTGACATACTTGCAACGTACATTGCCATGTCAATTTAAAATAGATTGCTAATTACCATTTTCATTGTCGTACTGTCTGTTCTAGAATACAACCACCAAACAATTTCTTGGTGCGAGAATAGTTTCAGAAACTTGGGAATGTGATCAAATCTCCATTTAATAATAGACACCTACGCGCAGCGGCGCGTTATGCCATCATGGGGCCCTGGGCAATTTTGAATTTGGGAGCCCCCAGGGCGCCGCCCATATGTGTTCTTACAAATAAATTTCATTCTTAAATACGCCATCATCAATATATATATACATCAGTTTTGCTGAGTGTTCGTCCACACACCGATCCATATATTCTTGTTTCAATAATAGAATAATAATACATCAATACATCATACAAAATCAAGCCTAAAACGACTTTAAAACGCCAGCATTCCAACAAGATCAACAGCGATTGAGCAATAGAATAACATCTTACCTTATACCGGCAATTTGTCTCTTCAAAATCGACGAAAACCGAACATAAAGCCAACGGGAACACCACTAATACCGAATGTCACACTATTATCACGTTTTTTAAAGCAATACACCGATAGTTTTGATAGCAAACATAGAGACGCGTAAAAATTGGAAGACGCTAACATTTTATTACGTCACGGGGTCTACAAACCATTTAGCACGGACGATAACAAAAACACGCATGGACTGGAAACGCACATTCACACAGCATAGGAGGTGCCTATTATTTGTGCGATGCTTTGACAAAAGGTGAAGCCAGGTACCTGTTGGGTATCAGATTGAATTGGTTTATGTATTATTGGTGTTTTTGAGATGTTACTTTTAATAAAATGTAATTTCCTAGTTCTTTTTCTAACATTACCTAAGATTGCGATTCCATATCATCAAAAAATACTATTATTCCGAATGCCTTCTGCTATGAACGAAGAAACGTAAGTGTCAATATGTGATCCTCAAAGTTCAGAAGACAGCAACCAAATAAATGGTTTAGTAAATGACTTAAGCTAGAAACTTGAACGACTTTTGAATTTTTTTCTGTTTTTTTCGTTTTTCCTGTTTTTATACTCTTTTGAATTACAAATTGAACAGTAAAAACCGCATGTCTCTGGGGTCAGTGGTGTAAATGTAACAAGTCGCTGAGAGGAGCCCAAATCTGCTTGCAATGTTAATAAGGTAGTCTATTACGGAAGAGTTTACAAAATACTGCTTTGGAGGCCCCCCTGTTATTGGGGGGCCCTGGGCAAATGCCCATTTTGCCTCTGGGATAACGCACCTCTTCCTACGCGGTCTTAAATTAAATCTCTTTCGCATTTTTATCACTATAATTTTGAAGTGAAATTTAACACCCGAATCAAGATGAAACATTTGCAATACATTCTACTAATTCAACACCTGTGTCTAATATTCGATTCGATTAAAATTGTACAACATACAAGGGATAGAAAATGCAGACAATTAGAGACTCACCTGTTGTTTGCCAGCACTCGGGTCCGACATCCAGTCCTAGGGCACTGATCAGTAATGACTATGAGAACGAAAAAAGTCACAAAACACAACGCGAACAACAAACATCTGATGAAAACTAGAATTTAGCACCAATCCGCCTACTTACAAATTTGATTGTAAACTAATAGCGTTTTCGATTTATACAATTTTACGCACTCACTCGGCGCAATTCTGTTAAATCAACTTCACGGTGAACAGAAGTAGAAGAATAAGAAGAAGTTTCCAGTTTCCTGACGGTCAATACCAACATTGGCAAAGCATTTGTTTATTGGGGTAAGGCTCAACGAAAATACGAAATACAAATTATAAAATTTGTTTAGAGGAACTTGTAAGTCAAACACGTCTTTGTTGATGCGAAATTCTATGCTAAAGTCTTCGCCCTCCACTTCCTCGCCATCTATAAAGAACCAAATTTTCTAATATGTATTTCGTATATTGGTTGACCCTAACCTCAATAAACAAATCATATGCTTAAGCAATTTGCCAATGTTGGTATTTACCATCAGGAAAACTGGAAACAATGTAAACTGACAATAATCGTTAAATACTTATCTTATAAGATTCTAGCAATAACCCCGTCAAAAAAACCGAAAATACACAGCAAATTTTGACACAACTCGGGCGCTGTGGAACACAGACTGTGGTACTATGCCGCCAAGCGGTGATTTTGACAATTAGTGTTGACCGGCCAGCTTTACTGTAATCCCTTGTATTTTTTCTACGTTTTTAAACGTATTAGGAATGTTGAAAATGATGAACCGATCGCGAGTCCCCTATTGGTCCAATTATTCAAACAGTTCAATGCTCCTGTGGGTTAATTATTGAATAATGATAGCATCTTATAAGATTACAACAATCTGAATTAACTATTCTAGTGGGCCCATCTCCATATTTATTATACCCATGCCCAATTTTAAACAATTGCTGCTCAAAGATAGACGTATAATTGGAGGACGGGTGATATCCTGATTTCAGGAATAACAATTCAATTATGTATTTTTGCGACGCGCCGCAGTAGTTCCACTTTATGTCAATGTACAATTTGAAAAAAATTCAATAAATGAAAAGAAATAAAGCCACACCTTTGACGAATCGGCGTCGTATTTTCCCAATTTTTCCATCCATGTTCGAGTCTGAACAGTGTGTCCATCTACGATGTTCTCGAGAACTAGTCGTCATTAGACGAAGATAATAGTAATGGGTCTATCTCTATCTACCATATACCACAAAAAAAGGCTGTTACTCGCTAAAATTCACATTTATATTTACTGGGACAGATTTCGAGAGTTCTAACCTACAAATCCGATATAATCTGAAAATGTAGAAAACTTGGGGACACTGCACAAAGAAGTATTCTAATCGAAATTAGGAGATTACATAAAAATTCTACTATTATATCAGACATCAATCAGGTTTGTGCCTAAAGAAGTATACTATTGTTTTTTAAAATTTCCTTTTCAATTGATAGGTTAGTTAGCAGAATATACATATAAACAGTGCTGTTTTATCCATTCTACTACCAGAGAATTCAAGCTCCAAGTATGGTATGATGCAGAAGATCATTACGGGTTTTGTAATTGGATTCAAATCACATTACGAGGAATCAAAATCCTTACGTACTATTTTGTTGATCGAAGAGGATTTCTAGACAAGAGATGTGATTACTAATTTTCATAATTTCCATGAACTGACAATAAAATTATCGAGGTATGCTGAAGATTACCGATTTTTTATCAAATTTTTTGGTAATATTACTGGAAGACGTCTATAACATTACTATATGAGAAATGTATAATGGGACATAGTCGACTTATCAACCACTGACTCCAGATGTTTTTCTTCTCAAGTGCAAAGTGTATGGAGGATTACGTTTAACACAACAAACCGCAGATAGTATTGCAATTAGCCCCGAAGAACCGAACAAGCATTACGACCCGTATGCGTGTGGTCTCATGATAGCGAGGATCAACATTTTTGTGATTTTGATATTATAATATAATATTAATAAAGCTTATGTTGTCTATTTGTCTTTTATAAATCATATATGAATTACAAATTGGTAAATAAAGAATAACTTATTAACTGTTTTGTTTTTCTTATACGTCATCAGATCCCTGTGCTGTGGATGTACATACGTATGTAATATCGACCCGTGCAACAAAGACTATAATAACTACATTTAGTTTGTTAGTTACGATAGTCTACGTTGCATGGGTCGATATGTATTTGTTTTTCAGTAGCTAGGCATAAGTGTATTATCGGCTGAGAAATGAGTGCATAATCTATCGTACCAAGAGTAAGTAATCTGTGACCAAAGTTATTGGTACGGGGTTTGTTTTTTAGGAGGTATAAATGTATATGGGCGCATAATCTCAATACACTTTCGAATATTCCACATATTCAGTACGTGTGCGTGTATTCATAGTACGTGTTTTTGCATATATCACTTCATAAACCGTAGACAAATGTTGAAGTTATTTATCATATAAATATATGATAAATATCTCACATACTCCACATAGGTTATGTCACGGTTATGTCAACAATTTATCACAGTAATTTTTAGATCTACCATGTTATGTTGGTAACCGTTGTAAAATCACTAGACAGCCTGCTTACGTGTGCAAAAATAAATTGAAACAGCGTTAAAGACGTTAGATCATATAATGTTGACCGCACGTCGGCAAAGTCTATCTTGTTCCAAAGTAGCTTTAGCGAAAACGTCGACATCCCCACGCAAAGACCAATTCTCGACTGATTTCTCTAAACTTATCAAAAACAACCAAGCCTCTGTCGATCAGCTGTTGGACCCGCCACTTAAGAGAATAGTTTTTAAACGGTAAAATTATAAAATTAAAGTAATCTAAACACATTTTGGAATGTATTTAGATTTTTTTTTGAGAAGTTTAGTATCCTGTAGTTCAAAAGACCTTTAGGACATTGTTCGTATGAATTTTTTTCTTCAAAATGGGCCCAAGATTAGCATGTTGTTAAGAAACATCCTGTATAGGTATTTATAGTTATTAGAACAGAATGTATGACAATTTATCAATTTATTGTTAGTCGAACCACGTCAACATAAGATTTTGCAAATCCAATAGTTAAAACTTTAGAATACACCTCAAAGTCTTATTTTCTTCTCGCTGCGCAGAAGGAAAAGTGGGGGTACCCTCATCCTAGTTTGAAACATCTTTAGTCTTTGTGGACCTGAAACAATTTCCCATCGGATGACAAGATCGAACAAAATTTGCTTTAAGAATGAAGAAATAAAATTCATTAAATTAAAATATCAAACCACTTTATTTATGAATACCAGTAATAAAAATACACATCTCTAGAGTATAATAAAGGAACTTACAAACTATTTATAAAAAGGTAGATAAAATAAACGCATTTTTCTATAAGTCGATATTTGGCACCATTTTATAAATTATTCTAAATTTCAACAATATTACAATTATAGGTAATCATGTCGTCCTGTATCATGTGATCAAAGGCGTCTTGTTGGAGAGCAATATACTCATCGGGGTTATTAAACGCAAAGCATATTTTAGTGTTGGCACAGCACATTTTCTTATAGTGGATACGTTCACTATTCGGACCCTTAATATCGAACTCAAACATATATTTTGTATTATCGAAATCAGGTCCAACCAGCTGGACAGTCCATTTAAAATCAAACTCATTCACACAAAAGACCAACTTGAATATATTACCATATCTATACAAGGCGTACACTCTAGTTTCATTCTCCCTCGGCTCAAGATGATAAGTCACCGTATTCACATCCAAAAATTCATCATGGTGACTTTCCCTGATATGATTCATCATCTTCGATAACTTATTTTTCCAGTTACAATTTTCAAAAATACAAGAAAACGGCCCATGCACGCAGCTTTCCTCATGTTGTCTGATACTCAACGCATTCGACGTATAACCACAATCAAAATCTCGATATTTACAAGGATATTTTAAAGAATCAGTAAACGCTTCCAAAATAAAATTCTGGCTACAAACCATCTCGCTTTTACATAACGGACATTCTTTTACAGTATCGTGACAAGTTTTACAGAAACTATGGCCTTTCATGCATTGCAAGATCGGAGGAATCATATACATAAAACATACCGGACATTCTATATGGCGTAAGACGTCTTCTTCAAATTTCGACATAGTATTTTCAACAGCTGGATTATTCGCGGTGATATTAATCGCTGTAATTATGCACGACGGGTTGTTAAGATTTTGTTTAAGCTCGTCTATTTGCACCACAGATGCTTGATCAACTTCTATTCCTCTCGAGTCGCCAAAGGTAACCGAACCAACCACATTTGAAACAGTTCCCTTTACACGGGTAGAAAATGACAATCCGAAAGAAAACTTATTAGCTAAGCTCCTCCCCTCGGCATGCTTCACTTGAACATACAGTACACCATTATCAACGTTACACATTAGTTGTACTATAAATAGACCGTTTTGGTCTTGGTACAAATAATTACGTACGTAATTACTGATGATATTCAATTCAACGTCGCGGAATATAAACGCTGGATGTTCCTGTTGGAAGTGCTCATACATAGTTTCAAATTCTCCTTGGTAATCGCATTCACCGATTGGTAAAGAAGGGCAGAGAAACGGTTTATACGAACACGTTAATTCGTGTTGTTGCATATCTTTCGGTGTCAATCGTTCCAAGCATCCTCGCACTTCGTATTGACACGGAAATAGAAGTACGTCGGCCATGGTTTCGTATAAAGGCTCACGCCGTGGGCAGAATTCCTCCTGGACGGGGCAACGGCCACATACTGGCCTCTCGCCTTCGTAGCTGCGTATGGGAAATACCGAGAGATAACAGTGGCAAGTGTTGCATCTTAAGTTTTCTAAGCCTGCCGCGGACAACATGATACCTACGACAAAAAGCTTACTTTGGAGATGGGAGAATAACAGTGTGTTTGGTAATTGCTAGATTATCGCAACAATTTTGATGATCTGTTCACTCTGTACTGCACAATGAACAAAAACCACGGGCAATAGTTTTAGGTTAGGGTTTTTGGGATATTTAGGGGAAACATGGCAGGAAAGTAAACGATTTTCCTAATTAAATATAGCATTAAAATGAACTAACCTTTAAATATCTTAAAATAATATATGGTAGGACACTTTACATCCAAATGGCTACCGTATCTCGCTGATAAGAACTTAGTCAGCAGGGTGTTGGTTTGGTTATAAATAAAAAACACATGCACTGTATACACACTAGTAGTGTTCGATTGCTGCCGCGGTTAGTTGTGGTTAGTTCTTTTATGGTTCTGTTCAACTGATTCCACCAATAGGAAGCAAGTATTTCAAATTTGCGCTCAGATTGAACTGAGCGCGGCCGGCAATCGAACACTACTACTGTACATAAATTTGACATAAATAAACCAGAAATAAACTTGGCAGGTGACAGTGCTGTCACTACAAAGTTTAAAACTTAAAATAAAGCAATAAACCTAAAATGATTTGAATTTTTTTCAAAATCTATTTTATACGCTGGCAGTTTCTGTATCAAATTTTCCAGTAATTGCATAGTCCTATCCCGTTTCTTCCTATTTTCTTTGTGCTATGCTTTCGTGAGACATACGTGCTTTGAAGTCACTCACTGAGCTGCGTATGATAGACAAATCGAATCAGCGCATCAGTTTATCTGTCCATATTGGAAAGAAAATTGGGAAAATGTTATGAGAGGGGGAGATTTCCATTCAGAACGACAAGGCCACAATACGAATAAATGTATATGATAGGTATGTAACACATATTCCGTTTGTATTATGTGCACAATACCGTTATTCAATATAAAAATTAACTATAGTGTATGTTATATAGAAATGCGCTGTCCTTTTTATTATAGCCTGCGTGGGCATTAGCGTCGTTTATATTCAAGAAGCGTCAACGCTCTGCTGCGTGTTTCCTGTAGTAATTCAGTAAAAGACCGTTAATTGGCCAATTTTGTCCACTCCACGATTTCTTCTAGATAATTCATTTAATCTGACCTGCCCAAGGGCCATTTTCGCGTTTAGAATTCGTAATGTCTTTTTGTCAACACCACATTCCCTTATATTTAATCAAGTTATGTTACGCACATACATTCGTCCAGAAAATAAAACGGCACCATTAGAATTTCAATTCAAAAAATTCTGGGCGTACTGAAGTGACGGACTGAGTTTAACGACACGCAGTGCAAAATTAATTTTGCTGAATCGACGTTGTAACCCTATTTTTCTCCCCTCGCAAAAGGAAACAATGTGCAGAAGATTGAGTGAATTTCGTACCCCACATATTCGCAAAATGAGATGGGCCTACGATCAAAAGATCGTTATTTGCATTGATTGACGTGTCACGAACTCGTTGGGATATGGATATATCATAAATCAAGCAACATGTGTACGGACCAGCAGCAGATGACATTTACCAAATAAATCGATCAATTAATTGTATTTGTTAATTTAAATTTCTGTAATACTATGTATAAATAAAGGTTTACAAATCTCCTGCTTTTCTTTTATTGTTACTAAACTACAGTGTTATTTGAAATGATTGAATGTCACCTGACCACATATACAGGCAACCAAATAGACACTATGGTGCCTAGCTGATATTCGAGAATTAATACCTAAAGCGTAAATTCCTTTAAAATATGTTGAGACTACTCCGACCCCTAAGATTAAGTAATATTTCATTAACCCACAAAAATAGCAGGTTCTGGTGTAGGTGCGTGTTAAAATTTACCGCGTCTAATTAATAATTAACAAAACTTGTGCAGTCGGCATGTTGTAAGTGTACACATACGTCCCTTTATCAAAGCACCCCTCGCGCTTATGCCCTGAATTATTAAGCTTGGACCCCAGTACTTAGGTGAAAATTTATACGTAGTTCGCTAACTTTAACGTTGAAGTGAATTTGCATAATCTTGTTTTCTTACCACGCTCAGGTACTGCTAGGAAACATGAGCGCCGTTACATATGGGCAAAAGCGCCCCCTCCTGCTAAATTTTCAAACAAAGTGTATAGTTTTATGACATTAGAATACTTGGGCCGATATATTCACCTATCGTGAAACTGTTCGTCATCTAAACGACAAGATAAATGGTAAAAAGGTGTCTATTCACCTGTCGTTAACGTTACCGACCGGATTAATACGCTTAACGAACAAATTTATTTGGCGATCGAATGAACCTGCCGGTAAACTGTTGACGAACACTTTGAACCAATCACAGAGCATGGCTGAATGTCAAACAAAAAGTCAAACTGACAAATATTTATGTACTCGTTACCTGACGATAACTTACAGATCGGTGAAAAGGCTAACGACAACTTTGACGATAGGTGAATATATCGGCCCTTGTGTTTAGAAAACATGATAGAAATTAAATGTTTGATGGGCACAAACAGTGGTACACCAACCAAATTAATTAAATTTCTCAAACATTCTTTGGAACAAAATAAAGCAGGTAGAAAGTCGTAATTTTTCAGGATTTCTTGACTTTTCCGTCATATTTGGCACAAAAATCTCACCTGATCTAAAAGTAGCTTTATAACCACTGAAAAAAAAAACAATCAAATAATAAAATACAATAAAACATTAAATTATAATAAATTAAACACAAGATGCATTTCATTTGAATTTATTTATCTAATATAACATGTATAACATCATCAGCAAATATACTTTCAATTTTTCAAAAATCTTATTTTGTCTTCTATAAACAACTTGAGTATCTTCTATAAAAGTATGTTATTTAGTGATGCTTTAGAGAGAAACATGTCCATGGCATATTTACGGTTATCAAGTAAAACTGTTTGAAGAATTGTATAGAATTGTATAGAAAATGTAACATTGTAATCATCTCTTTCATTTAACATTTAAATACAACATGGCACAACAGACTGATCGTTATTTATTTACAATTGATAAAATACACTGCAGTGTGCGGTTCGCAAAATCTTTGTTATCAGTTATAATTACTGTAGTAATACCGTAGATTATATGGTGAAACCACCTAAGACCAAAATTTATTTATTTTGGGAATGTAAATAGTTATTTTTAGAATTTTCAAGGAAAAGTTTTAAGATAGACTATTAGTTTGCAACATATACATTTTGTTAAATCTTGCTATATTAACACCACTTGCAAAAATATTTTTCCAATAAGTATAATTATTTAATGTATTTCAACTAATATTTACAGAGATAACTGTTTAGCGACAACATTAGTTATTAAAAATATCAATATTGCATCTATATTTCTGATCTATATGTTTACTTAATGAACGATGAAACACATACATTGTTGTAGGCTGAATTATAATGTAAACACAGGAATTTATTTATTATTATTGTTATTTAAATGGTAATATAATTATCATCACTTTGACACTTCATACTAACTAGTTATTAGAAAAATATAGAATGGATAGAATTCAAGTTTTTTAAAGCAAGCATGACATTTAAAGCACATTTTTATTATATGCATTTATAGCAATAGAGGAATGAATACATCACAATAACAGTTTTATACCTTAACGATAGATAATTGCATATTTTTTTGGTATTGTATATGTATTTTATTGATATTACCAATCAAAATTTAAGAAATCTCGAGATTCGTTACATAAAAATGAAAGCGTGTAAAGCAGCCACTTAAAGATAACAAATAAACTAAGATACAATAAATAAATACTAACTACAAAACACAATTAATTTTATAGAGTTATATTAAATATCTAGTGACCCGGCAACAAACACTATTTGATTCTACCTTGCACATGAACTTAAAAATTGTAGAAACAATAATGTTTAACAACAGCGCCACCAAAAATTTTAACTTGATATAACCCTGAGTAACATCTACTATACAAAAAAAAACACATAAAAAAGTTTGTACATTTCAAATGACTCCTTCAGTTTCAAATACTATTGATTGTACATTGTTATGCATAAAAGCTCGATTATACAAACGGTTATTAAAAATATATATATTATATCTTTATCCCAAAAATTTGCACGTTAGGAAGTACTCTGCGTACAAAAAAATAAATAATATACACTCACCAGCAATAAAAACAAGCCACATAAAGGTTTGTAAAACTTTGATCGTTCATAACTTTTTTAATCTTTTAGTTATTTTCGTTATTATAAAGAAATTCATTTTTTAAAAAGTAGTAAAGTATGTGATAATCCTGATCAATTACGTACTTTATGTGATGAAATATAGTTCAAAATTGTTAAAAAATTTCAATAGTTATCCAATATTAAAAATTAGGGAAATTTTACGGGGCTTGTGTTTTTTCCTCCTGAGTATAATGGCGCTTGAATCATCAACAATATAAGAAATCCAGATTTGAATTTGATATGCAAATGGAATAAACATCCTTTCAACAATTGACCGTATTGAATACTTGAGCATAAAGACAACAAGAAACAACAAAAGAAACAATAAATACCCCCGAAATTACTTTAACAATTTCTGCCAGCTTGATCACAAATCCGTAAATCCCTCGTTTATCACATATATCGAAAAATTTTCATCATCTGAATTTATGTCGACCCTGACCCAAAAACAATCGCAATTCATCGTAACCCCTTAGAAATTTCCTCATCCCAATTTGCCATTTTAATATTGAACGCAATTCCAACTTCACTAATTAATTGACTCGTTACGTGTGCTGTTGCTGTAAACGGTGGATTGCCTTATCCCTGAACCTTCGTCGTGCCAGTTCTGACATTGCGACAGGCCCCAGATGGGCAACTTGTGGGGACGTCGCTATAGCCCTGAACGTTGCCGCTACCGCTTCCTTCAAGTGCGATCCTGGATCGGTATCCATCAATTCAACGGATTGGCGTTGCAGTTTCTGCTGAATCTGCATCGCATGCTGATTTACCCAAGGATGTTTCATTAGCTGAGCCGCTGTCGGACGCCTATGAGGTGCCACATGTAGCATACACGTGACCAACTCTTTTGCTTCTACGGAGATTCTTTGCCATTTCTTACTCTGGAATAACCGAATTTTAAACAAAATGTTGAAAGCTGTGAAAGTACAGTGCTCAAAATAGTTTTTGAACGTTTGATTCAATTTTTGGAACATCAACAATGAAAATACATCAAATAAATTCTGAATTACGGTGGGCTATTATGTATCTATTTTTACTGTTAATGTTTAATACCATTGACAACTGAGAAATTATACCACTGTAAAATTCATCATTGGCTATAGACAACAGAAAAACTTTTTAATTTATGATGCAGTTAAAATGGTTTTTTTCTACTTTGCATTCACAATGCACACATTGTAACTCTGTTTTCGGTGTTATAATTAACACATTGTAATACCGAAAACACTAACATTTTTGTCTAAGATTGGTACACATTGATATCAAATATCTATGTCAAACGTACAATACATAACCCAACATAACCACACACTGCATCTTCTTAATCGCTTGCAATCGCATAAACTGCGAAATATCAATATTCTATACATATTTAAACATGGGTGTAGCCTGCTATAGTATGGCCAAACGTTTGGGGCTTTCTTAGTTTTGCTGTGTTCATCAAAATACGCCAGCATGAAGTTTTCGGTGATGTTTTATGACTCTGGTAAGTGATCGTTATCATTCTTTTCAACTAAACATCAAATCCCATTTTCAGATATAATTCAAGGACCACATTTACTTTTAAACGTATTATGCGAAGATCAAACCTACATCGTAGATATGAACGATTTTAATTACTGCTGCGAGATTGTATATGCGCAATAAATGGTTTATCAGCATACACGTACGAAGCTATAGTACATTTAAAGTGTAGAGGATTTCTTAGTTTATGTAACGTATAAGTTTTCGGTAATATTTTGGACGCTTGGATGCTCGGTTCAATTCGTATTCGTTTTTGTCCGTCGCTTTCGACTTCGTCTTAGTTCTGGTTGTGTGCAACGTATTTGTATTACCTCCATCACATGTAATTTTACTAAGTATAATTTATTCTAATAAACTACTTTGCCGAAATTAGAATTGGGTTTCAATTATAAGTGCTTGTAAATATATAAGCCGCACCGGCTACGTAGCAGAATTAGGTAGACACCGCTATTAAACGTTAAGCGTTATAACAATTCTTTAGTAAGTTCTTGTTCTTCGAAGTAACTAATCAGTCACCGCCAAACACTTCTATTCTGATTATTATACTTATGAAACCACTATTTTAAAGTTGTTAACTTTTTAGGTTAAGTTTCATGTATTTTGCACAGTAGGGTTAAAAGTGTTGCCCCAAGCTCCATTATGATCATCGTTGCGACCTCGCTGAATATTTATTTAAACTTGTAGGCTAAAGTAGAGTAAAATTATTCACAATTAGATTTTGTCATGATTTTATTTCATCGATCTCATCCTTAACAAAGTTGAGTTATTACAGTGGTGCCATGTGGTACCCGCAAAATACCCTAGATTCTAATTTAGTGCGATATAATAACCACAATTTCTAAATTTATATAAAATTAATGACGCAAAGTAGAAAAAATAGTATATTACACTCGTTTTATAAGACGTATTGGCGCACACGTTCCTGGTGCGCCAATTTGACGTCTTATAAAACTTGTATAATAATATACTATTATCATATTGGATAAGTTGGCTGAAGAGAAAGTTTAGACCTTCAACTTTAAAGCTATGATGAAAATAAAAATGTCATTACTGTTAAACATGGAACCAACATTTAATAGTTGTTTCACTGTTGTATTACTAAAATTTTTAGTGATGATAATTATGGATTATTTGGAATCACATTCCAAAAAAAAAATGTAATGGCAACAAACAATATAAAAAGAAGCAAATTCAATTTCAAAGCCATTCAGTAGCGACTTTCAGTTTCACATGTTCGTAATATTTTTCACACCAGCATTGGAGCATCTGCCGATATTTTTGCTAAAAAAACATTTAGAGCACCGTACATAACCGCACTTAAAAACTACAAATCAAAATTCTTACCTGTAAGTCCAGGCTTCCGGACGTTATCCGTTGCAGAATATGCTGCGGACTGCCGTTGACGTTAGTATTAAACGGACAATCCCCCGACAACATTATATGCAGAATGATCCCGAGGGACCAAATATCACACGCGGCGTCGTATCCCTGCCGTTTCAAAACTTCCGGAGCTACGTAATTTGCGGTATAGCACGGCGTCATCAGGAGTCCGTTATCGGCCCGCAACTGCTTCGCAAAGCCCATGTCGCAAATCGTGACACCTTCCGGAGCGTGATCTTCCGTCGCAAATAGTATATTGGCGGGCTTGAGATCGCGATGGGCTACGCCATTGTCGTGCAGGAACGCAACCGTCTCTACGAGGGTCTTTAATATTGCCGCGGCTTCCGGTTCGGCTAGACGTTTTCTCGAGACCATGTAGTCTATGAGGTCTCCGCCGCGGAGCAATTGTAGCACTAGGTATATTTTGTTATCTTGTTCGTAGACACCTGTGAGCGAAACTATGCCCCTATGGTGGCCGTATCTGTATAGTATCTCGACTTCTTCACGGCAGTCGCAAGCACCTTTGTTGATTATCTGTAGAATAAATTTTAAAAATCATTTTTTACTTAGATTAAATAGATATTAACAATTTTTGAGTTTTTGTTTCAGTTTTATACTCAAAAAATGATGGAATTACAGGCCATTTAGCGACAAATTGCACCAAAGAGATGCATCAACGTGTAGAACAGCAAATCCTGCAAAATATTCTGTCTACAAATGTGAAATTAATAATTTCAAAATGTACTAGGTGCAATAAACCTCTATTCTATTTTAAGAATACATTCTGGTGTAAAAAGGCTTTTTTTCATTATGTATTTTTATTGCAGAACATTTAGGAATACAATGTCAAAATTTCATTTCATGTCGAAATTCCAAGAAGTAACTATAGACAAAAGTCACACGGCTCTCAAAACGCATATGAATCCAAAACTTTTTTAAAATAAAAAAAGATCTCCATGATTTCTCAAAAATGAATCAATGAAGACCTAAATATTGTTTGACACTCATTCTTATTATTTAAGAACCAGTTAATAATATATGTACATGATGTACTTACTTTCACAGCATAAAGTTGCCCTGTCGGCCGATGTTTAGCAAGCCTACACACGCTATAGCTTCCAGTTCCTAAGATATTCATCAGTTCGTACTCGTCAAAAAAGCTACTCGAGTTCGTCAGCAGTAATTTTTGCGGAGCGTCGGTCTTCTTTGGAATTGGATTTCCGTCCAAGAGACAAGGTGCAACAAAACTAAACCTACCGAGGAAGATTCGCACAAAATTACTTAGATTACATACTAGTTTACTTACGATTAGTACACACTTACCCTTTAAATAATTCATGGGCATTTGCACTAGCCGGAACACCGGGGGAATCACGTGGAGTCTTGCTGGTAAATTCCGAATCGAAATAGCAGGCGTCGTTACCAGCGGGTACAGCCGGCTTGAACGGCGGCCTAATTCTTTTGGCGAGTAGTGCAGCCCAGTCAATCGTAGCAAAAAATTCATGCTTCTTCAAGTCCTAAACAATAAAGGTTTTATTTAATAAAATACCATGTACTAGAAACATCTCGTATAGAGAATTATCTTTTATATAGACATCAGCATATACATAGCTTTGGATATCTGACAAGGTTGTAAAGTAATATTAGCAAAAAATTTGTTTTTGGAAAAAGTTTGGCACTTTTTTTTACATTTCGTCGGCGTTTTAATGTCCAAATTAGATCAATCTAAACCACAAACCGAGATTAGGTCTCATAGATTTTATATATCTGAACTGGGTTTGTGGTTTTAACTGGCATTGAAAAATCCAACATTGGTGTCAAAATGTTAATAAAACAAGTACTGTAGCGTATTTAAAAGTCATTATTTATACTTGTACACTAGGGTGGTTCAAATTGGGTATTTTTATTTAGAAAGCAACAATCTTTTTTCAAAATTTTGATTCTTAATGGTGCCTGTCGAGGCCTCAAATTTACATAAGAAAATGGATGGGAAAAAGCCAATTTTTGGTATTTTTCGAATAATTATTCGGGGGTTTGAGAAAACTTACGACTAAAGTTATAGGACTTGTAGAGGACTTTCCAAGGAAGAATTTGACCTATCATACATATGGATTTGATGCCCCCAACCCACCCCACAGTGCCATGAAAACTACCCTTAAATGAAAAAAATGTAGATTCTTCAGAAAATTGACCCTTCTAATTATTTCATTCTCTTTTTTTCTCGTAGAAGTCATTATTATAAGTCTAGTGGGATGCCTATAAACATTTGTCAGTTAGTTTCCATTTGTTTAAACAAATTTTTAAGGTGTTTAAATAATTCGTTTTTCTCGAAAATCCGTCTGAATTCTGTTTTCTGAGTTCGAAATGGCAGTTTATTATCTCAGAGTGACATTATTCATTAAAAAAATCCTCCTATTGTTTAAACAATAAATTATTATTCATTTTCAACTTTTTTCTAATTATGGTAGAAAAATTAATATTTTTAAAAGAAATGTAACTCCCCAATTTCCCGAAAAAAGGATTTTAAATAAATTCAATTTTTTCGAATAAATGATATTAAAAACGAATAATATTTTTCCCAGGTCCCAGGTCCCTGGTTCAAATCCAGGTTGTGGCTGTAATTTTTAATTTATTTTAAAATTTACATACCATCTGTATATCACCATTATGCATTTGAATAATATTTTATTATTTAAACAATGGAAATTATCCCAAAATATAAATGATGTCACTTGACAATAACAGTTGACCAGACCGATCTAAAAAAATTAATGTTAGGAGAATTGCAAAAAAATTGTTTAAACAAATGGAATTAGTTTAAACAAATATGGGTTTATTAGCTAATAACATAGGCAAGATACCTCGAACATGAAATTTATAAGTTAATTTCACAAAAAACCTGAGTTCTACCATAATTAGAACAACAGTTGAAAATTAATTGATAGTTTAAACAATAGGCAGAATTTGTTTACTGAATAATGTCACTCTAAGATAATAAACTGCCATTTCGAACTCAGAAAACAGATGTCCGACGGAGTTTCGAGAGAAGCGAATTATTTAAACAAATGGAATTTGTTTAAACAAATGGAAATTACCTGACAAATGTTTATAAACATTCAACTAGACTTATAGTAATGATTTCTATGAGAAAAAAGAGAATGAAGTGATTAGAACGGTAAATTTTCTGAAGAATGTACATTTTTCATTTAAGCGTAGTTTTCAGGGCACTGTGGGGGTGGGTTGGGGGCGTCAAAGCCAAATGTATAATAGCTCAAATTCTTCATTGGAAAGTCCTCTACAAGTCCTATAACTTTAATCTTAAATTTTCCCAAACCCCAAAGAATTATTCGAAAAATACGAAAAAATGTCTTTTTCCCATGCAGTTTCTTTTCTTATGTAACACTTTTTTTGGATTTGGAAACGATTTGGGGGATCGTTGCTTTCTATCATCACAAAAATGTTTGCAATGCATTTTTGAACCACCCTACAGTACACAGTCTTTTAGTACTTTGATTCTTATTACTAATTACAAAATTTCACATCTCCATCGTTTTTAATTTGTGAGATAAGCGATAGTGCCACTTCACAGATTCATGTATCAATTTAATTAATACTATTAAACAACTTTTCCATGCATTTTTATGAAATTATGAAAAACTATTTTACAGCTAAAATTTAACAATAATTTGTTTTAGATTTTTGTTAATTTTCAATGGTATTATTCTTGAAATTTTCTTATGCAAAACTGTAAAATGGTTACACCACCATTCAGACAATTAAAGGATCTATCAGTATTTTGTAATACTTTTGATATACCGTTTTGCCCTATTAAAATTAGTTTTCTATTTTCTCCTATTAAATAAATGTTTACTAACCTCGACACCACCGGGTCCAGCGCCTAACCTATTCACAGGATTTCTCTTAAATAATGCCCGGAGAAGACTTTGCGCCTCACTGCTAAGATTTGCTGGCATGCCAAGCTTAGCTTTTAGGATTTGAGTCATGGTGTCCTTCCGCGTCGCACCTTGAAATGGTAGACTTCCCGTCAGCATCTCAAACATAAGGACGCCAAACGACCACCAATCCGCGGCGAAAGAATGCCCCTTTCTATTCACTACCTCCGGAGCCATATACTCAACCGTTCCGCAGAAACTGTACGTCTTCCCTTCTTCGACGGGAATTTTCGATAGACCGAAATCAGTCAACGCTATGTGACCGTCAGAGTCCAGCAATACATTCTCCGGCTTTAGGTCTCTGTAGATGATCCCTAGATGGTGAAGGTGGTTCAGTGCCAACGCCAACTCGGCGAGATAGAACTTTACGTCTTCTTCAGTAAACATAACCTAAGAAAAAAGTTTTGTTTTAACAGGGTAGGCCTTGAAAAGTGACATATAGGAGGTTGGCGCATAATAAAATAAATGTTCCTAATAAAACAATTAGGTTATGTTTACATTTCTTGTTCTTTAAAAACAGGGAATTGCTGTGGATGTTGACGCATTCGGTTATTTTTGATGAAGTATTATTATTATTATTATTATTATTATATGTGAGTCGTAGATAAACTAAATAAACATTAGTATGTTTAATATTTCAGATCAATGTTGACATGTTCGATGACAAAATACAGGTGAGTTTGACACTTGCCTTGAAACGTTTTTTAGTTAGTAAATATTATTGGAAATACGAGTAATTGAAAATTTGTACAGTTTTGTTTTGGCACACAGTGTATTTATTTATTTATATAGTTATATAAAATTCAGAAACTAACCTCTTTGCTTAATCGTGAGAAAAGATCCCCACCTCTAAGAAAATCCAAAATAAGGTACAGTTTTCCTTCGGTTTGAAAAGCGTAGTGCAACTGAACAATAAACGGGTGTTCGACATCGACCAATATGTTCCGTTCCATTTTCGTCCTGTGGCGGTCGCGCACTTTGAGTGTGGCCTTCTTGAGCACCTTCATGGCGTATAATGTTCCGGAATCAGCACCGATGACCTTCTTGACGAGGAAGACCTTGCCAAAGGACCCTTCGCCAAGAACTTTGAGCAAGATAAACTGCCCGGGATCAGCTTTTTCATGACCATTTCGTACTAACTAAATCAATATCAGAAATATTAGGTTTTGGTATGAGTAAGACTTAGTATATACCTCTCCAAGTTCGATTTCATGTTCCCCTTCGGTGGGGCCCTCCTCCGAGTTTGGTATGTCATCTCCATCACCAGACTGCGACTATGACAACAAATTAAATATGAAAATGGTGTAGATTTGTTTAATGTGTTGTTAAAGTAATTGTATATGAAAAAGCTGTTTTGTTTATGTGATTTGTATTTGTTTAATTAAGTAATAAGAATATTAGATATTATACCATTTTTAAATCAATGAAGAGTAGGAAGTATTGTGTTTGAAAAACAATTATTTATATTATATCTTATCAAGAAAGTATATGTATTACATTTCTTATCATTTTATCATATTGTTGTTGCTTCTTATACCAATGCAGCACATGGTATATCAATTAGTGATTATACTTCAAATTATAATTGAGTGTTTTTTGTTTTTTAAATACTGCAGAGCCTTAACAGTTTCAAAATTTTGAGATCTACACTACTACACCAAGTTTCAAATACATATACTGGGTGTCTCGTAAATTAATGGACATGGTTTAATTGCAGATTCTTGGGACACATATGAGACATTTTCCAAAATACAATTTATTGTTATTACGCTGCGCTTTTTAACCAATTTTGCTCAAATTTGGAAAAATAAATTACATTCAAGCCCATTTAAATCTGATATTGTATGTACCCTTGAGTAAAAATTATAAAAATATTGTGCCTATTTTGAAAAAAAAAAGATGATTTAGAAATAGTTTTATTTCAGATTGTCTAATCAATCTTCATGATCAATCATTCTATTTTATTTTTTTCTCCTAAACTGTAGTAGATACTTATCTAAAATTGCAAAAATAAAAACAATATATAATATTTCTACATTGCTATAAAAAGTTTGTCCCAAGAGTCTGGTTTAGGCAATTGATTTACGGGACAGCCTGTATAATACAAATAAATAATATATTAATAACATAAAAAAAGAAAAAGCATATAAGCAAACAAAAATCTACAGACGTTTCTATTTGGAAGGTATGTAAATCACAAAATACATAAATGATTAACATAAACAACTTTGAAATAATAAAAACAACATGCATTGGGTCCCGGTGTTAACCAATAAAACAAGATAAAATTACCACTTCAGTAAGGATATTGATAACAGAAAACATGAGAACTTACTTTGGTAAAGATCCTTAGCAAACAGGGCATTTCAACTTAAAACTTATGACTGTACAGTGCACCTAAATATGCAAAAATGAAGGATATCAGTTTGGCAAAAAGAATTACTAATACAATTCTAAGAAATTCTATTGATGTCAGCTATAGCAGGATGTCAGTTATGCCAGAATTAATGTGTTTAATTCTATAAATGGGAGATTTGAATAGTACCTGTAAATAGATATTGATTTATGCCACCTGTTGAAAGCATTCAACAAATATCTACTGGTAATGACATACTGAAAGGGTAATTTATCTACATCTTATTTCACCGCTAAAGCAGATGATACTGAAGGGAGTGCTAAGATGTATCGTGCAACTTTGCTACATTAATAAACGTAATTTCTTTTACGTACAGAGACTATTCTTAGGGACCTGGAGACTCCAATCGCTGCAAATGAACAATATACAATTATAAATCATAAAGGAAATAAGGTAATATAGCTACGCGTGCTAATTAATCTATAATTCAAAATAAAATAAATTATTTAATCTAGATGAGATAACAAATATGACAATTTAGGGAACTGCACAGCCTCCTCGGTCTTTCGGAGCTTTTTCAACTTGCGACTCACCTCTATGGCGTCGTGTTGCATTTGCCATGGTTCTATTGAATTTGCTAACGGCATATTACTTTATTTTACGGTCAACATCAGTTCGAAATAGTGCAATATAGGTGGACGAGGTTCATCAAAAACATCAATAATGGCCACACAGCTGAGATACGGGATGAAATTTAGGGAAATTTCACCCTACCCCAAGTCTCCTACAAGCATTGATAATCATTTGAGGTTATGTTGCATGAACGCGTATTAAATGCAAACAAATAAGTATTTCTCTTTAAATTAAATAAATAATTAAGCACAATATGATCAATAGTACGCCTCTTCCCATTAAATAATCGCTTAAAACACATTAAATACAAATTAGTCATGTTATTTACAAGCATATTTGAATTGCGTGAGAATGCGCGGCATACGCAAGCGCACTAGAAAGTTCCGGAATGTTGCAGACAAGTCCGTGCGCGTTCGTTGATATTGGCCGAAAACGACGTTGTAGACGAAAACGAGGTTAGTCTCGTGAATACCGTGAATACATCGGTCCACATAATATTCTAGTCATATTTTGTGTTATTTTAGATTATAACTAACGAAGATTGATATTCCGTTCATATTCGTTTATTATGAACGAATTATCTTTATCTAGAGCGCCAGGTAAGTTTATTACGTAGGGTAATGTAAACTAACCATATCAATTTTTGTTTTGATCATCATAAAATTATTTTCGCGATAAAGCTGTATAGTTAATGCTTAATCTATCGGTCCACCGGAACTAGAATACATCTAAATGTTTATTATCTTCATAAAATCCATGTAAAATCATGTAATTGAGATGCATATGGGATGGGTGCATTTATTATTGATGGCGGCAAATTCAAATTCATTTGTTGTTGTTCATCAGTCGCTCATTGTGTTGATTATCGAAATAAATCGGAGTTGATCGAAGTCTATTCTTGACCAGATTGTTTATAAGTGTCAACTGATAAATTGTTTTGCCATTAGCTATGGATTGGGCCAGGAAACCATACGACGACCACCTATCGATGTTGGAGTCGCCGAAACTGCCTAGATTTTCGTATCACGTTCGTTTAGAGAGCGAAAGCTCAATTACGTCCGAGGGCGAGGAAAGTGTGAAAACACTTCAGGGATTAGATACAGGTAAGTCGAAAAGATTTTTTATATCATACTATCAATTCATAATCGATCAATTCAACAAATTGTTATCAACCGTATTATGTGTTATATGATCACTTTCGTATGCTTAAATTCAAATTGTATAAGCTCTTTACAAATCAATAACATGTTTATGCATATGATATCAGTTTTTAAATGAATTTTAGTTTATATTCACTTCACAGCATATACGGTGGTTTATCAAATAATGTTCAATGCATTTGAATTATCAGAAGTCAGCTTCTACAATTCTAAATTTCCTACAGTTCGAATAATTTCTCTGACAGAAGCACTGGAATTTACTCATTATTTTATTTCTGTAACTCAAATATATTGAGCGATGTTTTGGAGATTTTTGTAGTTCTTCTATATCTAGTACTTAAAGATACAGCAATAATTGCAAAGGACATTTTTTTATATATTTGAAATATTGCATATCTATTTAATATTCCTAATATAAAAGTATTCCTATAACGAAGAACATATTTTGTCTAGAAATTTGATAATTTTGTTTGTTGATATATAATATTAATATTATTATTCTTCTGATTTGTTGTTTATATCTAAATAGATATGTTTGTAAAATAACTTTAATATTTACTTTTACTGTAGGACTAAAAGAAAATACAGGTACAACACATTTCACAATTTTTATTAATGAATATGATGAATTGTTTTAGCCACGTTCATAATATAAATTGACAAAAATGCTTTTCCCTCTATGAAATTCTTTATTATGTGAACGACATTGCTTTTTTATTGCATTGTGTTAATAAAAAATAATTAAAATCACAATAATTATTCACCGTATATCAGCTATTTTAAGAAATACATAATTGGTTTGTTTGAGCAGCTGTAAAAACAATTGGGAATTGTCTACGTATGCGCAATGGAAGTTTTTGAAGGGAAATACCTCCATTTCGCATGCGCACGGGAAGGAATAAGTGCTTTATGCACTTATTGTGGTACTGCTCTAACGAACCTAATATTTCATGCTATTATGAAATATTGTTATGACTGTATGCCAATCTGTATGACTGTATATCATGTTGGTACATGTTCAATTGGTCAAAACACGATTTTTCGGGATGTTAGTCAGCGGTTCAATTTTAACTTTCTTCCCCTTTCTTTTTCTTGAATGGAAAAGATTATTTTAATATAGGTACTAGTTTACAATTTTTATTAGTTTTACCAAGTATTTTATCCTCCTGATTTTATTGATTTTTTATGCAAATATTTTAAGAATATAATATTACTTAGACCAGCACAAACAATTTATCACAAAATCTTTTTTTTTTGTTGAGATCAGAGGTATAACATGTCTCAGAAAGTGTGTAACAGAAACTTTATTATTATTGATTTCTTAGAAAGTGATATTCTTCATAAAAGTTGGAGAATCTTCTGAAACTAAAAACTATATACTGGATGGTTTAAAAATTATGAATTTGTGTGCCTTTATTTTCAATAATATTGAGAAAAATATTATTTGGAAATAATCAAAAAAACACAAAATATGTTTTTTTTAAATAGTTGGCTGTGATTTCTAACTGATGTTTCCCAGTTGCAAACTTTTTGAGCCATTATGTATATTTCTCTGTATGTGACGTGGAGTTATCATATTTTAAGTTCCAGATAACCTTTGTAGAACCATTTTAAAAGTCTGGAAACATAATTTTTGTTTTCGTATGTTTTACATACAATTTTCTACAACTTTGATTGTTTTACAATTTATATTTCATATTGACAACTCATTATTCTGCTTTCCGGATCATTCACTTATTACCCACTTTAGAAGCTATAAATAGTAAATTCTTCTTGCAGAGGTCGTACAAGATTCATCGGATACCGACAGCAAGGCGGACGACAGCGATTACGAACTGATCGAGTACGAAGTAGCAAGCCTATCAGAGAGCGACGACCCTTTTGTGGACTACCTGTCGACGTCCAGTGGCAGCTCGAACGTACGAGTCTTCATTAGGAAATTTTTTTCGTCAACTTAACTATTAAAAATAAATTATTCAGGACGTACCCGTTTTGGAGCTTGAAGAAGTCGTAGCGGCTGTTCTAGCGGACAGTTCTTTGGAGTTGTGTGACGATACGGACTTCAGCTCGGCGGCGGACGAAAAGGACGATTCCTTCGGAAAAGCGGACTTCAGGATCTGCGCTCAGTGCCGGAATCAAAACGACGATCCTCGATACAGGCTCTGCACCGGCTGCTTTCAGGTTAGATATTATGGGAACGTTACGCATGAAACGATTTGCATCTGTCTGTTTGTTCTGTCTTTGCGAGATGTTTCGCGATTGAACACGATCGGATTAGTCATCGGGGTATGACTCACCCCTCTTTATATGGGGGAAAGTGGGACATAAAAGAGGGTCACTTAGATCGAGTTCAGACTTGCTTCACATGTAATTTATAGATTGTTTGTTTGATCTTTAATATACAGTGTGTCTGGAGTGTTTGCATCATATGGGAAATTTGAATATCAACAAATTTTATTTATCATAAAGGATGACCACAGGTCTAAAACCGAAAGTTTAAACACCATTCGCATATTTTATTTGGAAAGGTTGTTTAGAAGAAATAAATGAATATTTTATTAATTATTTATTTAAAACAAACGAAGTACAAATTTCTATCTCTTTCCTGCCTGACGTACCTGTTATAAGGGTATAATGTATATCTTATTATATTAACTGCCATAAACATAAAACAAGTGAATAAATTATAAACTGGTATTATTATTATTATTTATCACCAGTACTAAACAAATACAAATAAATCATCCTTCGCATTAGATATTCCATAATTTTTATTATCTACAGGGTGATATTTGAACTTTGCGTGAAGATAATGAACAATTTTGTGATAGTTCCGAATTAATATTAGCAATCATATCAGATCTGGAATCGTATATGAAATGTATCCAAATTTTCATTAAACAGATTAAAGAGAATCTATAGAATCAATAATTACTACTAATATGTATTACAAGAATGGTAATAGAAACATAAAATTTCAATATAATTTTTACTTCTAAACAACTTTTCGAAATAACATATTTCCGTAATATTACTCTTATGTCAAATTCTTATAAGGGGAATTTGCACCCCTTTTCTCAGCTATTAGTTCACAGAATTGTAAAAGCAATACAGCAAATTAAAGATAAAAGTTGTATAATTTTTCGTTTACTGGTAGAATTTTGATATTTTTTTTTCATTTTTGACTTGTCTGTTACTGAATCTGACATAAAATTGACGGCTTTTCCTCTGGAAAAACTTCCCTGGATTACGCATTGTTTACAGATATTAGTTTTTGTTGAAATAGCGCATAATTGAGTGCTACTTCTTGGTTCTGATTAGCAGTTCGTGTTAATGATAAATAAAACAAATGAGTCTGTGAATGAAATATAATAAACTGCTAAGTTTGTCAGAAATGGCTTCATCGTCAAAATTCTAGTCAGTTATAAGTAATATTTTAAATTACCTTTAATTAACGTATATAAAAATGTGTTCATCTTGCAAAGTCAAAATCGACAGAATTTGGCGAACATAGCACTCTGTTTGTCATCAATACAGGCAAGATGCAAGTCGTAGATTTTCCGAATCCCTTCGTAACAAGGGGGATACAAAACCGACTGAGGACTAGTAAATAATAAATAGTGATGTGTGGTGTGATCTTTCAAAAATGAACTGTCAATCTACTGAACTGGCAACAGAGTGTATATCGAGAAACCAAATAATCGATATTATATATTAGCTATAAATATATTGCACAGGTATCGATTACCGTTCTGGTTTCATTGGGACTAAATGTTAGAAATATTGTATTAACATAGTGAGAAGATTGTCAATACTATCGTCTCACGAGCAAGGGTCAGGTAATTTTTTTTATCACTTATTACGTTTATGTTTTATTTAGGTTCTGTGGTAAGAGTTTTTTTATTTATTTGTTTTTACACTATTTGATGAGCTAACATTATCTTGATCACTGCAAATAAAGAAAGAAATATGTGAACACAAGTGAGCATGCACTTAACCTAAAATTTTAAGCAGACAAAATAAAACATCAAATTATTTCTTTCTATATATGCGGTGTATAATTTATTCTATGACCTGTTTTTATATACATAACCTACATATATCTTTTACATACAAATAATATAATATTTTTTCCCTTGAACTATTGCACTATGAGTTCAGTAACTTAGATCACTCACATATCGGTATGTGATTGTTGCCACAATTGCCAAAGACAGCAGACAAATTGTTGGGGGACCACTGGTGTGAATGTTGAACTATCTAAAACGTGGCTGAGTTCATGTTTTGTATTTTTTTTGTGTGCTCCACAGACATGCTGGTGTTGCAAGATGGCAAAGGATATCAACTGTTTTCCATTGTGTAGCACGTGCTACAAGGTTAGTTATCAAATGTTTGTCGGCTTCTCTAACCATTCATTGTTTTTTTTTGTCTTTGTGTTTGTAACGTTTTGTAATGTTGATTGAAGATTACTAATTAGTAGTTTAGGTGTTGAGCGTATCAAATCATAACTTTTTTTCTTATTTTGACTAAAATAAAATACCAGGATCCTAAATATTGTCCTGAAGTTTAGATCACCCCGTATATGGAGTGTATAAAAAAGTTGAAAATGTCTGCAAATGGTGATGTATATAAGTTTAAATTTTCTGTGGTTATTTTTGTTCTGTACTAGTTACGTCACGCGGTGTTCCTGATCTTATGAATTAATTAAAATATAATATGAGAAAAGGCTACAAGTGGGAAGTGCTATTAGCGCCCTCTAGCAGATGGGGGTGAACTAAAAATAGCGTCCACAAATATGGCCTTGAGTCGCCGATCTATATTAGTATATATGTATTTTATCTATGAGTGCCCTTGACGCTAATTAGTTTTCTTCAATGTGAGTGAAAAATTTGTATTAAACTCACTTTTGCCACACCATATGTAACTGTTATCGCACAAAATCCACCGCAAAACATAGCTCAAGCAATCATCCAATCGTCGTACGCCGAACAAAGCAGTTGCGTTCGATCTGAACGTTCGAATGACAGCATTAAAAACTCTCTTCCTTTGACTGTATACAGGTCAGAAAGAAGTTCTACCCGCCGCGTCCGAGACGTCCCAGGAAGCACAGGTCGCCAGTGACGACGACAGGACCGTCCGATTCCGAAGCTGTCGACATCAACAAGCTAAAGTCATGCTTGGACGGGATGTCGCAGAACTCGGATAAGCAATTTCCGTCGACGGACTCCGGCATGGGAAGCAGCCAAGAGATACAACAGCTGAATCTCGGCGATATTATTGTGCCCGATACGTTGAGTAGGGACGGTGAGAAGTCGCCGAGCCGAAAGCGTAGAAGCAGCCAGGATAGCGACGAGTTTTTCAAACCGAAGAAGACCAGGAGAGACAGCGGCCGCGAGAGCGAGGAGATTATCTCTTCGTCGCAGGAGAAAGACCATCTGGAGGACGAGGACAAGGAGAAATGTATTATTTGCAACGTCCGCGAGAGGAATAGTGTCTACTTGCACGGAAAGAGCGCGCACATGTGCTGCTGCTATAAGTGTGCGGTGCAAAGCTGGAGGACCAACAAAAAGTGTCCGATCTGTAACAGAAAGATCAAAAACGTCGTTAAAGTGTTTAAAATATAGTTTATTTTTTCGTTTGTTATATACCTACCTTACAATATTGGACGATGGTTAATTTCTAATTTTTTTTCGGTGCCACATTTTGGGTTTGTATTTTCAGATATTGTTTTGGTTTCAAATGTTGTTTGCGAGAGTTATTACTATGTTTTTTCTTTATGCAGATCTTAGTAGTTTGAAGGTGTTTTTTTTTGTTTCAGGATTTGTAGTTTGTTTCATAATTCAATTATAAAGATCTTTGTAGTTCAATTGAGGGTTAAAAGTTACATTCACTGTTTCAAACGAAAATATCTGTGTTGCTTGCATGGATTTCTTGCTATGCATTTTTACGTTACGCAGATCTTTGTAGTTTGTCGCAGGTTTAGAATTTATTTTCATTAATTCAAACGAAAACATCTGTGTTCTTTGGCATGGATTATTAACTATGCCTTTTTCCTTATGCAGATCTTAGTAGTTTGTTTCGTAATCAATTTTTTTTCACTATTTCAAAATATAATATCTGTCTTACTAGCATTGATAACCTACTATGCATTTTTGCATTACAAAGATCTTTGTTATTCAATTCAGGACTAAAAGTTACTGTTTTGGTATTCACTGTTTCAAACGAAAATATCTGTGTTGCTTGCATGGATTTCTTACTATGCATTTTCACGTTATGCAGATCTTTGTAGTTTGTTGCAGGTTTAGAAATGACTTTCATTATTTCAAACAAAAGTATCTGCGTTGTTTGGTATGGATTATTTTCTATGTCTTTTTCATTATGCAGATATTTGAAGTTGGTTTCATAATTAATTCACTGTTTTAAAAGAATATATCTGTCTTGCTTGCATAGATTACATAAGTACTCTACATTTTTGCATTACAAAGATCATTGTAGTTCAATTCATGATTATGAGTTACATTCACTGTTTCAAACAAAAATATCTGCGTTGTTTACATGGATTTCTTCCTATGCATTTATGCATTTTTGCGTTACACAGATCTTTGTAGTTTGTTTCAGGTTTAGCAATTACTTTCTTTATTTCAAATAAAAGTATCTGCGTTCTTTGGCATGGATTATTTTCTATGTCTTTTTAATTATGCAGATATTTGCAGTTTGTTTCATAATTAGTAATTTATTGTATTTACTGTTTCAAAAGACCATTGATAATATCTGTCTTCCTCGCATAAATTACATACTATGTATTTTTGCATTACAAAGATCTTTGTAGTTCAATTCAGGACTAAAAGTTACATTCACTGTTTCAAATGAAATTATCTGTGTTGCTTGCATGGATTTTTTACTATGCATTTTTACGTTTCGCAGATCTTTGTCATTTGTTTCAGGTTTAGAAATAAATTACTTCCATTATTACAAACAAAAATATCTGCATTGTTTGGCATGGACTATTTAGCTATGCCTTTTTCATTATGCGGTTCTTTGAGTTTGTTTCACAATTAACAATTGTATTCACTGTTTCAAAAGAAAATGTCTTGCTTGCATAGATTACATACTAAGCATTTTTGCATTACAAAGATCTTTGTAGTTCAATTCAGGACTAAAAGTTACATTCACTGTTTCAAATGAAAATATCTGCGTTGCTTGCATGGATTTCTTACTATGCATTTTTACGTTTCGCAGATCTTTGTAGTTTGTTTCAGGTTTAGAAATTGCTTCCAATATTACAAATAAAAATATCAGCATTCGTTGGCATGGATTATTAACTATGCTTTTTTCATTATGCAGATATTCGTTTGTTTCGTAGTTATTTTTTTCACTGTTTCAAAAGAAATTTACTGTCTTGCTTGCATAGATTACATACTATATATTTTTGCATTACAAATTTATTTGTAGTTTAATTCAAGATTAAAAGTAACATTCACTGTTTCAAACGAAAATATCTGTGTTGCTTGCATGGATTCCTTACTATGCATTTTTACATTATGCAGATCTTTGTAGTTTGTTTCAGGTTTAGAAAATACTCTCATTATTTCAAACAAAAAAAAACTTCATTCATTGGCATGGATTTACCCCTATGCATTTTGATATGTAGATCTTTGAAGTTTGTTTCATGATTGTATTCATTATTTCAAAAAAAAGGACTTGTCTTGCATTTCTGCATAACAAAGATCTTTGTAATTCATTTCAACACTAAAATTTCAAACAAAAATCTTACTGGATGAAAAAAAGATGTTTAAAACAAAAAGATCTATATAATTATTCATTTTAAAAGATTCATATTTTATATTTTGTTTACCTGATTATACTAATAAACATGTGGCACCTTATACATGATCATTATAAATTATTGTAGTCAAAGAAGGCCATGCTCATGTTTCTCAAATGTTTGGCGACACAAAAACAACTGTCAAACTTTGACGACAATAATTTATAATGATCCTGTATTTTTGAGTATATTATTATATTATAGAAACATGGTGTTAATAGGTGTACAGATTATCAAATTGCTTATTTATTTCAATTAGTTTTAGATATTACAGGAATATATTAATAGTTTAATTGGCACTAACATGAATTTTTTTTGTTGCACTGTTACTACAAGAACATTCATAATGGAAATATGCAACATAATTTGTGAAGTTTTTTTTGCTTCTGCTTGGAGATAATTGCATATTTGCATTTTTAAACCTCTAGTTATTGATGAGATTCAAAAGTTTTTGCATAATAAAACATATCTGATCAGCTTTCTACTTCTACCATATTTTGTAACTAACAGTAGCACTATGGTTTTTTTTATCAAATTATATACTTGTATTGAATAATTTTACTAGCTTAGAAGTAAATTTGATAATACTTTAATATAAGAATTTGATTTGAAAATGTTTATAGGTGTACAGAAATAAAAAATTCTTTATTTATTTCACGTAGTTATAATTATTACTGCGGTTTTTATGGATGTAAGATTGGATACCATTGCAATTGCTGTAAGAAATTACTTTTGAACAAAAAATGTTTGAATGAAAAATGAATTCTACCTTGTGAAGTTGTAGCTTCTACGCTGTAAATAATCATTAATTCAATGCATTTTTTTATCATTAGTTACGGATAAGTAAGATCATTCATATATGTAAAAAATCAGTATGCTTTGCATCCTTGTAATTTATGTTATAGCACCAGGTGGGATATATATTTAGTAAATATGAAAATTACTTAGGTTTGCTTTTGTCGAATATTGTGGCTTACCAAAGAATTTTATATGTTTTGAAGCCCATACGCTTCACAGAAATACGACTAGAGCTAAACCTAATTAAATTTCTGTCACTTGTACTTCATTAGTTACAAAGTGTAGGGATTTTTTACAAGTTAATTTTTAGCGGCCTCTAGCTTGCCTATTTTTTTCTCTATTTCTTCCTTAACCTTATACTTTGAGACTGAACGAAGTACAAAGTAGATTAATTTAGTTTAGTAAACAAAAAAAAAAGAATCACTAAAAATAATTGGACAATATCAGTCTCTCATCTAATTTATCTTAGATTGAATGCACTGTTTTCGTTGTTACGTTGCTTTTCCTGCGTTTTTACTAAACATAATGAAAGAGTAACACCTGTGCAATTTTACTACAGCTAACAAAAATAAATATTACAAAAATGTGTGTTTTTTTTTTATTAATTGCATAACCTACTAAATTTAATAATCTAACATAAGTGTTCATTTACATTATTGCATGTAATTATTTTGCGTTTGAGTTTTCTAGGGTACAAATCTGTTTAATAAAAAATCTGATGTGGCCAGGCACATGACTTTATCATACGATATATAAAAACAATAATTTAGCTGCATGAGATTCTATTTGATCGAGATCGCCTATGTCTGCATTAAAATAAAACTTGTAGAACTAGACAGATGTTATGTCGATTAAGCTGCGTTCGGATATTGTACACCGTTCAAATGACACTGTTATTTGTGGTATACGTGTTATTGGGTGTAAAAAGTGACGGTGTACAATATCCGAACGCAGCTTATATTGACAGTAGGTGTTGTCAAAATCATATCAAAACATTAGCCTGACATTACCTACTGTCATTAGAATCATAATTTCTGACATATCCTGGCTACTAGTTTAAATGCAGTACGACCGATCTCGATGAAATAGAATTTGCTCATGCAACTATACTATTGATTGTACCAAAAAATGTCTTAGTCATAAATTATTCGGTATTTTCTCATCTTTAATTTATTATTTAACTATTTCGACGAAATTCCATTAATGGCGGCTTATTTGCAAAATCTTTCAAAAATGCTAAGACTAAACCTCCAGTTCCTTTGGACCCTTTTCAACAGAAAACTTTTCAGCTCTGTTTGGTTATGAAACTTCTAAATATGAAGTTTCGTCCCGATACCTTTAGTAGTTTCTCCGGAATCGTCGTCACAAAAAACGGGTACACACACACACACAGACATTTTTTTGTACCTTGGTCAAAAGTGTTCAGGGGACCCAAAAAGACATTTCCGCTAAAACCTCAAAAAATTTTTTTGGCACGATTACAATACTTTACATACTGCGTATGATAAAGTAAAAAAATATGGATGCAATATCCAGTACCTCAAAATTTAGTTTCTAGATTTCTAGTAATACAAAATTATGAATTCAACAAAGTGAGTCATTGGAAACAACCACATATATATTTAGATAAGCTAACCAAACAAGGTAAGTATGTTTGATATCTTAAAGTTTATTTTTGCGATTTCACTATCTATAATTTTTATAATCTTGAAACAACCATTTGTTTACTTTTGTTATTTTCATTTCAGCCGACACATTTAAACCTTGCTTTTGCACTAAACAATATTATTAGCATTGATTACATTTGCGACAAATATGGTTCAAACCACACATTTTCAATTTTATACAGTTTATTTTTGCGATTTCACTATCTATAATTTTTATAATCTTGAAACAACCATTTGTTTACTTTTGTTATTTTCATTTCAGCCGACACATTTAATCCTTGCTTTTGCACTAAACAATATTATTAGCATTGATTACATTTGCGACAAATATGGTTCAAACCACACATTTTCAATTTTATACTCGCAATTACAAAAGGAAGAAACGTCCAGATTGGTCAAAAATTGGTAATTTAGTATATTTCGACGTTCTGACTAATAAACCCTTCTTCTATACTGGTAAAAATGCTTCCAAATTACGTTGTTCATAATGTTTCTGCTTCGCAGCTAAAAATATTGAAGGAGTTGTTTGTAACACATCTTTTTTGAGTCAATAGTTTTAAAGATAAATGGAAGTGTGTAATGGAACCTGTTGTCGATTAGTTCTTAATTTTATTATTATCATACTGTAGTCAAAGGCTTCTATTGGTAGTTTATAGGAGCGGACAAGTTTTATTTATACTGGACGCATTATTTGAAATTAGAAATGTTCCGGCTTAGGGAATGCTTTGATGTTATTTAATCATAACTGAATTTTCTTTTGATAATTTAATACAAGAAATATAATTTGGAGTCGGAGTACGAAAAAATGCACCGGACTACGACGCCATGTTTTAAACCAGTAGAAAAAATAAAACTGCGAAATGACCGTTGCGTCAATAGGCAGTAAACAAATGAAACTAAACATCAGGTCTTTTATAAATAAGTAAATGCATATAATCAAACTACAAAACACACGGTTCGATGTGGTTACCTTAACAAAGAATTATTGCTGCAATCCTCTTCCTGAGAACTGTATTATAAACCATATTTTGAATGCAATTGTATTACTCTTTATTACAATTAATTTTGTTTTATGTTTTTTACTAGCAATTTAACTGGTTACTTGATGTTTGTGTGCTCTTGGTTTACTGGCAAATTCAATGTTGGCTCAAATTTTTAATGAGCTACATATGCAGCTGTCCCACTTTTTTCTGCAAAACTTTTTTTCAGGTAGTAATACTAATAAGACGTAAAACTGATACTGACAAAAATACTTCTAGTTCATTTGTTTTTCAATTCTTTCAAAATTTACAGCCATATTAGAGCTTTCGAATTTATTTGTTTCTTTGTTTATTTAATTGATTTTTAATTTTTTTCTTTTCAGTGATGATATGTATTTTAGTTTTAATTTAACTTTGTGCTGTTAATATTTCAAACGGCTGTAACTTTTTAAGGATTTGGAAAAGCAAATAGGTCCATATGAAAAAAGTACTAACAATGGCATTTACTTTCTAAAAGAAAATCAGTGAGGCGGTGTATATTTTTGTCACACACACCATAAGGTGTTCAATTTTGTCGTAGTCGGAAAATTATTATGTAATATTTTGTTTTGTGGAAAATACACAATTCTAAGTTTTCTCTTTAGTTTCTCGATAATTGGGGGAATTCCAACTAAAATTGCCGCCTCTCTATTGTTTATTAATCTTCTATTAAGATTTGTATTTGTACCTACTCAAATTTATGCACAAAAAAACTCAGAAAAAAGTATGAAATTAATAATTGTTGAAAAAATTAAATAATGCCAATATGTACTATGCACGCCAAAGAAAAGTCGTACACCTTGTAGCTTTGTAAATGGTTCTTTTATAACCTATACGCTGTCATTCTGACATTAGTCATAGGGATGAAACATGCACCAGCTGTCAAGTTGACAAGCCAGACTTACATGATGTCAAACTTAGCTGTACGACTTTTTTTTGGCGCGGATAGTATATTGCGTTAATCTATCAAACATCCTTGTATTAAGTACCAATGACTTTTTGGACATTTGAAAATTCGGCTACTCGTATCATTGTTCATTAATATGACAAAAGGTCAATAAGAACGCTTATGATACAAAAGAAAGTGAACAATATCGGATTAGTTTTACAAATCGAGGTAAACAAATTCCTCATACACGTTTTATGACCAATACTTCGCCATTAGCCAGTCGAAAAATGAGTCATTCGGCCCCCTATCATCTCTCCCCCTCCCCCCCAGACGTACCGCTATGGGACGACTAGTGCGATGCGCGGTCTGCCACTGCCAGCAAACCATTCACCATTGTAAATTCTGCTTTCGTACAGTGTAGAACGACTACGTTGCATATCTCCAGATAAATATATTTTCTAAGTTTTTACAGTTTTACCTCAACCAGACCAAATTAACTAAAAGGTAAGTAAACTCTTGTCAGTTAAAGAGGTGCGGTTTAATTCTTAAAAATGTACAATTCGTCTTTTGTTGGCATCCGCTGAAGATGTCACTAGCAATGCCTTTGGGTGCGGTTACCACTTTTTCTTTTATCTGGTTTATTTGCAGTATCACATACTGGAATGTCTGTGTAGCTTATACTGCTTATGGTTTTAATTATCTCTATAGAATACTACATAACTTATATATTCAAAAACTTGTGGATTTCTTATTTATTTGTGAAAGCGTTAAAATATTTTACAAAAAAAAACTTATAAAAATGGACTTAATAAAAATTATAGCAATCTATTCACTAACTATTTAATAAATTCCATATTTAATCTGATAATTAATTCTAACAATAAAGGTATAATATGTATTTTCTTTGTTTATAATTAAATAATACTACAGTTTTTGGGTTTTTTCATATGTATAACAATTATTGTATACTCCACTAAATTTCTTTCTAGTTTTTTTAAAAGTATTTCACCGGAAGTTCTACGTTCCAGGAAGTAGCTAATCGCTTTCATGAATTTTAAACTAAACAATATGCGGTCTTCCTAAAACAGCCAGTAAACTGCAATTTAAACAAAATAATTATATTAGCTGGTCTTACAAAAGTAAATTTGCACGTATTTGTAACTATGGAATCATCCCGACGATATAACATAAATATTGATATCCTCGTCTAGATTAAATTAATTGCAGTCATGTTCGTGCTTTGTAATTAATTTGGATTTAATTGGTTTCTTGGAGTCGTCACACTTGCTGATTTTAGTGTAGCCAACATGGCGGAAATTTGACGAATTAAGTTATTTACGTATGGGTGCAATTAAAAATTCTAATTTAATGTTTAAATGATATACAGTTTTGGAAATGACAAAAATACAAATTATACACACCTTTTGGGTCCTATATGTATTTTATTGATGTTGTTTGTAATGAATTATGATAACAGAAACCAAAGATTAAACAGATTATACATTTCAATAATATCTTTTGTTACGTATTTACTCGGAGACAAAACAAACTATTGTTGGCAAACCAAAATTAACTCGACATTGAAAATGGGATTATTTTGATAAAGGGGTGCACTAAAATAAATCGATTCTGTCTGGGAGGACGTGTCTAATTTTATACAAAAAGGGTGCAACCTCGTCCGAAAGCTACATACTCCCGCACGAGGGTTTAAATTTGGATATCCGATCAAATTACGGTACATTCGCGAACAATTTTTAGTAATAGTAATACTTTTATTGATTTGTTTATTTAGATAAGGTTTTTTTTTAAAGGAAACACAATTTCTTTGAATAAATGTTATTCTTATCTATCGCGGATGCGGTTACTCGGTCCTTGTTTATCAAATCACTCGAAATATGACTAATTCTTATTCCATGTATCCTAACAGATCATAAAAATGAATTAAACGTTAGGGGCCGTGAACTCTAAAGTACCAATAACAATAACCTACATTTTGCACTTACAGCGGACCGTGTAACAGAACAAACAACCTTGCAACCCATATGGTGGGCTGAATTTCTTGTAGGTGGTCAAAGTAGGCTTTAGTTCTGTTACAAATGGCATTAGAGCTCATTTTTTCAATAAAATACCATAATTAACATAAGTTCACTTCATATGTGGATTGTTGTCATCAGTAGACTACATTTTCCAAACAGGTGTGATCTAGATCCACTGATAAATTGATTATTTATGATATAATTTCGAAATACATATTGCTGATCCACAATTTTAAACAGTATTCGTCATTATTCGCTTTAGAGAAACAGAAACATAAAATCTGCTATTCGAAATACTAATTTGTATTCATGAGAGTTTCCAGACGTTGGATTTTCTGCATTTTTAGGCATGCTGTCTGGAAATAACAAGTAACAGTGCTACAATGTCTGTTATATTATTGCTAAACGTTAGCTTAACTCAGATAACTTTTCTCAGCACAAATTCAAAAGATGTAAAATGTCTTTAAATGAAATGTAATCTTAATCTAAAAATGTGCGACACAAAAGTAAATTATTTGTGGCAATATATTTAAACGTTAAATGCTAAACAAAGATAACTAAATCCACAGAAATTGAAAACCAATCTGTAGGGATAAGGTTCGTACAGTTCCTGAGTCACTTTGCGGTTCTATTTTATTTCATATTACGAAAGTATATCCATGTGTAGTGTTCAATATTTAATACAGGAATGTCGTTTTGATGTAATTTTTTTATATTTATTACTTGCGCCACATAATTTTACAAAATTATTTCCTTTGTATTCTGGAGATACTTACACCGTGTGTCAGTCCAGTGTCAGTCGATTGCTTTGCAGCTGCCTTTTGAAAATATAGAGGTCAGAATGCCATATGGTGTTTGGACGGTTGTCTGTAATACAAATTGAATACAGTATGACGCCGCGCGCCTTGCTAACTTTTACGCCATATAAGGTATAGCAGCAATCTCCGGTAATTTCTAAAACTTTGAATTACGCAAAAGTGTTTTCTTAAAAGGTCTAAACATAACAGCACGATTTTTCAATAACATATTACATATCTCAAGTTCAAATGAAACAAATATTTGATTGTGAGCTAATGCTAACAAAAAAATATGATAGGTGTGTCTCTAGAATGGCCGGAGATAATATTTTCGGTTGACTTTTCCTGTTAGATTATTTGAGAATGATATGGCATACATTTCTTTACGTTAAAACATGTTATTTGCTTAGATGGCCTGCCCAGCTCCAGCTTTAAAGGACCTCCCAAAAGTCGCTGTTGACTTGAAAAGCGAACTGGAAGGCTTCAAATCTACCAATTTGAAGAACGCAGATACTCAGGAGAAAATCGTACTTCCATCAGCCCAAGGTAATTATTGATTTAATAAGAAAAACTTTGTCGGTACATATTTGCAATTTAACAAAGGAATGTACAATCATCGAATACTACGAATAAACATCACACGACGGTGTAGAAAGAATTTGCTGATTATCAGTATGAACTCTACATGTAAACAATGACGATAGTGCGCAGTTTTTTTCATATACATACTTACGACGTGTACATTGCAAAATATCTTTTTTTTTGCTGCGTGGGTCAAATAAATTGCTTTACATAAATTACAGGTGCATATTTTAATTTATTGTATTTGTGCATTAAGTAGGCGTATAAAACAAGTAGTATATACAGATAACGCCAATCCATAACTCAAAAACAACCCAAATTTACGTTTTTTTAATGTATGAAAATAGGGTTCGTACTATCTTTTGGGACCTGTATATGCGAGGACGCACTATATAGATTTTTCTTCTTAAACATACAATTTTTTAAGCTTTTTATAACTTCTCCATATTTTTCTAAATGGTTTTGTTGTAAACACAGACGTTGCCCAAGAACGAAATCACAACGCCCTTATAGCAGGTGTGGAGAATTTTAATTCGTCACTGCTAAAAAGAACGGACACCAAAGAAAAGATCGTTTTGCCCACTCCAGAAGGTAACATTTGGAAAACGAACTCATTTAGGAGTCGGAGTGGTGTGGTTCACTGACCATCTGCATAATTTTTACGCCTTTTTGTAGCCAATTAACTTCGCTCCCGCTAATACTCCGAGAATAATAATGATTAACCGTTAACCATGTCTGAATTTTACATTCCGCTGATTTCTGAAACTGTAATTTGACGCTAAAATAGCCAAACAAATGTTTTACGTGTTAAAAATTACGTATTTCCATGCAATCTTACAGAATATATTCACCACATTTAGTACCAGTGTAATTCGGTATACCTACTACACTCAAAATAAAGAATATCTCTCCTACGCTGGGAAAAAGAACTACTCCAGTTTTTATTGTAAAGCATGCATATTTGGTTTTGTCCCAAAAAAACAAAAAAGTCCCAAAAATGTTGATCAGTGTAATTTTTCTCTGCGTATAAGAATAACCATGTAACTACTATTGTGGCATATTATTTAACTCTTTGCTTGCTTAATAATTTAAAATTTATTAAAATTCTAATTTTTCTAACAAAAGTAATACATGAAAAGTTTTTGGGCATACCTACATTATAAATTACCATACAAATTTTAGATGTGGCAGCTGAAAAGACAGAGAGAGCCTTAATTGAAGGAATTGAACACTTTGATGCTACCAAACTTAAGCACACGGAAACGCAGGAAAAGAACCCACTACCTGATAAAACTGGTAAGATATCTCACTAATTGTTGCTTTGAAAGCATTTGCAAGCTGTTTTTTTGCACTCAATTTACGCATTTTATCACAATAGGTATACATATATAACGTTGGCACGTATATATATAATATCATCATCTTAATGTCAATATGTTAATTTTAGATAACTAATTAACTAAAATGGTATAGCCGATTCACAATATTTCTAATATTATAGTATCTGTAATTAAATTGATGATATGAGTATATTTTCTGTCAAGCCTACCTTATGAAAATGTTATTTTTGCATGCCTTTTATTTGCTTTGCATGTACAGTTGTGCAGCAAGAGAAAGTACACCAAAACTTGCTGAACGGTGTCGAACACTTTGACAAGTCTACAATGAAGCATGCAACCACGCAAGAAAAGAATGTTCTTCCAGCATCAGAAGGTAATGCACGGCCATAAATTGCATGTAATTGTTATTCTCTGGTATTCTCAACAGAGTGAGCTCAGATAATCACATATTGTTTTCTTTATTTATTTAGTTATTGAGCAAGAAAAAGGACAACAGAATTTAATTTCTGGGATTGAAAATTTTGATGCTTCCAAGCTGAAGCATACGGAAACATGTGAGAAAAATCCACTGCCAAGCAAGGAGACCATCGAACAAGAAAAGAGCTCCTAAATGACGGACAAGAACAAGTCCAAACAAGACCAAAAATAATGTCCATTCCAACTGGAAAGATAAAGGCTCATTTTTTATACATATATTAACTATTCAAAGTCCATTTTGTATTATTTTATACTTTTATATCGATACTTGTAAGACCAATGACTGGAAAACGTATTAGGCTTTGTAAACGTAGATGTTACAGCTAATAAAACTATAAATATATATGTATACATGTACACAACGTGATTTGTACTTATTTTATATGACAGATAAATAGGTGTAATTTTAATTAATATAATATTTTGTTTTGCATGAAGATAAAGGTGCTTTAAAATAAATTTATATCAAAAAGGCATTCTGTTTTTCTTTTGTATTTTTAATATTTAAGTGAGTTTTATATCTAATCAAGGTAGGTATTTTTAGAGTTCTGTGTTCACACAGACATATGGCGTCTAATTTTAGTTAAGATCCTCGTTGGATTTACTTATGAAAATCAAACTTTAAAAAATAGCAATTTTAAAGGTGCTCACAACCGGTAATGTGCTACCGCGTCAGTGTGTGCGACCCTTAAAATAAATACCTTGACATAAGTAAAAACAGAGATCAAAAATTAAATTTCATGTAGTTTGATCAAATAAAATTTAGGTACCTGCTGAAGGTTCTTAATAAAAATGAAATTCACTTTTAATTAATCTATTTCGGCGTCTGCACGATGAATACAGAAACAATCGCGATATCTGTTGCACAACTTTCAAAGCAGCGATGGTTGTACATATTCGGATTGTATCCGCATGCTTTCATATTTTTAAAATATCATATTCCGAAATTTTATTTTATTAGTTTTAAGAGTTTTAATATTATATTTTTTGTTATTATATTTTTGAACATGCGCTCAAGGAATGAACATTTCGGTGCTATTCTCTACGCATCTGTGTGTGGGTTAAGTCCTTTGCAGAACGTTTGCTACACGGGGTGGAGTCGTGGAGAGGCAACTTTTTTCATCACTGCGTTGCCGATTGGATTTCAGTGAACTTGCGGCAAATTGGTCTTCTGATTTTCTGAATTATTAACCTACATGGCGAAACACACGAGAAAAGGGAAAAATCCTGGCCCAGTCGATTCATGGCTGGATACCCTCGGCTATTACAGGAAAAATGTTGCTTACGACGAAACGTGCCTCTTTAGGGCCATCTCCGAACAGGTAATAATTTTTTGTAATTTGTTCCATAATGTGCGGTTGAATAACGACTTTAAAACTAATGATTTCAATTGATTATTGCAAGATGTTCTCATGCCAAATTTACCATGAACGCTGCCGCAAAGAAATCATTGAATATGGTAGAAATAATTATGAAGTGTTTCTTGATTTGATGCCCAGGGAAAAATGGTTTGAGCACTTGAGAAAACTTGAGGTCCATATGGCCATTTGTGGGCCTATCGAGATGAAAATCATAAGCAAGAAATACAAGTACCTACATGTTAAGTACCCTGCTTTAAACCATTATGTTTCGTTAATTTTATTTATAGGAAGGAAATTGTTTTGTTTGACGGCACCCATAAGAGAACAATAAATGTTACAGACAATAAATTTGATGATAGTTTCCTTTTGTGTCTTATGGGCGAAGATCATTATGATGTGGTCTATAAAAAAGAAACTATTCAGACCGCAGGATTTTGCCAATGTAAGAATTTTTGTTATTACTTTGCGAGGTATACCCTTTGCGATACCAAACTATTAACAAATTAAGATTAAATGTTAACGAATTGTATTCTTACAGCTATAGCTTACGGTGTTCTGTATGAGAATGTATTTAAAATACCAAACGTTCCAAAAATTGTTCAAACCATGCTTTACGAAAAAACTTCGTTAATGATGGTAAACAGCGAATGTGATGAACAAAACTTAAAAAATAATGAGAAAGCCAAACAAGGGAAAGATATTGTTAAATATACAGACGCTCCACCAGAAAAAGGCTTCAGCGATTACGAATATATGCTTCAAACTAATATAGCACCGTTTCCGTTTAAAGTAGCTAAAGCGTTAGATCCTACAATTTATAGAAACATCGAGTACGACACATGGACAGAAACCCGCAAAGGTAATTAAAGAAAAATAAAAACAATTCTTTTATAATTTTTTTTGTTAGAACTACGGTTAGGTCAGTGGTACTACGGGGATAATAACCTAATCCTCGGGACATGCTGTTTATTAGCAACTGAACACGGAACCCAGCAATGTTACATCCAGGAGATTCTAAAACAAGAAGACAAATGTGTTGTTTATATCACCAATTTAGCTGAAAAACGTACTGTTAAATATTCTGAACTTTCTCCGGAAACCGATGCAAAACCGTGGCCTTTACCATATAGATTTGCTAGGAATGTTGTGATCCAACCTGTGAAAGTTGAGACGTCCGATGTTAACAACAACATGAACAAAAGAAGCCTTCGGAGACGTCGTGATAAGAAACGTAGCCCAAGTAAGTCCAGCACTGATAGCGTGAATAGCTTAACACTGGCTATTACTCCTGATGTCAACGATAATTCTATTAAAGCTTTTGAAGGTTGTCCACTGGTAAGATATTATTAATGCTTTTGGTTATTTATTTATTCATAAAATTTTTTTAGCAGATACAACAAAATCTCGAAGAGTACGAGAATCAACAACCCAATCAAAGTGGAGATGGTAATCAACAAGGACAGTATTCTGAAGTGGTGTACCCTGTTGATCAGAGCTGGAATAAAGCTGCCACACCGGAAAATGAGCAAGTCATTTGGCCGCAGAGTCCCATGACGCAGCATATGTACACGGTTCTGCAGAAGCACGTTTATCCTGTTACTCCGGAAGCGACTTATGCAGGTAAAAACATAAACAAACATAATAATGTAGACATGTTAATGTTTCATAATTTAATAATCTATATATTCTATAGCAAAAACCAACATGCAAAAATGTTTTTACTGTTTCACATGTTTCACGAGTTTTACATCTGTTTTTTAACAGGATGATAGGAGATTTTATGGGTAGAAAAAATTTGTAACTTACTGCATTTAATTGCTGATTTCTTTTTAAAAAAAAAATGGTATAAGTCAATTTTGTACTACCAAACTACATTTTTATAGAACATTCATAGTTTCTCCGGAATCGTCGCCACAAAAAAAGCGGGTACACACACACACAGATGATTTTTAGATTAATGAAAAATATCTGTAAAAATATGTGATTACAAGGTTAATTTAATTTTAAATTTTTAAAGACATTTTATGAACAATCAAGTGATGATGTTTTCCTTTGAACCGAAATTTGATAATACTATTTTTCTTTATTACAAATAAGCATCGATTAAAATTTAAAATTAATTAAAATCAGTTTGACTATATTACAAACACAATACACGTTTAAACATCGTTTGAACACGTTATGTAATTATTATTTTTGTGAAAGTGTTGCATTATAATGACTATAAAATGCCATTCATTCACCCAATCAGGAGCTCAAAGTAGTACGTTGTCCGTCAACAATATTTATTATAGAATATGGTCAATCCTGAGTGACTGAAATTTCTATACAACAGATCTAAGCTTCTTTTACAGAATAAACAATCGATTCTCTAAACACAAGGGGACTCCGTACCCCCTACATTCTACTCACAAAACACGTAAAAGTTCTGAGTGATTTTCTTAGCTATTAGTAGAATTGCAGAATTGTAAAAACTATACACCAAACTAAAGATAAAAGGTATACAATTTTCCGTCTAGTGATAGATTTTTGATATTTATGATAGTTTTTGATAAAAAGGTATTTCCATTTCTTATGGCAATTAATGTACTTTGCATCTAGCGTTAGACACCCTGTATAGACATTTGGAGTGGAGATTCCTAATAATATATTGTATTATTTACAGAGCCCTATTACTACGTGCCTCATTATCAAGGTTGGGCAACATCTCCGGACCACGTCCAAGCCCCAGAATACCAAATACCGCAATCTCCTCAAATGGATATCCCCATGTCTCCTGATCCTTACGCATACTTTTACGAAAGCTATCCATCTCCCGTTCCCCCCGTGTCTATGCAAACGATGCCTCCGATGAGTCCACAAGTTGAGATGTACCAGCCAGTATACCAGACAACAGCTCCTGTCACTCCTGTCATCTACACGGGAACTCCTGATATGCAGGAAATGATGATAGCTTCGACACCAAATGACATGATGCAGGGAATGTATACACCAATGTATAGCCCGGCTATAGACATGTCGTACATGCCATCTCCGTATATTTATCCACCTACACCACCAGCAACATGGTATCGTCCGCCAGCGATTAACTCGCAGGGATTTATATTTCCAACACCGCAGAAGTAAAATGTTAGAAGTTTTACATAACCAAGAGTTTTGTTTTTGTTATATTTAGTTTTTTTTTGTTTTGTTGTTTATTGTGCGGAGTATCTTCTTGGTAAGGTTTTTACTTTGGTGCAAAGTAACATAAGATTTGATCGTTACTTTTCTGTATAGAATGTTGTTTAAGTTTTTTGTTGTTTCAGAAGATCTTGTTAAATTTTGTACTTAGACCAAGCTGTTCTAAATATATTATATTTGCTGTATTTGCCTTGTTTGTTATTTTATTCCTTACAACCATTACGAGGATTGGTAATGGTTTCCAAGAATTTTAATGTAAGTACTGTTTATAATAAAAAGTGATGAAGTGTAGCATAGGTTATTGTTATCAATATCAATGTCCAACCAAAGATAAGAGAATTATAAGATACATCACTAGACAAGAAAACGCGGTTCGAGGGTGAGATAGATTTGGTCAACGAAAAGATGGCTACCAACAGCTGATTGTGTTTGTATACTAGCGGGTGACATAACCTTAGTTTGGTGTTAATTATCTACTTCACAGGTTGTCTCAAATTTAGACCAAAAACATCATTTTGGTTCTCCAGGTACAATCAGTCTTTGTATTAAAAAAAGAACTCAAACTAATGAAAGTCTTTTTAAATTTAAATTAAATAATCAAAAGGAACACAACATAATTTCAAATATTTATTATTGTTAAATACTTAGTAGTTCAATACAAAATTAAACAAAGCTTTTATGGATGAAATATAATAGATGTACGTTTGTGATTAAGTAATGCGTAATTAGTGAGGAATTATTGATAAAGCTACAAAAGTGTATAAATTAATGTTCGTCATCACTATCGGCTGCCTTTCTCGGTTTGGGGCCGCCGGCGCGTTTTGCCATTATAATTTGATCAACTCGCAAGATGGTCGCGGCAGCACTGACCGCGTATTTCAGACCCCAGTATTTGCAAACGTAAAGATCCAAAATTCCTTTTTCTAATGCGTCGCAAATTGTGTTTTCTGATTCTATATCAACACCTACTGTTTTCTTTCCGGCCTACACAGATATAAAATAAGAATTAACGATAGAAATTTATGGAAATTTTGAGATGACTTACCTGGTGAGCTTCTAGAAGTTTGCTGATTACGGCAGTTGATTTGTGACCACTGTTGTCAGCAAGCGCTTTCGGGAATGCCTCTAAAGCTGTTGCAAACTTCCTTATAGCGTACTGCTCTAAACCTGGTAACGTATCAGCGTATTGTGTCAACCTATTAGCCAACTCTATTTCAGTTGCTCCAGCGCCTGCTACATACTTTCCATCTCGGGAAATTCCCTATAACAGAATAAATTTAATTATTCATTAAAATTTTTAAAAAAATTTTAAAATTGCAAAAAAATACCTTTGAAAATATAAAAATATGCGGGGTGTAAATGAATTAGTTTTACGAACTACAGAATTAAGTAATTTATAAAGCTTTCTATCTTTTCTTGCAAACTATACATTCATAAAATAAAACTAGATTTTTACTATAATTACAGAATTATAGTAAACTATCTTAAAGTAAACAAAATTTCCGGAAATACTTTAATTGGATATTGAAGTGAGTTGGGAGTGAAGATGGTTCCAAGTTCGGAAAAAGTAGGTCATGTGAGGTATCCTATGACAGCTATTTTAAACCAAAACAAAAAACATCAAATTCTTTTTTTGCTAAAATTCTAAAACTTTCTAACTTTGGCAAAGAAACAGTTTTATTTTTAACCTACAATAAATTTGCATGTGAAAGAACAAGAAATAATTTAAAACATTTCAAATTTCCAATTACTTAATTTCTCAAAAATATAATAGGTTTGTTCGAGCAGCAGTAAAAAAAGTACCCGAGTATTCTTCTGCATGCACAAAGGAATTTTGAAAGATAGTCAATTTTTACAGATACCTATGCAAACAAATCATTTTCAAAATGACATTTAAGTGTCAAACAGCAGGCCTACCAACCTACTCATTTTAGTCAGGGAGCATGCGTAGGCCTGTGGGCCATGATTCATGAATATCTGCTAGTATTATAAATAGTCTGGGCATCAAAGCTTCAAAAATATTTATTCTTGTTCTGTGTTTATTATTCATAGTCGTGGAATAAATCGAATAAAAAAAAATGTATAAAACAAAAACATAAAATGCGCATCTTTGCCCAAACTAAATCATTATTTATCCCATCAAATAAACAAGACTACTATCTAAATTAAGTCCCTCATAAGAAATACAATTAATTACCTTAAAAGTATTAACACCATCGTCGATGGCTCTCTCGATATCATCCATATAGTTATCGGTGGCCCCCCTAATAACTATCGTAGCAATACGAGAGTCCTTGCCGTCGTTCCTGAAGATAACCACAGTGGTATCGCCCAATTCCTCAACGCAGACGTTATCGCAGTGTCCGATCTCCTCCTTCGTCGGGGCTGTAAGCCTTGGCAGCACGGTGGCGCCAACAGTTTTGCTCAAACGTCTCAAATCGAATTTTGAATTCAACCTGACAGCCATCATCTTATATTTGTTGATGTAATGCAAAGCCATATCGCCAAACTTAGCACCAGCGACAATAACTTGGACGCCAGCATCAGCAATTGCTTTAATTTGTAATTCGAGTAGATTTTCCTCACCACGGCTGAAGTTTGTTAGCTCATCAGCGGATTTGATCAAAACAGTTCCCTTAGTTTCAGTTTGCATGACGTCAACGGCGCAGCTGTAAACCGCGACTTTAGCGTTTTTTGCACTTTGAATATCGCCTTCTACGTCACGTTTAAAAACCATACCTTGGATAACGCTCGAGTTAGTTAATCCACATCCGAGGACTTTGCAAACTCTGATATTATCGATATTGAATGTTGTTACCTCCGGCATTATGGATACGCATGCCTTAGCTACTAAATCCGCTAGGAAATCCTCATGGCCGTATTGTTTCGATTGAATCGATGTAACGATACCTTTTCTAACCTCTTCCAAGTTACGACAATCTTTGATTTGATGGCAAACCAAAGACGGCAAGATTTCCAAGCATTTCTCTAAACCTTTCTCGTACCCGTCGGCTACCTCGCCAGGAGTGACACCCAGGCGTAAAACTTCTTCAGCAGCTTCCAATAAGGCCCCCGCGAGAATCACGACGAAATTTGTACCGTCCCCTACTTCAGCATCTTGCATTTGACTGCCAAGTATCATTAATTTAGCGGCTGGATGCTCAATATCTAATTCGCGCATAATCGTAGCAGCATCGCTTGTTACAAAATGCTTTTCAATGTGGTTAATAACCATTTTATTCATGCCGTAAGGCCCGTAGGCTGATCGGACACTATGTGCGAACTCTTTGCATGCATTGATGTTACGAAAGACCGCTTCTTCTAACCCGGAGTAGTACTGGAAAGAAGAAATGTAATTTACCGGTTAGATACATCGCCCACAGAGACCACATGTCAGGAGAATTGTTGATTTTGTGGTTAATGACTTACCCTAGCTCCGTCTTTCAGCATAGAAGTGAAGCCGGGTGGTTTGGGCACGTGCATAGCCATGTTTCAACGAGTTTAATTATAAGTTAACAATAAAATCGAATTATAGTAAACACGAGACTTCGCCCTGAGATTTTAGTGTAGTAACTTTTGTAATTTGGGAACGGTCTAGGGATATTTACTACCAACCTAATACCACCCACTGGTTATGGAACATTCTAGTCTAAATTTGATAATTTACTATTTATATTAATTACTATACGTTTTCGATTTAGTACGACTTGTTTTCAACTATAAATATACTTTATAATATTTATAGATTTTTGATATAAAAGCTAAAACTGCGGGATAGGCAATTTAAAATACACACACATACTTTCAGCGGGAAATCTATAAAAGGATTAAATTTAAATCCTAATATTTGTTTTTCCTTTATTATTTTATATTCCCAGCCTAACCAAGCCCTTATAAAGTCACAAAATATACTTAATTACAATACGAATTATAATTTATAAAATATTATGCACATAAAAGCATCTTGTATTGCGAAATAAGATCATAAGATTATTTCAAGTTATAATTTATTAAATCCACACTTTTGTAATATGTTGTTTGCGTGCTCTGTTTGTACAAGCTATAAAAGGTATACGTAAAATGAGTGAATGCTATTATGTAAGGTTGGCTAAACAGTAAAGATAATTACAGAGCATCACGTCGCATCAACACCCAGATACCTTGAAATAACATAAAACTTCCATTCTTCCATGCAATTGCAAGAACAACTCGACTTGCACCTATTTGATATTTTGTAGTAATATACAACTCATCCATTACATTCAATAAAGTTCTACGAGCAATAAATCTTATAAAATAGGCGTAATAAAGTTCAGATTATATAATTTATACCTCAGGATACATCGAGACCTGAGAAATTTTAATCCCGATATTTTATTGACTGAAGCATTATTGGCGTTATCTAGCTGGTGTACAAATCAAGATATTAAGTACTTATTAAAAAATCGTGTGCACATTTATAATAGAATCGATAAAGAATATATTTATAGATAAGAATTGACGTGAGAGAGCAATTGCAAATATTCAAAAAATAATGCCGTTAAAAATGGTGACATTTCGGAAATCATTAATACATAAATATCCACTGATATAAATATTATAAGTACAGTTGTGAAATTGGCAGTAAAAGCCAATCAAAATTAACTTAAATTTAAACTTGGCGCCAACACCTGTCATGCGCTTCAAACAGGACTTGCAACATCACATACTTTATCATGTGACTCAAATGAACGCCGTTTTGGAACAAATATATTAAATACAATGGCAATATAGTGAAGTTTACGTAAATTAAATCAGACGTTATGCAATGGGGTTAAGAAATTATAAATTGGTATTAAATGCATTAAAGTTTTATCCAGCGGAAAGGCGAGGTGGAGGGCAAGCTTGGGTACGTCACGAGTAGACAGCTAAGCGGGAGTCTCCTATTGGTTCGTTTGTGTCCTCTGGACGCGCGTCTACCAATCAGCGCGCCCAGAACGAGTCGGCACTCTTCAGAAATTACTTATCGTCATATGACCCGTTCTCACTTCTACGGCGTAGGCCATATTTGTCAGTTGGTTTGCTGGAATTGTGGAGTGTGTGTGCGTACTTTAGCCCGTTTGGACCTGCCAATACTCCGCTAAAAAATATACAAGATGTCCCTATCAGAAGAAAACCCCATCTATGGCCCATTCTTTGGCGTTATGGGCGCTGCGTCCTCGATTATTTTCAGCGGTAAGTAAGCCCCGGTTGAAAGTACACTCTCGCATACGACTTTATTGATTGATCCAAGTGACAACTCGGTTGTACTACGCCGATTCTTTTCGCTAAAACTAAAGGAAAATGTTCCAAAAAACGATCAAAATCATCTCTGAATGCAATTTCGATGACGATTCAGCGTTTCTAACGTATTATTTCAAAAATTTCCGTGGAGATTGGACTTAACAATGGGCGTATCGACAATAATGTCATGTTTTAACTCTTCGCTCCATTATTGATGATTTTTTTTTTAATGGAGACGCTTTCCTTGCATTTTTTGAGAGCTATACTAACCTGAGATTCGCGAATTGTCACGGTAGTCGTGAAATGACCCACTTAAATTATTTGGTCACATGCTTTTCAAATCAGACCCACCCGACACCTTTTGTAACAGTACGATGATTAATTTCACTTATTATTTACTTGTAAAACAGCATTCAACAAAAAACTAACAATATAATTTACGTAAATTACTTATTTTCGTATTTTTTGACATTTCCATAGTAACTTTGACTAAGATAGTTTGAATCGTCAAAAATCAATACAAATCTGTCATTATGAACGAATTTATGGCAACACAGTAAAGTAAGATCACTTTTACGAATAAATTGAGTAATAAAATGTTTAAAATACATAAAATGGTGATGTGTGATGTGTTATGCTCATGTTATAGCTCATAAAGCAGCTCATATTCGGATAAACTACGAGAATAATAGCTTTATTAGTATTAATACGTTTGTAATTTGTATATTAGTTAAAGTATGTTTGTTTGAAATGTATAAAACAGGTGGGTGTAGCCCGATTTTCAAAAACATGTGACATCAAGGTCGACATTGCAATTTCAATGTTCTGTAAATTAGGAATCACCTTTTCTTAAATTTAAGTCTAAATTGGCACAATACTACTGGTTAAATGTTTTTTTCTTAATTATTAATTTAAATATGATGTTACTGTTGAACAATGTCATATATTGCATAGAATAAAGTCGATTATTGCATAGATCTTGCTACTAAATTTCTTAAATTGTATTTGGTTAGCACCTATATAATATTTCTGTGATTGTAGTATTCTGTAGTATTTTCTTGTGAACAAACAGTCATGTGACCAAGTCACATGATCAAAAACATGTGACGGGCTACACCTGTACAGGTGTTTGGTAACTAATCATAAAAATATCCCTGCTTTTACCTATTATTAATTTAATTTACTGTATAGTTTAGTAATTGATTATTAAATACCAGCTTATAAAAAAACATCAGTAATTCTATTTTTGTTGTACATTGATTTTCCAATATTATGAAGTCACATGTTTGAAGTTAAACCTCAGTTAAATATCTGTTTAGAGGTTATAGTTACTGATAACTGACGCTATGTTAAATCAAGTATTGAAAAAGCGTTTATATCTCGGTAATATAGTTTGTACATATTTGCGACAGTTTTTGCTTAATTGCGATCACGTGGTTGAGATGATTCATTGAGTTAGCATGAATATACTTTCTTTGTTGCATCGCTATCTACATACTATCTATTTATGGTTGGTATTGCGGGAATTACTGTGACTGGAAATGAATAATAAATGTAAATTTCTATAAACGTTTTGTTTGGAAATTTGTAATTTAACGACGTCGTTCTAGAGTCCGTCTGTTTTTGATTTACGAAACGTGTATTGAATCTTTTGTTTAGCTGATGCAGTTGACCGGCTTGCGTTGACTTTATGAACTTCAGCCTGACTGAAGTAGATTAGCTTCTCTTGCGGTCTATAAATAATGCCCATCGTTGAGAGTTATTAAAAGTCTGTTTATAATCTAAGCAGTTCGCTAATTTTCAACATTTACTTACAAATTCCGGAGTAACGCGGTAAAAATAGACTTTTTATTCTTCGATTTTTTCGTATTTCGTTACCTGATTTGTACAGTGATACTATTTTGACAGTAGAATGATCTCAATTGTTGCTGATCAACACGAATTATTATTTATTAGTCTCCATATTGTTGATAAGATATTGTCAATAGTACATATTTTAAATTGTCTCGGTGAATTATTTGACGTTCAAATCATTTCGTTAATAATATTATGGTGATTTGTATTTTATCTCAATGGTCACTATGATAAGAAGATAAATTATATCATGGTAATATTTGAGAATAAAAGAATGTTCAGGTGTTATCGTGCGTCATATTGACGTGATAACACGAAAACATTCATCAAAATGCTTAATTTTCCATGGTGGAAATAGTTCTCATCTTCAATGTCAAGTCAAACTCATAAATTACGTTTCTTGTAAATTATGTTGAAATTATTTACGTGATGACATTTCTGTGTTTTATGATCATAAAACACCAAATGACAGTGCTGTCATTTTAATTCATTATTAATCATTAATTAATTAAGAATTCAATGAATGTATTTGCGACTCGTAGATGACAGAAATTTTTTTAATATCATATGATTAAAACAAAAAATCTGGTCAAAATGTCAACGTGATTTATGCAATGTTTGCAATTTTACAGCGGAAACTTCAAACGTCTCAATTTAAACTTTGTACTTTTACCTGAAATCCTAAAAGTTTGTTCACTACTATCCGCAAAGCACTTACAGACTTTCTTTAGGCAGGCCACACATCAAAGACACATGAAACGTAAAACATGTTTTGTGAAATTCGCGAAACGCATATGTATTCCATAAAATGTCTGAAATTTTACCAAATGATTTCTATTCCTTTGCTATAAAATATGAACTGTGGTTTTTCGATCATCAAAATGTGACAAAAAAACAATTACAAAAAATACCATAATTGTCTTAATAAAAAAATAATTGATAAACGTTTAGATGTCAGAGTATTACACAGATTTCCAATGACTTAATTTGCCCAAAATATTGATATATGTTTCTCATTGCTTATTTTTTTTTGTAGAATCTGAAAGAAATTTTGATTTGTGTCTAGTTTGTGAGCACAAAATACGTAGTTTTAGCGATTTTTAGCACTGATTTTCTCAAAATCTAGATCCAATCTAGATCTGTTTTCAGATCCTGATTCTATGAAAAAAAGCACCCCAGAATCAGTTCTCCCTTGTTCGATTTCATTACGTGTCGGCCAGGGCGATCATTTAGTTTCAATTATGTATTGTATTTTTGATAAATTAAGTTATTGGAAATCTGTGAAATTGTCTGATATCTATAATTAAAAATTTATCGGATATTTTTTATGAAGTTAATAGTTTTGGTAGGAAAATTGATCGTTAAGTCAAATAAAAGAACTATGGTGTAAAACAAAAAGTGAATTTTCTGGTTTTCCTTTGCAGCTCTGGGAGCGGCTTACGGTACAGCGAAATCTGGTACTGGTATTGCCGCCATGTCCGTGATGAGGCCAGAATTGATCATGAAGGCCATCATCCCAGTTGTCATGGCTGGTATCATTGCCATCTACGGTCTCGTAGTATCAGTACTTATCGCCGGTAGTTTGGCTGAACCAAGAGACTACAGTCTTTACAGGTAAAGTCTTTACAAGTCTTTACCATTTTTACACGGAACGATAACAATATTTCTTTTCCACAGAGGATTCATCCATCTAGGAGCAGGTTTGGCGGTAGGTTTCTCCGGATTGGCGGCAGGTTTTGCGATTGGTATTGTGGGGGATGCTGGCGTCAGAGGAACAGCCCAACAACCGCGTCTTTTCGTCGGTATGATCCTCATCCTCATTTTCGCTGAAGTATTGGGTCTCTACGGTCTCATCGTAGCCATTTATTTGTACACTAAATAAATTATTCGCCCCACACATCTTAAACCAATCATACCTCCTAAAGACTCCCGATTCCCCCTCCAAAGTTCCCCACATCTCCCGCTTGCAGATAATTACCAACATCCATCATCGAGCAGACGTGGTAGCACGTAACCATCGCTCAGTTTTCGTAAAAGATTATTTTTAAAATGTCTCTTTTATTGTCCATGTTTAAATGCGTAAATGGAGTAACTGTAATTACAATTAGCTGAGAAAGAGCACATATAAACCTGTAAGAAATTGACTGGTACGTCTCTGTCTACATAGGTATGTAATACGATGTTCTGTTGTATATTTTCTTTGTTTTTATTGTAACCGGGGACAGTTGCGTCCATAATTTATCGTTTTAATCGTCGTGGCGGTCAAATTTCGTATAGGATTTACATGACTACCATCATTGTATAGTTATAATTATAGTAGTATGTTATTAGTTGTTTCACCTGATTCAGATTTATTATTAATTGATACGATTATTATTGTAAAGAGTGGGCTCTATCTTTGTAGAGCGGAGTATAGTATTGTGTATAATAAACCAAACAAAAAACAGAAGTCGACAGTAGCACAATTATTTCAAATCTCTTCTTATTTTCTACCGTTTATTCGTTGGAGCTTGTGTTATCGGAAAGGGTTTCTGTATTTGTTTTCGCTAAGCCTGCGTAAGTACGGAACTTGTTATTACGTTTTAAAACCATATTCGAACACGCGAATGTCTTACTTTACGGCTGTGACCACCGACGCAAAATACAGTTCCGTACTTACCATGATCGCTTTATTCAAATAACTCTTCCTCCCATTTTAAATTTCATTTGTATTTAAGATCATCCATGTTGTTGTAAATATACAACTTTAATGTTTTTGGTGTCACCTAGCTATACTCAAATTATTGAAAAGATACAACTACCTAAAAAAACTTATTGAGAATATACGTGTTTATTAGAGTATCTACAACGTAACCCGTAGTTAGTCAATGGCAAGTTTGGTCTTTTTTTTGGAACAAAATTGCCACAGAACTTCTAGCCTATTGACATTGCTAATTTTTTCTCTAGGGTTTAGTTTAAGAAATATTTGTAACAAACCCTGTAAATCTATAAAAAAAAAAGTGGAAAACTTATAAATATAAGATTATGCACTGTTTTTAGAACTGGCTCAGGATCTGTTTACCAAAATCACCATTTTTTGCTAGTGCGTATATCTTATTCATGTACATTTATCATAGTGCGATGGATGGAGGTTTTGGTAAACAGTCAAGTGTTATATATAATCGAAAAATAGCCACGTCATTTGTTTCGTGTACGGAAATGAGAGCAGCTGATTGCTGATTTTTTTTTTGTTTTGAGAAAATAAATAATTTGTACATTCCATTATATCTTTTTCTGTTTTGTTCGTTTCGTTTACTCTATACGTAGATTTGTGTATGTCTGTGGTACAATTCTTCAATTTTTGTCTGTAAATCTGTCGCTTTTTGTGTTTGAAAGAAAAATCTCAAAGACAAATGATACACAGCAGTATGTTAGCCTTGTGATTGTCAGATATACCCAAGTATTAATTATGCGTTACAATAAACGATTTTGTTGAAATTTACATGCCTCTGTTATTTGTTCATAAAAATTGTTTCACTGCAACAACATAGTTATTAATTTGTTTTTCTGATAGGATCTACATACTTATGTAGTTAAGCGTCCTTCAGTTAGTTTTTACTTTTATTATGTGGTAAGTAACTATTGTAAGTCTTCATTTTAAATCATGTAATAAAATGGGCGAAATATCGAAAAAAGTACAAATAAGCTCTAAATTTCGCACAATTTATTTGAAGGAAAGCTCTCCATTTCGCAAATGATAACTAATAGGAGCTCTGAATTAGAAGTTTTATTAGTCTAACAAATGCAACGAAATAAATGCATAATGTCTATAACATCTGCATAATATAAGTTCAAGAGATTGATAGCCATGACACCATTATTGGTAGCTTTCCATTTCAGATCAAACCAGTATAATATAATTTATGAAGGTAGGTATTTTAATTTATCACGAACTGTAAGAAATAACATAGCGTGAGATAAAATGCAATGTTTATAATAAAGGAAATTCAATTTATTCTTTGCGATAAAACCTTTGCAGGAAATTTTCTATATTTGTTAAATTTGTATTAATTTGAATCAATCAAATAGCATAACAAAATACGAGTTTCCAAGTAAACGCCAAAAGCGCATATTTATCGACAAGTATTGAATTATTTTTTTACGCGCAGCGGTTATGCCTTTACTGCCATCTGGTGTCCGATAGGAGTCTGGAGATGTCGTATCATCACAATGTTTTAGGTTAGAATACTAGAGCTGGGCTGTCAAAGTAAACTTAAATCGGTCAAGTATTCCCTGTTGTTTTGTGGTGATTCCGTTAAAATGTTGCGTTTATTGACTTGAATGACGTGAATCTTGTTTGTAAGCAACTGCTCGCCTAATGTACAACCTTTGTGATATTTCTACAATATGGATCTGTTCAGTATTTTATTTTTGTCGACTGTATCTGTTTTGTTTGGTATAATTTTAACTCTAGTTCTGCAGTATTATGTTTTATTGAAGTATTTTAACAAAAGTCCCTTGGCTGAGAAGCCTCGCAAACAAAATGAGGAGGCATACACATTACCAGAGGTTTGATTTAATATTCATTTAATTAATTGCAATTAATTGCTAATTGTTTACCTTGCGCTTTTAGGCACTGAAGAAAGAAATTGAGAGTGAAATGAAGACAGACTCAAGTACCTCGATTAGTTTGATGTTACAGTTTTTATTCCATGAGTTAAGACATTCACAAGCTGTTAAACGATGGCTACACAAAAAGTTATCCTTAGAGTTTGACGAATTGTTAACAAAAACAACAATTGGGAAATTTTTTGAATCAGTTAAGGTTTGTTGTTTTGTAATCATTTCTCAGCAATTATACTAATTGTTTTGTACGTTGTTTAGATAAGGGACATGCATTTAGGTACACAATTTCCTGACATCAAGAATATAGCATTGGAAGATATTCAACTGGATAAGAACGATGGACACATAGACACGTTAAATATGTCTGTTAATCTCGATTATACTGGAAATTTTCTACTATCTGTGGATGCAAATATGAAATTCGGAAAGACGGCGTACCTCTCTATTAAAGTAAAGAAAATCTCGGGTACTGCAAGGCTTCAGTTTACCAGAACACCATATACCCACTGGTCTTTCAGCTTTTATAACGATCCAACTATCGAACTAGCCGTTGAATCTCATTTTCAGGGTCGGCAACTACAATCAAACATTACTAATCTAATAGTAAATCAGATAAAAAAGGCAATTCGTCGAAAGCATACATTGCCTAATTATAAAATTCGGTATTGAATAGAGAAATAAAACATTGAAAAATATATTTTATAACAATATTTCCAGGTATAAACCATTTTTTGTCAAGACGGACCCTGGACAACACGACACTGATGACGAAATGATTTTACAAGGCCAAATGGAAGTTACTTGTGTTGAAGTTTCTCGATTAGCTACTTCTTCAGATATTTTGAATGTGTATTGCACTTTTACTGTTGGTAAGACTTATATTTTATACTCTAATGAATATGTTTACAATGCAGTAAAAAAAATCATCAAAGCAAGAATTGCAAAATTTTACTCGTGTTGTATATATGTTTTACGAACATTCAGATATTGGTATAAATCAAAAGTCCAAGTTCTTAATTACTCCACAGGGTTTCGTAATTTAGACCACCACATCGTGTTGGTTCTCCTGAAATTTTTTTAATTGCAAAAGCATGTGATAATCCTAATGAATTTCTGAAGAATTTTGTGGGTACATTAAATTTTAATACAGTTTTTTTTAAATTTAGATAGTCTCCCATTCATTAGTTTATCGACACGTGAAAACAATACTTGCCTAATCTTAGAATTGACGATGACGAAAGTTCGACAGCAACATTTAGGAGTAATATTTAAACAAGAACAATCTTACGTAATAGTTGACAGCGTCTCACCACACACACCAGCCGCTTCCGCAGGATTAAAACCTGGCGATATAATAATTGCCATCGAAAACAAGACCGTCAATAATGTAACGCAAGTACCAAAATTTATTAAATCTATATCCGGTGTCAACATAACTCTAAGAATAGAGCGATACGTCAATGATTACATCTTCAAATCAAAGTACGCTGAAAAGATTGAACCCAAAACGAGCGTGACCAACAGCATGGAAGACCTAGTCGTGGAAGAATCTATGGAAGTCCTCGAAAACTTAGAAACCACAAAGAAAACAAAAAGTTTGTACAATATAGAGAGAATCAAAAGTGATAAAGTTCCTAAAATTCTGACTGCCAGCAACGAGAATATGTCGAAGTTTGCGCAGACCATTGGAAATTTTGCGCTAAGAAAACGCAAGCAATCCGTTTCCGAGCGTGCCTCGAACGACAGTAGCACGAAAACTACGCCTACACCGTCAAGTCCTGGCACTCCCCAGCATTCAGTCAAGCAACATAGCATCACAGTACCCAGTAATTTGTTATTAACGAAGAAGCATTCTATATCGGAAGTGCCGGAAATTGTGAGAACAGATTTGGAAACGCAAGATGTTGAAGTGCTGTCTAGTGTCGTGGAGTGCCAGAAGGGAAAGGAGCAAGCACTTAATTCCGTTATGACTTTTAATGACGAATACACTTTTAACTTGAAGGATAATCACAAATATTTGAACGTTAATGTTTGGGGTTCTAATGCCAGTGGAAAGGAGATTCTTTTGGGTTATACCAACATTCCGCTGACTGAAATTTTGAGTGAATGCTGTGACTCCATGTTAGGACACTATATTAGGAGTTACTCGTTCTTACCTCCTTCAAACATTCCACCGACAAAGTGAGTTGAAAATTTCTTATATTTTTACAATAGAATTGATACTTACTATAATTTTAGTGTATCGCATCCGTTAATGACCCATTCTGGATTTGAGCATGTTTTCTGCTATGGGGATGTTCTTCTTTCCTTCGTTTGGAACCACGACGAGGAAATAGTAGAAATAAAGCCAAAGGTTATGCCTAACAGCATCGACATTGAAACAAAACCCCATGTTGCTAATAGCATGGCAAAGCATGATTTTGTACGCACCCAGTTCCACCGAACCACGCACTGTGATTTTTGTACAAAGAAGGTTAGAGATTTTGCCAATTCCTCAAACATTCACTTAATTCTTAAATAGAGTAAGCTGTGATTTTATTATAAAGTTGGCAACATCGAATAATGACCGGCCAAATTGCAATTTGCTTGGTTACTATTTGACATTTAATTCAAATAGTTTGACTTTTTTGCTTGCTCAAATTATGATAATGTTAGGTTAGGTTTCTTCCGAGAACTTGCTTCTTTGGGTTTATTTCCTCCTTTCAATATCTCCTACTTGTTGGCTTTAGAAAATCCTAAAATTTACAGTCTTCTATGCTACTTTCTTTTGAAAAGTGGTGTAAGTATTTGATTAGGAACTTATATTTTTCTTTACATATAACCTCATAAAACTATTTGCGATTGGTGATTGGTGAGATAAGGGCTACCACTGCCCAAACATTTGACATCTGTCAGTAGTAACATAACCACAAAAATATATAAATAACCCTAATTGAGAATTTATTTGAAAGCACGAGACATGTAAAACAAACTAAATCCTTTATTTTTTCTGCAGATATGGTTAAAAGACGCTGTTCAGTGCCGACAGTGTGGCCTATGCTGTCACAAGAAATGCATATCAAAGTGCCAAATTAGCACTGGCTGCGTGCCAAATGAAGTTGTTCATCTGAAGACAGAGAACATCGAACTGGTTCAACCCGATTTGAGGGACGGTATCGATGATTTATCTGTCGATACGGAAAGTTCTGGCGACTCCAAACAGAGTTTTTCCTTAAAACGAGTCAATAGTGCTAATAATCTTGCTATTCCAGGTATGATATTTTTTTTTATTTTCTAATGATATTGTTTACTATTGTCTGCGCTTTCATATGACCTTAACTTTTTAAAATAGTTCTTTTTAGGTTATTTATTTCTTTCTTATAAAAGAGCCGTCCTATGATACCTGCCACAACCACACATCCATTACATCCGAAAATACAGTGACACCATTTTATTTTTTGTTTTGTCGAGCATACAGAGTTGCAACCGTGGTTAGTAATATGAAAAGATGTGCAAGTATTGTCATGAAATGTAGAGTAGAGTCCCGAATGCCAATACGAATTTTCAGTTTTTTATTTTTCGTTGTGGCAACAATAATTCAATTTTAATCAAACTTTGTGAAAGCGTGCCTTTTTATACCTTAAATTAGCATACATTTTTTAATTACACAAAAAACAAGAAGTTTTTGAGATATTTACTTTCTTCCGTCAAAATCAGACTTTTTTTAAAAAGAAATTCTGTGGTGAAAAATCATCGTACAGAGTTCTTCCTGGACTTATTACTTTATCATACGCAGTATGTAAAGAAATTTTGATTCTAATGACAGTAATGACACTAATGACAACGCTAATGTTTTGACAATAACGTCTGTCAATATAAGCTGCGTTCGGAATTGTATTACACTTTTTACACCTAATAACACGTAAGTCATTTTGATGGTGTACCCGGTGTCAACGGAGTACAATATCCGAACGCAGCTTTAATCGACATATCTGTCTAGTTCTACTAGTTTTATTTTGATGCGGACATGGCCGATCTCGATCAAATAGAATCTCATGCAGCTAAACTATTAATTTTATATATAGTATGATAAAGTCATGTGCCTGGCCACATCAGATTTTTTTTGTTGTTTTTACATGTACTTATTGACACAATAATCAAAATAATAGTCCCTATCTAACAACATGCTCAAAAATTGAAAAAACTCAAAAACGACTTTTGCAATAGTGAATTTTTCAGTAATTGTTCATTATCTGTTTAAATTTTTCAGAAAATTGCAATACTGGTTACGACATTCAATTGTACGGAAAAAAATACAATGGAAACTGTCTCTCATTTCTACACTAATGCTATAGCTATAACCATTAAATTAGAATAAGAAATCTTCAGATAAGTAAGCAAAATAGTCAGTTTTTGTCTTAGAATCAATAAGTATCCAATACAAAAGTTGTAGGTCAAGAAAAAATATACAATTTTTTTTTTGTAGAGGTTACTATATAACATAACCTCAAAACATTCGAGAAAAATTGCGAATAAGGCAAAGATTCTTCATTTTTACACTTTTATTCTACTTCTTCTCTATAAATCTATTAATTTCTTCTATCTAACACCTATCCATCCAAATTTCCATTTCTAAATTACACCTGAAAATGCGGTCAATTGATGACAAGCGATAATTATTGTTGTGTTTCTAGGATCTCATGTCTCCACATGTCAGTCACGTAGTTTGCCACCCTCTCCTCAGCATACGCCTAGTCGTAAGCAGTCACTAGTCGAGACAAACCCATTTATTTTGTGCCCTACAGCCCTCGATGACGTCCACAGAAATCCGATCGACGCTGGTGACTGCGTCGGCCAACTACTGGACCACATCCTTCTTTCTCCCAGCGACGAGTCTTTAATGGATGCTGCAAAGGAAACAGGAAAGCACCTGTATTCTGGCATGCCTCCTGACGAAAAAATTGACAAAATCAACACAATGGTAAGATGATTCGAAAAAGATTTGTGTGGGGTTATATTATCATTGTTAATGGTATGTTAAACCTATATTTAAAAGATTACTTTGTGTTTTAGATGGGGGAATTGAAAAAAGTGTTTGACACTGTGACAAGTGAGCATACAAATTTATCGAGAAGATTGAGTATTGAAGATAGTGAGGTGGAAAAGGCAAAATTGGCTTTCCTTATTGGTCAGGCAGATGCAAAAATGCATGCAATATCGGCTTTAATGTTGCATTATTGTTCAGGTTTACAGCAATCACAGGAGAAGATTGTGTAGCTTAATCTTGTGGCTGATGTACTTATTGATTGAAAAGAAAATGTAGACGCGTCTGATATGGTTTCTATAGAGAATTTTAGATCTCTTCAATTGCTGTGATTACTTTTGACAGTACGAGTGACGGATATAATCTTTAGATTATTTGCTACAAAGTAAGATAGTTGTAGATTTTATTTATGTGTAGTTTTGACAAGTTGATTACTTTTCAATTCATGTTCTAGTTTTAATTTTATGGGTAAATTGATTAAGCTTATAGTTGCACAAATGATAACCGACAGAGAGCAGCACCACAGAGTTTGAATACACAGTATTAAGTAATATAATTAGACACTAATACAATACTCTAGTCAATTATTTGAAATTTAATTTTATACATATGTACTTTAGATAATTTTACATTTTTTTGCATATCAACATGTATTATTACATACCTATTTATTATTCATAATGATTATTTGAGTATATTTGTTCAATTGTGATATCAATAAAGTATAGAATTATATAGAAATTTAGTTTCTAGTAGATATTTCTTTCCAAATATAAAGAATCACACCAGCGTAATCTACATAATAAGTTGGAAGTTTGGTAAGTGTCAAAATAGGGGATTGTTCTGAGGAAATGATGGTTTCAAATGATGGAAATTTAAATGCGTAAGTATGTGTGCCAGTGAAGTAGCAGAATGGCTACAAGTAGAGAACTTTATAAGTTTTAATCAAATTTTCTCGATTACAATACTTCCCTTTACACTTCGTGTGGGAAGGAAAATTAGTTTGCCTTACTTTCACATGCCCTTTTAATTTATTTTCAATAGTAATATCACAAGAGAGTGAAAATAAACTTTTGAGAAAATTAGTGATAGTAATTTTTTTTATCCGATCGGAATGAAATAAATGGCAAAATAATGCTTCCACGATTGCGAACCAATAATGTCAAATGAATTTGTCCGTACCTATTATAGTTTTTGAGATACCGGCAATCAATTCCTAACACACACGTGACGTCACCGGTGGAAGAACCGATTTGTGACGACACCGGTGGACATCGCTCCGCCCCGAAAATGGCTCTCGGCGTATCCTATGTATGAATACGACTCTACCGATCTTGCGTGACCTTGGCATTCCTGATCTATTTTTAGAATGGTTACTTAGGTTCGGTGTAGGCAACTTAACCACGGCAAATTTACTGTTCCTCCCTCTTTTCCCAAAAAATCGTCTCGTAAACAAAACCTAAGAAATCCAATGCGTCTAAACCATTGGCGTCTAAACTAACGGCGTATAGTTATCAATTTTTTTAACATTCTCACAGGAGAAAGGGAGCTGATTAGAATTAGAGAATTAGAGAGATTGTGAGTTGGCCGCTCAACCAGCCATCCACCGCGACCGCGGGGGTCTATTGTGGCTCACTTACTACTACTAGTAGCTAATGTTATACTTCACCGTCCAGGTCCAGTTCTTTAATGAGCCTGATTATCCTATCGGGTGGTTGGTTCTCCAGGTCTTGTAGTTTGATTTTGGCCGTGCCAAAAATCGTGACCCTGATGCCATCCACGGCTGGGCAGGAGCAAATAACATGCTCCATTGTTTCATCATCCTCCAGGCATAGTCGACACTCAGCGGTATCGGTCAGTCCTATCTTATGAAGATGATGCCGAAGTCGGCAGTGTCCCGTGAACGCAGCAGTCATAGTTTTGATGTCCATTCTGCTTAAGTTCAGCCAGGATTCAGTTCTGATTTTGGATGGTGATGTGGTCACCGCCCTGAAATGTCTCATCCCTGGGCATCCTGACCAGAAATCCAAGGATTTCATAACCATCCATCTCTTAATCGAGTGTTTTGCCAGGTCTCTCGGTATTCCGAGAGTCGGTTCTGGCCCCTCCGGTACTGTGTTGGCCCCCACTCTGGCCAGGGAATCGGCCATTTCGTTTCCCTTTATGCCAGCGTGGCCAGGCACCCATACGAGAGTAACTCTGTTTGCCTTCCCCAGCCCGGATAATGTTCTCCTACAGTTTTTTACGACGAGAGATTGGTATCTGCTGGTCGCCAGCGATCGTAACGCTGCTTGGCTGTCGGAGAAGATTTTAATTGATTAGCCCACCCAGTTTCTGTTGAAGATTTCCTGGGCGCAGACATCAATGGCAGTTATCTCTGCCTGTAGTATAGTCGCAAATTTGCCAAGATTGCAGCTTATCTCTGTTCTTGGTTTGCGTCCGTAGACTCCTAGACCGGTGCCAAGGTTGGTACTGGAGCCATCGGTAAACCAGGAGGAATCGGCCTGGAGCAGGGAGGCTTCCCTCCTTCCCCAGTCGTCTCTACTTGGAAGTAGGACGTTGAACGACGTCTCCCAGCTGTATTCAGCAGGGATGGTATCACTTCTCATGCCCAGTAGTTCGTCCGAATCAATCGCCGTCGTGAGTCTATTGGGCTCGAATTCCACCATTTGCGGCACATTTTGTGCTATGTGCAGTAATCTGTACGTTGCCATTCTGGCCTCACCCTCCACCACCACATGCAGTGGGGGAAGATCCAGCAGCATTTCCAGAGCCACAGAGGGCGTCGTTCGCATGGCTCCTGTTACGGCTAGTGTAGCCATCCTCTGCAAACTTACTAGTTTGGTCACCGAAGCTCTCCGTAGAGTTGCCGGCCACCAAGCGACACTGCCGTACGTGATCATCGGTCTAACAACCGTCAGGTACAGCCAGTATAGTCGTTTAGGGGTAAGACCCCAGTTTTTTCCACATATCCTTCTGCAGCTCCATAGGGAGAACCTGGCTCTGCGTATGATGTTTTCTACATGGAAATTCCAGTTGAGAGCTTTGTCCAAGGTTACCCCTAGATATTTAGCACTATCTACAAACTGGATTGTTTCACCGCTCAGGATAGGAGGAATGAGCCCCACTTTCCTTCTTCTAGTGAATGGGACTATCAGTGTCTTAAGGGGGTTCACAAGGGAGCTGATAGGAAGCTGTAATTTTGGGGATTAATTACTCGATGTATCTAATAATTAAATATACATAATGATAAATTCAATCCGAGCTACTTTCATGGTAATTAACAAGATACAAATTCATAAAAATCACAGCATAAACTAAAAAATTCCCAAATAGAAGGACTTGTCTAGTACTACACTATTACACATTATGAAAACTTGAGTATCAACAAGTATGTTTACAACTGCAACATTATTCAAATTTATATTAATACTCACTCGTTGTTCATCATATTGAGTTACACTGCCCTTCTACATTTTTGCACTCATTTCGTATACTCCTGTATAGTGTAAGGGTTGAGAAATAAATGAAAGTTTATATTATAATTATTTATTTATGATTTTCATTAAAAAATGGGCTTTTATTTTTAAGCAATGATAACATTAAACACTAATGCAAATTTTCTAACTGATATAGATAAATACATAAATATTTATTAACATAATTACGAAAAAGATGTATAAATTTTTTCTTATTTAACATATTTCATTACCAATTTCAAAAATGTTGCTGACGGCGCTGTCATGTCTTCTTATAACTAGAGATAAATTATGTACCTAATTATATAACAAGATAATACTTTATTTGTTTTATTAACATAGTCGTAATGCACAGCATCATTCTTGAAATGTGGTGGGGTCAGAATGTATTTACAGACATACCTAGATATATATTTTTCATTTCATGAAATAGTCCTTACAATTATTTATTTATATTATGTATATATTATAGTAAATTATGTACAGATGCTGAATCATATAAAATTTGGACAATTTCAACTCGGAACAGTATAATTACCTCATACGTTTAATTATTTATTCATAGAGTTAGTTTTGCTTATATGTAGTTAATCAAGAGCGTCGAACTATTAACTAAGGAACACAGCATCTTGGAAACATCTGCAAATATATTTGACCGCATGCCTCCCTCATAAGCCGCATATCGAATTTTCTCTTACCCGGTTTTCCATTCATACAAACGCAGCTGTTATTCGCCGCAGCTGCTACTCGCAAGAAAATTTGCTTTACACAGAAATACGCCATCCTAAGCTAATATATAGAATTAAGTTTGAATACAAGACCCGCATTTTCGTTCAATTGGCAGATATAGTAATTAATTTAATAAAATAGAGATGGGAATATCTGGAAGCCAACGTTTTTATTGGACACCTAGCACACAACCAACATTACCCATTGTTTTTACTGCAGAAATGAACTGATTAATTGTTAATATCTATGTCATCATTATCGCCCAATCGATTGCAAAAGCAGATAGCGTTGAGTTTCGCAATGTACAAAATCTGCCCAAATTACAATATGGTGGACCACATATATGGAATTAGGAATTAATTCATATACTACCTCTTTCTCATTGAATTCAAGTACTATGCGCGCCAAAAAAAGTCGTACAGCTAATTTTGACATCATGTAATTCTGGCTTGCCAACTTGACAGTTGGTGCATGCTTCATGCCTATGATTAATGTCAGAATGACAGCGTATAGGTTATAAAAGTACCATTTACAAAGCTACACGGTGTACGACTTTTTTTGTGGCGCGCATAGTACATAGATAATCCAATAAAAGGAACCCATTTCGTAACAAATTCCAACTGTTTGATAAGTATGGGAAGATTATATTGTTGTTGTTCTGCTGCATTGCAAGTTTGTGAATAGTAAAACCATGCATTTGCATTTGATTTGATTTTTTTTGGTAAAATATTGTAATATACTTAAAAAACGGGGCTATATTATGTAAAAACAATGGCGTAATAGTTTTTTGTGTACTAGACTGGGCTTCACGATTATTACAAAAGATTTTTAAGAGTTCACCTAGTTGCCTTTAAGACATTACACTGGCAGCCAACCAGCAATACTATCTAGCAGTATCGAAAGGATCGTTATAAGTTCCATATGCAAGTCGATAACGGCATCAAAATCTTGACACTGACTTACTGGACCTCCGCCCCAGGGAAGTTAGGTATGCACGTTAGTGCCTTATAAAATAAATGGTCAAGAAATGTAAACATTTAGGTTATGTGTACATTTCTTCTTTAAAAACAGGGAATTTGGTCATGTCAACAGTTTTGGAAGGGACATTTATTTTATAGATACGATGCCAACCTGGCGGAGGTGCAGAAAGTAAGTTTCAAGATCTGGAAACCGCTATTCGAATGATGCCAATAGTACAGAACATAATTTTGTTTTTGGTATTTTTTTGTCGATAGATACAAAAACTTATGTAGTCTTATTTAAATTCATAACTATATTTAATGCGATCGGAAATTGTGAGTGCAAATACTTACAACGTAGTGGTTCTCTTCCGTAGATTTTTTATATCGTCTTTAGAGTTATAAGGCATCTCTTTTGGTTAATAATCTAAGTAATAATAATAATCATAATAATCTGGCAAGAGAACACCGACCAGCCACCTATAAACAGAACAACACGACCAGTTATTACAAACAAACAACGTGATTCACGCGCAACAGCATGACTCCAATTATTATTAACGATAAACACCACAGTGCCTATATCACAGAAATAATGATACCAACTAATATACGTATTCTTATAATTCTTATACGATGTGGAATGAACCGAACCAACGAAAAACATTTTCTATTCTGACTAGCTATAACCCCCACTCGGTAGATGTAACAAACGTTTTCTCCTTAAATATTTAGTGATTCTTTATTTAAAGCACTTTAGGGAAGAATTTACAAATACATTTCAGAATAAACAATACCCAAGATAAGAGTTAGATTTTTGCATTGTTCATGTCATAAATATTTACAATATGAAGAGACGGGGAAATATTACATAAAACGTCCCATTTACGGTTCCTATAGATGGATTGATACGAAAATCCTATAGTTCACCACTGACAAAGACAAAACTGCTTATAACTCTTTATATCTGAACCTTGGTTTAATAACTTATTGCTAATTATGTAAACAAATCAATTTTGCATGTAGCGTTATTGCCAATATACCAGGCGTCTGTTTGAATGCGGAACATCAGCCGTACAGGCAACCAACCTAAGACACATAGGTTGTTTATACGGCAGTTCCGTTTTGAAGCCTACGCACAGTTAATTTAAATACTACCGAAATTTTGAAAGATTAATAGATATTTACCTATATAGACATGAGTTGAGTGAATAATATTTAGGAGTTTGGTACGTTTACATGTCAAATGGGTCGAATTATGAATACTATGCCGCGTAAAACGTGAATGGACAAACATAACAACTAGCATAATAATAATTCATATCGGTAGTGGCAGTATGTTACAAAAGAATTTACCGAACAACATTCTGTATAGTACAATCGAGCGAATTTCAGGTAAAATGTTTGCCCGGGGTGTAAACATAAAGAGTGTCGTGATGTCACGCTCTAAATGGGTTGAGTCACATCACATCTGCACTAAAGGGTTCACATCAAACACAATAACATCGACGACACGTTTTATTTTATACATTTGCTTTATACTAATTATTTCTTGGGTAATTTCTGCGCGCGCGATTATTATTCAATTCCTGAAAGGCCTATGATTACATCTTTGTATTATTAAATAGTAATACGCTCCGTGTAGTACAACATGCATCCATCCGTATAATGAGACATGTCGGTTCATGTTTATACTTTGCTTAGCAGCCGAGATTGCTTAATTATTGTTTCTGAGATCGCTCCTATATGAACACTACTCAACCGACTGAGCGGACAACATGTGTTAGCACCAGTCGTCATCATCGGAATCAGAGTGTCTCGTTCTGGTTGGTTTTGGTTTGTATCCGTTCGGTACAGGGCTAGGCAACATACGACCACCTCTACCCAATGCCACCGCTTGCTCAAAACTCAATGGTGTTGCAGAGTTGGCAGGATTCACTATGGGATTCGTATCTCGGGGAACAATGATCTCCCGTAATGGTTCCCGTTCCCTAAACGTCACTGGAAGGCTATGTGGCGTCGCATGAGCAGAATGTGATTGTAACTGAAACAAAAAAAACAAGTAAGACCTCGTTTGGGCGGCGTATCTGCGGATTGCTTAGCTACATGGTAAGATAAATTATTTATTATTCATGAAATACGACAACAACAACAAAATATTATTCGAAACGAATAGTAATAAAATAATAGTATATTATACAACTTTTATAATAAATAATAATAATAAATTCTTTATTCATAGCAACATAGGCTAACAAAAATCTCAAAGTAATATAATGTGCATATAAAAAACAACAATCAAACAAGAAAGGAACTTCAATCCTCATATTAATTAAATACATTCAAATATCAACATTTTCCAAACTTAAGGCTCCCGTATCCCCCATTCAAAACGTTGAGTTGCCGCTCTTTTCTCCAGAGCTTTCGACCAATGTTTTACTAGATGTAGATGGTGACACAACTACCAAATCTAGACTTATCCCGTATATTTTAATTTGCGGCAAGAATCCACCCCACCACGAATATCTAACCCTATACAATTTCTCGTAACCATGACAACCACGGAAAATACCAATCCAATAAGAGGTTATCTACTTCTCAATATAGGGTTATGTTCGTTATTGTAAGCAGTTTTTTCGAGAGCGATTTATTTATGAGTGTGTCTCTCAAAATGAATATTGATCGATTATTTGTTTATTAGGGATTTATTGATAGGTACGTACACAATTTCACTGGTTTTCATATTTTTTAATTAAATATTGTTTAAGGTGCTCCATTTCCATATAGAACTTTACGATACCATCCAAGGACAGCAGCTCTGTATACTTTAGTCTGAATACACGATATGTCATTAGCGGCTGATTTAAATTTTGATCAGAGGTGGTCTGTGTTAAATATCCTTAAGTACGATTAGACGGTAACTCAAATTGTGTTATATTACATAACGTAGTTACCTTTGCTCTCCGTAAAATGACTCGTCTAATCATACCTTTAAAGCAGCAGACCATTCCGAAATAACGCCATACAATGGAGATCGTATCAGTCGTCGTTTTTTGTTGCTCGACACAACTGGAAGATTTCAATACTTTATTACGCAGTTTTGAGGGGCAATTTATGTCTTAAATGATTCTTACCGTAAAACCTTTTCATATAGAAAAGAGAATTCTTTGTGCAATTTAAATTTAATAAAATCTGCCACCTTGAGGTAGGAAGGTATATCGACCCATGCAAAGAAGACTATAGTAACTACATTTAGTTTGTTACGATAGTCTTTGTTGCATGGGTCGATATGATTAATAATTATCTACATAAATATAGAAATAAATAAAAATTGTGTGTTGTTTACTATTTACGTCAAATATCAGCAGCAAAAAAAATGTCAAAACTGAAATGGAGAAAAATACTAATAAAATGTTGACTGATTTTAATTTTAACGTATGATTATTTAGCTGAAGTATAGAACTATATAGTATCAGCTTTGCTCCAAAGAAAGGGGATTTGTGACTAAACTATCAACAAGGTTTTTGTTTTGAACACATTTTGACGGGAAACTATTTTACAGTTCATCTGTGATTTTTAAAAACACGTAGACTGAGACTTTTGAACTGAGTTTGAAGGTCGATTATCTGAATTTAGTTTGATTCGAAGTTAAAGATTTTTTTGAATTTTTTTGACTTTTCAACATTAAGAGACATACTATTACACAGAAAACAATATTAATTAGCATCAGGAGGGACGGAATTTTGGCAAAAATCTTGAAGAAGAACAGATTAAATAATGGTACGTACCCCTACATGTGTCGGTGAAGCATTTAGCTTAGGAAAATTGATTGGGCCCGGACGTAACTGCAGTGTTGATGGTTTGCATGGCGTTGGCGGTAAACGTCTTCCTTGTCCTCGTCTTGATCCTAACACTGGATGGCTATGCTGCACGCTACTCTGGTGAGCTGCAGAATGATGAACAGGTAAGCCAACAACAGCACAGGCTGGAATGAAAGATATGGCCTTGGTTGCATACATCACACCAAACTAGATAAATATGTATACAATCTTTACTCGAGGAGAAAGAAAGAATTTATTGTAGTCAAAACATCTTATTGAGCGTCAACTATGGGTTTAGTCGATGGTCAATCTCTTTATGTGTTCTGTTTGTGTATGTGGAATTCTAGCGTGTTGTATATGCAACCATTTCTATCGTTCTTGGTCAACGCGTTATTACTTTGTAATGGTGTTATTTGAGTGTATTTTTGGTACCTATAGAAGTGAAGTCAACAGAGGATAGTTTCAAAGTCTACATTAAAATGTATGGTTTTCCGGAGGGAAGACAAACCAGTTTTCTGGGATAGTAACTGGGAGCAAGGTTAATCCATTTTGTATGGAACTTGAACACGCAAAGGCACAGTAGCCTGTCATGTTAATGTTTGCATTTTACCGTCTTAGCGCCTCCTACGAACCGTAAGATAAACTATTTATTCCATCTTAAAAAGTTGTAGATAAGAGACGCATATTAAACCGCGTAATCCATGCTTGATTCATTTATGGTCTATGGTCTGGCTGACAATTAAAATAATCCTCATGTTGATACACTTCCGTTAAGAAACTGAAGGAAATGAATTCTCATCGAAAGTAGAGAACTATAGAATTGAGACGTAACAGTTGAGTGTAGCGTTTTGTGACGAAAGCTACCTATCATAGGTGGGCCATGCTGATGAGGCACAGGGTGAGTTGGACTTGGAGATCGAGATCTCTGGCATAAACTAGTCGTACCGTAACCTTTGCGCGAAGACCTCTGGATTGGCGTCGCTCCGTATCTACATCCGTACTGCTGCTGTTGCTGTTGGTGCTGCCTGGTGTCCGTAGGAGAAGGACTTCGTGCTGGGCTTGTCGACGCAGACCACGAACCTGCAACATCAAACCAAGCTAACGATTAGGTTTTGTGGTCATTCAACAAGGGATGGGAGATTAAGGGAAATGTACCTCTGGTGTGACGTTTGCTAGATTGCGACCGCTGGTGTTCGTGCTTCACTATCTCCACAACATTCGAGACGGTGTCCGAGAAGCCAATATCATGGTGGAGATGGGTCTGATACCTCTTCCTTGGCGAAGGACTTCTTTGCAATAAAGGAGAATTACCACGTCTATAAAAGAATAAGGTTTTAGTTAATATCTTATGGATGGACCAATGGTATACACATACCAAAGATAAGAGAATTATAAGATACGTCACTAGACAAGAAAACGCGGTTCGAGAGTGAGACAGATTTGGTCAACGAAAAGATGGTTACCAACAGCTGATTGTGTTTGTATACTAGCGGGTGACATAACCTTAGTTTGGTGTTTACGTTCCTTGGATTGTGCAAGATTGCAAGATTTAGGATTTATTACCTTCTAAAATACACAAACACCAACTTTAATTGGTTGCCAGCAACAAGTCATAATAATAATGTGAGTTTGAATATCGATCGATGGCCTAGGCAAACAATCACACAGTTATTTGCTTAATTATTAATTATACTTTCAAAAAATCAACAAACCGCTGTTATTTGTTATATTATAATCCACTATTTTTGTTAATATTCCATTTAGGTGACTATCGGATACTTTTATTTTATTTATATATGTGAATATTGATTTGTTTTCATTTGCATTACATAACCTCTAATGTCGGTAACGTTGCCGCCCATCGTGCATTGTATTCGTTAGTTTAAAATTCCCGCCAATTCCCGTCTTGTTTGGTCAACGGTTTAAAGCTCACATGCGTTCAAGGTCATCAAATGTGGACCCCACTAAATCAACGGAGCCGACCCGAAGCGTCGCATCTGTATATTCTTTTATCTTTGCACATACCTTAGGCTTGGTGACCTACGATGAGGATTTGAATAGGAAGAAACTTGAAGGTGTTGCTGCTGTTGGTCTACCAGACTATCACAGGATTGTCTTCGGGAACCAATATCTGGTAGCTCCACCTGTGCGCCACAAGTCAAAGTAAACAATTGTGTTCAAGTGATTCACAAGAGTCTGTGTCTCTGTGTCCCATGATGATTGGTTCGTGATAACAGATTAATTAGTGTGAGAGGATGTATAGAAAAAGAGTCAAAATCTACGTATTTACAGTAACTTTAAAGAGCGCGGAAACGCCGATTGCGTTTCATTGCAATCCCATTCATACTATGTCCCGCGCATAGAACATTTCAAAAATTACATGCAGATAATAAAGCATGCTCAATGTGCTTCATCAAAAAAAGACAATCACAAATGTGTTACTGCTACTGTGATACCTGCCGCCTTTTCCAAACCAAAAGAAAACCAGGACGGCACTACAAAGAGCCTGACCTATCTCTCTCTATTATTTTAATTCTAATGGTTATCGTTTAATTAATAGATTCATTATGCCATGCTTACTCATATTATATTTTAGGTTTAATAATACGGCATATCATTATATTAAACAATACAAATAATATTAATAAGCACAGTTTCCGTTATTAGTAGCATGCATAGAAAAAACTTAGTAAGATTAAATTTATAAGTTAGTTAGTTAGTTAGCCGGAAGTTAGCCATAACTATTTATTCCATAATTTGCATTGATTAACAGGCCATTAGCGCATTTGATTAGGGTTTCTAAATTTTTAGTTGATTTGTATAGTAATTCGTTTAAATGTTTGTGCATAATAATATCAATAACGTCTAAAGTGACGTACAAATTCATTCTACCGTCATTAAAGGTCTGGAAATCGTCCGAATACCTACTTGGTATAATTATAGCAGAAATCTTAAAGCGCTGGTGATTTGTAAAATGACGTATAAATCATTGCAAACGGTTAAAATAATATGACTAATAACTGGCCGGTATGAGTTAGTTTTATCATTATATAACTAATTAGAATTAACCTAAAATGCTAAAATATTAGTGATAAAAAAGATTAAGCTATACTTTGCTAAGCCCTATCTGTACCTTCTAGTCGATTCTAGTTTTCGACCTATTTTTATTTTGTATATAAATACTATCTTTTTCCATATCTGTAAAAACGACATCCAACAATTATGTTCCGTTCTCTTATTCTTTCCATACATTGTAACATATAAAAAACATGTCTAAACATAACACACTGGTCTCGACCTAGTATAACATCATAATATATGTACAAAACCACGAGGGATTCTGAATTTCACCTTTTTGTTCCTGAAATTAACGAAAGTTGAGATTAGCTGGTGCCGTATGGATTATGGTTGTGTTGTGATTACCTCACGGATCGATTCCTCTTCGTGCTTCGTCTGGCAAGTGCTATAAGTGACTTTTCCTCGTGGTGTGTTCCTTCAGAGTGTTCCTGACCACCCATGAGTGGTGCTCCTTCGAGACTCAACGAACCAGTCCGACTGCCTCCCAAGTGTTCCGCCATATCCAGGAGACAGTCAAAAAACGATGCTTTCTGTCATCCAACACAACTTTAGCTTACAGTACCACAACTAGTCTAATCATTCTAATTTATTGTCTGATCCCCTACATTTAATCATAATGAATTTATATTCGGTCTTATCTTGGTCATCAGCTCAATAAACGGAAAACCTATGTACTACGTCACCGGTGTTTTTCTTTCTCTCGAAAACGCTACACAACCACCCCAAAATAACTATCAAGTTTTTAAAGAAATATTACGCGTATGTGCCCAACACTTTATGATACAGGTAGTTAGCTGTCAAGTATGTATGCAACAAGATAATTAAACATTCCAAATGCAGTAAGACATGCAATGTTAGTTATTTTCAAAGAGATAGACAAAACTAGATTTTCTCCTATAGTGGACATAAACAAGTAAAAATATACTATATATAGTTTCTTTTGGTTCCTAATGTCCACTATAGTAGTTATAATTGAACAAATACCATACGAATTGCAGTGTTTTTGGCGTGTTTTTATATATTATATTGCAGTAGTGATATTCATATGGTAATTGGTTCATTATATCAAAAAGGGCATGCACAAATTGCTACGTAACTGGTAAGAAAATACGTGAAATTAACAATAAGAATTAGTTTAATCTATCATTACCCTTTTTTTTCAAATTGAACCCGCTCCAAAGTTCTGAGTGGTCTCTCAGGTTATCAATTCTTTTCAAGCAACTGAACCAAACTCAAATCTGACTGCCAGACAACACATTCTTCAGAGTGGGTCGCATTTTCTTTCAAGATTAATAACAATTGTTGGAAACTTCACGTTAGAAAACTATGTACGTAAGTACAGAGGTAATAGAAATGGACCATCAAACGACATGGTGCATAAGACAGGTCACAGGGTTCACAGAGTAAATACAAAAGGTTAAAGACAGACCACAAGTCACTAAGTACAAAACTCTACGTGACTACTCTCAAAATTACAGGACTACTATGAATGAGAATAGAAAAAGGCTAACTGACAATCGGCTATCCGATGCCATCTAATTTAGTCAAAAAGTAACTGCTCTAATTCAAAAATAAGAAAGAAAATTTTAAAGGGAGAATATATATACTACCGCGTGATTTGCCGACGGGCTATTTCCAAAACCCTGAAATAAATATACAACAGTTATAGGGCACTCTAAAGGCTAGTTTGACTGAAATTGGTGAGTTACAACATAACGTGCGAACCTTGCATATGGAAGGGGTAAAATCTAAACACCTTCTTATTGATAAACACATCAACATTGTCAATTGAAAAAAACACGACAACAATAGGGGAATCGCAATCGACCAGGTTCTACATATACAGGCTGTTTCTAAAATAACTACTAACCTTGAAGGAGCATATCATTTTTATAAATCCATAAAAACAATTTTGTTTCAAATTTAAAACTATTCAAAACTAAAACCCGGAATTACATATAATTTTTCTGTAATTCAATGAAGTTCAACTAATGTTGTCGGTTAAGTAATTTATTTCAGAACCAATGAACTTTTATCCTAGAATATATGATTTTTCTATTTTTAAACTAAAATAATCGTACAAACCGTTTTATCCCGAACATACCTGCAAAGCGGACAGAAACTGGCCGGAATCCAACCGTTTCGTGTTTTTTACGAAAATCATGTCATACATAGTTAGTTTATTTTCTTACGCGATTCATTCTACGCGGATAGATCGGCGTATAGAGATAGAACGTACAGTTTTCGTATTTAATCTATTGCAATTTTTCACGTTTTAATAAGCGACGGCATTTGCAAAATGTTTAAACAATTGTGACGTGAAACGGTTTAATATTTTTGGGTACATTTCGACATTGTGGCCGTGAGTGTTTCTTAGCAAGCTATGCAAGACTATGAACATAATACGTCCCATTTATGGAAAGAGAAGTTTTTAAATGCGTTAATTCAGAAGATACATAACTGCGACCTTAGATATTGATTTGCGATAAAATTATCTACTCCCTTATATCAAAAGTGAACTTTTTAATCCTCCCTAATGATTTTCTAATAACTTATGACGAAATACACACCATTTATCGAAGGGAAAGCCGACAAATGCAATAGTTGAGTATGTACATAACCTCAAACTTTAATTTTGATTTGGGTCAAACAAATATACTCCCTTATATCAAAAATTGACTCTTTAATCCTCCCTAACGATTCGTTAACGGTTTATCGCAGAAATATGACCAATTTGTGTAAAACAAAGCCGATAAATAAATTAGCTATCTCGGCTTCCCTACTCAAAATTTGTTATTGATTTGCGGTTAAATAATGAACTCTCTTATATAAAAAGTGGCATTTTGAATCCTCCCTAACCATATTCTAACCGTCTCTGAAGAAATGGGTAAAACGTATAGCAAAATAAAGCCGTTAGCGTAACTTTCCTGCTGGTAAACAAAAAAGTGAGGTTATGTACTAAACATTTATATTACTTTGCAGTTAAACTAATTGCTCCCAAACGTCGAAACTAGACTCCCTAATCCTCCCTAACGATTTCAAAACCATTCCAATAAAAAAAATATCAAAATGTGAAAGTCGGGGACAATGTACTCCCACACGAAAAAAGTGTACTCTCAAACCCTCCCTAACGATTCCCAAACGATTTGCATAAAAATGTACTTAAAATTAAAAAGTGGGGGGCTAACTTGACAACGGTTGTTTAGAGCAAGTTTTAGAAATGCCTTCAGTATCATTCTCAATATGCCACTATTTAGTCAGCAAGATGTGCCTTCAAGATTAACAGTTTTTTCCGAAATACCCTGATATATGTATATAAAACAGTAAGGTGGTGATAGAGCTAAACAGATAATCACTACAGCACGGATTTGACACAACACCCACTATGCACCGAGGGCTTCGACTAAACTAGCTTTCTTTAAATACTTGTCTTAACTAGCGTAATGTGTTTATCTTTGTTACTGACCATACGTTTAGCTTGAGATGAGGTAGAACTTTGTGTTGAGAATGTGTATTATCCGTAATTGATTGTGTATCATTTTGGTGCTGCACATGTTCATAATGGTGACATAATGTTCAAGTATGGTACGATTCATTTACATATTTGAAGCCTTGAGTTAAACACTAATTGTAGTGAAAAGCTGGAATAAGTCAAGGCGGAGTGTTCTTCGAAAATATTTGATTGTATGTAAGGCTGATTGAACGATTTTGATTTTTGATAGCAATAAGTTTACTACATGGCATACCGGCATCGATGATTCGACTTGTCCAAACCGGGTGCTTCTCCAACTCTCGAGGATCAGCAAGCCAGCGTAGATCTTCCCAACGGTAACCTTGCCTGTGTTCAGCTGGTCAACTGGTGGTACCAAGAGATCTATGAGATGCTTCGCTTGCAATGGCCATATGTTCTTTATCGTTTCTTTGAGTTCGCTGTCAGCTTGGTCCATTTCGTCAGCTAGAATGTCGCATAATTTATACGATATATAACTATAATCATCATTACATGATGGGCATACCTGGTCGCATTTTTATGTTCAAATTTTCTCGGATGAGTGCGAATAATGTTGACGTAAAGTTCACTTTGCCGTCATCGTCGACGGGCATGTTCATACGTATTAGTTTCTTATAGGCTAATCTATTCGGACATTTGTTCCCAAATCCAAGCGGAGGGTCCATGTTTTTTAACATGTCGTACATCTCCTGGTATAAAATTTTGCCCCTGCAAAAGAAATATTTGTATTCACTTTTACATTTGTAATTTTGAATGACAAAGGTACGTTATGCCAGGTAAAATAAAAGTTTGTTTAATATAAATGCTATACTATTTTGCAATGTATAACAATTTGTTACTCTGAATAACTTTTTAGATATGTAGAAGAAATGATTATAAATTTTACTCTATATTATTTAAAAAGGATGAAATAGTAAAAACACTATTTATTATTTGCTGTATTATTTAGAAACTATTGCCGGCAAACCCGATGTTGAAGAAACAAAAATATTTAAAAAAATCTGCATTTTATACATGGTTTTCTTAAAACTGTCAGCGTTTTTCTAAAAACCAAGGCTTGTGCCTTAAAATGAGCTCCTGTAATAAGAGATATATAATAGGTTGTATAAAAGAAGTTTTTTTGGAAAACAAAAATTTTCACCAAAAAAATGTCTCAATGGAAAAAAATAGGTCTCCCGCAAGTCTATCAGTATAATTTTCTTAAAATATATTAAAAATATATGTTTTCGATTGTTGTACAGATTATATTAAAAATGTAGACAAATTTAATCTTGACATTTGATTTGTTCAACATTGATTTATCTTGAAAAATACGTATTTAGCAACAATTAATACAGGAAACTTTTTTTGAAGGAAGGGCAACCACGTGGTTTTGTTATGGATCACGCTGGTCTCGATAAAACGAGGTTAACTTCAGTGTTCTAAATGAAATGGTTTATATTTTTTATATCTGTTTAAATATCTGTTTTTTTCAAATTATTAACAAATTTATAGTGCACGAAATACTAACATAGTTCTACGCTCTTTTTATTTTTGTGTATTTGCTTAATTTGTCTAAAAATCTAATGTGGCGAGAACATGACTTTATCATACTATACAGCAGTGTCCATAGAATGAAAATATCTGTCAATCCTGGCTAACTAGTTTTAATGCAGTACGAGCGATTTCAATGGAATAGAATTTGCTCATGGAGCTAAAGTGTTAATTTTACCAAAAAATATCATAGACAAATTCTTCAGAATGTCATCTACTTCAATTTATTATTTAACTATTTTGACGAAACTACAGAAATGGCGGCTAATTTGCAAAATTGTTGAAAAATGCTAAGAGTAAATATCCAGTTCCTCTTGACCCCGTTTGAACAAAAAGCTTTTCAGCTCTAAGGTTGGTAATGAAACTTCTAAATACGAAGTTTCGTCCCGATACCTTTAGTAGTTTCTCCGGAATCGTCGCCACAAAAACGGACCTAATATAGGACATATTTCGGCTAAAATTTCAAAATCTTTTTTCGCCACCATTACAATACTCATAATACGTACAATAAACAGCATTTTGAGAACCAAATTAATTCTGAACTGCCTACTAGAAATTTGTGATTATGTGATTCATATAATTATTATATATTTATATAAATTATATTTAGAATGGGTGGTTCTATCAATTTCAAGACATAGGAGAAATGGTTTGTATACACCGTGTTGTATACAGCGTCAAACAATTTCCATTCCAAAAGTATCGATGTTATATTGAAACACTCTGTAGATGTTTCCATTTTTGGAAGTATCATTTGTTATTAATCATTATGATATACATAAAAAATAAAAACACTTTTATTTGAAATTTTTTCCCATACTTGCATGTGTGTTTGCATGTCCTGTTTGTTTGTATTCACATGAACCAGCATTTGAATAATTGATGACTAAAAACGTATTTTTTTCCAAAACTGTCGATGCTATTCTATTCTATATGCTATTCTATATGAAAAATATCTGCATTCCAAAAATGCAACAATATACAGTGTGTTCCAATAAGGAAATCGGCATTCTTGGAATGGAAATTGTTTAATAGACGTGTCCAAATTTATGAACACAGAATGTCATAAACCACTTGAAATAAATTTGTAGTAGTAACTAATATAATAATTGATGAATAATTGTCTTCTTCAAATTATGTTTTTAGACAAATCACGGCAATAACTCAAAAACTGTAAGGATTAGGATAGCACTATGTTAGTACTTCTTGCATTAAAATGTTGCAAACTGTATAATAACAAGACATAACGTCCACCAAGTCCACTAATAATTTGGTTATATTTGTTGTATTTTATAGCTTGTCTAACTCAGCAGCAGTGACACTTTCTTGTAGGTGCAAATAGCTGAAATAGTTAGGTTTAGTTTAGTACCTGTTGTTATTTTTCTTTTAGTGTTTAATTGCTGCTAGTTAACTTTTGCTTTTAAACTTGTTTACTGTATCAGATAATTTGGTCTCGATATCAGCTGTTGGTTGTTTAGAGAACCTATTAGTACCCAATGAAATGTAATTGGCTTTTCTATTGATTGGTATTGATTGGTACCCGATATATGCACTCCTGAATGCTGGCATAGTAAAAACCACAGAAACGACCCAAGCAAAACCATTGTTCAATACACCTTAACAGGATTAAATCCTACAATAATTTGGAGATATGGTTTTTAATTGTGTGACTAATGATATCCACTATTGGTATTTACTGTACAACTTTTGATTCGTAGTTTTGTCAGGTCCTCAGTCATCACACCTAATTTACTTACGTTGCATTGGGGTCGTATTCTGCCCAAATTCGAACAAACTCGTCCAGATGATGAGCTCCAAGGATGGATGAATCTCTTGTCAGATAATCGAAGTTATCCATGATGACCGCAACGAAGAGATTCAACATAAGGAATGAACAAAAGAATATGAACGATACGAAGTAGACGTATGCCAGGTTTGATCCGCACTCATTGCCTTTCTTGGTTGCTTCCTCGTCGCATGGCTGACCTTCTATACACGACAACATAATACTCGGCCATGCTTCACCAGTTGCACACCTAGTCATCAATCATTTGTTATACATTTGACGAAATAAGAAATATTTAAACAAAACCAGTTGAAACAATCGATTTACATAATATGTTTAGAAAGTACTCACCGAAAAAGTAACATAAGTCCTTGAATGAAATTCCGAAAATTATTATGACGATTTATGGATTCGGCTGGATTTAACTGAATATTTCCGAACACCTGGAAATGGATTTTAGTGTTTTTACAAGGAATGGCAAAAACTCAAAAAGAAACAGTAGAAAGTTGTTGATTAAATCTTCAAACTGTAGCCATTTCAATCAAACTTCAATACTTTGTTAACTTATGAATACTTATGTACTTACTTGCATTCCAATAATAGCGTATATAAAAAATAACATGGCTATCAGGAGGCAAACGTACGGTAGTGCTTTAAAGCTCTGGACGAAAGTCCAAAGCAATATTCGGATCGTGTACCCTTGCCTCAGCAGTTTGATCAACCTGGCTGCCCTGAATAGCCGTAGAAATCCGACATTGATAAAATTCTCCTGCAAAACAACATCATCATTAGTTTGGTTGTCCTTTTGTACGAACATTAAAGGAAATAACTAGACTATTGAGTCTATCAGCTAAGGCACCTAAAAAGTCCTATTCTATAATGAGAAAAATATCTGGAAATAATAAATCATCTATTTTCCTCTAAGGAACTAGTGTCAATATAGACTAGGATACATTGATTTAAAATATGGAGCTTATAGAAGAAAAAGTAATCGAGTCAGATGTATATATGGTGACAATTCCTGTTTTCCGAATACTTACCAATTCTTTCATGGTTCAAAATTTCAGAATACATAACGTGCACTGTGTGTTTGGTTTCTCGCATAGGATGGCTAGAGAATATTTTATTCTATAAAACAAATACGCCCTTCCATAGACTAATATAGACTTATATCTTCATAGATTTCTGCACACTGTAAGTGGCTCAAGTAAAAAATAAGTTGTTTATCATGTTGCATGGTTACACTGTCAACGTTTCATGTAATTTATACTTTTAAAACTTGCTTAAAATAATTATGCATTTGTGATTTTGAAAATATCGATAATAATGGGCAATCTTTATATCTGGCCATCCTAATATCATGCATGTGTGCGTGGGTGTTTAACATGCTTTGTCTCTCTTGTAAGGGCACCGCGTATTATTTACGCAATACAACACCTTTAATTTGAATGTAAAACTGGAAATACTAAACAATTCTAAAGCGATTCTGATGCCTACAGAGTGGGCCCTTCAAACAAGTAACTCAATATGCAGTACGCCGACAAAGATAAGAGAATTATAAGATACGTCACTAGACAAGAAAATGCGGTTCGAGAGTGAGATAGATTTGGTCAACGAAAAGATGGCTACCAACAGCTGATTGTGTTTGTATACTAGCGGGTGACATCGGGTGACATAACCTTAGTTTGATGTTTACCTACGTTTTATTTTATTTATATGTGAATATTGATTTGTTTTCATTTGCATTACATAACCTCTAATGTCGGTAACGTTGCCGCCCATCGTGCATTGTATTCGTTAGTTTAAAATTCCCGCCAATTCCCGTCTTGTTTGGTCAACGGTTTAAAGCTCACATGCGTTCAAGGTCATCAAATGTGGACCCCACTAAATCAACGGAGCCGACCCGAAGCGTCGCGTCTTTATATTCTTTTATCTTGGACGCCGATAGCAAACTAATCTTTGTAATTATTACCGGAGTAATGGCTGATAGCCAATAGATAGTGACAGGTAAAGATTTCAGGAAACAGTCCATGTTAGGCCTGTGGTTAAAGTTGGATAGACTATTAATAAATAGAACTAAATGTGTGCATACTTAAAAATGCTACCATACGTTTTAAATGTCCCACTCTGTTGAGAATATCTGTGCCAATCAGTGGTGATTCATAAAAAATAACAGATATGCAGGCTTATCCCTGAAAAAATCAACAAACCTATATACCATGTGTCCTAAAGATAATTTTAAACAAGAATGTTTATTGTTGCCATTAATGGGCCAATTAAAAGCGGCTACAAAATCAGACATGATATAAGTTTATTATTTTGATACTATTATTTAGCACTAAAAAGCTTAGTTTTCGTGATTAATAAGTGGATATTCATCTTTAGAAGCCCAACTTTCAAACTTTAGAAGCCCTTTGGTTACGTGTTGGTGTAAACTAAGTGTTTCCACATGCTAAAGTAACAAACCGTTTGAAGTAGTGCATTTACAAAACTAGGTAATTTATAATACTAATAACGAAACAAAGTAATTTTGGTCACCTGGTTGGATCTCGAGCAATAATCTCAATGCTAAAAGTAGTAAGCCCCAGATTTTATGTACACTATTCATGCTGCTGTTCAAAAATCGTACGATAAAGTAAGTTAAAGTGTCTAAGATTTCGACTATCCAGAAGAACAATCCCACCTTTCGCAAATCGACAGATTCGGACATGTTCCTCTGAATAATCATCATAATCATCGTAGCTGGTTTAGGCATACTGTGCTGGTATACTTACTCTACTCTCTTTGGAGTTGCCCGCCGCCCAGTCCTTAATTTGATCAAATAAATCAAAGAAGACACGGTTAAAACGAAAAAGAAGAATGTGTAGGCATATGCGATGATGATTCAGTTATATTTATATAATAGTGACGTGTATGATGTAATTAAGAAAGAGAACTTACACCGAATTCAACTACCATGGCATCCACTATACTGCCGATGACTGTCACAAAATCAAATGTGTTCCATGGTTCCTTGAAGAAATTCTGCAAAATATGACAATTAGTCTGGCACATTTGTAATTGCCTAAGTCTACCTAAACGACACAAACGAAACAGAAATAAGAAAAGAAAAGGAGGATGGTCATAGGATATCTAGCATGCATTCATGAATAAATGAAGCAAAGATATATCTGAATTAGAACGCTATATTAAAATGTGTTCAAAGTTACTTCTTCTAAAAGCTTCCGTGTTTTTTTCCTTACAACATGTGATTTGAATACTATCGTCATTCTTTGCTCGAACGGTCAATTCCACAGTCTGTGGTACAAGAGCGTGTCTTTGTGGCGTAGGAAACACAGGTGTTTAAAAATGAGTGCAAGTAGGTACTAGGGTGATCTGGTTCATCCTATGTTTGACCTTGAACTGCTACGTCTCTTGTACAAGATTGTAAAGTTGTCCTTTTGTAATATTTCAGATGTAAATTGCAAATGACTAGAACATATCTGAATTTATAGATATCTTTTTGACGCTTGGAGGAAATCACTCTAATCATTTGATGCGGATTACTCTTCCGGACGTTACTTCCAGTCCAAAAATATTAGATCAAAATATGATGTGCTTTTCGTCAATTGTGTAAAAAATAATTACAATTTTAAAATAATTAAAATAATTATTCATTTCTGAATATTTCACGATATGTATTTAACAAAACGGTAGTAGTTTGTTGTAAATGTGAGGTTATGTTCTTAATACGTGTTTTGATAATGGCCGAAAATAATTTAATACGTTCATGACCATTACCATCGATTTCGTATTTAGGGCCTTTCCTTTCAACGAAAACATTTTGCTCACATTTAATTCACACGTTCGCGCTGTTATTATAGTAATTGGAGGTTAGGTTGCAAGTACCGCTGTCATCTGTTATAAGAACAGACGTACTTTTTTGTCGTGCCCATTTAAATTATACAGCAGACGTATGATAAGGACGTTCGTTTTAACATACGTCAATATTTAGAAATAATCTGTAACGTATGTCGAAAATAACAGCTGAAATCTATGAGTAATCTTCACCTCTCCCGGTTTTGCCTATATACACATAGAATTTCACTCTGGTTCGATCTAATCTTTCTGGGCTATTATTTTCGCAAGAGAAACAAATATAAAAAGCGTACTGGCCATTCAGTAATGTCGCCTACTAAATTAGAAAGCGGCAATAAACTTGGTTTGGCACAAATTCGTATATTGCTACATTGATCGAAAAGCTAATCCAAGTTATAAAGAGTGCGACTCAGCCTGTCATTATCAGTAAACGGATTTTAAAATACATATGAAATCGCGTGTTGTCCGCAACAAAAACTGGCTTATTGATGCCGGGTAGCTGTATCGGTCGGTTTGCTATTGGGCGGTGCGGGCGGAGGTATTTTAAAATCCGCGCTCTGGTTGTGATAGTGGCTGGTCTTCTATCTCTGGTCTTGTACTTTTTAACTTAGATAAGCTGAACAAGTTCATGCATTTTTCAAGTTGATGGGGTTGCATACTTATATATGATGATGCTATATGTACACGAGTATTAGAACAAAAGATGTGGGTGTTTACCTTTATACCATAGGCGATCAGCTTGAGCACGGTTTCACAAAGGAAGAGAAAAGTGAACAGAATATTCATGGCTGCCAAGATGTCGGACAGAATCGGCGGAGATTCATGATACTACAACAACTTACAAATGTAGCTACAGCACTAGAAGCGCTTCGCCTACCTTATAGTCATATTACAGTTCGCTCACAAACTCAACTCGATTATTGAAAATATATCGATAAAAGTCGACAGAACCACGGTACATCGTTGTGGTGGATTTGATTACGTTTGATAGATCTTACTTTTGCTGAAGTTGTTGTTGTTGTTGTGCTGGGTGTATAGTTTGAGTGTGTTGGTGAGTGGTTAGTGCAGAAACATCGGTTTTCAGTGAACAGAGACATGCAAACAAGTTGCGACTACTAGAGTTCGCCATGCGACATGCGAGAGCAAATTGCACCATTGTTAGGGGAGGAGTAGGACTAAGGAGGGAATAAGTAACATAAAGATAAATGTTGAGAGAACTGAACGTTATTCCAACATTGGTAAAATAAAGAAACAAAAACCTTCTACATTCAGGCCATTGGTTCTACTATATCTTACCCTCACGCCAAAAGCTAGTATCTTCAGAATGCACTCCACAGTGAACATACTCGTAAACCCCCAGTTGAGGTATTTTAACACATCGCTGAACTCTTTTCTCTGACCATCATGCTGTTAACATATACATTGTGGTTTTTGGCAATTTTCGTCTAAACGAACTACATATCTTCACTTTTAATATACTTATATATAAACATAAAATATGTACGGATAATTCCATGTCAAATCGGATAAACATTCTCATCGACTATCTTTATTGTGTTTCTGTAATCGGCGCGGCGTTCGGCTAAAGGGATTCCCCTTATAGTAGCGTAGATTGAACTACCTATTAGCTCATTGACAAACCTATTCGCCCAGCACATAAGGATTTCACATCGGAAATATTCAAATCCGGCCCGAGTTCTGTATACACCTTCGCTTGGATATTATAAATAACCTGCATCAATATCATGTCTGCATCACGAGTTATTCACAATCAAAGAATTTACAAATTTAAGCAAAAGCTGAATACAACATTTTAACGTAAAAACTAATAATATCTATTAGTTTCAACCTAACCTGAACACTGTCGTCAGACAAATAGGAAGCAAGATTATGTCACAGACGATTTTGCCCATATGTTAAAATCGGTTTTTGGCAATAATCCCTTCCTCTGGTCTGTTGACAGCAAAGGTTTACATATCAAAAAATTTCACATATTTCTAATTTTAGTTAGGTACTTGACTTGTGCAACATACATTAATGAAAAATAAATTGAGTGACAACTGAATATGTTATTTTCTTCCGTAGAATCTGAATGTAAAAATCGTGAAATATGTTAAGTTTAGTTTATTTTTAAGAAAAGCAAGAACGAGTAAGCTACTGTCCAAAAACAAATTCAGCCATCTTTGACCGTGACGCAGACACGATATAGATAACTTTTTAACGGTTTGTATTTGTAATGCCCAAGCAAAGGTGTATGCAAAAATCCAAATGAGTTTGAACCCTGATAATGATCAATCAAACCAAATACCTTCGAAACAAATACGAAACTGTCAGTAAAAATGTAATATTTTGGCATGGAACTATCCATTTGGAAAATTTTGGGTGAATAGGAGAACACCAATTTTGTGTGAAGGATTTGACTAACTAATAGGAGGAGTAGTGGAACGGAAGTGCACTGCAGCCAGATATCAGCCTTAAACATTTCTTCTCATCAGGCCATGTAAAGACACAGTTACAGAGTGCAGCTTTCCTGTATGTTTGTTGTTGAACAATATTGGAAATTTTCACACCTATCATGCTCACAATGTATGCACTTCCTGGATTTTCAAAAATGTCATCACAGGTCGGAAAGTATAGAGAATTTTGAGAACATGAGAGAGACAGGCCCTTTTGAACAACGTGACATGCTGTGTTTTGTACACCAAGTGTGTTCGGTCTCGTTCAGTTTACAACTAATTTACTAACGACCGTTTATCTAAATATACATATGCCTAATCGGAGCACACTATTGCATAGTTTTTGTTTTAATTATTGAAGGTAGTGATCACAGTTAGAAGTGTTGCTTAAACATATTTTTTTTATACACGAAATATCCTCGATTTTAAATATTAAGTTAAGAATACCTACTTCTCAATTTGCAATATACAGGGTGTCCGTTTTTCAATAGGTACTAAGGGGACTTAGTTTATTAGTGAAGATAGATATGTTCAATCAAACATGAGATAAACGAAATAAAGTTGAAAATATGTTAAATGTCAAATGATACAGGGTGAATCACTGGAGTCGCGGTTGTCGATACTACATTTATCCTACGATATAGAAAAAATATTTTATACAAAAGTTGTTTAAATATTCATTTATACAGAATGTAGCATTTAGGCGCGAAGGAACAATATTATTTTTTGTTTAAATGGAATTGTATGTTGGAAGTGTGTACTGTAGTTCACACCATATTATGAATACTAAGGAAGTTATCCTTACAACTGTATCAGATTGTAGCCATGTACTGTATGCCACCATATACAGGGAATTTCATTAAAAAGAATATGTTGTCCTAAATGTATAAATGAAAATAATTTTCCGTTGTAGAAAATTTTGGGCCAAAAAACTTTTGTATAAAATATTTGATTCTGTCTCTTAAGATAAAATTCAGCATCGACATCGTGACTCTAGTGACTCATCCTGTATACATACTTACATACATTGACAGTTACATTTATTATGTATTAAAATTTGACTTTGTCAAGTATCTTGAATAACATAACCCTAATAAACGAGATTCCTTTGTTATCGATCGAAAAAATGTAACCTGTATTATAGTACAGTCTAAATTATTGCTTTCAAGCAATCTAACATTTACTACCAGATCTAGTTGCTAAATTTCTACCTAAATATATAACTAAATATCATGTGCGTTTTCTCGTACCAGTAATAAAAAAGAATTGATAGAAATTGCATTGGAAATGTCCATAAACCACAAAACACACTGCGGAAGTTAGATGTTTCTCTGAAAAAACTCGAAGAAGAATAATATCTCATCAATATGCTGAAATTGGCGCTCAGTATTTAGTGATCTCTGAAGTAGCAAAGACTATCAGCAAAATGTTAGAAATGTTCAACTTATATTTATTTTGTGAATGAATTGGTCGAGAAAGTCTTCCATACATATTTAGTCCTCAGGTTGTTACAACATAGAAAAACGACAGTAATTGAGAAATAAGTATGCTTAACTGTGCCTATTTTAAACGTGGAAACGCGGAGAAAAATAATAATTTAGTGTGTTCTGAACAATGTGCATTGCTGAAAACATTCAATTGTGTTAAAATGGTTCGGTAGTGTTGTGATTTGAGATAAAAGTGCGTAATCTGAGTTTCGTATGTACTATATATGAATATAGAACACTACATGTACATTGGCTGCCGACTTTTGTTTAAAAAAAATATCTGTACAATGGAACTGAAAATTTGAATCTTTTTTTTTGAGTTAGCGTTGATGGGAGACATATGGATCTGAAACGTACCTTCATCATAAGTAGCAGGGTGTTGAATACGATTAGCATCATGATGAAATATTCGAATGGTGACGAGACAACCACGCGCCATATTTTATACTTAAAGCTATTTCTTTTGTTTGGCATATACCTCTCCAGTGGACGTGCTTGTATAGTAAAATCTATACAAGATTTCTGTAAAGAAACATCGGTAATTGTAAGTCTGCAAGCGTTAGAAATGCAGTCTCCAACAATACCTGGTTTTTGTCTATTTCACCACTTTGTAGCTCGGCTTCACCCTGTTCTTGGAACGTGATAATAATCAAGGCAACGAATATATTTACAAAGAAGAACGGGAATACTACGAAGTACACGATGTAGAAAATGGACATTTCTATGCGAAAATTCTGAATGGGCCCCCGATTTTCGTACGTGGCAGCCATTGAGTTTTGAAGCACCCTAAGACAAAAATCGTATGTTTAACCCATAATACACAGTAACCAGACATGCGAGGACGATATCCTTACTGTGGCCATCCTTCCCCTGTTTGTACGGCGAACAGTGTGAGCATGGCCATGCCGACATCGTCATAGTGAAAGCTCTGCGGTTTCCATTCCCTTTTTTCTATTCTTGGGACGTCACTATTCTCCTCATATACAAAGTAATGACCCCTGAAAATGCAAATGGTGTTAGTTTAGGTCAAAACTCATGTACAATATTGATATAGAAGCTTCCAAACATCTTGAAACATCCTGTATGAATGCCGATTAAAGTGGTATTTATTTTTAAAATTTAATTTTTATAGACCCACTTAATTCGTTCCTTTATATCCATGCTTAATTCCTGTGAAATTTTAGATCGATCAATACATATTTACGGTTTTACCCGTGGCCCAAGGGGCTTAAAGTCGAGAATAAATTAAATTTAATCATAAAGAAACATTTTTATTTTATTTTAGTACCATAACAGTTTCTTTTTATACCTCAAACTTTGAGCAAGCATTCGTATTCACCACAAAAAAATTAAACACTAGACTTAGATATTTTAGTCGTTATGTTCGTCCTTATATTTTTGTCCGAATATTTTTGATGTACGGCCATACAATTTTGTTGAAATTCCTAAATTTCCCTAAGTTTAGGAAAACAATATACCTTTAAATTAAAACAAAAACAAATTTGGTTGCTATATCAACAAAATCAAACAAATTATAAACCTAACAAAAATGCCTAACTATGTTTTCTTGTAGATAGTGACAGCAAAAGCTGGAAGGCGTAATTTAATGTGCTTGGAAATGATATTTTTGATACAAAAATATTCCGAGAAAGTGCTTAATAAAATATTTGAAACATATATTTCAGTTTTTTTTCATACAATAGGGTATTTGACTATTTTTGGAAAACAATCTTAATGTGTTTATTCCTTCACTCTACATTGTAAATGCATTATTTTTTGTAATTATTTCCTCAATATTTCATAAAAATCAGCGTTAAAAATTGAATCACAAAAAGTCCCGCCAAAACGATACTTTCTGTTGTGTGACGTCACCGGTTAGTGATGTCAAGATGATGTGATGTCAAGATGTCAAATCGGCCCATATGGTCTGTCAGCATCGGCATCGTCGCCGTTTGGTAATTGTGTTGTATGATGTGTTGTTTTCACAATTTCTACATAAAAATGGGTTATAAATGGTGTATAAATCCACAATGTAGAGATACGTCAAGAAAAACTCCGGATAAACTATTTGTAGCTGTTCCGCCAGATTTCAAACTGCGAAGAAAGTGGTTGGCTCGTAGACATCCAAATGAAATAAATAGCCGCCAATACAAGTGTTTTCTGTTGTGAAGATTACTTCGACATAAGTAAAACTGACTAGAATAAGTTATCTATCGTATTTTCGAAAGGTATTATCTGATCTGACAGCTGAAGGTTAGGGCTATCCTAACCTACAAAGTTATGCTTACATGACGCTTTCGTGCTATTAAATTCAAACGGGAGAAGCATAAAAGCGCGTTCGGATAACCCGGTATTTTACGGTGAGAGTGACGCGCTGCATAATAGGCGGACTAACGTCATACGGCGTTTATCTGCATATAAGAGAGAGACAGCCGACCTAAGTTATCTGAGCATTGCTCTCCCCATACCATACCCTGACAAACCGAACGCGCTCTAAGGCGGACTAACGAATGACATCACTGGAGACTGACCCAATTACAGAGCGTTTTCAATCACGTGATAGGACGTGAATAAAATTCAATTTTAATTTTGGTTTTTCATAGAAATAAAGCATTTTTTTTTGAAAAGTAATAACAAATAGTTTTCTTAAACTGTAATCTATTAGGATGACTATAATACATGCCATATTTTTAATACAGTCAAATACCCTATTTAAGTTTTCATTATATTAAAAACTAGGTCAAAAATTACTAATTACACTAAATATCTGTTTTGCAACCTGGTGATATACTAATGATATACTAATGATATAAAATGTTGAATAGTGTTTGTCTTGTTTTGTATTTTAACTGTATCGTAAAAAATAATCAATTTGTCAACTTTAAACTCTAATTATCTCATATTATCTTTCTGGACTTTGATTTCTGCCTGAATGCCTTATTTCTACCTTTTACTTATACCATATATTTGCATTCAAGTATCACCCCAATTTGTTAGATACCATAATACTAAACCTAATATGAATAAACATTTACTTACAATGCATTCATTTTATATTAAAAACAAGCGAATCTAATCATAATACGTCAAGACTTTTACATTTGGTATAAGTTTTCTCTTTTAAATAATTTATGTTTCTATTATTTAACCAATTGCACTATTACTGTACATATTTAAAAGCAGAACAAAACTATATTGATATGTTAATATCAATATGAGGCGATTATCGTCACAATAACTACAATAATTAGCGATACAATTGAATTTGCAAGATGTCATACCCAATTTACTGCATTGACCAGAGTCAGAATTCAATTATTAGTGATTGCGCTTTGCAACCGCTAGTGTAACTGACAGTCATAGCATAGGTTAAAGGGCAATAATTCCAATTTGCTAGTGTTCATAGCAAATAATATGGCACAAATCATTGTAATGAGGTGTTTAATGTTTGGATTTCGGACCATAGATAATTACAATTGGATTGGTATGTTTTATGGGACATTTTTTTCTGCAGAGTTAAAGCAGTTGCTAGTGGAACATTATCAACAAACGCTCGGTTGCTAACGTAAACGTTCGACGAGGTGAAGCAATGTTAATTGCGAAAATTAAGATTAACAAAATGAAAGAAATTGTACTTACTGGCACGTTTCGAATGTAAATTTACTCTCATCGGTGCAATGAAAGAACTTCCCATTGAACAACTGTACGGCGATCACAGCAAATATAAACTGGAATAATATGTACACTATAAGAATGTTTATCACATTTTTTAAGGAGTTCACTAAACAGTCAAACACTGCTTTCAGTTTCGGAACTCGTTTAATTGTTTTTAAAGGTCTAAGTACACGAAGCACTCGCAACGACTTGATCGTCGATAAGTTGTTGGCACCAGCAGATGGAGCAGATTTCCTACAAACGAGAGAAGGTATGCCTTCGAATGTATCGAAAGATTAAAAGAACTTACGTGATGTCAAACCCCATCGAGACGAGAGCACAAATGACGACCACCGCGTCCATGATGTTCCAGAACTCCCGCAGGTAGGAACCAGGGTGGAGGATGATCCCCAGATCTACAATCTTTAACAACATCTCAACTGCGAATACGCCCGTGAAGGCGTAGTCGAATTTGTTGAGGACTTCGTTCCAGTCGGACGACTCCTTTACTGGATTTTCGCACGCTAACGCAATCGAACTTAGACAAATAACTATCATTATAAAAAAGTCGAAATAACGAAGGTTCACTACCCAATGTGCTCCTCTTCTAACGCTGAAACATCAAACATTATTACAATCTTTATATTGCTTTATTCCATCGTATGAACGAATGATCCGCAGTTGTGTATCTGGCAACCAAAATATCAACACAGGAGATACGAACTTAGGTCATGCCATTGGTAGTTGATAATGTAATTTAACTAATGGAAATCTTTTATAGTTCAGCAATATTTGACGAAAAGAGCTGTTTATATTTACTTCGGAAAATGATGAACTTGACATTTTCCGATATATGTCCTTCAGAAGGTTAAGGGGTAAATCTTTACTTAAAGTATTAAAGTATTGGATCCATCAAAGTCAATCAACTCTACGGCCATAGAGAAATAATAACTAAATATTATATGAATTGATTACAGTTGACTTTTCGTGTTATTATACTTATATTGCAAGAAAATCCGAAACTAAGTGAAGATAAACTGATATTTGAATTGATTTCTGTGCTAAGGAAAGTAGTGAAAAGAAGCAGAAAAGTACTAACTATTAGAAATGTTGTGTAAAAGTCGGATACCATGGCAAAAGTTTGTCAAAAATGTAAAAAAGTGTTAAACCATGCAAATGCTGCTTTGGTGATTCTTACAAATGATTGACGATTCTCATTTACTCGTATCAGATCTTGAAAAATAATGAATCTTTTGTAAATAGTACCTACTGTACAGTGTTTTTAACGTTGGTACTCAAAAAAATTAAAAAGATTACAAATTTTATCATAACCGTCTTATGTTACTGGGCTCAATCGTAGGTTTTCCAAAATTAAAAGTATGAAAGGTTCTGGAGATACTAGAAAAACTCTTACATATTTGTGGATGATAAGATGAACATGCTAGAGTATGGCAGCATAGGTTTGGGTCCAACGATTTCCTCCTCTTCATCGGCTGGTTTGTCATCCTTCTTCTTACGCCCCCTCACCGGGCTTGGCGGTGCTCCTTCCAGTTTGGGGGCTCCTAAACAGAAACAGATGCGACCGTAATTTGCGCCCGTTCATCAACATTTAATTATGAATAAGTGTCCATTGTGCAAGGAAATAAATGAATGTTGCATTTAAATAAAAGCCTCCTTGATCCTTGCAAGTTTATTTAAATTACTGTAGACACAAACTACAAAGGAAAAATAGCGAAATAACTAATGAAAATGAAATTAAAAATCTCTTTAAAAGTCAAAAATTATCTAAATGGAACATGAGGAGATTCGGGAACAAACTAACTTAGACGAGCACAGGAACAACGCAGTGTCAGTCGCATGGTTTGAAGTAAAACACATAATCACAATCAAAAATATCAAAATACGGAGAAGCAGTTAAAACTATTTGCAATGTAGAGCGTGTTTCAGGTATGTGTGTATCGCATGGCAGCTCGAGGCAGAAGAAAATTGCGGGCGAAAACGAGCATACCGAACATATGTAGACACAGTAAGAATCAAAACATTTTACCACAACTTAAAGCGGGGAACAACAAATTCAAAAAACAATGAAAAGAGGTGGAACATAAAAATTAAAACAAAATTAAATTAATATCTTCGGCGAAAAGGACTGGAGAATCTATAAGTATGAAAATAAGGGTTTGTAAATAAAATTAGTTTGATCATTAAGAAGAAAAGTATTAGGGATTTTTTTTGTGTCGTTCTATTTCAAATTGTTCAAGAAGGTCTAATTTATAACCTTTATCACATTTGTGAAGTTGTAATAAGTGATAGATTTGGTTCTATTATTATATTGAACCGAATATTGTATGTATATTGCATATTGTAGCAATAATAGAGGACTTCTTGGAGGTCCGAACGTAATCCTTAGGAGTGGTCATAAATTTTAGTACAATTTATTGTTTTATGGAGGGTTTGATGTTTTGATGTCCCTAGACGACGAAAATATTATCTTTCGTTCGTGCCTGAATAAAGAGAGTCGGGTATTTATGTTATTGTGGTTATTGATGGCAGTCAATAGCTTCCGGAAAAGAGTGAGGGCCCACCTCCTTAGTCAGGCAGCCTACACGGTCGAGGAGTTCCTGATTTCTTTGAGGACAATGCCGCTCTGATATGTTTAAATTTGTTGTTACATTTATTGTACTATGACTTACTGCTTTGCTTGTGAATAAATATTATTATTATTATTATTATTATTATTATTGAGAGGCCGGATATGCATATTGGCAAAAGTCACGTTTTGTCGGACCATTTGTTCAGCATTTCTGGGCATTTCTAGGAAACCGTTCAACTACGGGAAAGAAGATAGATAAAGAAGATAGCGACACCACGGCCAAAGGGCGTAGATTGCGAAAGTTTCCCATTATTGGTTGATGAGGGTATGTTCGCTATGATTGGATAGTTAGGGGTAGTTATGTCACAGCCCATAATGTTTTCTTGGGAACAGAAATAGCGTCTCGATCTTCAATCTCTTAGTAGATACCAAACCGCTTACTTGTGTCTTTTCTGTGCGTGCAAATTGTGAGGTTATTCGACTCAGCTCAAAAATCCATTCCAACCAGCAGACCAGAGAGGCCAAATCCACACTACACACTCTTACCAGATAGCAGAATTTGCAGTCCCAGATCCATTGCAGACATTCCCAGAGGGTCAATCAACGTACGAGTCACCTAGCCGACCAGCCGGACGTTTCCAGTAGCTTCATAAAAAAGGTAGACAGATATCCTTTGGAATTTCTCAAAGCGTCATAAAACCATCACCAGGGTGATAAATCGATTAACGGGGCCAACCTCTCGCGAACTAGTACCCTTTTGTATTAGCGTTAATTTTTGTAAAGGAGTTTTCCCTATTTTTGTTAATATATATATATATTGTTATGAGAACAACCGTCTTTTAATTCAGAATTACAGAGGGTTAATCAGCTAGGAGCACATAAGACGATTGGATAAGTATTGGACTTTAGTAAACAATTAACGCTACCATTATTATAGTTGTTGCTAGTATTCTTCAACAAGATTCCAGGACAAGAATCCACACATATAATATCCCAGAGCAGGTTTAATCTAAGTATTTCTCGTGCTCACAAATCGGGACAAGTCACTTTAGGGGTTACAGTAATTTTTGGATAGTCAAATAGTCAGGTTAGTTTACTTCTCCTAAAGAAAGACGTCCCCAATACTACAAAGTAATTTAACATCTCTGTAATTAATAATATGCCCAGTCTCAACTCTGTGTTTATATAAATTAGAAGTATTTTGATTACGATGTTCTCCAATCCATTTCGCCAGAGCTCTGCCCGTCTGACCATCGTAGCAGGCTTCACATGTATCACAATGCACAGAGTAAACACCACTCTCATCCAAAATTGGTGAAATTCAAACATTTAATTGCTGGTGCAAGCACCAGTGTGCCTTATAATTAATGTACCTTCTTTCTGCAGTGCTTCCATCTCCTTCTCCAGCTCTAGCGCTTGCTTCTCGCGATTTTCCTCTGCTTGTTCTTCTTCGGCAGCTGTTAGCTCCTGGGCGTTTGCCAAATTGTCGACGGCGATAGCCAAGAACACGTTGAGCAATGTATAGTTGCCGAACAGCATAAGTATAATAAAATATAGCGAGTAGATCATCCCTGTTTTATGCCCACCGGAAGCTTCAATACCATGGTACATCACCTCGTTCCAATCCTCACCAGTCAATATCTGGAATAATAATAACAATTATATCTAGGCAAAAACAGAAAATTCCTATACACTGCTCAAAATAATTAGGAGGATGAACGTCTCTGGTGTTCCACAAGGTTCCAGCCTTGGTCCACTACTCTTTATCCTGTTTGTGGATGACTTGCTGAAGACCAGTGGCTTATTATTTTGAGTATGTTTATTTATTATGTTCTACTGATAATTACCTGAAAGACCGTGAGTAGGGCGATGGGAAATGTATTGAAGTTGGTCGGTGGTGTTCCAGATTCGAAGTTGAATTGGCCACCAAAGAGCTGCATCCCGAGCAGAGCGAATATCAGTATGAACAAGAAGAGAAGGAACAGCAGCGAGATGATGGAGCGCATCGAGTTGAGAAGGGAAATCACGAGGTTCCTCAACGAAGACCAGTACTTGGTCACTTTGAAAATCCTCAAGAGGCGCAACGCCCTCAGCACTGAGAGGCCGAAGGAGCCTCCCTTTACCGCCGACCAAATCACCTCGAAGATGGAACCGGAAATGACCACGCAGTCGAACCGATTGAAGGCCGACTCAAAATAAATCCTAGGACCTAACGCGTACATTTTTATCACCATTTCTGTCATGAATAAACCCAAAAAAGCATATTCCGCGTAATCTGAAACAAGAGTTAGCGATATAATGAGGAATGGGTTGTACAGAACGAAGAAATACTTACAAAGAAAATTAGTTAACCATTGTGGTTGCCCGTGGTATTCCACAGCAACGCAGACGGTATTGAAGAAGACCAGGACGATAACAGACCAATAAAACCACTGGGTCTTCACTGTATGCCTGATGGCAAAACGCAATCTCTTCTCGGCACGCCAAAACTGAGCACAGCCCCCTTGGCCTTGTACTCTGGACTTGAGATATGAGGTCCGTCCAAAGCCTGTCAACAAAACTATTTTCACTATGTGAAAACCTTTAGGACGCACACAGTCAAACAGTTAACAGAAATATTAAAATATCCCTTTTAATATTTCCTTGGTTAGTTTTCGTATTGGGTTAAATGCTATAAGACAGGGTGTTCATAGAGCACTACTAAGATCAGAACAAGACACTCTAATCATGACTAAGAGATAGAGTGCTACGCTAGGGACACAGACAGTAGTAGATAGATAAAGAAACTAGATCTATTATAAGAGACATGTATAAGGATTTCTATTTACATCTCGGGTTGTATACTGCTATAATTACATACATCTCGGGTTGCTATAATTAATGAAGAAAAGGATTATTAAGTATCAGCCAAAAGCTAATCTGTGAGATAGGGTATTCACAGACTAATGATATATTAACACATGAGGAGTAAAACTGTTACCGGTCTACAGTCAACATACTGGAAGCATTCACATGATACTGAGTGAACTGATGGTGATGAAATGATGAAATTCTGACATTACCATCTAATATATCTTATATTTACAGATTATTAGATAATGACGTCTTAGTCTTAACGCGAACATCGAACATCAATTTTGGACAGTAATGAAAAACCAAGTCGAGTACCTTGAAATGGCTTTTGGTTCCTTTAATACCAAAAAAATGCATTCTTCAAATTCTAAAATCCACACGTTTTCATTTAAAACCATTTCAAGGTACAGCATCCTCTTACTGTGGAGGTGAATATATAGAAAAGAATAAGATCTTGGTTTTTAATTACCGTAGGTGTTGGAAATTCTTTTTCTCGTACACAAATATAAAACATTATTACATATATTTACTCCTCAGTCTGAGTTATCCGCAGTAGGCACTACAGAGACTTATCGGACAAACTAATCAGTCTAAGTTGTAATTTACATTATTATGTAGTCCAGAAGTCCTCATACCTTTAAGTTTTTTCTTAGACTCTGTAAGAAATACTGTGGATTAAAACATGAAATCAGTATTAGAGAATATTTTGTTGGTCATGTTTAAAACTTCAGATTTCCAATTTACTCGGGGTACATCTAATAGTGAAAATGTTTCCAAGTGCTTTTAACATGCACTCAAACATGGGGTTTGTAAATAACTCTAGAATAACAGATATTTCTCTAGTTTAACTTCTCAACAAATGGAAATTCTATGGATTTTTATTAAATACCGTTCAAAACTCGGGGACCAAAGAGTATAATGAAAGAGACATACAAGGGTTATGCAAGGACCCTAAAGCTTACCATCTTCTCCAGCGTCTTCCTCCTGCTCTTCTTCTTCCGTATCGGTGCTTTTACTTTTACCCATTTTTTTCAGTTTCTTCTTTTTCGCTGCTCTCCTCCTCGCTTCCATTATGTGAAATTTTTCTTCTTCCGTTGTTCTCTCTTCAGCAAGTATAACTTCCTCTGTCAAACACATTCGTGGATTATTTCTGATACCGCAACTCAAAGATTCCGTATTTATCTTAACTTCAACCTTACCTGCTTTGCATATCCACTGAACGTAGCCGTTTAGCTCTCTTTCAAGTTGTGCTTGTCTTCTTAATTTTAAAAATTCTTGCCTATTTTCTACTTTTTCTCTTTCTTTGGCAAATTCACTGGGGGATAAAAGAAACTAGCTTACTATTTACTATACGATACATAACTGAAAAGCATTACTATATTAGTCTAACCAAATTTACCAACTTTTTTCGGAGGTTAGTCTACCCGGTACTCCCTGGGTAACGCACTGTCTAACCTCTACGAGTGTATCCATTCATTTAACAAAGAGAAACACCAAGGATGACAAAGCGTCACCAGCGCGTTATCCAATGACCACCGGGGAGACTAACCGAACGCAGCCTAAAAATTTAATTACTACTTTTGACCCAAACATTGCAAGGACGTAAGTATAATTAACTATCAGCAGGGAGATTAGCGATACTTTCGCTGTTGAGGCTCGTTCACCTGCTAGAGTAATCCAATGGAGGTATCGACCGAAAGATTCTGTGAACTGACGTTTGGAGCGCGTTTTGTGAAATTCGGCCCTGCGTTCGACGCGCAGCCGTTCGTTAGAAAATTCTCTACGCGATAATGTTGAAAATGTACGATCAGAACGTTTCTGGGAAGTAAGAATTGCATGCTTACCCGCTAAGGACACCCAACACAAGATTGAGCATGAAAAAAGAACCAAGAACTATGAGTGGAACAAAATACATCCAGTTTGCGTAGCTCCCAACGGCGTCGTTCATCTATAAAGAAGAGATTATGTTAGCTGTGTACAAATTAGAATGATAGCATCAATTAACCTGAATACACCCAAACTAGAAGTTTACAAGAGAAAATTTTTCTAATTTTAACCTTAGTAGTCAGGAGTTTTCATTTTCAGTATTAATTACTTAATTTATTTGTCACCAGCATATGATTGCCGTCTATATCCTATCTAATAATGCCACAACACTTCAAATCATAGCATACAAGCAGCCTGAATACACAAATATTCTAAATTCATAAAACTCTCCTGAATAAGCCAGAGCAGATAGAAGGTTTTAATTTTCAGGATTGAAGAGGCAAAAGCTTCATGTGTTCTTATTGCTTTTTTTTCAATGTCCTTACGAAATAATTTCGATTTTGGTACCATTACAAATGACTGAACACTTTTAAGGGATTGAATAATGATGAAAATAAAGTTAATATGAAGCTTTTTAGTCATGATTGACTGCTTTATAAAAAAAAGGGATAGAATGCATGTTATACGGGTTGTGCGGTAACACTGAGGGCTAATCTTAACGGTCGGCAACAGATTAAGCTGACCACACAGAAATCATGTAAAATAAAAAAGTACAAGCGGTCGTAAGAGACAATTAAATTAATATCTGAATTGGCAAGATTGTTAATGAATATCTTATTTCAATTATCTCTATTTATTGATGATTTTTAAGTATCAAATAACCGCATAAAATAGATACAATGGAGATAAAATAGAGATTTTAACACCCATGCTCTCCTAAACCGAATGGTATATACAACCATACTAAAATAAATTGTAATTAACGCGTCTTGTACTTTAATCACATAAATAATGTACTGTAATCGTGCTTGTTGACACTTGGCGCCATCTCGTCGTGCAAATTGTCACTACAAATTGGTTCTGTATTTACAGTTTAGATAGGTTCTGTCTGTTGTGATCTTGTTCGTTTTTGTTTCATTACGTGAATACAAAAGATTTGGGAATAAACAATTACAATGAACGATAAAAAGTGAAGATAATCGTTTCAAGGTCGCCGTGGATAGTGCAGTTGGTAGTATATTACCAACTTCTTAAAAACGCGTTTTTTTCGTTTCGCACCGACCCTTAATACAAAGACCAGTAATATGCCACTGGTAATTCCAATGATATTTTAAGGAACGTGTGCAGGTCGTCTGATGCAAAAAAGTGAAACCTTTCCTTAATTGTTATTTCGTTGGTTATCGCTCGATAGTTCAGTTTAACAATATTTTAATTTTTAACAAAATGGCGGTCGTATGCCCAAAAAAGGTCGGTTTCGCCGCTCTTTTCGTGATATAGAACGCTGTAAAAATGAACTAAAGCAAAAATTTAAAAAAATGAACGATCGAACGAAAACTAGATGTGTGCTGAACATAAAAAACAAAGAATCATCTCGATATATGAAATACTATATTCAAACACGTGGTTACCAGTTGGAATAACACGACTTTTGGGAAATCGCGACCGAAATTACAAGAACTTTGGTCAGAACGAATAGATGACAAAAGGTATAGACACCAGTGGCGGGAGATCGATGACTTCGTCGAGTCATATGCAATATGTATATGTTTATAAGTACGCATTTCGCACGGTCGCATGGATTTCTTCCTCCCGTATCACAATACTGGTCGACGCACACAGAAATCACCGGGTATAACTCCAGAACTGACACTTACGTGATATTGGGTGTAAAAAGTGTAACGGTGTACAATATCCGAACGCAGCTTATATTGACAGTAGGTGTGGTCAAAATATTACCGATCTCGATGAAATATAATTTGCTCATGCAGCTAAACTAAGACTAAACCTCCAGTTCTCCAGCTCTAAGTTTGGTCATGAAACTTCTAAATATGAAGTTTCGTCCGGATACCTTTAATAGTTTCTCCGAAATCGTCGCCATAAAAAACGGGTACACACACACACACACACACACACACACACATCCATCCACACACACACACACACACACACACACACACACACACACACACATCCATCCACACACACACACACAGACATTTTTGTACCTTGGTCAAAAAAGTTCAGGGGTCCCAAAAAGACATATTTCCGTTAAAATCTCAAATTTTTTTTTTGGCACGTTTACAATACTTTACATACTACGTATGATAAAGTAAAAAGGAAAATTGATTTTGTTAAACCAACAAAGCGGATGACCCCCTTAAATTTGCTATCAATTCAATCGACTCAACATTATGGGAAGCACAGAAAAATGTTTGAAGGTGTTGCAGAATTGTCAAACTCTGAAAAAAAGTATTTATTTATTCTGAAGCAGACGTGATAAAAACAAAATTGCTGGTTTGTCGCTATCGGATTTTTTTATTTTGACTTTCAATTTATTGTTTTGATACTTTTGATGGACAACTTCTGAGTACGAATTCATGAGCAGCTCAAAATAATGATCAAGAGCACCTTTTCATTTATTCACAAAATCGATGCTCTCAGAATTGTCACTATTTCCCTAATTCTCAATTTCCTTTCGTTCAAAAATGTGTTAATGTAAGGCCAAAATTGTTTTATGCTACTATGATGACAAGTAAGGGATCTACCAAGATCAATAAGAAAAAAATACATAATGGGTTTAAATTTTAAAAAATCTGTAGATGACGTCGTACGATTAGCAAAGTTGAAGATAAAAATTCAGTTTGATATAAAAACGTGTAATTCTACAAAATAAAATGAACAGGTCCTAGGATTTTTTAAAACAACCAATGGTTTCGACTTTAATGCGTTTGTTAGTAAAAAGCATTTATTTTACAAATTTATTCTAAACCAGAGATGATAGAAACAAACGTTTTGATCTGGGGTTAACAGTGGCCACAGACCTATAGAAATATACCATTATAAGTAAGGAAAGAAAGTTTAAATTTCTTGCAATGTAATCGTCTCTATCTCAACTACGTTTTTAGTAATGACACAGACCCCAAGCATACAAGCAGCCTGAATACACCGCCAGCCGAAATTTGAAAAATTCTCTTGGTTAAGCCAGAACTGACAGAGAGTTGCAATTTGCAGGATTAATTACCGAATTAACCTGTGACCTAGACATATGTGATAATCATCTGTATCCTAACTACGTTCCTAGTAATGCCACAAACCTCGAAATCAAATTAAAGCATACAAGCAGCCTGAATACACCAATACTCGAAATTTGAAAAAGTCTTCCTATTAAGCCAGAGCTGACAGGTATACTGTTTAAACATGTATAATAATAGTCTCTACCCATCTGCTTTTCTACACACAAAAGTTTATCAGTGTCAATTAATTACATTTTAGTGGATGCAGTATGGATAGGTTTTAAAACGTGTTAGTGTTAATTAGGAAGCAAGGTGAGGTTATTACTGTAGCCGTGGAAGTTTACCTAACTAGGTATATTACATTCACGCAGCGTACATGTTCCATGCCATCAGTTTTAACGATGTTTGGTTGGCATGTGCGGTTTTAGCAATGCATGGATCTCGCGTATATCTACCTATAGCAGCTTCCAACCCTGTAAGCTTGTCGTTTCATTAAATGTTGGTGTACACTGCGGTTGAATTAATAAAGTATCGACCAGTATACGTTGTGCGTACGCAAAGCTTGCGCCAGTGAAATTATCCACTGTATTTCCAATGGCCATTGTCTCGGCCTGTCATCTACTCTATTCTATAATGTGAACACGCTTACCCAATATAATATAGCCGTCCATCCTTCCATCGTGATACACTGAAAAACTGTTAACATTGCGAAGCCGATATTGTCGAAAGATGTTATGCCGTTGTTCGGACCCTGCCACCGTTCCAAGCAGATCGAGTTTCCATTCCTGCACCAATTGCTACCTTGCGATATGGCCTGTGTTTCATTGTCGGTGTTACATGGCGCTGCCATATCGCCTTCCTTGACAATTTCGTCTGTGGGAAGATAAGTAGTATATTAGTTGCATATTCTACAAGGATATCCACGTTACAACTTTGTATTATAATAATGGTACATATGGTTAAACCAGGAGGTTAGTGCGGCAACATAAAAGTTGCCTTGTTAAAAATCCGTAGTAGAAAGAACAAAATAATATAAGCCAGGGGTTCTCAACCTTTTAGGTTACGTGTATCACCTAAAAAATATCCAAATTTCTTCGTACCACCATCCTTTATACAAAAATGCATATTAATACAGGGAGAGAAATAATCCTACTTATTTATTTTGTAATAAAATAATAACGTTTATAATAAAAGTTCACTTGGTTAAAACTTCCTCTCATCGAAACCAATAACAATAAAAATTATATACCTAACAAAATTTCATTTGGTATACAAACGTAAAATATAAAAAACCCTTGGGGTTGTTTTGATAAACTATTTTTTTTTTAAATATCATGGTCTGTGTCAATTAGTTTCAAGCTCAAATTTGGCTCAATCATTAATTTTGGCTTATGTTTGTTGTTTAAATAATATTGATGAAAACCCATGCCTACATAAATTTCACATAAATCGTGGCGCATAAAGGCATTAAAAGTCTAATATCTTAATCTCCAATTTCTTTAAAATAATTCTTCCTCTGGATTCAAAAAACGGTGATTGTAATAATTTTAAATTCTTATATCAGCGCTGTGTGAGGAAATGTCTATCAAATGTTCTTTTTCTATTAGGTTGTGAAGTTTGGTATTTACATACCTTCTAGATTTCTGATCAAATTTTCATTGTCATAGATTTGGGAAAATAACTATTGATTTTTAAAGAGGTGCAATCAATATTTTTTTTATATCCGACTAATTCATCATTGATGTTTCCCATCTTTCTTCAAGGGAGCCTTCGAATGCTGGCAATAAACCACATTTATTTTTATTAACTTCTTTTATAATTAACTCGATTTATTTATTGGTAATTTTATCTTCAACGATAATTAAATGAACCTTTGATCCCTGCAAAACTAAATTTAATTCATACAGCTTTCCAAAAATATCAGCTAAATATGCTAACCGGGCCATCCACAATTCGTCAAAGAAAGAATTTTTGAATTCGAAATTAGCATTTTCAAGAAAAACTTGCACTTCTGATTTAAGTTCGAAGAGACGATTCAAAACTTTACCTCTCGAGAGCCATCTATCATCGGAATGTAACAAGAGTGACTGCTGTTGCTACCCATCTCCTGACATAATATTAAAAACATTCGCGAATGCTCGACTTTTAATAATATTGACTGCAATTATTTTTTTGTTAAAGCCCGAGCTCCATCAGTGCAGACACCAGTGCATTTCGCTCATGAAATGGAATTGTTAATCATAAAATTATTAAGAAATTTGAATATTTCACCAGTTGTTCTTTCGAGCAGAGGTTTACAAAATAATTATTCCTCTACAATTTTCTCTTCCACCTCGAATCGGATAAAGACTAATAATTGATAAAAATCAATTATGTCAGTATTTCATCTAACTGTAGCGCAAAATATTAACTTTGAAATATTATCTTTTTAACTACACTTCCTTTTACATAATGTGCCATTTGAAATACTGCGTGCGGCAATGGGTATTATCTGATTTGACCGCTATAATTTTGGGTCAAACGATTTAACAATATCATCTGAATAAATATGATTATAAGTTTGGTACCTTTCGCGTACCACCAGTCGTATACGTACCACCGGTTGAGAACCCCTGATATAGGCATATGTTTGACGTATTGGCTAGGAATATCTCCATATTTATCAGAAAATGTTAACGTAAAATAAAAGATTTCAGTTCTGATGTCTGGTTTTATTTGTTTTCTTGCGTACCGGTTTCGGGATTGCTCCCGTCTTCAGCGCAATCTACATAAAAACATGAAAACAATTAACAAAGATACATATTAAAAATTCTTAACCTACAAACCGTCTAGAGTACGTATAATTCATGACAAACGAGCTTTTTCATTGCTATGGTTCTTGCGTCGATTCCTATGGTGTTCCAGTGATAGGTGGCAATTACTGGTTGTAGAGAATCACAGAGATTATCACTAATTAGAAGAAATTTGTCGGAGCGAACAGCTGTGGCGTATAAAACAACCGCGTGCGATGGAGTAAGGCCGGGTTGGTCAGTTCGGTATCACTGATGTAGATGGCGTTGTTGCAGGGGGACATGTATAAAGTTTGAAAACATTCTGTTGTTGTTGAATTCCGTAATGTCATTAAGAATGTTGTTCGGGTCTATCGCTTTATGTCTGCGTATTTCCAGCTCTTCCACAATGTCCATTCTACGTGATTTATTCATTTGATGCATTAGCGTCATGTTGTCAATAGTTGTAGTATGACCTGTGTCCGTAAGATGTCGCCCCAGTGCAGAATTTTGTTTTCTGTTGATGTGTTCGTTAAATCTTATCCTCAAATTTCTACCAGTTTGGCCCAAATAAAAATTATCACAGTCATTGCATTTTATTTTGTATATTCCGCTCTTTTCCGTCCTGTCTATTTTGTGTTTGCAATTAACGAGAAAACTACTTATTTTGAAATTGGTTCTTAAAGCCGGTGTGATGTTGTACTTTTCTAATGATTTTCTGATAGGTGCTGACAAAGATCTATTATAATCAAGTATTACATATTTAGTTTTCATTTTTATATTGGGGTAGATCATGTTGTTGATGTTTGTTCTATGTATCTTGTTATAAACTGTCTGTAGATCTGTATTACCATAGCCATTGTCTTCAGCAATTTGCATTATGGTACGAATTTCTGAGGTAAAGTTACAGTCGTTTAAGGGGATATGAAGCGCTCTATTGAAGAGAAACCGAAGAGCTGCTTCCTTGTAGTTATGGGACGTGTAGCTGGATTTTGGGATTATAATATCTGTACTTGTGGGTTTACGATATATATTATAATTTAATTTTTCATTCTCTCTGTGCAAAGTGATATCCAAAAAATTCAGTTTGTTATTGTTCTCCCTCTCTATCGTGAAATTTAAGTCGTCAATGCTATTGAAAAGATTGTGTAACGCCACAAGTTTGGCATTACTGCCTTCATAAATAATGAGAATATCGTCAACATAACGGCAGTAGTGTTTAATGTCGGCTGTGAAATGGCTATTTTTTTCCGAAAAAATTTTTTTCTTCTATATTGTTGATATAAAATTCAGCTATTAAGCCTGAGATTGATGATCCCATGGCTACCCCGTGGTTCATACGGTAGTAGTTATTGTTAAAAATAAAGAAATTTTGATCTGTGACAACTTCTAAGAGTTCCATTAGGTACTCTATATCTATGACGTCCAAGTAGTCGTGTTCTGTTAATTTGCTTAAAAGAAATTTCTTGATGATAGACAGTGTTTTTTTGATCGGTATGTTAGTGTATAAGTTCACGATGTCGAGGGAAATCAACTTAGAATTCTTGTTTAAGGTGAGATCTTTTGTGGAAGTTATCAGTTTCGAAGAGTTGTCGATGGAGTAGGTGGACTTAAATTTGAAAATGTTGTGGAGTATGTGCTGTAAAGCCTTTGAGATCTTCTCCACGGGGGTATTAATATTGGAAACAATAGGTCTTATGCTTTTGTCGGGCTTGTGGAGCTTTATTAGGCTGTATAGAATAGGACATATATTATTCATGTTTATCAGGTTGTAAGGTTTATAGTTAAATTTCTCTAATGTTGCCTGGGAATTTTTTATAGCATGTTTAACTGTTTTAATGAATTTCGGGAGTGGGTTGACTTTGAGCTCAGTTATGTCATTATTGTGGAAAAAGGACAAGGTCTTGGATATGTACATGTCTCTGTTCAAAAGTACCAAACCTGAATTTTTGTCTCCAAATGTGCAGATGACTTGTTCTTGGTTCATTCTTCTCTTGAAATTAGTTAGGGTTTTTATGGTGTGGTTCATGTCTGTGTGGTCCTGATGTTGAAGTTTCTTTTGTTTTAGAATAGATGTTATTTCTTCTCTTATCTGCGGAAAATCGGTGCATCTGTACAGCTGCGATTCGATATCAATGGAGGTGTTGATGTTGAACTTCTCAGTAGTTGAAGTGGTTGTCACAATATGTTTGTGGCCAATGTTCAATAACTGTGTTTCATTTCTGTCTAAAGTCATAGTGGAGAGGTTTGTGTATCGTGGAGCAAATGTCGCTCTGAAGTCTTTGTCGCATTCTATGGTGGTGTAGGGGTGAACGGTGGAGATTCTCTTTATTTTCAAGTCAGTAGCAAATGTCCTCTGTCTCGCGTCACTGGAATTGTCTTGTCTGCTCAGTCGTTTATTACTTTCTTTCTCCCTTATAAGGCTCCTCATTTTTCTCCTTCTCTTTTCACATCCCTCCGATAGTTTGTAGTATATCTCAGTGTCAAATTTCTCCATAATAGATTCGTGTTCAATGTGGTGCAATATCTTGGCAAGGCGTCTATGCAAATACTTGAGCTTCGTGCTGTGTTTAGTTTCGTCTGAGTAGTGTTCTCTCAAACGTTTCTTAATAAGTTGTCTCTCTAGGTCTTCGGTTCTATGTCTAAAATTCTTCGGTAACTTGATCTTAAAAGCCTTCGGGGTGACTCCGTTATTTAATGCCTGGTGCAGGAAATCAATGTGGCCTCTGGTGATGACTCGCTTTTCTATGAATTTACGTAGATTTTGGAGTAGTACGGATAACTCCGCATTTTGCATATTGGCTAGGAATATCTCCATATTTATCAGAAAATGTTAACGTAAAATAAAAGATTTCAGTTCTGATGTCTGGTTTTATTTGTTTTCTTGCGTACCGGTTTCGGGATTGCTCCCGTCTTCAGCGCAATCTACATAAAAACATGAAAACAATTAACAAAGATACATATTAAAAATTCTTAACCTACAAACCGTCTAGAGTACGTATAATTCATGACAAACGAGCTTTTTCATTGCTATGGTTCTTGCGTCGATTCCTATGGTGTTCCAGTGATAGGTGGCAATTACTGGTTGTAGAGAATCACAGAGATTATCACTAATTAGAAGAAATTTGTCGGAGCGAACAGCTGTGGCGTATAAAACAACCGCGTGCGATGGAGTAAGGCCGGGTTGACGCGAGACAGAGGACATTTGCTACTGACTTGAAAATAAAGAGAATCTCCACCGTTCACCCCTACACCACCATAGAATGCGACAAAGACTTCAGAGCGACATTTGCTCCACGATACACAAACCTCTCCACTATGACTTTAGACAGAAATGAAACACAGTTATTGAACATTGGCCACAAACATATTGTGACAACCACTTCAACTACTGAGAAGTTCAACATCAACACCTCCATTGATATCGAATCGCAGCTGTACAGATGCACCGATTTTCCGCAGATAAGAGAAGAAATAACATCTATTCTAAAACAAAAGAAACTTCAACATCAGGACCACACAGACATGAACCACACCATAAAAACCCTAACTAATTTCAAGAGAAGAATGAACCAAGAACAAGTCATCTGCACATTTGGAGACAAAAATTCAGGTTTGGTACTTTTGAACAGAGACATGTACATATCCAAGACCTTGTCCTTTTTCCACAATAATGACATAACTGAGCTCAAAGTCAACCCACTCCCGAAATTCATTAAAACAGTTAAACATGCTATAAAAAATTCCCAGGCAACATTAGAGAAATTTAACTATAAACCTTACAACCTGATAAACATGAATAATATATGTCCTATTCTATACAGCCTAATAAAGCTCCACAAGCCCGACAAAAGCATAAGACCTATTGTTTCCAATATTAATACCCCCGTGGAGAAGATCTCAAAGGCTTTACAGCACATACTCCACAACATTTTCAAATTTAAGTCCACCTACTCCATCGACAACTCTTCGAAACTGATAACTTCCACAAAAGATCTCACCTTAAACAAGAATTCTAAGTTGATTTCCCTCGACATCGTGAACTTATACACTAACATACCGATCAAAAAAACACTGTCTATCATCAAGAAATTTCTTTTAAGCAAATTAACAGAACACGACTACTTGGACGTCATAGATATAGAGTACCTAATGGAACTCTTAGAAGTTGTCACAGATCAAAATTTCTTTATTTTTAACAATAACTACTACCGTATGAACCACGGGGTAGCCATGGGATCATCAATCTCAGGCTTAATAGCTGAATTTTATATCAACAATATAGAAGAAAAAATTTTTTCGGAAAAAAATAGCCATTTCACAGCCGACATTAAACACTACTGCCGTTATGTTGACGATATTCTCATTATTTATGAAGGCAGTAATGCCAAACTTGTGGCGTTACACAATCTTTTCAATAGCATTGACGACTTAAATTTCACGATAGAGAGGGAGAACAATAACAAACTGAATTTTTTGGATATCACTTTGCACAGAGAGAATGAAAAATTAAATTATAATATATATCGTAAACCCACAAGTACAGATATTATAATCCCAAAATCCAGCTACACGTCCCATAACTACAAGGAAGCAGCTCTTCGGTTTCTCTTCAATAGAGCGCTTCATATCCCCTTAAACGACTGTAACTTTACCTCAGAAATTCGTACCATAATGCAAATTGCTGAAGACAATGGCTATGGTAATACAGATCTACAGACAGTTTATAACAAGATACATAGAACAAACATCAACAACATGATCTACCCCAATATAAAAATGAAAACTAAATATGTAATACTTGATTATAATAGATCTTTGTCAGCACCTATCAGAAAATCATTAGAAAAGTACAACATCACACCGGCTTTAAGAACCAATTTCAAAATAAGTAGTTTTCTCGTTAATTGCAAACACAAAATAGACAGGACGGAAAAGAGCGGAATATACAAAATAAAATGCAATGACTGTGATAATTTTTATTTGGGCCAAACTGGTAGAAATTTGAGGATAAGATTTAACGAACACATCAACAGAAAACAAAATTCTGCACTGGGGCGACATCTTACGGACACAGGTCATACTACAACTATTGACAACATGACGCTAATGCATCAAATGAATAAATCACGTAGAATGGACATTGTGGAAGAGCTGGAAATACGCAGACATAAAGCGATAGACCCGAACAACATTCTTAATGACATTACGGAATTCAACAACAACAGAATGTTTTCAAACTTTATACATGTCCCCCTGCAACAACGCCATCTACATCAGTGATACCGAACTGACCAACCCGGCCTTACTCCATCGCACGCGGTTGTTTTATACGCCACAGCTGTTCGCTCCGACAAATTTCTTCTAATTAGTGATAATCTCTGTGATTCTCTACAACCAGTAATTGCCACCTATCACTGGAACACCATAGGAATCGACGCAAGAACCATAGCAATGAAAAAGCTCGTTTGTCATGAATTATACGTACTCTAGACGGTTTGTAGGTTAAGAATTTTTAATATGTATCTTTGTTAATTGTTTTCATGTTTTTATGTAGATTGCGCTGAAGACGGGAGCAATCCCGAAACCGGTACGCAAGAAAACAAATAAAACCAGACATCAGAACTGAAATCTTTTATTTTACGTTAATATGTTTGACGTACTATCCGCGACAAAAAAAAAGTCGTACAGCTAAGTTTGACATCATGTAAGTCTGGCTTGTCAACTTGACAGCTGGTGCATATTTCATCCCTATGACTAATGTCAGAATGACAGCGTATAGGTTATAAAAGAACCATTTACAAAGCTACAAGGTGTACGACTTTTTTTTGGCGTGCATAGTACGTTGTGAAATAATGACGAAACTTCACTGTATTTGTGGTTTTGGTATTTTGGACGTCCAGAATGTATAAACAGTATTTTTATTTCTGCGGGTTTTTGCATTTTTTTGTCATTAACCTCACACGTAGATAAATGACTCAATAACATCGATTTAAGTCTAAAACGTCGATAAGAACAATTTAATTGACGCGTCCGCCATTTTGGTGATTTTAGGATAATTAAAAAATTACGCGTTTTTGTATGTATAGACGAGTCATGTTAAATCGATTCATATTGACCAAATTAAGTGACCAAAACAACTCGTGCGCCAATTTTTGTCTTTATTTTTGTCTCCAATCTTTATCTAGTTTGTTTTTCTCAAAACATCTTTGATATATCTACTTTTCTGATATTTATTTTTTAATTTTCACAACTTGAATCTTTATCGAATAGCAACAAATACGGGGAATTTTGAACATATTATAAAGTATTGTCAGTACAAATCAGTAGTATTAAGGCGGGGCTTCCTCGGATAGCGGCAAAACAATACGGTGCCGCTTTTTGATATACTGGCACCGTATTTTATTGAACGGTTGTTATGTATTTAAAAAGCGTCACCGTATTGTTTTGAACGGTTGTTACGTTTACGTCATTACGTCCGTCATATTACGTCCGTCATATTACGTCCGTCATATTACGGTGCTTCTATCCGAGGAAACCCCGACTTTACTGTATAAAATATACAAGTTTTCCTGTCACCCAGTGGAAGCAAAACCAGTACACACAATAAGACAGTAAAAAGCAACCATATAAACGTAGATGAAAATAAAAACTTATTTTATTATACTTCTTTTCCAAATGTACTTTTTAAGATTATACAGTCAGCGCGCAAAGTATGGAAAATGACAAAATATCTGAAACGGTTGTTATTTGAAAAAATCCATGTTCCCTAAAGTTATCAATATTTTTAATTGTCTTTTTATCGAAAGTTTTGTAAATCCTTAAATGTTTCCGTTACCATTTACACAATTAAAAGATCTACCAAAATCAGTAAGGAAATAATGGAGTTGTCATTTAAAAAAGAGTGTTGATGGCGCTATAATTCAGTGACATATGACGGTCGGGAATTAATTTTTATACAAAAATTTGTATTTTAATAGATATTTTTGAACTATGGATTTTAGACCAATTTACTAAAAAACTTTTGTGGTATTGTCTTTAATTTGAAATGTGCATTTAAAAAACTGAAGGAAAAGATTACGCTCTAGGCATGGGCGCCGTTTGAAAATGTTCCAGGGGCGGGCTAAATTTTTTTTAGTATTAAATGGTGACGTAATATTAAGGACTATGCAATTAACTGTTTTGCAGCATTTTCGTTTTGTGTTATTTTGCATACACTCTGAACAATCTCTAGGTAGTAAAATGTTTTTGTTCACATTTTTGTGTGTTAATAGCCATCCATGGCCGTGATCCCTGTATGCTCGACAACACTTACCTTATTATATATTGATAGTCGTTGACTTTCAAGTCTTTCTAGCGTTTATTAATGTGGGATTAATATTTTTATCAACGACTCACATATAATAAGTTCATTGCATACGTATCTATGACTATATAATCCCCATCATGATACGCGCCAATGATTATAATGACACTAGCGTTGTATAATAATGACAGTTCGTTCAAATAATGACGTCATTATTTGAAGGAACTGTCATTATACGAACGTACTGTTAAAGTCAGTCTAAACCTACGTGGATGACACTTATTTGACATTTCGCCTCGCCACCATTGACAAATACATTTAAAAGATTTGATATAAAATGGAATTTATGAGTCGTAGATAAAACATTGTATTCGACTCGCACACAACTGATATAAATCGCTTACGGCTCGCGTATAAACTTCATGCTCGCGATTTATATTCTTAGTTATGTGCTTGTCAAATAATATACTATTAATTAATAATTGTTTGTAAATATATTTTGTTTCTGAATCATTGAACTCTTATTCTAGAATTTAAGATTTTGTATAATTTTCAACCAATATTGCAGCCTTTTTATTACCTTTTAATACGTTAGGAGAAAATTGTTGTTAATTTCCTATAATAATTTCTAGCTCGTGGTCATCGAGAATCTGATACAATATCTTAATAACAATTTGATAAACAATAAAAAGGCAACAATATTATTTTCAAATTTACCTCGTTAACGAGAAATAATGACTAAATGTAGAGAAAAGTGGATTAGTTTGAAAATTCTGTGTTAAGGATAATCGACGACGAAATAATATTTTTTTATTTTACTATTATACTTGAACACTTTTAAGGCGACAATGTTAGGTCAACTACTAACTTTTGAACGAACTCATGTACGGAAATGTATTGTGTCAACGCTCGAGAGAGTCAGAAAATGGTACCAATATTACAAACAGCATAGAGAATCTATTGTCATGGATGGCCCTTTAAATACCAAATGTAAGGCTCCGTCTATTTATATAATAAAATACCAATTCTCCACTTAAACACTTTATTCTACGTCTTAATACTTTCGACAACCATAACATAATGCATTCAACTTCTTAACCTGCTCACTTCCTACCACTACCCCCACCACCTTCCTTCTGTTCGGGCGCGAAATTTAAATAATTATATAAATTATGCTACAATTCGGCCAACCTGACAATGATCGTCCCGATCAGGAGGAACGTACCTAAACAAAATTAGAATTTCCTACATAACGCAGTACAATAACAATTCACTAAAACTAAATTTTCATACATATTTTCTTATTATTGACACTTAACAATTAACAAATCAGTACATCAATTCCTAAGACTAAATTTTAACGAAATTTCATATTTTTGGCATTGTAAATACATACTTAACAATTCGGCCAACCTGACAATGATCGTCCCGATCAAGACAAAAGTACCTAAATTAAACTATAATTTTCTCAATAACATACATACTACAATCCACAATTCATTACGACTAAACTTGCAACCACATTCTCATATTTTCGGCACTGCAAACACCTTTAAAGGGCCTTTGTGTTATTTGAAAATTCTCGGTGTCTTCAATTATATAACGATCTTTACCCAACATTTGCTTTATCTCATATGGTCCTCGATATTTTGGTAATAGTTTTTTATTTATCCCTGGGGTAACATCGGTATTTTTAATCATTACATAATCTCCAATATTATATTGATGTGGAGGTTTATGTCTGGAATCAAAATAATGTTTGTTACTGGTCTGGATTTTTGCGTTTTTAACTTCAGCATTTTCTCTCAATTCGTTCAAGTCAACCTCATTACTCCCTTCAATTTCTAAATAATTTCTCAGTGCATCATAACGGTCCCTCATGTTAATACCAAACAACAGCATGGCTGGTGCCTTACCGGTAGATTTTGAAAAAGAATTATTAATTGCAAATTCAACCTCATGAAGATGATGATCCCATTTATTTTTTACGTTACACAATTTAGACAACATTGGAGTTAAATCCCTATTCACTCTTTCAATTTGACCATTTGACTTCGGAGAGGCTGTGGCTACTTTTATGTGAATGATATTATTCTTTTCCACAAAATCTAAGAACTCCTGAGATGTAAAACAAGTTCCCCTATCCGACACAATCCTAACTGGCTTACTATAATTAGCAAAGTAATCCTCCAATTGTCTGGTAACCTCACAAGCTTTTGTTGATCTCACAGGGTACAGTCGTACAAATTTTGTAAACCCATCAATGATTTCAAAAATATATTTGTTATTTCGAGGGGTCTTTTCTAAGGGTCCATAATGATCTATATGTAATGTAACGAATGGTTTATTACCTTTAGGAATATTATGTAATATTGCCTCGGTCTTACCCGCAGTTCCTGAATACGTTATGCACTTTATACAATTTCGAATATATGTCTTTACTTTACTTTTAATGTCAGGAAACCAATACGTTCGTTTTAAATATTCACAAGTCTTATCCACTCCCCGATGCCCAAAACTATCATGACTCAGTTGAATAACCTGATGCTCCATATTACTGGGAACATAAAACAAAACTTTCTTTTTATCCTTTTTATATACTAAACCATCACGCAATTCATACTCTTTCATTTCTTGATCTTGTAATATGATTTTTATTTCATCAATCTTTTTATCCAAGCTTTGTGCAATGACTAAATTTTGTTCAAAAGTATTTTCCTCAACAATCAAAACTGAATACACTCTACTTAAAGCATCTACATGACGCATGCGATTACTATCTCTATGTTCCAATTGATAATCGTAATTTTGCAGAATCAATGCCCATCTATTTATTTTAGGATTTATTTCTTTTTTGTTCAATGCTAGTTTGATAGAGTTGCAATCTGTGACAATTTTAAATTTTATCCCTTGTAAGTATGTGTGAAATCTAGCTAAAGCGTTTATTATTGCTAACATTTCCAGCTCGTAACTATGCAATTTAGATTCAACTACTGTAGTACGCTTACTGAAGTAAAAGACGGGTCTAAATAAATTATCACTTTGCTTTTGTAACAGTATGGCACCATAACCTTGTGAACAAGCATCACAGTGCAACTCAGTCTCCAAAAATGGTGAATATATTGACAATATTGGTGCCTTCACTAATTTATCCTTTATCATCTTAAAAACTGTCATTTCCGTTTCTCCAAAACAAAATGTGGAATTTTTCTTAATCAAATCGTAAAGAGGCTTGGCTAACACCGCAAAAGAAGGAACAAAACGTCTGAAATATGATGCCAAACCCAAAAATCTGTGAACTTGTTGAGAACTACTGGGCACAGGATATTCTTTAACTGCATTAATATTTTCAGGATTCGGTTTAATTCCGGTAGAGTCAATCAAATATCCCAAATAAACTATTTCACTCTGTACAAAGGAACACTTTTCGAGTTTTAATTCCAACAGATTGTGTGCCATTAAATTCAAAACATCGCTGAGAATTTCTAAATGTTCTTCAATAGTACTTGTAGCAATCATAATATCATCCAAATATACTAAAATTTTATGCTGTCTGATTAAACTTAGAAATATTTTATTTATGAAACGACTAAACACTGAAGGACCATTACAAATACCAAAAGGTAAACGCAAGTATTCATACTGACCTAAGGGAGTAATAAATGAAGTGTACTTAACCGAATTTTCATCCATTTTAATATGATGAAATCCATTCTTTAAGTCTAAACAAGTAAAATATTGCTTATCTCTGAGTAACTCCAACTGATCATCAATTAAAGGCAAGGGATATCTATCCTTTTCCAATATTTTATTTAATTCACGAAAATCCACACACAGTCTGTAATCTAATCCATTCTTTTTCTTTATTAACACAATTGGGCTGCAGAACTCAGAATAACTTTCTCGAATGAAGTTCTTATCAACTAAATCATCCAAAATTTCTTGCAGTTTTAATTTCTGTTGGAATGAAAGTTTTCTAGGCCGAAAAGCAAAAGGTTTACTATCATTACTTTGCAAAGTTAACTTACATTCAAACTTGGTAACAGGTTCGTCTAGCCCATCCATTTGTAAATATTCAGAAATTAGTTTTTTTACTTTACCCTGAACTTCTAAATTAAGATTCGGATCGATATTGATATTAGGGTGCAATCTATCTGTGTCACTACTGATATCAATTAACATCAGTGACTCATTCTCCTTAGCAAAAGGTTCAGAACCATTTTCCCCATTTCGCAATAATCTAACACCCTGCCTTTCATCAAGAACAATTCTAATATTTCCCAAAGATGTAAAGTCCCTTCCCAATAAAGCTGCACATTTCATTGTACTATCAGGCACAACATGCAAAATAATTGGAACTACCTCATTATCAATAATTACGGCTTTATCATAAATTCCCAAAATATTCAACCTTGCTCCATTTATGCCAGAATATTGTTTTACACTGTCAAAATTCGGATTATAGGATCCTTTTTTTAAACAACTTTCTTTAATTAAGCTTATTGGACTACCGGTATCTAAATATGCATCTATCGACAAGTTAAAAAAAAGGTTATTAAAGCTATACTCAACAATGATAGGAATTACATAAGCAGGCGTCTCTTCTTGATCGAGCAGGTATGTATTTCTGCCTCCTGAACTGGTGGGACTGCTTCTGATTGGTGGTGTTGGTTCGGGCATTCTTTTCGGACAATCCCGTTGTTGGTGATTCACACTCCCGCAACAATAGCACGAACCCCTGGAACGCCTTTCTTCTGGACAGGTTGCCACCATATGGCCTAGTTTATTGCAGTTGAAACACTGGACTGGTGACCTCGGACCTCGTTTCTCATCTATTCTTGATGCCGCCTTCAGCCTGGTCGCAGATGCAAGAGTAATTTTTTTGAACGCCTGTACCATTTGTGACGTGGACGTAAAGTCTTGCATTCTAGCTTGATTTCTCAAATACAGATCAGGAATTCCATCTATGAGGTAGTCCAGCAACTCATCGTCGGATATTTGCGCTCGGTTTGCCTTTATTATTTTGTCGTGGTAGTAGTCATAAAAATTTTCTCCAGGCAGCCATCTGCGGGCTTCAAACACTTTCCTGAAGTCTAAGCGGTTTTGGCGATGATCAAACATTAACTTCATTTCTTCCAAAAACTCGGTTACGTTCATTTCCAAAAACTGCGGCTTGGAATGGAACCAAACTTGCGCTTTTCCTCTCAATCGGCTACAAATCAGCAGCATTGCATCATCATTTTCCAATTTATAATTGCGTAGTACTACGGTTAGTTGCTGTTTCCATTGATCAAAAGCGCAATCAGCACCCGTAAATTCATGCACTAATTCACCAATCATTTTGATACTGATCTGTGACTTACCGCAATTAGCTGGACTCGGCGATTGTTTTAGTATTTCGGCTTCTCTTTTCAAGAGATTTACCTCCCTTTCCATCAGGTCTCGTTCCTTTTTCATAAGTTCCAACTCGCGTACTAAATTGAGGTTATGCACGTGGTCAAAAACTTCAGGGGCAACTTTTAAAGTCTCCAACGCATCTTTCCCATCAACTGCTGTTCTGCTTGAAACGTCCTTGGTCATTTCACCCTCTTTATCGCTGAAAGCTTCATATTGTTGTAAAGAATATGTTCGGCCGCTATTTCCCTCATCAGTAGACATTTTTCTTCGACCAAGATTATGTCGCCTGGTACTCTCACACGTAAAATTTTTTTTTTTTTTTTTTGCCTTTTACCCCACACCTGATTTGTAAGGCTCCGTCTATTTATATAATAAAATACCAATTCTCCACTTAAACACTTTATTCTACGTCTTAATACTTTCGACAACCATAACATAATGCATTCAACTTCTTAACCTGCTCACTTCCTACCACTACCCCCACCACCTTCCTTCTGTTCGGGCGCGAAATTTAAATAATTATATAAATTATGCTACACAAATAACTTTTGTCTGAATTTTTTTATTATTTAACTTTGAAACTCCCTTTTCATTAACCGAAGTTTTGTAATTTTAGTACCAATTTTGGCCAATAATGGGTTATCTATAAATCTTTTGAAATTATTTGATTTTAAAATAGTTTGTCTATGATACTTTATACAACCTACTTTACTAAAGCAATTTCTAAAGTTGGTACAATATTCCGGCTCTCTGCAGTTCCTGTGGCGGCGACTGTCTGTTAAATAAATACATAGCTTTCAATTCGATTTGATATGCGAGATCCACGTGATCTATGATCAAAATATCCAACTGATATGATAATAACCGATTTATCGATCAGATCTTTTTATCGGTCTTCAATTGTGACTAATTTCTCGCCACTCCTGTCTTTTTCATTTTTCGCGTAGCGGTAGTTGGGTTCGAAATCCAGGGGGGGGGGGCAAGCGCCCCCCCTGCCCATATGTAACGGCGCCCGTGGTTCTAGGAACAGTATACGAACATCTTTTGCATAAAGTTGTTCAAAAAACGATCACAAAAAATTTGCATAAAACAAATTTCAATAATAGTGATTTTGCCATATACATACACAAAAAGGCTTGGCTTCTCAACCTTTAAAATTATTTTTGCGTTGAATTCGTTATCATACCGTTTTAGATGCAATAACATCATTCTAGAACTTTACTATAAGAAGTGTAATCACCATTACGTCTGTGTACCGTGGGCTTTTCGTTATAGGTCCATAACTTTCGAGAATAAATTATTCCCTATAGCGAAAGGTATTGATTTCGACTTACCTATATCGTACAGACTGTAGCAGGTCTTGTGTAGTGCTCCTGAGTAGAACTCCAGTCCAATGATGGCGAAAATGACAATAGCGAAGAGCACCAACAGTCCGATCTGAAGCAGTGGTGCCATCGCCTTGATGATGGACTTGAGCACAACTTGCAAGCCTAATAGATCAAAGCTCGTTAGTATCGGCATCCTTATCTAATTGTGCGCTTATTTATTTACTTCAAAATAGAGAGACAGATAAGATAGCATAATAGAGAGTGTTTAAAGATTTACTATCGTTATTCAATAATCGGCATAGTGTGACTAGAAAACTGATTAGAAGCGGAAATAGATTTGAAGCGACTAAAGTCTAAAGTTACGATCTTCCTACAAGTTAAACCTAAATTGTAAATTATTTCAGAACGCTACAGGAGTACAGCTCAAGATTTTAAGGTTTACAGCAAGTTTACAGCTCCAATCAAACAAGTGGATATTCGTGAACAGCCACCATTTGGTTCTAACATGACATCAATAGTATTGTCACGGTTTTATTTTAAATTTTTGTACACATATTGGGGGATGTTAATGTTTTTCATGTTTTCAAGTTTTGTCGGTTACACGACCACGGAACTTGCAATTTCAGCTCAATGATCTTTCCGTATAGAATGATAGATATAGAATACAAATTAGCTTAAATAATTGCGTAGATACGTTATACAAACATCCCGAATTAACTTCCGCTAAATTTCAGGTAATTGAGAAGAGCTCGCTTTCTATTAATGCAAGTGGCACGTGAGGTAGGCGCAAATATTTCAAATTGCAGCCTCGGTTTAAATCATTGAAATCCGGTGTGGACAAACCGCCAGGCGGAGTCCATTCCGCGTTCAGAACGCTGAGTCCATTATGTTGCGTAATGAATCCAGCTTTGATATTCTAAACAGTGTCATTTCACTCCACGTTTTCCTGGACACGTTTTGTGCAAATTAGTAAAATACATACCTACCTACATTTGTATGAAGAATTTGTGAACGGAATAATTTTGTGTTTACAATCTTTGTTTACGATGCTGCACGTTTAGCGAATTGGAAAACATTACACGAGGAAGTGATTTGTTTTGGTGTTGTTTTCGTCACTCTAATCTTGCTTTAACAGATTTACGGATTTCCTGGTGTGAATATAAAGCATTTATGACAGTGAATACAAAAATCAAAGTATGTCACAAATAATACCAAATTCTGTTTACTTTTTAGCCTGTTTTTCACATCTTGAACAGCATTAAAATATCTTTCTGTTTTATCTTAGGCAGGTCGCCCATATAGGTGGTATGGCGGAAGCGTGGTTGTGGCAGTGGCAAGTGATATTGGGGAGGTATAAGTGTGGCTAGATTGTGAAATGACGAGTGCGTGGTTCAACGCCCACTTAGGTGGCGCGCCGGCACGCAGCGCTTGTTGTTTCACTGCGTCCGTGTCTCATTCTGTAATATCGTAATAGTCCGCTAGATGGAATTGTTTCGCATGCCGCTCATACTAATTTCACACATATGAAGAACAAACATAAAATTAAATCTTGCATTACGTTCCCACATTATTCCTATATCCCACTGCGAAATAAAAAAATCGTACAGTTCGCCAATACTTACTAATCGGTTAGTCAGAGTCAAATATGTATGTAAACTGCAATATTATGAGTGCGCGGTACGTTCGCTAGATGGCGCTAATTCCGATACTGGTATGAATTATCATCAATTTCCTAAATATGAACATTCATTACATATTATGTCGATCGAACTGTACATAAATAATATGTTATGCCATTTAACTTTAGGTTTTTTAGTTAATTTACTAGTTAGGTATAGAAAGAAAATATTTGTTTGACAGTTATTGTAGTAGTCAATAAGTCTTAATTGTTGAAAATGTATGGAGATAGGATCGTTATAAAAAAAAACAATTACTAATGTAATACATATATTCAATTATTGTTTTTTCTTTTGAGAATAATCTGATATTGGTAAATTTACCGGTACAAATATAAATAATTACAAAAATTATTAATTTTAACAAAAATATACTATCTTTAATGAAAAATAAGTATGTAAATTCTTATTTGACTGCACAGTAGGTTTTCCTTTGAGAAAAATGTTTAAACTTTTATATATGCTTTTCTAGGAGTTTTTAATAAATTACTGTAGTGGTTTCTGCTAGAACCCATTTAACTTAATCTTGTTAATTGTGCATTTTAGAAGAAACAGTAAAGAATATTCTAATATGTGGCACACAATTGCTTCTTCAACTTAACGATTAATCACTTTAACGTTGATATCTTCTGCGGTAAACTTTTTATTGGAGCGTTATATTTTTCCCTTTAGTTCGGACAGTCTCTGTCTCTACAGGGTTCGTTTCAAATTTTATTGATGAGGTTTGTAGGATTGAATTATCTGAAAATAAAACAATGTTGTCATTGCTTCGTGAAATCTAACCTTGAAATAATATAGGTTAAGAAAATAATTACTTACGGCAGGCTTGGACATATCAACGCAAGAGCCTGAGATCAAGATTTAGAGACCAAAATGAGTCTTGGGATGTCTTTTGCGTTTTTGTTGTATATGTGGTAGAAATTAAAAAAAAACACTGGATGCAGGTGCAGCTATGTTCAATAGTTAACCTATTGAACGTAGTATAATTGTCATAGTCGTTGTCTAGCATGAGAACGCACAACACAATTTGCTATATTTAGAGAGTTCCAATGTTTGCTTCTTATTATTCTATATATTTAATATATTCGGGTGGCTTGAATGGAATCTGAAAAATACAGGTCATCAGATAGGTATAGGTTATGATTTTAATATTTACTCACCTATGAAAATATTTCTGTCGTTTATCACATACATTATTTCTTGCATTTATATGTTGCTCATTACAAAACGATTGTTACATAACACAATAAACATAAAAAAACAAAAATAGTAAACAATCCGAAAGAGCACACGAAGCTGAGCCTGCAGTTATTGACAGGAGCGGCGACGGGCGAGAGGCGCTTGGCGCGCTTGCCACTCGAGATTAAGCATTGAGAGACGAGTGGAATCCGATCCAGTACCACGACAGTTACATAGCACTGCCGCATCACCTTGGTGGGCGTTCATGCATTTGTTTACATTGGCCAATGAACCATATCACTGCCACGTCACTATCACACTTCCGCCACACCAGCTATATGGGCGACCGCCCTTACATTATCTCAAAGTAACATTATTTGTTTTCATTATTTGAATCTACTGCTCATAATAGAAACTTTAATTTAGGAAAAGAGTAGAATTGTGGGTTGTGGATTTCATTTGATCTTACATTCCAGATAAGATTACTTAGAATTTGCTGTGTTTACATTTAATTTTCGCCTCGACTAAATTACCGTCTATTAGTGCAATTTTCAACATTGTGTATGTATCACGTAGTCTTTTCTCATTTAACAAACTTTCTTGTACAAGTTCAAATTGATTTGTTGGTGTAAATATAGAACGCATCTGTTACAGATAAAATATCTTCTACTTGCGTGTTTAATGTCACATTTCTTTATCAGACTGTAAATGTCATTCTGAGTAAAATGTTTTATATCGAGTAATTTATTACTTTATCGTGCCAAAAACATTTTTGAGATTTTAGCGGAAATATGTCTTTTTCGGTCTCCTGAACATTTTTGACCAAGGTCCAAAAAAATGTCTGTGTGTGTACCCGTTTTTTTTTTGTGGCGACGATTCCGGCGAAACTACGAAAAGTATCGGGACAAAACTTCATATTTAAAAGTTTCATGACTAAACTTAGAGCTGAAAAACTTTTTGGTCAAAAGGGTCCAAAGGAGCTGGATGTTTACTTTTCTAGGATTTTGCAAATGAGCCGCAATTTCTGTAATTTCGTCAAAATAGTTAAATAATAAATAAAAGTAGAGGAAATTTTGTATAATTTATGTCGATGACAATTTTTGATAAAATTAATAGTTTAGCTGCATGAGCAAATTGTATTTGATTGAGATCGGTCGTGTCTGCATTAATATAAAACTAGTTAGCCAGGATTTAGCAGATATTTTTATTCTAATGACAGTAGCTAATGTCAAACGCTGATGTTTTGACAATACCTACTGTCACTAGAATCAAAATATCTGTCAAATCCTGGCTAACTAGTTTTATTTTAATGCTGACACGACCGATCTCGATCAAATACAATTTGCTCATACAAAATTCAAAATTTCCTCTACTTTCATTTATTATTTAACTATTTTGACGAAATTGAAGAAATTGCGAGAAATTGCGGCTCATTTGCAAAATCGTTGAAAAGTAAACATTCAGCTCCTTTGGACCCTTTTGACCAAAAAGTTTTTCAGCTCTAGGTTTAGTCATGAAACTTTTAAATATGAGGTTTTGTCCCGATTAATTTTATATATAGTATGATAAAGATCTGATGTGCCTGGCCACAACAGATCTTTTTCTACTGTAACATCGCTGGTTATTTGATACCTATATTTCTGTATTTTTCGTGTGACATTCTTTTTCATATTCCTTTGAAATTGCAACATTCTCACCGCAATTTTACAGGATATTTTTGCAATTTCACAGGAAAAGTATTGTAATTTCGCAGTAGAAGTAAAGCAACATTTGTTTACACATTTTCCTCGGTGTATAAAAGTTTTACTAAGCCCTGCTATGAATAAGTGGATATGTCCGTCAATATGTTGGAAATATTTTTGTAATCTACAGTATGTCCACGGAAAAGGTGTTGAATAGGAAAAAAATAAAATGAATTCAATGATTACAAATAAATAAAAGTAGGCAGATTTTGGCGAAAATTGGTATTAGAGACTACCTTTTACTTTTTAACAATTTCTCCTAGTAACTTATTTCCATATCTTCTCAAATTAAATGCACTCTACTCTTGTACCATTTAAAGTTTTTTCAATTTTCTGAACACCGCGTATAAAATATGTGAAATGTTTCTATTCCAATCTTACTCTAAGAACTAGCAATCTTTTTTATCAAGGGTAACTTTTTTCGATAAAATTAAAAATAAAGAAGTTCTTCCTATTCAACACCTTTTCCGTGGACATACTGTATACCTTGCAACTCTGAAATTGGTATAGACACATCTCATCAGACTATCTACACATTGTAGTACAGTAGACTCTCCTATAACGCGGTTCGTACAACGCGAAATACTACAACCGCGCTAAAAATTTACTACATCTTCATATAACGCGATTCTCGTACAACGCGCATGCGTCAAATTTTGCGATCCTCAAATTCCTATAACGCGTTTTCACAAAACGCGTAATATTAAACAGCGTTGTAGGAGACTCTACTGTATTTTGTCTAAGAAGACCGGTTATTCCATTGTACATTTCAATTGTCAATAAAAAAAGTTTCTAGAAACACCGTGTATTTATGATATTCAATTTTTCGTAATGTCGAATTTGCTTCATTCGAAATGTTATCAGCAAATACTGCAATTCAATTTGGTTGCCAATTGGTGCGTTGCAGAACGCTGTCGGACAGAACGACGACCACAGAACTTCCAATACCGTCCATTTGAAAATTCCCAATTGGTCCATTTCCATGGATGCTTAAATTCACCCCTCTATATGGTTGAGTAGTGGTGGGCCGCAGTTTTACATTGCTGTTTTTCTCTCTGCTGGCTTGGAACACAGTGACATGTTGACCCAATATCGTCTGAGTCTGAAGTATCGACCGACTACTTCAATATTGGCATCATTGGCATGTGTCAGCCTTGATTAGTTAGTTCAATGGCGTGCCAATTAAACACAGTAGTGTATGAACAAGAACAAATTTAGACGACGGGTGGCTATTATAATTTTACGTGGTGTCAAAAGTGGGTGTAACGATTTATTGCAAAGTTTGTTATTATTGATGCCTAAGGTGACCAGATTTTTATTGTAGAAAAGCGGGACAGTAGCGGGGCGGAGTGGGCGGTAGTAATTAAAACCAACCGTATTTTCAAAGGAACGTACTCGAAAATAGGCAAATAGGGTATTCCGGTCATGTCAAAATTTAAGCAGATATTCGGTTTAACCTATTGTACAATTTATGAGGATTCATAAAGTTAAGCTATGAGCTTTTTGATTTAGTTTTTCTATGAGATATATGCAATTAAAAGTGCATTTCGTTTGAATTCACCGACCACCCTCGGAAATACACGATGATTACCGATCCCTAGTAGCGGTGGCAACAGCGGACAGCTCTCGAACAGCTGATCGGCCAAGTTGACGGTTGGCGACCCTGTTGTTTGACAACGAATAAAGGTAACTTTTTTGAGAGATGATTTGATCATTGAAACTTGAAGCCAAACATCTCTCATCTCGCTAGTCGGCAATGTAAAGAAAATCTTATCAGGAGTTACTGTTCTACTGCTGTTACAGCCCGGCACAGAACAATGTCGGCGTTGGAGTTTATACATTTTGAACAAGTTTTTGATGTAACCTCAATAACCAAAGCAGGTGTCAACAAACGAGCGATTCTATACGTTGACACAACAGAAGACAAAAATTTACTACGTGCTCCCTAGATATAGCAACGTTGTCAAGTCGCTCACTTTGAGCGGTCTTTGTGACGTCACAAAGACCAATCCTAATTCAAACTTCAAACAACGATTTCTCTTAATTTAAAACGATGTTTGATATTTTACTTGTGAAGTAGCAAACAGTAGCACCCATACTTTGTAAAAAAAGACAATTTCAGAAACACCGGAATACCCCATTCTAGGATTTTTATAAACACAAAAATTATTATTAGTATGTTTTTAGTTTGGTTGGTTACACAGATTTTGTTTGATACAAGACAAAGTTTATTTCATTATCGTTTATTATAGGGATTAAAATTGTATATATTAACCTTTAACATAAATTCTTCAAATATATGCTCTTTGCACGAAATAAATATTCTAAATAAATTTTTATATTTTTTAAAAACATTTTTATCAACTAATAAATATAGTAAGAAGGACTAAGAAAGATGAATTATATAATAAATAAATCTTAAGGTAAAAAAATAACAAACATATGGTCTAATCTAACGACTCTGTACAGCACAACAAGATATGCCAAGTTTAAAGGTACAGTGGTGAAAAAAAAATACACTGACCGGCACAATTAAAGGAATTTTGCTAAACTTTTGTAATATTGACCGGTTTTCATTATTTCTTAATGCATTTTAAAGAAATTCATTGAATGTCTTAGAGGTAAGCACATACTTTTGTAATTTTTGAAAAACAGATCATAATGTTGTTTTGATCTACTTTCGATACACGCTGTGAAATAACTGCGGAGCATGAGCAAATTTTAAAGTACTTTGTTAAAAAGGCATCCATATTCTCCAGACTTTGTTTTTAGCTCATTCCAATATCTGAATTTTGTCGAAGATAAACAATATCAAATTTCAAATAAAACTTAGCAATTTAAAATTGCTGTTAAACCTTGCAGCAAATGTTATTTAATTATGAGTGAAATACAAAATCTTGCTTCAAACTGTGTATATTCTACAAAAATTCAGATATTGAGATGAATTAGAAAACAAGATGTTGAGAATTGATATGGTTTTGTAAGAGAGTACCTAGTTGCCAACCTGCGAAAGAACAAGTTCCTTAATTATCCCACACGATCTCTCAAACTTAGACCAAAATAGTATATTATTATACAAGTTTTATAAGACGTCAAATTGGCGCACGAGTTGTTTTGGGCACGACGAGCGTAGCGAGAAGTGCCCAAATGGAACGAGTGCGCCAATACGTCTTATAAAACGAGTGTAATATACTATTTTTTCTACTTTGCGTCATTAATTTTATATAAATTTAGAAATTGTGGTTACTATATTGCGCTAAATTAGAATCTAGGGTATTTCGCGGCTACCACGTGGCAGCACTGTAGTAACTGTCAACTTCGTTAAGGATGAGATCTATGAGATAAAATCTTGACAAAATCTAATTGTGAATAAAATTACTCTACTTTAGCCTACAAGTTTGAATAAATATTCAGCGAGGTCTCAACGATGATCATAATGGAGCTTGGGGCAACACTTTTAAGCCTACTGTGATAACTACATGAAACTTAACCTAAAAAGTCAACAAATTTAATAGTGGTTTCATAAGTATAATAATCAGAATAGAAGTGTTTGGCGGTGACTGATTAGTTACTTCGAAGAACAAGAACTTACTAAAGAATTGTTTTAACGCCTAATGTTTAATAGCGGTGTCTACCTAATTCCGCTACGTAGCCGTTGCGGCTTATATATTTACAAGCACTTATAATTGAAACCCAATTTTAATTTCGGCAAAGTAGTTTATTAGAATAAATTATTCTTAGTAAAATTACATGTGATGGAGGTAATACAAATATGTTGCACACAACCAGAACTAAGACGAAGTCGAAAGCGACGGACAAAAATGAATACGAATTGAGCCGAACAGAATTCGGTCGAAAATGTTACCGAAAACTTATACGTTACATAAACTAAGAAATCCTCTACACTTTAAATGTACTATAGCTTCATACGTGTATGCTGATAAACCATTGATTGCGCATATACAATCTCGTAGCAGTAATTAAAATCATTCATATCTACGATGTAGGTTTGATCTTCGCATAATACCTTATTAAAGTAAATGTGGTCCTTGAATTATATCTGAAAAGGGGATTTGATGTTTAGTTGAAAAGAATGATAACAATCACTTACCAGAGTCGTAAAACATCACCGAAAACGTTATGCTGGCGTATTTTGATGAACACAGCAAAACTAAGAAAGCCACAACCTTTGGCCATACTATAGCAGGCTACACGCATGTTTAAATATGTATAGAATATTGATATTTCGCAGTTTATGCGATTGCAAGCGATTAAGAAGAGGCAGTGTGTGGTTATGTATTGTACGTTTGACATTTGACATTTGATATCAATGTGTACCAATCCTGGCAATCTTAGACAAAAATGTTACTGTTTTCGGTGTTACAATGTGTTAATTGTAACACCGAAAACAGTGTTACAATGTGTGCATTGTGAATGCAAAGTAGAAAAACACTATTTTTGATGTCCCAGAATAAATAATCAGCTGGAACATCTTATTTTCTTTATGTATCAAATGTATTATTAATATGATAAATGTGATAAATTTCTTTACATGTCTCGAAAAAAAAAATAATGAAAATCGGTTAACGTCTACAAAAGTTATTGAATTTCAAAGTTTTTTTGGCATTCAGGCAATATAAGAAAGCTATGGAATACTATGAAAATATAGTCAAATGGCAAAAATATAACATAATAAACATTTCTTTAATATCGATTTCCTGACCTTAAAATGTGTTATACAGAATCTCTGCTCAAGGGAAGAAGTTATGAGAAGAAAATAAAAATTGTATAAATAAATTTTGTTTCTAACAAAAGTGTTGACATTGCGTCAGTAGTTGTTTATGTACCAAGTACATTAAGTAATGCCCGAGGTACATACAAAATTTTATGTCCTTCAATGGTTTTATTCCTCCGTTTGGATAAAATTTATATTTTGACCTTATCAAGTGACATGCGTATCTACGGAGTTGAATAACAATACAAACAATTCGAAGTTGAGTGACAATACAGACAATTAATTGTCAAACTTATAACCTTAATCGCCATTAACTGACATTGACGATTTAAAGTTTACAATTTGAATGACAGATATTTGATATATTTGACATATAACCATGGGAACCCTTAATGCCCACGCGGATTCTTAACGCCCGCGCGGGCGTTAAGAAGCAGTTTTTGCCCAACATATTTTTCTAATATTTCAAAACATAAACTATTAGGTTACATTCCTTGTTCTTTAAAGACAGGATATTTGATCTAGCTTTTGACGCATATCAGCAGGTTTGTTAGGAAAATTTATTTTGTAGGCACTACTTTTTAAGGACAGGGAATCGGTTTGGTGAACAGAATCAATATAATTAAATATAAAACATCGTCGAGTTAAAGGTAAAAGTTTCCAATATATTGTTAAATTTTATTGAAAAAACGAGTTAATTGTAACTAAATGTGTATAATTTGCGTGTCTCATAAGTCCTCTAAAATCAATTAATTCTCTAGATTACATAAATTAGAAAAAAATCTGTCCAAAATTAAATTGATAAATATAAAAACAATTTCCAACTGGCTTTTCGAATTGATTTTATTGTTCTCAGAGCATTTAATAATAGATCTATATATGTGACCGGCTCTGAAGAAAGCCGTAAAATTTAGCCGTAAGGCCTAAATTATCGATTTTTGGGTTTGAAAGATACGAAATGCTTGAATGTTATTCTTTAACATGCAATTTATCTGAGATCAATCGGACAAAATTTGGTGAAGTTATAGACCATTCAACAAAACTAATTTGTCATAAAATTTTATTATTTTTATTATTATTTATGTAATAAAATTGTTTTAAAAAAATAGAATATTTTGTTTTGTATATTGCCACCGGAAATGCAAATGCAAAATTTCAACTCGATTGGACATTGGCAAGTATGTAAAATATCGATTACAAGATTTGTACGTAAGAAACAAACAAACAACAAGTGAAGTTAAGCATAGTAAAAATTGAAATGTGTTTTTTGGAATAAATTGGTAACACATTGTGGTTTGTAGCAGCTACAACAACAGGAATCGGTAAACAGTAGTCCAGTAAATATTTTGTTGCTTGATCCATTTCATTACCTCTTTTAATAACTGACATACAACAAGCACAGTAATGACAAGACGTGCACTTGATAAACTTACCAATAGGTTCTTGTTCAGTGAATCTTGTTTACACATTCAACATACACGACAATTATAAAACTAAAATTGTTCTCTAATTACTATCAGATGTCTTTTATAACAAGCAATACACACACCTAACCTCCAAACTCTAAACTTAAAATATAGGTCATTATACCTTTAAATTGGCAATAAGGTATAATATAACAATGAATGAATTTATTATGCTGTTGGAGATGTCAAAAACAGACAAATATTTCCAGAGTTGATTTGTTTTACGCTCCTTGTAGTTGAACTGAAGATTCAGTTTTTCTTCACAATGGCGATGCAGATGCCATCTATCTTATCATTGTTTTGTGTTTGTGATGTATTATGTTTGGTAAACATCAATTTGAAGATGTTAGAAATGTGACCAGAATCTTGAGATGTACTCCGTAATCTTTGGATGCAATTGTGGGTATATACTCAGCTACTTACTAGGAATGCCAGAGACTAGCTTGAGAGGTCTAAGCACACGAATTGCGCGTAAGGTGCGCAGGTCCACAGCTATGATTTCCTGAGGGAACATCGTTAGAAACCTGCAAAACACTAGCCTCTAGCTACTACTCCAATCACTATGTCAACTAATAACTAGATAAACTAACAGTAATGGTAATCGTAATAGCACGCAAGAAAAACCAACAACGGTACTAGGAAAGTAATACCTATAATACAACTGTTATTTTTTCGATTTGCATTGCTGAGATTTCCGTGCAATTACGAGTAAATAATCTTTACTATTCAACCGTGACGTAATAAACAATTGAGTCTTGAACTCTTATACTTCGAATGGTAATATCTAACCAACAGTAAATCAAATAAACAATGCTCGAAACTACGGGTCAGAAACAGAAGCTTACCATTTCTTGATATCACTTCCGCCAATTGATTATTCTTGAACATGAACTTAAAAATAAACTTAAATGGAGATTTGAAAACAAAAAAGCCACCGTTAGAAAGGAGATATTTTAAGTTATCAAAATTTCAATGTACAATTCAACTCATTCAGTTTTTATACGAGGTTTTTAACATCCAAGCAACATATTTGTTATTTTGTTGTTTTTGGAGAAAATTATAAGCTGTTGCGGCCAACAAGCCTTTATTACGTTGCTCAAGAATAACCAATACGACGCAGGTACAGCACGTGTTAATAATTCAAAACTGCCTTAGGTTCATCTCAGGTCAGCACACGCACATTTTACATCTATCGATTCGTTTATATGGGCCGCAGTTTTGCTGATCTAACTTCACTAGTGCGAGTAGCAGAAATACCTAAATACTTCTAACTAACTATTTGTACCTGTTCCGCAAGATTTGAAACTGCGAATACAGTAGTTAGCTCGTAGAAATCCAAATGAAATAAATAGCGGCCAATACAAGTGTTTTTTTGTTGTGAAGATTACTTCGACATAAGTAAAACTGACTAGAATAAGTTATCTATCGTATTTTCGAACCAGGTATTATCTGATCTGACAGCTTAAGGTTAGGGCTATCCTAACCTACAAAGTTATGCTTACATGGCACTTCAGTGCTATTAAATTCAAACGCGAGAAGCATAAGAGCGCGTTCGAATAATCGGGTAGGGTACGGTGAGAGTGACGCGCTGCATAATAGGCGGACTAACGTCATACGGCGTTTATCTGCATTTAAGAGAGAGACAGCCGACCCAGGTTATCTGAGCATTGCTCTCCCCATACCCTACCCTGACAAACCGAACGCGCTCTAAGCGTACTAACGAATGACGTCACTGGATACTGAGCCAATTACAGAGCGTTTTCAATCACGTGATAGGACGTGAATAAAATTCAATTTTAATTTTGGTTTTTAATAGAAATAAAGCATATTCTTTTTTAAAAGTAATAACAAATAGTTTTCTTAGACTGTAATCTATTAGGATGCCTATAATACAAGCCATATTTTTAATACAGTAAATACCCTATTGTCCTGTTTATGTATCATTGTAATTTGTGGCGCTATTCTTGAATTTTGAATGTCTACACAATGGCGCAGTATTTAGAATTGTGTCATTTTGGTTTTGGTAAACGTACGTAGGTAGAGTTCTCTGACTGCAAACACCATGGTTCGCAAAACGTCAACAATTATGAATTTTGACGCACGGCATAACCCGGAAACAATTTATTATCTAATGATTCTGGCCGTGAATGTACGTATTTATTGAATGGGTACAATATAAGCAACATGAAATAAAATACATCGTAAAATATTACTAAAACGTGCTGTACTTTGATTATGATAGTCTACAGATAAATGAATAAAATCGAGCACTGTCTACGTTACAAGAAACATACATGCAATAATATTCGACCCAATAAAGTCGCGACTTATTAGGGAGAACACGAACTAGTTCGAAAAAATGAACATGAGCTTCTAAAGAGTTCAACAACTCCAACTGCTTAGTCTACGGTATATCAGTAACAACAGTAATAATAAATATATGCGGTACTGCAAAAGGAAAGAGATCGGAAATATATCCTTCTGGATTTCGACCCAGAAGTCAAACCCAGAAGTGAATAGATCGGGGGTGCATTTTCTCTTGGGCAATACCGTTGCAATATCAAAGAAAAAATCACTCTAGGTCTATCGAAATCAAGTCTATCATATAAAGTCTATGATCTGCGCTACTGCGGACCGCAACTGCAAGAGCTAGACAGAGACAGAGAGTTTATTTATATATACGTGTGTGTTGTATGTATGGGTTACGGCGTCCTTACTTGGGATCCTGGACACCAGCTTCAATGGGCGCAGTACACGAAAGGACCGTAACATCCGCAGGTCAACATCAACGTTCGCCTCAGCGAAAATTGTCATAGACCTACAGTAAGATTACACGTACACATCATTCCATGGTACGAAATCAGATGGGAAATGTCATTTGCAAGAGATATGTACAACGATTTGTTCTATAGGCTATTGTGAAGAGGTTGGAGTGGACGAAGAAGTAATATTAGTTCTGCTACACGGCTACACGGTTAAGTAACGTATGGTGGGGGGCACTTACCCTGTGAGCACAACAAAAAAATCCATGATGTTCCAAATGTTCCTAAGATATGATCCTCTATGTAAAACAAATCCTAACGCTAAAATCTTCAACGATGCTTCAACGCAGAATATTCCTAGAAAGTATACCTCGGTTGCTTCCTGTAACACAGAGATTTCTAGTATTAAGGCTTGTACAACGCGTTTGTTAGAGACAGTTAAATTAATATCTGAATTGGCAAGATTGTTAATGACCATCTCATGATTTTTAAGTATCCAATAACCGCATGAAAGAAATGGAGCTAAAATAGAGATCTTAAGAATCCATGCTCCCCTAGACCGAATGGTATATACGTTACGGTCATAGTGATAAATAGGTTATTATTAATAATTACCGGTTATTATTAATAATAGCCAAGTGGCGAGCATTGACCAGCATGCTGTGGTGAATGTGATATATTTCAATTCGATATTGCATTAAGGTGGTGCTACAATAGAGCCTCAGATTTGGAATTCTGTTAGTATCTACATAGTCGCCATACAACGAATCTATTCACTGGGTTTTCAGTGTTGAGCCTTTAGTGACGTTAATCCTGACTAACTTATTTAGTTACTACTCATGACTAAAATAAGGAAGATTATCAAAAAGAGACTAAAAAATGCCAATCCATACTAATTGCATGCACGAGTGTGTAACTCTTTGAGTCATGCTTATTTGCGCAATTCTTAAAAGCTAAGTAAGTTATTATTAATTATTTATTAATTAGAAACTCGGTTTGTATTATTCTGCCAGTGCATACGTACATAGTGCTTCTGTATTTTGCAATTCGTGGCAAGAAAAATTATTTTTATTTATAACTTATTATTTATTATCTTTTTAATACAAAACTTAAAAAAAATGTTTTATATTTAATTTTGAATACAAAAGTCCTTCTAGACCTTTATTTTTTTTGTGGTAGTACAACAATTACACCATTTATATTGTAAAAATAAAGCAAGATAAAGTTTGTAACAATAGGACGTCATAGTCTTTTGTTTTTTGTATTTTTTAGATTATATCCGTCAGATATTAGATATGCTTACGGTAGGTATAGGTAATGGACAACCTAATGTAGGGAAGATTGGGGCAAGTTGTTACAATGTTTAATCTTTTATTTATAAAATAGTACTTTATTGTCAAACACCAAAAGTAAAAATACCGTGTTAGGAACAGAACCATACAAAAATGTTTGCATCACTTGTGCGGTGCAATTTATGTAAAAACATCTAGATGTAAACTAGTCTGGCCTATTCTTGCATGTATTTGCATGAAAATACAATATTGAAAAAATTATTATTAAATGCGCAAAATTTCAAGATAATTGGGATTTGAGAATTTACTTAATAAATTGTAATTGTACATTTACAAAAAACTACCCACACAGGCATTAAATATAAAAATTGGTGTTATTGATAATAAAATTTTGAACACTCTGTATAAAATGTTCTTTTTTATGTTTTCGTCATTGAGCCGTCCTTGGGTGTATACCAAATATTATTACCAATTATATCCAGTAGTTTCTAAAGTACAAGGGAGACAAAAGAAAACATTCTGTATTATCAATGTTTTGTATTATTCGTAATTTTGGTCATTGGGCTAGCCGTACTGATGATTTGCGTCGAGTAAATAAATATAATAGCTTACATAGTAATCAAAATAACTTAGCTAACTTCTTTGAAGACTGTATACAAAAGATCTTTTGTAAAAAGTAACGTTTTTATCACTTTTACCGTGCCCGTTAGGAAATTATTAATAATAGCCGGTCCATGTGATTATTTAAGTGTTTCTAATCACAACCGCACCAAATGATGCGGTTGTTATTAATAATAGCCGGTAATTATTTATACAAACCACATTTATCACTTTAACCGTAACATATACACCATACTAAAATAAATTGTAATAAATGCGTCTTGTTAATCACTAAAATAATGTATGTACTGTAATCTGGTTATCGACATCTCGTGGTGCAAATTGTTACTACGAATTGGTTCTGCATTTAAAGTTTAGTTACATTACGTGAATGAGAGAAAGATTTGGAAATAAACAATTACAATGAACGGTTAATAGTAGTGAACATCGGTTCAAGGTCACCGTCTATTTAATTTTTCATTGTGTTTTCATTCTGTGTAACTGCGGACTGAAAATTATGATTAGGTACTATCGGCGCCAAAAAAAGTCGTACAGCTAAGTTTGACATCATGTAATTCTGGCTTGTCAACTTGACAGTTAGTGCATGTTTCATACCTATGATTAATGTCAGAATGACAGCGAATAGGTTATAAAAGACGCATTTATAAAGCTACAAGGTCCACGATCTTTTCTTGGCGCGCATAGTACATGCCCTTTTGAACTACAACATTACACTTGTAGCTAATGTAGTCTCAAATTCGATAATTTTATTATACCATGTACATATACATATTATATATTATTATATAGTCTTTTAATTCGAAAATAAATTACAATTGAATTAAATTATCATAACATTGCCGGCATAATTGCATTATTTTTAAAAGCATGCGACAAACCCATTTTATTGCTATGGTTGCAATTTGTTTAGACCAATTTAATCAATATGCTGATTATCCGTTTGCTATAGGTACCGACAGGAATAAGATGGTTTAACTTTCCTAATTTAAGTATTGAAACATTTCGATGTGATGTTAACAATGATGATATAACATGGGATATCGTGTACCCTATACTTATTCTTTCTGACATGAGGTGTGTTGCTAACAAAAGGCAAAACATCGAAGATTAATGGCATATTAAAGAATGGATTGGGCCGATCGATAAACAATTAGGCTTCACGAACATGCTACTTTGGTAATTAAAGCCACTAACCGAAATAGAGACGCCATACATAACCTAAAATATTAATCGCCATGTTAGTTGCCTTTTTGTGTCAATTCCGCCAATATGAAGACTAATAAATAAATAAAATTTATTATTATTAGAACACAAGACAAGCATAAGTATGTAGTTAGATGTGTACAGGTTTGTGATTATCCTAAAAGGGTTGAAGAGGCCGAGAGCGGTCCTCATAAAACATCACAACTCAATTTTTGTATGTGATGTAAAATAATGTGGAGAGTAAGATATGTCTGGTGCACCTAAGCAAATCCGAAAGGTGTTAAATTAGGCTAATTATTAAATAACATTACGTAGTCCAGTACCCTCACACTATATTCGAATGACTTTTCATCAATTATACATGAATATATTATGTATTCTAAATAATTTGGTTTATCTAATCTGGCCAGAAATGCGTAGTAGATAAGAGGACAATGAATACTTTTTTCTCAATTGTGGAAAGAAGAATATATGTATTTTCATAATGACTTGCTGTGCCTAACCACATTTGGCTGGAAGTGCTTAGCAAAGGGATGAAATACAAGAAATATGATACTACCGTCATCAAATAACGAGGCATTATTAAAAAAAATTATATCAGTGTTTTCTTAAAACCGAAAACATTAGTATGCCAAACTAGGGACATTACTGATAGTGATAGACCTTCTTTTTTCTATAAAACAAGGTTCCTTCAAAACATTTAAATTATTTTGCTGTCAATTATAAGTACATATAGTAACTTGGTGTGCCTAACTGCATTTAATCTGAAGTACTTGGTAGACCGCTATAGATAATATCTTACCTCTTCAAGGTGGTATTGAATACTCAATTCAATTAGCTTTGAAGAAGCGAGCAACATGGCTCGCGAAACGTCAGCATTAACAAATCTTGACACACGGCATAACCCGGAAGCAGTTTATTTTCTAAATGATTCTGGCCGGATAGAATTAAGGATAGAATTAAAACTTCGTAAATTTGGAAAAATGTGATCAGTGACATAACAAACGGAAAAAATTGTGATTCCATCGGACAATGCCTTTAGTCTCAAAACCTTGCTTAAAGATTTTATTTATTATTTTGATAATTTTGTTTAGTTTGTGAGGCAAAAGTTGTTACAATCCAAAAACTTTAAATATTTACGAAATTGTATTACCTATAGATAATATAAAAAAATTCTTTAATTCTAATTTTCTAATTTTTTATGAAAAAAAATCATATTTTATAGTCTTATCGCACACTGCGGCCTTTTATTGTCCCATAACTGACTTTTGTAGACTTGCAGTGGTTTAGGGAAAAAAACGGTACAATTAAATATTCAGTTACTCGTATTTCCAATAAGATTTTAGTCAATTCAATTATTTCCCTCAACTTAAGACCCGAAAAGCTTATACTGTGAAGATTACAAAGACACCATATTTGCAATAATATGACATTTCAATCCAATGTGATGTTACTTTAGGCATGAAAGTGCACCATTTCAGACACGAGACATCCATTTGCGTAGCTACTTGAGTTATCTTTAAGGAAGATGGACAAACAATGGCCAACTTTTCCCTTTTTATGGACGCCATGCATAATTCTAACATTTTTTAATGATGACTTGCTTCTGATTCACGTATTGTACCACAAATAATGGGTTGTTTTTTTTTATTAAATACATGAACGCAAAGAATGGAAAGGGTTGCTTTAAACTTATGTGTCATACTCAAGAAACGTTAATTCTAGCTCCGAATCAATCTTTGCAAAAGCAAACATAAAATACTAACATTAATCTAAAATTTCCAGCTAAACAACAAGTGTGATACATCACAGTTGAAACTGAAGAAAAGACCACCTAAAATATTAAAACCAAACATGGCGCCCATATGAAAACCAAAAGTTAGCAATGGTTTCTCCAGATTGAATTATAATATATATAATTAACGTGCATTGCCAGTTCTAGGGTGCACTAGTTTTACCGAAAGAAAACGCTATTAGTAATGAAAAATTCCGGGCTCATTTCAATCGCCCCGAATCGTACGTGCAACAAAAATATGAAATGAAATGGTTCAAATTTTTTTAAATGAAATTTTTCCGCCCACTAAATGTGCCGCCCGGGGCGGGCCGCCCCTACTACGTTACGCCACTGCTATAACCAGTTAAGATTGCCTATTTTCCATCTAATATGGACAAGTAAATAAGAAGTAAATCGTCATACTTACTAATTTTTGTGCCAGCACAGTCTTATCGTGATAGGGCAAGTGCTCTTCCAGTGCTAGCACCACGCAGTTGGCTATGATTGTCAAAAGCACAGCATATTCAAACGGAGTAATCTTAGTTAAGGATATTATTTACGCCCATTCGGGCGTGAATTGCCCTCTTTGCGTACATACTAAGCAGCGCACCCCGCTAAGAGGTCGCCGTCAACCGCTAAAACCAAACATAAATCGCCAACAACAACTGATCGATACGCCTGATACAAACGACCACTGTGAATGAAATCGCAAATTCCTGCCGCCGACCGTTTCTTTCACGCAACGAAAAACTTGAATAATTACATTATGTTTTCGCATGTGTCATGATCAGTGGCCGAACAAAAATGTATATTTTCCAGTGTCGTGCATGAGACACGTGCTGGTGGAGACGCGAGCGGCTAGCCGGTCTGGCTTCGGCTCATGTGGTGTACATACCAGTACACCTGCGTTGATCGAGTACAGTCGCTTGCCTTGTTTAAATTTCCGCTTCGTCGATAGATAATTTGAGCAGTTTCTTTCAATTGTGTTGTTTCTTGACATTTTGTGTGAATATCTGTTTTTATTTTCCATTTCGAATTTGTTCTTCTGTTTTATACTTAGAGTTGAATTATTTTTTTTATTTTATAGTTGTACTTAGTTTGAAAATCCTCCAATGAGTCGTTTGCTAGCTGAGTTTGGCAATACTTTCACGTTCGTTAAGAAAAGGGAAGTGGTTTGCAATTTCTGCTCACGAAATTTAATTATTCGTAATAAACAATGTCGGGCTCATGTAAAAACAAAAAAACACATGGAAAATGTATCAGGAACGTCAACTAAAAATTTTTTTGATGATTTATGTGAAACATTTATTTCTGCTAATAATACCTTTCACAAAAATTAATAATCCCGTTTTTAAAAAAATTATCAAGAAGTATACTGGACCAGACTTACCCGATGAATCCACAATTAGAAAACATTACGTACAAGGGCTATATGACAAAACAATTTCTACAATAACGTCAAAACTATCCGATAAATATATTTTGGATTCTGCAGATGAAACTACGGATATGAAGGGTAGATGTGCGGTCAACGTCGTTGTCGGATTGTTGGACCCCCAAGACTTATATAAACCCTATTTAATATCTACTCCGTTTCGCTGTACCGTCAAAGCTGAAGAGATATGTACAATAGTAGATGACGCCATAAAAAAAAGTAGGAATCACAGACGCTACCAAAGTATTACTGTTTGTTTCTGACGCTGCTGCGATTATGTCAAAAGTTGGAAACTTACTTAAACAACATTTTTCAAATATTCTTCATTTGACATGTTTTGCACACGCTATTCATAGAATTTGTGAATATATTCGGGAAGAATTTCCAGACGTGAATACGCTAATAGGCACATGCTAAAAAAATTTATTGAAAGCTCCTTCCAGATTGTCTCTCTACAAGGAAAAGTGCCCTAATCTACCTTTGCCACCACAACCAGTTATTACGAGATGGGTGGTACATGGTTAGAAGCGGCAATTTTTTATGCAAGAAACTTTGATATCATCAAACCCTTCGTCTTAAATTTGCCTGATGAAGCAGTTAGTATTAAAGACTGCAAAAAAGTACTATCATTACAAGATTTGCATGAACAATTAAAATTTATTGGTACACATTTTGCGCAAGTATTGCCAACCATAAACTTTCTAGAACAACAAAATGTTGAACTTGCAAGCAGTTTTCAAAGGATTGAATCTCTGTACGAAAGGTTACGAAGCATTGACGCACCAATCAGAAAAAATTACAAAAAAAAATTGATGCGGTAGTACATAGAAATCCGGATTTTAATATTTTAAAACAAATCTCTACGAATTCATTTAAGGTTGAAGGAATTTCTCAAAAATATTCCAATTTGGTGTTGGTTTATTCTTTTGCGCCTGTGACTAGCTGCGATGTAGAAAGAATCATTTTCAAGGTTTAAAGACATTTTAACATCTAAGCGAAATAATTTTACTGAAGATAATTTAGAAAAATATGTAGTAATACAATCGTTCAATGCATATCCAAGAAATGAGTAAAATACTTCAGTGGGCACGTGTTGCATATAGTTACGACAAACATTTAATATTAAATTCACTCGGTTTACTACCGACCGCCAGCCGCTTCGCGCCTATGGATATCAATCCAATCGACCGCATAAGTCGTCATTGACTCATGCGTGCCCGCTACGCACACTCATAGCTGGGCGAGTTCTAGCACTGCGAGACATACATTTTTGTCCGGCCACTGAACTGGTCATGATTGTCATGAAATAAACCTTGTTTCATTACCAAAAGCCTGAGTGAGGTTATTATGATGTACCAATGCTCTATGAGCATCTTTAATCAGATATTTAATGCTCAAAATTCACTCAACAAAATCTACCAATAAAAATGTTGTTTTTTGTTTTTGTATTAGCATTTGTGTATTGCTTTTGAATCGCACTGTATAAGTGAGAACAGCAGCGTTGTACATCGATCGTGGCCGTGACATAATTGAGGAGAATAGCGGCAGTATTGACGGCTCTAAAGAAAAGCGGGAGAGACGTGACAATCTTTAATTGACTGGATTACTTGAAGGTGCTTTTGTCGGCGGAAGTGCATGTAGGTCTGTAACATAAATTGCTCTAGCGTTGGTAGAATTACATAATATTGATTGGTTATAAATTATACGGAAATTGCAATACTTCATTCAGATTGTTGGGAATTACGTCGCTTTCTGACAGTCCCGAAAGCAATCAACCGTGTTAATTATTTAGTTTCAAGCTATTGCTGTACATTTCAAACTGTTCAATTTGGTAGTTTTCGAGTAAATTGGAATTTTTCCAATTAAAATTCTGCCAGCCAAATTCAATTTAAAGTATCTGTGTGAACTTTGAGGTTGAAGCTTTTTTTAAAAACTTTTTTACTCCTTCGGTTGAGGCAAAGTTACAGTACACCTGATGCCAAGTATGACTTTCTGAATTTTCTGAATATTTTTAAATATGGATAATAAAGAATATAATAAATATAATAAGTATAATGGTCAAGTTTTAGCAGATTTTGTCTGAAGTAGTAGTAAGTAGTACAATTATTATTTAAAAGTTTTGTGAAAGTAAATCTCAATCAGTTGTTGTTGGTGCGATTTGAAATTTATCGCAGCTACTTCCTCTCATTTCTACGGTGTTCGGTTAGTCTCCCCGGTAGTCATTGGCTAACTGACATCTCTCGTTTCGATAGTATTGATGCTTGTGTTTGAGTTTTTGTGTTTTTGCTTGTGTACTCGGAGAACTCACAAGTCCATATAACGGATTTATAAAAGTAAACATTTAAAATTGAAATTATCTTCTAAATTACAATTTTGTTTTTGAAATTAAAATGAACCCACTTCTGTTCAACTTTACAAAACTCAAACTTATTGCATTAGCAATTTTTTTTCTTTAATGTTAAAAAGTGACTTCTGTGCCCAAGATATTATCAATATAGCATCGTCTCTTTAAAAATTGCACATTAGAAAAGATTTTAGCAACCTTTGCAACCTTTGTATTATACACAAAAACTCAAAACTACAAAAATAAATCTACAATGCATTTTTATCACTGTTCGGACGGCATAGGTATTGTGAGTTGTACAAGTTTTGAAGATTTGTAAATTTAGCACCGTGAATATCTCATCAAAATAAGCAAAAAAAGTTCCTCTTAACATTATAGATCTGAAAATAAATATTCACAGAAATGTGTATGATAGAAATTATACAATGTACCTAAGTTTATTGATTGCGTGATATATTTCGTATCAAACAATTATCTGGTTTAATAAAAATTTACTTCTTTTTAATTATTTAAACCAATAGATATTAGAACCAATTGATGTATTTTAAACTACGTCACATATTATAATATACAGTGAGGGTTGTCGAACACGTCAATTTGTAATTATCAAAATACACCTTATGATATCAAATTAATTTTGTTACCTTCAATTGTTTTTAACAGATGGCGTCATCGACATTTTTTTCAAACGACAACCCTATATTTTTGTAATGAATTTGACAGATCTTTTAATAGTCTTAATGGCAGCATAATATTTTTATGGCCTTACATAAGAGGATTTTCGAGAAAAAGACAATTGAAGGTTGTGAAATAAAAGTGACAAAATCTCCGGAACGGCTCGACCGAATTTAACGAAATTTTAGAATCTTGCATTTCGTGAAGTCTCTGGCGTTATTATCGCTGATGCACCGTTTACAGTTTCTGAGATATAAGCTCAAACTTTTGAATTTGAAATAGAACACCGTGTATATTTTGACATTTTCTGTTAGTCTTCATTATTCAAAAACATCTAGAAATGAACAAAAACCTTTATTAGTTAGGCCTAAAAATTAACAAAGAAAAAATTGATAACAAAACATTATTACATTTTCTACTGCAACTACTCTAGTTGGTTTATGAGGATTCTCAACCATTGACAACACATTGCTTTAAGTTTGATCGGTTTATTTTTTTGTTGTTGTTATTTTTTGTTATCAATTTTTCTTTGTTAATTTTTAGACCTAAGTAATGAAGGTTTTTGTTAGTTTCTATATGCTTTTGATATCATACGTAACAAGCGTAGCAACATTGAATAGGCAATGGAAGACTGTAACAGAAAATGTAAAAATATACAGGGTGTTCTGTTTCAAATTCAAAAGTTTGAGGTTATATCTCAGAAATTATAAACGTTTCATCAACGATAATAGCGCCAGTGACTTCACATGGTTGTAAAATACTTAATTCCAAAACTTCGTTAAATTCGGTCGAGCCGTTCCGGAGATTTTGTCACTTTTATTTCATAACCTTCAATTGTCTTTTTCTCGAAAATTTTCTTATGTAGGGCCATAAAAATATTATCCTACCATTAAGACAATTAAAAGGACCTGTCAAATTCATTAAAAAAATATAGGGTTGTCATTTAAAAAAAATGCCGATGACGTCATATGTTAAAAACAATTGAAGGTAAAAAAATTAATTTTATACATGAAGTGTGTTATACTCCTGAATCATTTCTACACAAGATGTATGACTATTAACATTTTTTTGTTCAGATTATATTAATCTTGTAAGTTTGTATTTTTAAAATTTTATGAAATAAAGGTTGTGAACAAACAAGACTTTGATGGAAGCGGATATCTCAGTAACGAATAGTAGCACAACAACGCAGTTATCGTGAAACGAATCCTTATTTACTGCGATACATATCTCTTGAATTTAGAAACAAAAGTTGTCGGTTAGGGCGATGTTTACATTCCGGGTCAGAAATACAAGAGATGTAATTGATGTCAATTAAGAAATCTGATTTCTTGGAATAATCGCTAGGTTTAAGGATGTTCTTACTCCTTTGAAGTAAGGAAATAGTCTTCAATGGAGTGTATATTTATATTCGCAGGAAAGATGTTCAGTATCATGAATAGAGGCAGTTGTTTTGAATTGATAATCTGTTTTATTTTGTATGAGTGAACAATAAAGTATTTATTTATTTACTTGAGAAATAAGTAAATATGCATTTGAATCAATTATATAAGTTCAATTAATCAAGATTAATCAAGATAAGTTCTGATTTCGAATATGTAATCACTTTTCTGTGGGTGTTAGGTGTTATCCAGACTATACAGGGGAGATTAACCGAACGCAACCGTGGTAAGCCCTTACCACGTGAACGTAATAAAACATAATAAGCGACAATTATACACATAGAGAAGGAGGGAAGTGCGTATCAAGCCTCAGTTCTGCTGGACAATTGTTTCAAGTGGTTGTCTATGGTTAGATGTGCTTGAAAAGGATATGGCCACTCGATGATGAAGCGCGTATATCTGCGGATGGGGTTTTCCTCCGAGAATAGGAACAACGAGGAGGGCCCCTGGCCACCGGCCGCGCTCGCGCCCCCCATTCTATCAGCTCCGCCCGCCCCCGCCTGCTGCTGCACCGCCTGAGCCGCCGCCTCTTGCGCTGCGGCCAACCTGTAACAAAGAAAACCAGTTTAGTCACTTGAAGCAACCACCAGTGGTAATTAAATCTATTTCTATGGATTCCGCTAATTTATTTATACGAGGTGTAAAATTACACATAAATCATTGTGAAAATTACAATAGAAATATGGTAAGTATAAAAATTGCACGTAATTCTTATTATTTTTACAAGCCTGTGTACTATTACAGCTGCTTTATTTCAATTACAATGATCTTTTAGTAAAAATACAATGGAAATATACCTTAAATTCGTAAAATTACAACGTATGTTGTGACTATTATAATAGCGGGTTTGTTGATATTGTAACGCTCAGACGCATGCGCTACGTTTGATCAGCTGTTTTGCAAACGAACGCCGGCACGCATACCATCGAGTGCAATATGTAGTTGGGCGCGTTGTATTTCTGTCTCCGGTAAGTAACAATGACACAGTGAACTAAAACTTATCTAGATAACATGTAGGTGTAGGTTAAAATACCATGTCACACTGCAGAACAATTGTATTGCCTTTGTAGATCACCAACGACGACAATTAGCCATTAGAAATTGATGTCTTAACGTTAACGCCATTACCTGGATAAAAGCTGTAAGTACAGTCTTCTACGTTTCTTTGTGAAAATTTGCTTTAAGATTGAAGGGTTTTATACCAACAGAAAGATAATGTGCAATATTCTTTTTAGGTTAACTGTTTTGTGTCTGTCTAATATGTTTCCTTATTCTTACAGATACAGATGCGGAACATCTTGCACCGTGTTTGTCAGAAAAAGAGTGAACGAGTATGTGTGTTCATGGTTGACCGAAGTGCATTTATATATTTATCCGTGTGTTTTCTATGTTGAAGTATTTGCGTACGCTAAGTATTTATTAATTGCTTCTCTGTAGCTTCTCTGTTACTGAATCTGACTTAAAATTAACGGATTTAGCGACTTTTTTTACGAAGTTAACACGTTAAAATTGAAAAAAGTACCACATAATCGATCTAAGTTACACATCCCTATAAGTGTACGAAATTTCAAGTAAAACTATCAATATCTTACATACTTTTTTCACTAAAAACTTTACATATAATAGTTTTATTCATATAATCAATCGGTCTGGTCTCGTGAATGATATTGACAAGAGTGTCTGTGTCTCGCTGATTATGGTGTGCTCTACGTAGAGACGTCTGTCGTGGACAGGATTCAATATTTACTCTCCCCCCTGGGCGGGCTTGAAATCAATACTTTCAAAATGTTGTACTACTTAGTGGTGTGTCTAAAAATAGGACCCACAAGCATTGATATAATTTGATCTCCGTCCTACTCTGCTCAGCACAACAAGTGGACAACGTCCTCTATTTGTAATCCATAATCAATCCATATTACATGTGCCAGTTTGGTCGCGACAGAAATAGATTCGACTTTAGGCGTGTGCCACTTACGCCCTTGCAAGCACGTGTTTATTTTTACGCACACAAAGACGTACAGTCGATTGCCCTTGTTTGTTCTTCCTATGAATTTTCAGCAGAATCGGTCCATAGGTACCATTTTATTTTTGGATATACCAGTAAGACAAAATTTAACATATTATATATTATATTATAATATAGAAAATTTATTAGAATCAGAAAGTAATTTATAAATATAGTCAAGCAATGATTAGTATGACACATCTGGGTATTTGTTGTCGTTAATTTTATTTGATTTTTTATTGGAGCAAGGTTTGGTGGATAAAAGATTTTATTTGTTATCTTTGGATTGATGTATTTAATATGTACAGGAGTTGTAAACAGATGCTTTTTTAGGAATTCTGAACAGATATTTTGCGCATTGCAGCTTTTATTAGTTTTTATTTTATCAGCAGTTTTTATTTTAATAACAAATTTTGACACTTTTTAAATTCTACGTGAAAACTGAAACGATGAATGGAAGAACAGATCAAGTTAATACGTTGACATTTTAAATTAAGAGAGCCATATGATCGTACAATCATAATTCTATCTATTACCAGTTATATCAAATGAGTTGAAGGACATTATAAGGCCTGGACATATTTCTATGTCCAGGAATTTTTCCAGGCCTTCTTCTGTTCTTCCACTCATTGCACGAAGCACGGCAACGGGCAAAGCCAGTAAGCAACGCAACCAGTCATTAGGCGATTACATAGAAGTCAAAAATAATATTTGTTTCTGCTGCCATCGCCAGTCAGTTTTATTTAGTACTATTTAGTAATTTTAGGAAAAGTATATTTGTATTGAATATAGTATTTTTAATTTGAATATATTTACATTATTTATTAAATTTCTCATTGTTTTCTTTTTCAAAAACCACAAATCAACTGCTACGCGCAAACAGGCAAAAACGCCAACAAACGTTAATATTTTAAATCAGCGTTTCCCAACCTTCTTCCGCTGTCCTTCTCCCGCTCACGTCAGGCGCATATGTTGGCTCCGGTCGTAGGGTTTCGCGGAGCTCCGGTTGGGAAACGCTGTTTTAAATTATCTAACAAATAAACGCTTCACTTGCACCCAGTTCGGTTGTTCCTCTTCCATATTTAGTGTTCTCAACATTTTAAAACTAACTTTTACCAGCAAAATCATATCGGAAATCACAATCACAAAAAAATCAGATTGTTTATTGAAATATTAACTAGTGGTGGCAGTAGATATTATCATTTTGTTTTGTTTACTTCCCATTTAAAAAAAATGAAGTTAGCCTCATTTTCACCGATTGCAGCGCCATCTGCAATGAAAGTGATATCGTCATCTCATTTCCCCCTACAAGTCCTACAAGTTTATTTAGTACACTTTTGTCGTACCATGCATATTTCTCGAGGTATTTAGGAGTCTCAAGTTAAAAAGACCACCCGGTATATACAGTAATATGTAGTTGACCAAAGTACGCAAGGAGAATTTGTGGGACAGACTTTAATTTGAAAATATTCGATGATACGAAATAAGTGAGTACAGTAGAGCGCATGGGTAGAGCGTCAATAATAGTTCGGATTATCGACGCTCTACTGTAGTTCCAGAACTGATGTAGGATAGCATAGGTTGTCTAGTAAATGTATGTCGTGGTATTGTAACATATTAGGAAATGCAATAGATTTTATCTTAATATATTTGAAAAAAACGGGCATTGGACAATGGACATGCAGGGGAGAGACATGTTGGCACTTTTAATGTGATTTTGAGGAAAGCTAAATAAATCTAGTTAATAAAATATTAGGGGCCCTGTAGTAAACAAGGTGCTTCATCATATCATGTGACATTATGAACTGTTTGGTTAATTAAATGTTCTATTTATTTATTTATTGTCACCAAAAAGACCTCCTATCGTAGAATCACCGACACATTATAAATATTTAACATATTAATTATTACTCTTTTCTTGGAGTAGGTACACCAAATATAATTGTATCTTGTGTTTTGTATCTTAAAAATAAGAACTGTTTTGTTTATATTTTGGACTCCATGAACACAATTCTTAAACTTTTAGCAAAGCTCCATCTCTTGGTGACGTAGCCTATTAGACGGAGATGGAACTGGTCCACAAATTGGCCAGATTTTCGCGGTGGAATGATTTTCTTCGTATCCGTTTTATTGGCGTAACGTCTGTCTGTCAGTAGGTGTACTGCGGTCATTTAACTTCATAGCGATCGATCCTCGTGCTTTGGCCCAGCTAGCGAGCAACCTGGACAGCCAAATTAAGACAAATTATCCTGCCTGCTGACGTTCATTGTTTTCTGGTTAGAATGATTGAATATTTTATATGCTGCCTGAAACCTGAATTTGAGGAAGATATCTGTACTATGCACATACGCTAGGCGAGCGTTTCTGAAATTTTTTTTCTGTTGCGGAACCTTTGAAATTGGGTTGGAACCCGGAGGAACCCCAACAAAAATATTATTCAGTGTCCTTCCTAATTCAAGCAATTTTGCTGTATCAAGTAACCAACAACATATCTGTAAAGCAGTACAATAGGGTATTTGACTATTATTGGAAAACCATCTTAGTGTGTTTATTCCTTCACTCTACATTGTAAATGCATTATTTTTCGTAATTATTTCCTCAATATTTCATAAAAATCAGCGTTAAAAATTGAATCACAAAAACTCCCGCCAAAACGATACTTTCTGTTGTGTGACGTCACACAATAGTAGATGTCAAATCGGCCCATATGGTCTGTCAGCATCGGTATCGTCGCCGTTTGGTAATTGTGTTGTATGATGTGTTGTTTGCACAATTTCTACATAAAAATGAGTTATAAATGGTGTATAAATCCACAATGCAGAAATACGTCAATAAAAACTCCGGATAAACTATTTGTAGCTGTTCCGCAAGATTTGAAACTGCGAAAAAAGTGGTTGGCTCGTAGAAATCCAAATGAAATAAATAGCGGTGTTTTTTTGTTGTGAAGATTACTTCGGCATAAGTAAAACTGACTAGAATAAGTTATCTATCGTATTTTCGAACCAGGTATTATCTGATCTGACAGCTTAAGGTTAGGGCTAACCTAACCTACAAAATTATGCTTACATGGCACTTTAGTGCTATTAAATTCAAACGGGAGAAGCATAAGAGCGCTTTCGGATTATCGGGTAGGGTACGGTGAGAGTGACGCGCTGCATAATAGGCGGACTAACGTCATACGGCATTTATCTGCATATAAGAGAAAGACAGCCGACCCAGGTTATCTCAGCATTGCTCTCCCCATACCCTACCCTGACAAACCGAACGCACTCTAAGCATACTAACGAATGACGTCACTGGAGACTGAGCCAATTACAGGGCGTTTTCAATCACGTGATAGGACGTGAATAAAATTAAATTTTAATTTTGGTTTTTAATAGAAATAAAGCATATTTCTTTTTGAAAAGTAATATCAAATAGTTTTCTTAAACTGTAATCTATTAGGATGACTATAATACAAGCCATATTTTTCATACAGTCAAATACCCCATTGTTACAAATTACTTCTACTGTGAAATTACTATGCTTTTCCTGTAAAGTTACTGTGAAAATGCTGTAATTTCACAGGCTGGTATAAAAAAAAAACAGCGGTGTTGCAACCTTAACTGCAAATGCTTCTTTTACAGCATTCTCGGTCTAAATTTATTTTCTTCAATTGCTTACAAGTGTTTCAGACATTACGAAAGGAAGGAGAAAAATCATTAAATTTAAACAAAAATCAATTATAAAATAATAATTAATAAAATAATATAAAACATTCATCCTGAGTAAAACGTTTCGTATAGAGTTATAGACGATTTGTTAATATTTCAAACAACTGTAATTTTAACTAGAAAAATAATATATGGACATACCGTATCATACGGACTTACCGTAAAAATGAGAATAATCAATGTATAAAGGTGATATACAGGCGGGATGTAAATTTTAAATAATATAAAAATTATAGTCACAACTTGGATTTGAACCAAGGACCTTTGTGTCGCTAGCACAATGCTCTATCCAACTGACTCCAATGACTATTCTGCCGTCCAACTTTAAAACTACATACGCCGTTTTAAAGTTACAAAAAATCGTTACAATTTTTCTGTTTCAATGCAAAAAACACGCACATTTTTGACATTTTAAAGAATTTACCTTAGCATGTTACCTAACTATTTGTACGTAACACAGGCTAATTTGTTTTAACTATTAATATTATATTTAAGAGAAAACGGAAAATATTTCAATCAATGTCATTTTTGTACATACGGGACTTTATTATTGGAGGGCAGAATTGAGGCCTATGACATCCGTTAGGGAAAATTGTCATATCAAGGAAAGGAAGTAGTTAGTAGACACTACCAAAGCGGCCAAAGCCTAACCTATCGTGCCACCTATCAATTGTTATCTACATGACGTAGGGTTCAAACCAGAAAAGTAATTTAATTTAGGTATCTTTCATGTTCAGTAATTGACGTTAAATTACTTGTCTCGTGTCTAATGATTAGACAATAGAAGTAAGAAAATAAATAAGCTAGGGATGAACATGAAAATGAAAGAATGATATTTAGTACATTTTCACATTATCATTAGAATTGTGGAATAGAAGACTGGTCGCACAGCTCGTATCAAATATTTATTAAGAATTTATCTATGAAATTTGCATATAGAATTGGCACGTTGGACTAGTCTGGTCCAGTTGTCACGCTGGCGCCGAAGACAAGGCCTCATATACAACTGGATGTGGGTTAACAGGCTGCAATGAAGGCCCTTGCCCTTCGCTGCCCTCCGCGCACGTCTATGGTTAGTTCTCCCTTATAATGGGTGGTAAATCTGCTGATATAGGTCGTGATAAACAAAATGTGGAAAGAGGGCGCAGCACTCATGTAATATCTGGCGCTCGGCACGCTCCCTATCGGAGACAAGTTCGATATCCACGGCACCTAAGCCGCGAAACATCGAAACTCGATTATAATACTCTATAATAGAATTTCTGCATCGTTATAGGCGTGAAATTGACGCACACTTAGACTCAATTAGTACTTATCGAATTATCGGAGCTTCGCATGCCAGACTTCGCACTATACGTGATAATTGACAATGATTCAATTTTGGCACTCTCTTGTAAGTGGTGTTTGACCGATACCCGAGGCTACTCAAGACGAACATGTAACAATATAGTGTTGGTCAACTTCTTACATAACTGAAGAATACAATGGCAACCTATATTTTTAATTTCCCATTTCGGCAGACATTTTTAATGTCTATTTAACTATATACAATTTTCAATGTCTTACAGAAAAAATCGAGAGAAACCTTAAAGTTTATTAGAGTCCATTTGATAACCAGGGGAAATATTTCAAACTTCAAGACATCACAAACTTGTCACTCAACAAACATTTAAAAAGGTTTGCATACTTGTTTACAGTTAAATTATCAGAACTAAATATGGACCGAGTGGGTAAGTCAAGTTTTATTAAACTATCCATCCAAATAAAAGTGTTTTATTTTGTTTTATTTGTAGGGGTCGCGAAATCCACCGTGAAAAACTCCGACTGTGGACAATATTTTAAGATCTTAAAAAAAATGAAGACGAGTTTCCAAAGATGTCAACATTTGCCACTTTATAATGTGATGAAGGCGATGAAGCAAATTAATTTCAAGTGATTGTATATTATAAATACAAATACAATTCCACAAAACAATACAGTGATACAAATTAATTAATTGCTTTATAATAACATTCCTATTTTACTACTAACTATGGTTGAACATTTTACCTTTTGTATGTTGAAAAAAATTGTAGTTTTGGTAAAACAGACAGCTTTTCTTACATAAATCATTTATTGCTTTACATTTATTATTAGAATTAGTAACTAATTATCAGTTAGCTCCGAAGAAGCGAACAGCATGGTTCGCGAAGACAGTAATTATGAATTTTTACTCACGGCACAAACCGCTAACTATTTATCATCTAAATTTAAATGACTCTGGCCGTGAAAGCATTCGTACTCAGATACTTATTTAAATCCATTTAACGTTTTCTTTGTGCATCAATAATCTCGAATGTCTCGTTCGTACTTAGCAGAGATCGATACTTTCAGGTAACACACCTCATATAAAAATTCAAATTTTTATCGGCTGACGCAAGTAGGTGTTAGTAAATATAATATTCCTATTTTAATTCTAGATACAGTTGGGTACTGCATTTTGAAATTTTACTCAAAATTATTATTGCTATGTATAGACTTGGTAGTATACGTACTTCAATTTCAAAAATAGGTATGAGAAAAAATAGCGATTTCGATAAAACAGGCAGCTTTATGTATATGTATAAGTCATTTATTATATATTATACAGATACATGTTCAAATATTTTACACCTTTATAAAAGTTTTTTGCCATATATGGTAATCCGGCACGCTTACGCCTATAAGAGAGTATTGCCCAAATTAACTAGCGAAGTTAATTAGCGAAGAATTACACTACACGTATAATATCTACATATACACTTACCGCAGGTACTCTCGCTAGTTATTAGTTTTCTTAGAACGCGGGCCACATAAAGGCAGCTGATTTTTTAATTTGCCCATATTTCTAGCGTCTGTTCTACGTCTGTTGTACAACAAGTAGAACTAAAGCATGCATTGCCAAGCGACAAGTGTTTGGTATTAATATTATTTTCTAAATCTAAATACCAATATATTTGAAATTCTATGACGAAAAATAAATGACTGATTAAAAATTAAATTACTTGTATTTCCTTAGTAATAATTTATTTAACTCCTATTAATTATTTAGTAGTTGTAACATTGTAAGTAGGTATTGCGGTACTGCAATATAAACCCTCGCGGGAACATGCGCTCCTAATTTATAACTCGCTCTTTGCTGTCTGCGTAGAGTCCATCAGGACGGCAAAAAAATATTTCTCGTATTCGGTTTCTAGCCTATTTTGGTCGAAATTCAACAATTCATGTTGATTACATACACTTCCGCAAGAACATGCTGTCCTAATTTATAAGCGAGTCGTTGCTATCTACGTAGCACCAGCACGGTAAAATTTATTTTTCGTATGGCTTTCGTTTGCCGGGCGCGGCGCCGCTACACCTCCCGTGTCAACATGCGATCAATATTTTTGTTAGGCCGAAATTGCTCAATATTTGTGATTCCCCTGGCTACGTATTCATGCTGCTGCTTCAGACTGTACCATTTGAATTTGATTGGTCGAAGAAAATGATGTGGTGTTTATCCAACAGATGGCTGCACCGTACGACTATAAAATATGTTATTCTCGTCTCATTCACATGTTAAAAAAACCAAAGGTTAAATCATTACAACATTCATATTTTGTTGTCATTTTTTTACACAAGTTCATGAAGGCTCAATACAAAATGTTGTAATATTGTTTTTTTGATGTTTGGTTCGGATTTGCAAAAAAAAGAACAAAAATTATCAATTATTGGCTTCTTTAGCAAGGGTAAAAAACAAAACAACAACGCAAATGAAAAAAAGTGGCATTCGTACCCGGTGTAATACACCTTTATCTATAATTTAATGTATTACACGTGATTATTAACACACAATTAAGCACAGGATGTTTGGTTTTATGTAGTGTTGTTTTGTAGTACGCTACTACCTCTAGTGGATTCCTCTTAAGTGACGAAAATCGTGGACATTTTAGAACCACTATTACATGGCATATAATTATAATGATGATTAACTAATTTAACAAGTAGCCCAGATATCCTCGTGTAAAACAATCAAACATTGTTTGAAATTGACAGTTGTCAAGGCATCACAATAAATACAGTCATAATAGTTATTTATGTCACAAGTGCCGAAAGTACGGAATAGCGCGACGAGCGGTAATGCAGCGCGACGCCGAAGGCGGAGCGTCGCATGTGAGTGAGTGACATACAACGTTTTTTTGTGCTGCTTTATGGGTAAATATGTATTTAAAAAAAAAGATCAAAGAATGGTTATATTTCTGTAGAACAATATTTATAGAATAGAATATTAATAGAATATGTCTGTCCCATTTGGATTCAAAATCCTCGTTTGAAGCAGTTATAAACATAACCAATGGTTTCCGCACTAGATCTGTTGTTTTCAGACCACATATGGTAATTACTCCATTAGGACAGGGTAAAACAATCCACCAATTTTTAGATTTACAAATTTTTACGATTGTTGCAGGATTATTATATTAACATTTCTCAGTAAAATAATATATATGCCCATTTGTCACAAAACACATACAGAATATTTTCATAAACGAATTTTTAAACTTACATTTATCATAATTTGCGCTTTCCATATATATAAAATAATAGAACCAATCTATTTCTTGGCCGCACTTGTATATAGCATCCACATTCAGATTTGGCACCAAACCAATTTTATGGCCCTGAAAGCATAGCTTCACCATAAAAACTACGAAAATAAGCCAAGAGGATAGCAGAAATTTATTAAAATTATTATTTTGTCGATTCTCTCCCTCCGTCTATCGATAGACGTTGATATATTATGGTTTTAAGGGATTATCCGGATTTTGTTTGTACGTCGGCATTGCTATACTAAAAATAAATAATTATTGTAGCAGAAATACATGGTAAATAAAGAAATAACAAAGCATGGATACTATTTTCGACAACAAAAGTATTCGAGACCGCATTGCGTGATGTCCATGTTTGTTTACAGAGGTTCATTTAAAATAAATTGATTGCGTGGGCTGGGCTCACGCTACGTTATGCACCAGTTGCTTTGTATAAACTAGATAACCGTGATAATACAATTTTTCGGCCTTTTTATTTTCGAGTGTTTAACCCAGCGCCGCACAGTGGTGTACTCGGCTGGTTTACGGGGACATTTGCATGAAAGTCAAGTTTGTAGAAATTTAGAAAACTTGATGTAGGTATATAGCCTGATATCCTAATAGGTCGAATAGTAAAAAAAACATTTTGAAAGCACTTGGCAATCGTAGTGCCCAAAGAGAATCGAAAATTGGCAAGAGAAATGTTTCCAACATGATAAAGAAAGCAATCAACGCAAATCCATGTTTGTTGAGGGGTATTTAAACAATAAATGTTCCCAAAAATAGAATGCAACCATACAACCAGGATGAAGCCCTTGCATCGATTATCGACAGTAAACGAACAAGGGTGCACTTTAGGATTGGACGAAATAACACAAATTGTGATCTATCCTGCCCATCACAAAACATTAAACGCCAGAAAGGGTTGTTACCCTAATTATCAGCGATACTTCGGCGAAAATAAAATTACAAAGTCTCCTCGATCACACTGTTGCATGTTTATCAATAGTTCAACGTGAAGTTATTAGTCGCTTAGTTGAAGATCATCATATTTCATCATTAGAAACAACTTGACGGAACAACTTCGCTTTACAAGCAATATTTTGTTGAAAGTGCAGATTCCGTAGATGCCAATTTATTGCTAACATCTATTGTACCATTGCGTATGATTGCAGACAAATCTTGGTATGTCGGAAGAAATAGTTTGGATGAATCCTCGACCTTCAGCTACGCGATTTTGCATTCCAATAAGGATGCAATTTAAAAAGGTGAGTATATTGAAAGCAAGGACATCAAAGTACATCACATTTTAATGAAAACGATGTTGGATGGAAAAATAATACTAATACTATAGCAGAGAACAAATCCTCACAGAACTGCTAAATTTGTAACGCAACACAAACGAATGACAAAAGCGGTTATGGAAAGGTCTTGCAATACAAGCACCTTCGTTTACGGATAATCCACATTGCATGTTGTTAATTTTCAAAATAAACATTACCAGAAAAGTATAAAATAAAAGTAAATCAAGAATCTTCACCAAGATAGGTTTTAAAATGAACCATGTTATACAGTGCTTCCCAAAAGTAACGGATAAATTCAATAAAACCTTAAATAAAAATATTTCAGAAAAATGCTCTGACACGTCGATTTTTATTTTTAAATTACTATCCTGACATACACTTTTCAGCCCCCCACCCCTTCGCCCCTAAGGGGTGGCAACCCCAACTTTAAAAATTCAAATAGCAAAGTACCCCTTGCGATACCTCAATTGATAGATTTTTTTATTCTGAATACAACGAAAAAAAGATTATTAAAATCAGTTGATAAATAACCGCGATATTTACCAAAATGTATTCAAAGAAGAACGTCAATATTCGAGTAAGCGCTGTTGAAGCGGGCATAGCAATATCGTTCAAACAATTGCAACTTGTTTTTACTTATGTCAAACACAATTCAGATTTTTCGTCATTGAAGAAATAGTAGCAAAATGAGATTTACAGAAACCGAAAGAATCGACGTTTTAATGATTGGGTTTGGAGATGGAAGCCGGACGCATGCCGAAGTTCGTGTTTTGTTCAATGAAACGCACCCGGACCGTCCGCCGATATCGGAATCTACAGTAAGTCGAATCGAAAACAAATTTCGCGATCTCGGTCATGTACGGGATAAGCCTAAGGCAGGACGTCCATTGGCCTTAATTGAAAACCGACAATTGGATGCTATTTTAATGGTGCAAGAAAATCATTCAACCCTTGCGCAGGTTGCTTCACAAGTTAGTGCGTCAAAAAGCACAGTGTCCAGATTATTTCGAAAACACAAATTTCACCCGTATGAAGTGCACTTGGTACAAAAATTGTCCGATGATGTCTTTGATCGACGAGTGCAGTTTTGTGAGACAATGATGGAACTCTCTAATGAAAATCCTTGCTTAATTAGAAACATCGTTTTTTTCTGATGAGGCAACATTTTGTCTGAATGGCACCGCCAATAAACAAAATTGCCGTTACTGGGCTCGTCAAAATCCGCATTGGATGGTGGAAGCGAACACACAATATCCTCAAAACCCTTATGTGTGGGCTGGTGTGGTGGGTTCTAGAATTATTGGACCAAATTTTTCGACGGAACACTGACTGGTGAACGTTATCTGAACTTTCTACGAAATGAACTACTGCCTACTTTAGCGGTATTGTTTCCCAACGCAGAAGATCCTGATAGACACAAGGACAGAATTTGGTTACAGCAAGACGGTGCGCCTCCACATGATGCGCGACCAGTTCGAGAATACCTCGATCAAGTATTTCCTAATCCAAATATTTTCAAATTTCCTAATGGATTGGTAGATGAAGGCATATTGAATGGCCAGCACGATCGCCAGATTTAACCCCACTAGATTATTTTCTTTGGGGCTATTTAAAAAGTAAAGTTTATTTTAATAGACCTGTAAATATTGAGGCGTTAAAGGAAAGAATTCCTGCAGTAATTCACTTAATGACTCCAGGAATGTTCGAAAACTCGAAATAAAATGTTAGAAAATGTTCAACAAGCGTTTGGGGATAGATTAGGGCATTGTCTCGTCGTTAACGCGCAGCACTTAGACAATTAATTAAGGATTAGTTAATTAAATTTTGTTATTCCTCAATTTCGTGTATAAATAAATTTTGATAAATATCGCCGTTATTTATCAACCGATTTCGATAATTTTTTTTTCTTTGTATTCAGATTAAAAAAGTCTATCAATTGAGGTATCGCAAGGGGTACTTTGCTATTTGAATTTTTAAAGTTGTGGTTACCACCCCTTAGGGGTGAAGGGGTGGGGGGCTGAAAAGTGTATATTAGGATAGTAAGTTAAAAGTAAAAATCGACGTGTCGGAGCATTTTTCTTAAAAATTTTTATTTAAGATTTTATAGAATTTATCCGTTACCTTTGGGAAGCACTGTATATGGTATCTATTTTTAATGTGAAAGCATGCGAAGTCTTTAAAGATATAAGTATTGAAACGGTTAAATTGGAATTACAGTGTACATTTTTATGCTGATCAATTTTCTAAGATGAAAAATAACCCAGAATGTTTTGTTTTCCTTGTTGATTTTTTAAAACTACTCTGTTATATAATTAATCAGCAAATAAATGCTCAATTTTATCTCAATTTAATCGCTTTTGTATTCTTCAAAATGGACATTGTGTATAAACGGTACATTTTTGAACATATGTTTTGAACATCATAGGTTTAAGATCAAAAAGTGACATAATAAATTTCGTCTTTTTACCGAAATAATATCAATGTCCCCGTAAAATTTGAATCTGAACCACTGTGCGCCGGCGCCGCCGCCAAATATGAACTTATTAATTTTCCACTATCCCAGCGTACAAACCGCGATATTTGTTACTTTAAATCATTTGTTAAATCTTTATTTACATAGAATGGTAGCGATTTGTAGTTGGGATGTATGTTTTTATATATTTTTCATAATCATTAAAAGTATTAAAATATGGTGATATTATCAACTTTTTGATTGAACCGGTAGAAGAAACGGGACAGGAAAAATCCATTTCTATTAAAATGTTGTTTCAATTCTATTCAATTCTATAACACAAGCAGGTGGCTCACTCATGTGAGCCACAAAAATAAAGCTTTAAGCATTCAAGGTAAACTTGGACTGTTCTGGCGCAAAGCGGATGCAAAGTCCATAGCCAGCTTCCGGCAAATCCGAGCTTGAGCCGTATTATAAGCCGACCGCTTCCCTGGGGAGGGGTCATTAAAATTTTAGTGAACCGCTGGCTTGGTATAGCGGCTCGGTGTAGTCTGCCGGACCGGTCAGCATTCGCCGGCCCGGAGCACGTGTAAAGGTGACGCAGCACGCTGCAAAGTGACGTCACGGTCGCCATATTATCGCGTGACGTAGCGACCTCGACGATCGATAGACGTAACTGCAGTGTTTCCAGCCTCAGATCTTCGGAATTCAAACTGAAATCGCTGCGTGCCAGGGCAAACTCGGGAAAGTTCGTATCCTCGTTTCGAGTCCCGAGAGGGAGGACTTTTACTTTTTCCTCTCGTCCCTAGGACCGGAGTACGATATTCTTAAGACCAGATTATATTGTTGTAGTGGTTATAAGTATAAATATCCACGTGGGCCAAAAAAATCCGGTTACAATAATTTATGTTCATGAATTTTTTTAACATGACTAATTTTGAGATTTGTTGACAGTCCAAAACGGTTTGAATTTTCTGTTTTAAAGACGAATGTAACTTTATGTTGCAGATTCTTTAGAACCAACATATGCTTTCCGTTAAAATGGAGCCATAGTTATAAAACAAGATATTTACGCAAAATTTAACTATTTTAGTTTTTAGCTCCGTACACAATGAGGAGTCATATGGAATAGGAGGCTGCGGCGCGCAGGGCTGGGTCCGATATGGCTGGTATATTAATAAAATGGAGGAGTTATTTGCACTGTGGCATATGCCTGAAGAGATTCTTCAAATATTTCAAGGTGCGTAAATTATGCTTATGTAGGCATATAATCAAGTACCAAATCAACATACATGTCACATTGGAATATACCAATTGAAGATCCCATACCAGATAATAGTATACATTATACTTTAGCGTCTGCAAAAGCGATGTACCATTTCCAGTACTGAAAATATTTGTTTAATTTATACCTATAATAAAATGTAATAAATTTTATTTCTAATATAATGTGGTGTATTTCTCCATGCCTGCCATATTGTAGCATAAATAGTGGTAATATATTCCATACAATAAAACAAATATCATTAACTAAGATATTTTAACTATTGTCTACTAATTTCAGACAATATTCCCTATTTTTTTTTATAGACTAAAACACATCTGCTTGCTTTTTAATATTTTTACATTTTTAATCAAGTTTATTTACACCTCTCTTAAATTAGGGGTAGGAGTAGAGTTCAATCTTCAGATCGGTTATTAAAATGCAAGATTTCCTACTAACTTTCGAGTAATTATGGTATTTAAAAGGTAAATCGAAAATAATTATGGTTGTGCTGTAGAGAATCCTTATTCTAAATTTAAAAAAACAAACCTTGTTTTTAATTTTACAACGTGGATTCTCTACAGGAGTAGTCTAATTACTTCGGATTCACGTAAACCTTTCAGATGTTGTAATTGCTCAGTAGTTGGCGAACAATCTTGCATCTGATAACTGCTCTGGTTAGCTTAAAAATAATTTAATATAATTATAATTTCTATTCGATCCAATATCATCATCGTATTAAACAAATACTATCTATACGCATTTTAAGAAAATATATTCTCAGATAAAGTAAGTACGTAGGCTTTCACGGCCAGAATCATTTAGAAAATAAACTGCTTCCGGGTTATGCCGTGTGTCAAGATTTGTTAATGCTGACGTTTCGCGAACCATGTTGCTCGCTTCTTCAGAGCTAACTGAATACTGAAGACATACCAAAGAAATCTCCCTTATATACCTAAATTTACACCTCACTGCGCACATCTGGAGGTACCGCTTCCATGTGCTTTTCCACTTGACCGCGTTAGGATCGATTTCCAGATCCTACTAATGTCAGTGCCGTCCTCGCGATTGATGTTGTCAGGATGTTTGTAAATTTCGATGGCTTCTCTTATAAGCCTTCGATGATAATTACCCACCGTTGCCAACACCTTCACGTCATCAAAATCCATTGTGTGTCCCGACTCGTGGCAGTGTTGAGCAACAGCGGACTGTTGAATCTTGCCTAGCCGGGTGTCCCTACTGTATATTGCTGTAAGTATAAAACCTATGCGACAGGTGAAAATCCAATATGGCGCCCATAAGATATAAAAAAGTTGATGATGGCCAAACTCAAGAGGGAAGCGAAAGAACGAGTTTGATAGTTTTAGCTTACACTCTTTTGAAGCAGATTTTTCAAGAAGCTTTGATCAGCTGTTGACCACCAGACATGTTAATTGTTAACAACCTGCAGATACATTGCAGTCAATTTTATCATTTTTTAACATATAATATTACAATTGCGTTCCCATTTGAAATAAGATTTCTGAGAATTTACTGAAAGATTATAAATTGCGCTTGAGGGTGGAGGGTTGTCGATACCGGATACGGAAAGGGATTCTGGTAGCGAGGTGTCTATTTCGCCCTCGTTCTGGCCGCGAGGCACATAGCTGGTATTCCCTTCTCGATCGATATCACGGAGGAAATAAAAAAAAACACTGCAGACCGGCTCCTTTAAGATTTAAAATTTATCAGAATTTGTCTGCATTAAGTCCGGCAATATTGCTATATTATGGCTATATTATATACATTATACTGGATGCAGAATTAACCTTTATACAGGGTGTTTCATTCCACGTCACGAATATTTATAGGTGTAAAAAGCATCACATTTTAAAATGTGCCGTTTCCGATCAATATTGTTCTACAACGCATAGACTTTTAAGGAACAATAATATGAACAGCCAAGAGGAACAGCTGCTCTGAAAACTGAACAACAAACGGACCTTTGCAAGCATAAAATAAATTTTAGTTTACCAATGACAAACATTGGCCATATACCCGCATGTAGTGTGGTAGCAAGGTCTATAAAGAGAGAGGTTATCCAGTTTGCTATCTTTCCTATAGTGCAATTTATATACCCCCCTCACATCCCTATATGCTCTACTTTCGTGACGTCGCTAGAGTCCTGGCACACTTCGCATCACGTCGCATACATCGCTCGTTTAGTTTGGTCAAAGATACGTTTAATTATTACCAGCTCAGCTCGTTATAGGTTTTTTAGTGAATTAGAAAGGTTGCTTTTGTTCGTGTTTAATCGTTATTCTGCGTTTATATTGTTATATTCAATAGTTGATAGTTCTACGTTATTGGTTGTTTTATTAGTGTAGTATTTTATGAAGTAATTATTAAGTTAGTAAAGGTAAGATATTAATTTATATTGGAAATTACATTATTCTAAATCATGTATCAATTTTAGATGCCTATGGTTTGCTCCGTACCGGGTTGCGGTATGAGGTATAACATTTCAACAGTGATTGGATTAACAATATCATATTTTACTTTTCCACGTGATCAAAGTTTGAAGCAGAACTCATCCACAATTGGGACATTACTCATACGAAGACCAGCAAGAGCACCCATACTCCCTTCCATCCTGGATACGTCATTTATCTTTTGGCGGCCTAATAAAACCGTCGGAAGAATTTAAACGCTTGTTTAATAAAATGAATTAGCAAGTTCGAAAGACTTACGGGGGATGGGATTAATAATTCGAAATGGACTAGCAGTAAATGAAGAAGAGAACTTTTAAAACAATCCAATTATTGATACCATAGTTTTGAAAGCTTTTGTCGAGCAAAGAATATATGTAAGGATACATTTTTTTAAATTTTACTTTTCAACAGCAAAAAAATCTAAATATTTAACGAAGAGTAGCTGATATTAAAAATAAAATTACAACAAAGATGAGAAAATTTGTACAATAAAGCTTCTTACTGATTTTTTATTTTTTCTTTGTACGTATGTTCTAACCAAATAGTAATCAGGACAAGCCAATGAGTGGTTTAATAAGCAAGTTCTACCAATACTGATTTAGTTATAGTTTTTCTATTTATTTATCTGTAGAGTCGGTAAACCAAACATTCGACTTCAATTCCTGATAATTTTAGTGTTTCGACCCCCAATTTGCATGGTTGCAAAAATATGTGGTAGCCGTTATACCACCTTCGACCGGCTCTTCATTTTGTTTGTAGGTTGACTCCACTCACTGAATTTCAGCTAAATTTTGATTCCAATTGCAGAGACCTGGTTTAGCACAACACATTTCTTTAATCGGACATACATTACATACTAATGTACTTATTCAGCATTATTAACAAATTATTGAAATAGCATGTTGTGATAATCACATTCATCAATTTTTTTTTCATCCTAATCATTTAAAAATGATCACAATAAAGATGCATTTATTTTTTCAATGTAATTATGCACCTACTTAACCTAAATCATACAACGAAATGAGCGTTCAAATTGGTGGCAGCGCACGACTCTAGTGACGTCACGATCTCCCTTTACCCCTCAAACTGAGAAATCTCGTACTTGGATAACCTTACTACTTTATAGACCTTGGTGTGGTAGTGCCTTAATTCCAATGTTATTCAGACTCCCGTCTCACTTCAAATAGTGAACTGTAGCGAACTTTTCTCCAAAGCTTTGAAATAAAAAAATCACCAGATGTAGATGGCGCTACTATAAACATTTCTGTTTTCATTTCGTATTTATTACATTTGACGTATTGTATAACCTAAAGAAATAAATGTATTGCTTTCAATTTCTACAAATATTCAAACTGGACTGTGTTGAGTTTTCTAGTCGATGATAACTTTCACAATTGTAGCTATTGTAAACATGGTTGCCAACTCTCTACAAACACGCACTATAATACCCCAGAGTGCAAGTCTAGTTCAGCAGAAAATAACTCGTGCTCTTATAGTTAACATTTAATTATATTTTATAATGTATAAGGTTGCATAAGGACCTTCGGAATCGAATGGTAGCAAGCATTTCACGATTGGCGCAATGATTATGACATGGGTTATTTTCGCGCTTTGGGGGTCGGAGACGGGAGCCTATATACGATATTGCAACCAGCAGAATAATTAAATTTAGGTGACATTGACCGCTCGGTCATTGGGAATTTAATGTAATTTTGGATAATTGCAATTTCAGCGTTGTTTAGTCAATCGCACAAGCATCCATACTGCAATTTGAGGTATTCAGGGCAATTGAATATTTCAGTGTTCAATCGAAATTAATCTGCTTAAAAAACACTCGAATGTAGTAAATCCTATGTAGTAAATCGTGTTTATTATTAATATTCATATAAATAATTTTGCCTAATTTTATAAATAAAATATTTAAAAATATCAATGCTAATAAATGGTTGGGAAAATTAATATTTGCCTAATTTTAGACTTATGCAGTACCTTTACCGAGAGAAATAATAATAAAATAGCTTTGTCACATAAGTAATAAATTTCAACCCAAGTAATTTGTTTTTAAATAGTAGGTTTATATATTGTTTGACGACCACAAAATTAGCGATTTATATCTATCTACGTTTTATCTACGACTCATATATTCCGTTTTATATCAAATATTTTAAATGTATTTGTCAATGGTGGCAATGCGAACTGTCAGTCAACTGTCAACCACGTAGGTGTTCACAGTAGCTTGGAATAATAATGACAGTTTCCTTGAATAAAGCTAAACGCATGATGTGGATATGCCTGCTCTTATTTAACATATTGTTTGTTGTAGCTATAAGGTTTTATATAAATTCAAAACGTCAGTGGAAAAATGAAATTTTAATTGACATCCCAGCTCCCAAAAAGTCGCAAACTCTATTTATTGTTTATAGAAATGTCGAGTATAGTTGTAGCCGGCCCACTATGGCTAATACATATTCCCAAAAAGCTGCTCATAACCTAAAATAATAAAAATGCAGCAATAAAAAATCCACTTCAGTTACCAAAATGAGGTACGTGTGACTTTTTCGTTTGATAGTGCTGCTACAAACTTTTATTTTAGAATGAGTAGAGTCGTTATTCTTCCTGGGACTACTTAGTTGGAAAGTATGTAAGGCCTTAGTTTAGTCTTTTGTGTTTATTTGTTTTTATGTAGTGAAAAAGATACATTCTACGCAATCCTGCTGAACGGTACATACTATACAGTGCTTCCCAAAGGTAACGGATAAATTCTATAAAATCTTAAATAAAAATATTTGAGAAAAATGCTCCGACACGTCGATTTTTACTTTTAACTTACTATCCTAATATACACTTTTCAGCCCCCCACCCTTTCACCACTAAGGGGTGGTAACCACAACTTTAAAAATTCAAATAGCAAAGTACCCCTTGCGATACCTCAATTGATAGACTTTTTTAATCTGAATACAAAGAACAAAAATTATCGAAATCGGTTGATAAATAACGGCGATATTTATCAAAATTTATTTATACACGAAATTGAAGAATAACAAAATTTAATTAACTAATCCTTAATTAATTGTCAAAGTGCTGCGCGTTAACGACGAGACAATGCCCTAATCTATCCCCAAACGCTTGTTGAACATTTTCTAACATTTTATTTCGAGTTTTCGAACATTCCTGGAGTCATTAAGTGAATTACTGCAGGCATTCTTTCCTTTAACGCCTCAATATTTACAAGTCTATTAAAATAAACTTTACTTTTTAAATAGCCCCAAAGAAAATAATCTAGTGGGGTTAAATCTGGCGATCTTGCTGGCCATTCAATAAGCCTTCATCTACCAATCCATTAGGAAATTTGAAAATATTTGGATTAGGAAATACTTGATCGAGGTATTCTCGAACTTGTCGCGCATAATGTGGAGGCGCACCGTCTTGCTGTAACCAAATTCTGTCCTTGTGTCTATCAGGATCTTCTGCGTTGGGAAACAACACCGCTAAAGTAGGTAGTAGTTCATTTCGTAGAAAGTTCAGATAACTTTCACCATTCAGTGTTCCGTCGAAAAATTTGGTCCAATAATTCTAGAACCCACCACACCAGCAAACACATTAAGGTTTTGAGGATATTGTGTGTTCGCTTCCACCATCCAATGCGGATTTTGACGAGCCCAGTAACGGCAATTTTGTTTATTGGCGGTGCCATTCAGACAAAATGTTGCCTCAACAGAAAAAAACGATGTTTCTAATTAAGCAAGGATTTTCATTAGAGAGTTCCATCATTGTCTCACAAAACTGCACTCGTCGATCAAAGTCATCATCGGACAATTTTTGTACCAAGTGCACTTCATACGGGTGAAATTTGTGTTTTTGAAATAATCTGGACACTGTGCTTTTTGACGCACTAACTTGTGAAGCGACCTCCGCAATGGTTGAATGATTTTCTTGCACCATTAAAATAGCATCCAATTGTCGGTTTTCAATTAAGGCCAATGGACGTCCTGCCTTAGGCTTATCCCGTACATGACCGAGATCGCGAAACTTGTTTTCGATTTGACTTACTGTAGATTCCGATATTGGCGGACGGTCCGGGTGCGTTTCATTGAACAAAACACGAACTTCGTCATGCGTCCGGCTTCTATCTCCAAACCCAATCATTAAAACTTCGATTCTTTCGGTTTCTGTAAATCTCATTTTGCTACTATTTCTTCAATGACGAAAAATCTGAATTGTCTTTGACATAAGTAAAAACAAGTTGCAATTGTTTGAACGATATTGCTATGCCCGCTTCAACAGCGCTTACTCGAATATTGACGTTCTTCTTTGAATACATTTTGGTAAATATCGCGGTTATTTATCAACTGATTTTGATAATCTTTTTTTCGTTGTATTCAGAATAAAAATAAAATAAAAATCTATCAATTGAGGTATCGCAAGGGGTACTTTGCTATTTGAATTTTTAAAGTTGGGGTTGCCTCCCCTTAGGGGCGAAGGGGGCTGAAAAGTGTATGTCAGGATAGTAATTTAAAAATAAAAGTCGACGTGTCAGAGCATTTTTCTGAAATATTTTTATTTAAGGTTTTATTGAATTTATCCGTTACTTTTTGGAAGCACTGTATACTACAATTTTCATTTACTGATTCCACTGATATTCAGTAAATTCAAGCATTTCTTTAAAAACAAATTGCTTATATTGTAAAGGTTGAAAACGTAGCATATTCGCAATAATTGAACATTTCAATCCAATGTTACTTCATGTATGGCTATGCAACATTTCGGATCACTGTTTGTACTAAAAAAAGTGGAGTTGGACGTTTGCAACGATAACACAAAACGATAACGCGATAACATGGCCAACTTTTAGATTTCTTAGGGGTGCCATGTTTGATTTTGAAATTTTTGAAGGATTTATCTTGGTTTTGTTTTACATATTATACAACACACGGCTGTCGAGTTTTTGCATATTTTTATGTTTTTGTTTCTCCATTGTTTTGGAACTAAAATCAACATCTTTTTATATTGAACTAAAATTATGACAGTTTTCTTCCACTTGTCTAACTGTCAGGTCTTCAAATAGAAAAATATCGGAAAAACGCGGAGCAACACAATATGTATTCAATATTAAGCATTTGTACCGTTTCTTTTGCCCACAGTGTATAGCTAGAACGATTAGCTTTTAGATAGTTTCAGTTTATATGAATTGTATTGTATGTATTAAGTAGCAAAATAATTTACATCATCTAAGAAATGTTTTAGCATAGAAGGGAGTTGAAAACAAATGTTAAAATATTGTGGTAACATATAAGAGAGGCCAAAATAGCTTGAGAATCTTAATCAATATGGGTCCGAAAATATATACGGGCTGTCCATTTTTTTGCAAACGCATACAGGTTTTGTTTTTCCCAATTTTTTTTTTTTTAAAATTTTCAACAGTAAATGTCAGTAAATATTGTTTATTATTATTTTGTTGATTTATTTACATCCTCTCGTCGTCTGGGTTAGGAATTGTCTTGTTAATTGTTTGAGCTTTGCGTTTAGTTTCTGAAAAAAAACTAAAGTCACTGTGAGCTAAGTATAGCAGAAATTCAAATTGAATGTTGTAATGATTTTGTTATGAGTGTTATGACAGATATTTTGAGTTGATGGGGCATATGTGAATGTTGAATTACCGTGGTTGATGTTAATATAGCTCCCGATGTAGCGATATTGACATTGATGCTCCATAACTGGGCCAAACTTTAAACCAACATAAGCTATTTCCCAACCACTGTACAGCTTGTTGGCGTAGAAAATGCTGAGAAGAATAAAAATCAGCACCGCTTGGAAATTCAATATTTACAATATTATGAAGCGTAAGCAAGTGCTCTCAAACGCGCTCTGCGAGCAGTTTGTTGAAGTTTGTTCTGATGACTAAAGTGAGCGACCGCGACGCTAGCAGAACGAAAGCAAAACCTGAAAATTCTCGTCAGCCAACAAAGAACGTAATTGTTAGTACCGCTTTTGTATACTTCCATTTATAGAAGTAAATTATTACGTATACTGTATACTTTTCTTTGGTTTATACTTGAGATTGTGTTCATTTATATGTATTGATGAAATAGTGTAATGTTAAGAATTCGTAATTAGATAGATGAAATGAGTTTTTAATTTTATTATAATCATCAGCGGCCGGACAAAAATATATATTTTCCAGTGTCGTGCATGGGACACGTGCTGGTGGGGACGCGGCTAGCCGGTCTGGCTTCGGCTCATGGTGTACATACCACTACGCCTGCTTTGGCGTTGATCGACTACAGTCGCTTGCCTTGTTTAAATTTCCGCTTCGTCGATAGATAATTTGAGCAGTTTCTTTCAATTGTGTTGTTTCTTGAAATTTTGTGTGAATATCTGTTTTTATTTTCCATTTCAAATTTGTTCTTCTGTTCTATACTTAGAGTTGAATTATTTTTTTGATTTTATAGTTGTACTTAGTTTGAAAATCCTGCAATGAATCGTTTGCTAGCCGAGTTTGGCAATACTTTCACGTTCGTTAAGAAAGGGGAAGTGGTTTGCAATTTCTGCTCACGAAATTTAATTATTCGTAATAAACAATGTCTTCGGGCTCATGTAAAAACAAAAAAACACATGGAAAATCTATCAGAAACGTCAACTAAAAACTTTTGTGATGATTTATGTGAAACATTTATTTCTGCTAATATACCTTTCACAAAAATTAATAATCTCGGTTTTAAAAAATTTATCAGGAAGTATACTGGACGAGACTTACCCGATGAATCCACAATTAGAAAATATTACGTACTAGTGCAATATGACAAAACAATTTCTACAATAAAGTCAAAACTATCCGAAAAATATATTTGGGTTTCTGCAGATGAAACTACCGATATGAAGGGTAGATGTGTGGTCAACGTCGTTGTCGGATTGTTGGACCCGCAAGACCTATATAAACCCTATTTAATGTACAATAGTAAATGACGCCATAAAAAAGGTAGGAATCACAGACGCTACCAAAGTATTACTGTTTGTTTCTGACGCTGCTGCGATTATGTTAAAAGTTGGAAAATTACTTAAATAACATTTTTCAAATATTGTTCATTTGACATGTGTTGCACACGCTATGCATAGAATTTGTGAGTTTATTCGGGAAGAATTTCCAGACGTGAATACGCTAATAAGCACATGCAAAAAATTTTATTGAAAGCTCCTTCCAGATTGTCTCTTTACAAGGAAAAGTGCCCTAATCTACCTTTGCCACCACAACCAGTTATTACGAGATGGGGTACATGGTTAGAAGCGGCAATTTTTTATGCAAGAAACTTTGATATCATCAAACCCTTCGTCTTAAATTTGCCTGATGAAGTAGTTAGTATTAAAGACTGCAAAAAAGTACTATCATTACAAGATTTGCATGAACAATTAAAATTTATTGATACAAATTTTTCGCAAGTATTGCCAACCGTAAAGTTTCTAGAACAACAAAATGTTGTACTTGCAAGCAGTTTTCAAAGGATTGAATCTCTGTACGAAAGGTTACGAAGCATTGAAGCACCAATCAGTAAAAAATTACAACAAAAAATTGATGCGGTAGTACATACATAGAAATCCGGATTTTAATATTTTAAAACAAATCTCTACGAATCCATTTACGGATGAAGGAATTTCTGAAAAATATTCCAATTTGGTGTTGGTTTATTCTTTTGCGCCTGTGAGTAGCTGCGATGTAGAAAGATCATTTTCAAGGTTTAAAGACATTTTAACATCTAAGCGAAATAATTTTACTGCAGATAATTTAGAAAAATATGCAGTAATACAATCGTTCAATGCATATCAAAGAAATGAGTAATATATTTCAGTGGGCACGTGTTGCATATAGTTACGACAAACATTTAATATTAAATTCACTCGGTTTGCTACCGACCGCCAGCCGCTTCGCGCCTATAGATATCAATCCAATCGACCGCATCGTCATGCGTGCCCGCTACGCACACTCATAGCTGAGCGACTTCTAGCACTGCGAGACATACATTTTTGTCCGGCCACTGATAATCATACACCAATATCGTGTTAATTGGGCAACATATTTATACGGAAGCCCACAAGCTGATGACGTTTGATTATAACTACGTGTTAATTAGTCAATTCATACAAATGTAGAGCGGCATACGCTATTCTACTCTGCCCTTGGCCATGCGGTGGTAAACCACAGACTCGACAGAAATTGTAATAATAGCAGCGTTTCGATGCTCAAATTCTATCAGCTTTCACCGTCAGCATATATAGGTAAAGGGAAACAATTGCCTTGTTTGGAAGCGTCGCGTCGGTCTTGTCGACATCCCAAATCCTGCACGTTTGTTTTCACCAGCTGCAAATCAATGCTTGCTGCGCTGAATATTCGTATCCATAATCCAGGTATCTATAGGATTGATTCCACTACTACCTATACACGCTTCCATCCGCATTTATTCAGTGGCTCCACCTGGCATCAAATTTCAACATACCCTCAAATACAAAGCCCTGACTGTACCTTTCGCTAGTTTAGTTTCAATGCAAGCATATCGTTTGTTTGTGAAAAAGTATACGATTATTTGTGAAAAGAAAAAACCAGTTCGATTCAATTCGTATCGAGTCCATCTCAAAAATAAATTTATATATTCGATGGTCGGCTGTGCGGACGTTTTTTTTACGACGTTTACTTGGTATTTGCAATATCCAGTTGAAGTGGATATAGTAAGTGCCTAGGTGACAAACATTGGTTTCATTTATTTGCACTAGATGAACATTTTAGTACGCTGTTCAATTTTAGCATTTTTTAATTTCGTTTTGTGTGTAGTAGGTCGTATACGAAGATTGACAATAGATTTGTAGTTATTAGTAAGATTTTTGATTTTTCTAAAGGGCGAAAACCGCATAAAATTGTAATTTTGTGAAACCGTCAGACAGACAGTTTTCCGGAAACCGTCAGACAGAAATGAAAAAATATATTGTTGTTTTTACCTGTCCACATAAACTCTATGTTATTTCTTTCCAAGAAAAACATACACCATATACAGAGTGTATCCTAAGTTGATGCTTTTCTATGAACTATATAGATGATACTCATTTATGAGCTTGCAAAATATAACCTTATTGTTAAACAAAAAAGCTACACAAAATTGTCTCTACTATTAAAATATTTTTAATCGTTTTCGTTTCTCTTCAAGCAATAAACATCATAAAAATTTTATAACAGCATGTCTATAAAATAATTTATTTGGAAAATTATACTTTATTTGCTTGTATTTATATATTTGTCAATTTTTATGAAGTTTATTATTTGAAGAGAAACGAAAGCGGTTAAAAATATTTTAATAGTACAGACAATTTTTTGTGGCATTTTTATTCAATAAAACGGTTATATTTTGAAAGCTCATTTGTTTAAATTTTTGTTTCAGAAGCTAATTGAACTGTATTTCATGACGACGAAACCATATCTAACATTACTTTTATGGGCAATATCTTCCTAATTTAAATAAAAAAATATATATTTTTCTCATTAAAATAATAATTTATTTAAACTAGTTCACATTAAATGACCAATTGTATTGTTTTACAGTCTGTTATAATTAGATGCTGCGAATTAATAATACAAAAAGCTGATGAAATAAACAAAAAATCATTAAAATGAAACAAAAAGTTTCGTCAAGATTTGTTTTGTAAATTTCCACAAGAATGCCCTTGTTAGTACGTAGTGAATTCTGCACTTATGTAATTAAAAATATGTCGCCATTATAAAATAAAACCTTGCTTGTTCGTAATCAAATTATCAGTTTGATTTGAAAAAGCTAATCTGCAAATAAGGCGAACTAATCAAAAAAATAGCTAGTGCCCATTCGGTACGCACATGTAGCAAGTCCTCAAAGAAAATTTTCATGTATTACAAAATGCGGCGATGCATGAATGTCCGATGCATTTATTGTTGCAGTGCAACTCTGACGGTCCGAAATCACAAACGAATATTCTACAAATTTGTTGGTATGTCATAGACTTTTTTGTTTTTTTATAAAAATCAGCCGGTAATTAAGGATCGATGAAAAATATTCGATGAACGAACTTAAAAAGAAAAATAAATCACTCATGGCATCGTTTAGACCAATCAATAACAAAAATGTTCGATTTGCGTGGCAAATATATTTGCCAAATATTTAACATGTGGCAAATATTTGATATTTGGCAAGTACACGAATGTGTAGCCCCGGCTTCAGGCTTTCACATTCGATAACATTGCTACTGTGAACATTTGTAACCTTAACATTTACTCGATGTCAGATGTCCGATCGTCAAATCAAAATGATTGCCATTAAGCAAAGAGGTGTGCAGGGTGTAAATGACAGCAGACGATTCGAGTCCAGGATATGAAGGATCACAGGGTATACGACAAGGACAAACATAACTTACGCAGAGAAGTTTGGGCTCGAGTTTCTGCAGAATGAACAGCTGCACCGTCACCATTGAAACGATGGTTAAGTTAGTGGGGAACGTTCCGAAATTGAAGAAATAGTAGCAAGAGAACTGGAGGGATACTACAAGCTGGATACTGAGGTGGTCCTGAGGAGTCTACATATTGAACGGTCCAGTATGAATGTAGTCGTTTTTGCCCCTGAGCTGTCATAGACAGACTTCTGCGTTTGTCTTTGGCTATTGAATATTCGGGATTATATCACGGACTGCCACACCAGCATCTCTAAAAGCTAAGTGATAACGCATAAATTCACGCAGTTGAAGTTGATTCTTTTGTGTTTTTGTCATATATTCATGACGAAGAAAAAAACGGAGGAAATTCTGAATAATCTATGACTAAGAAATTTTTTGATATATCAATAGTTTAGGTGAATGAGCAAATTCTATTTCATCGAGATCGGTCGTACTGCATTAAAACTAGTAGCCAGGATATGTCAGATTATATGTCAGATATGATTCTAATGACAGTAGGTAGTCAAACGCTATTGTTGTGACAACACCTACTGTCAATATAAGCTGCGTTCGGATATTGTACACCGTTACACTTTTTACAGCCAATAACACGTGTGTCACTTGGACGGTGAACTCGGTGTCAATGGAATATAATATCCGAACGCAGCTTTAATCGACATTGCTGTCTAGTTCTACTAGTTTTATTTTAATGCATACATAGCCGATCTCGATCAAATAGAATCTCATGCAGCTAAACTATTAATTTTATATATAGTATGATAGTCATGTGTCTGGCCACATCAGATTTTTTCTCTTTTATGCCGATGAATGTGTAGCAGTAACCTGCAATGTCTCGTGCTATTTCTTGGAAAATGTTGACTGACTATAGCGTGTGGGTGTATTTAAAGAATTGAATCATGGAAATGCCAATGAACTGTACATGTTTTATGTCTGAACTTTAAATAACGTACCCTCATGAATAAATCAGAAGGCTTTTGAATAAATCAATATTTCTTAGCGTAGAGTGGGTATTTATATTGATTTTTCCCTTTTAATGAATTCACTTAATACCAATAACTAGAATAAATTGCATCTATTGAATGTCTATTGAACGTCCAGCGAAATTTTAGTAGCTGATTTTTAACTAAACACTGCAAAAATGCTCAAACTTAGATTGTTAAAAATTGATATTTTTAAAAATAAATCTTGAATGTACAATTCAAGTTTGAGTCAGTTTGATAAATTTGACAAGATCTTATATCCGTCGTTGTTGGGTTTTAATAGATCTACTGTCATATTTGACTCACATTTCATTGGGTTTACACAATTCGTGTTATCAAAAAGAAATAACTATGGATTAACAGACCCAAAAGGATGATTACGAAGAATCTGGACATAAATCTGCCATGGACACTGCACTGCTCAGTCATGTACACACTTATTGAATGTCAAATTGAAGCAACCTGAACACAATGGGCGTATATCCTGATACCGACTTATTTTATTATGTTGTTTGGAAAAATGCATCGTAGGACGACATGTGTTTTTCCAAAACTGTTGTGAACTTTGTGCCACTTGCACTGCGATCGACTGTTGACATTTGACTATTACCACGACCACGCATTTGCTGTGCCGGCAAACTCGACATGCGTCGAAGAAAATTCCTAGGAATCCTGTGTCTATACGCTGACCTTTGGCCAATATGGGATCATAAAATATTGTTTTCTATAATATGTCGTTATTATGTTTACTATGTTAGTTTTTTTGCAAGGGATGTGTATGATGCCGAATATACGCTGATAATACGGTCATCTTGAGGTTGAACCCAGATAAAATATTTCCTGAAATATATTCTGACTTTCACTGCTGATAATTATTTATTCACTGAAAAGCGACAATATAATAGAATGACAGGAGAATTGAGTTGTTGTCCTTTTAATTTTGTTTTGGTGTTGAGAATTTTGGTGAATTGTCAGGTGTCCCTTTTTTCTACATTTGTTGATACTTTTTCTTTACTGAATGCATCAGAGAACGAAATTTTCTAAATAAAGAGGCTGTAGATTATGAGACATCCAGTATCAAAAGTGCTAAAATGCGCAAATAGTATCAGTTTATTTTATTTCTGTTATGCCTTCTAAAACTGACTTAAACTGCATCATTAATTTAAAAGCTCGCTATAAATATTTTCCGTTTATTTTCTAGACTATACATCAATCTAAATACCTATTGTCTATGGACTGATCGCGGAATGCCACGTGTCATGTGCTTTTATTGGTTTGTTCGTTGGAAATCTACAACATTGCAGTGCCTTTACAATCTCTGTTCTAAATATATCCATCTCAGGATTGGGACAATGCAATGAATTGACCAGAATCGGGATTATGTTAGCCTGGGCGAAAAGGCAAAGGGATCAATAGCCATCATATGATATTTATGATGTTATGTAGGTAGGGAAGGAAATGTAATCTTTGGATGATAATGAATATAGGTACTTCAGTGAGGTACTTAAGCACACAGGTCAGAATGGTATTATCAGGTTAAAATTATGCGACAAATTGGATAAACAAAAATGGAAGGCTTCGTGTCGCAATGTACAAGCTTCACGTGTTCAAAGAAAAACTTGCTACATGGAGATTAGATAGTGTTATCGAGTGGTGTTCATGAGAAATAATCGTTGAGTAACTGCCCATGAAATCGCTTTTGATAAATTACGATCGAATTATCAATGGAGATCCACAAATTTGGGTCACTGGGATTATTGTTTTTCCTGCTAATTTTTCCGCCGGTTTTTTGGTACTAACCTGTTTTTTCAGTGTGTGCCTACAGCAGCATGCCTCCATTTTGCGTTAATGGGTTTGGGTGCTTGGATTTTTTTTGGTGTGGCTGCGGATATCGTGGGATTTCCTCGAATGCGTCATCGTAGGTTTTTTTGTTGCACTTTTCGAAACTTTTCGCAAATTTTCGCTTTGTCTGATTTTTTTTTCGTCGCGGTTTTTTTAACACTGTCTCGCTAGAACACCGACTGCGTCACCATTGGCAACATTCCTACGTACTATTTTTTTTTACCTCACGCTCCCCTTTTGCGCGAACGTCACACGACTCTGCTCTGGTCCGCACACGATTGCAGCGCTCCAAGGGTAGGAAACTTCGCTCGGAGAAGGTCGGTGCTTGTCGCAAGTTGGTAAAAAAGCGGGAAGTTTGAAGACGGCGGTTTAAGTCCCATGAGCGGGTTAAACAGGGGGAATCCAGTTTTACATTGTTGCTATACTTAAGTGGTTCTTAACCTTTTCAGTACTTTTACTCATATGCCCTTCTTCAGATTAGGGTTTTACCTCTTCATAAAAAATACTATGCAGTACGATAATAACGTCTTACATTTTTAACATAATTCCTATAAAGTTTACATAATTAATGTGCAGGTTGGTGTTGCTTTTCCTTAACAAGATTTATAATGTTTACTTTAGATTCTGATATGGCACATCGAAAGTCATGCTTTGCATTGAGCCGATTCCTAGATTTTGTTTTTATAGACACTAAAGTTATAAAGACCCTTCCAAATTTATAACTAGTACCAAATGGTGGACAAATTCTTAAAGCCCTGTCAGCTAAAATGGAATATTAAGTCCACATTTTTGTCCAAAATAAATCTATGTCATAATCTTGTAATTTAATGAGGTGCCTTCGCGTAGTTCCAGAAATTGAACTTAAGCTAAAAGCTTAAGCTTCGTCTTTAAACATTTAGACGTCTGTAGAAAATGGTCTTAACACCCAGGAATAAGCTTTATGCCCGGGAAATATCGATTCAATGAATCTATCAAAAAAGATAGTTGCTGAATGATGGACTTAGTGAAGCAGCATTTTTTCTTTGTTGTGAGCACTGATTGTCTCGGACAATAGGGTATTCCGGTCATGTCAAAATTTAAACAGATATTCGGTTTAACCTATTGTACAATTTATGAGGATTCATAAAGTTCAGCTATGAGCTTTTTTATTTAGTTTTTCTATGAGATAATTGCAATTAAAAGTGCATTTCGTTTGAATTCACCGACCACCCTCGGAAATACACGATGATTACCGATCCCTAGTAACGGTGGCAACAGCGGACAGCTCTCGAACAGCTGATCGGCCAAGTTGACGGTTGGCGACCCTGCTGTTTGACAACGAATAAAGGTAACTTTTTCGAGAGATGATTTGATCATTGAAACTTGAAGCCAAACATCTCTCATCTCGCTAGTTGGCAATGTAAAGAAAATCTTATCAGGAGTTACTGTTCTACTGCTGTTACAGCCCGGCACAGAACAATGTCGGCGTTGGAGTTTATACATTTTGAACAAGTGTTTGATATAACCTCGATAATGTTACAAAATATATACCAAATTGTTTGCAAATTTTTCAAAACCATCATGTCGGAAAATTTGTTTTCGTTTTCAACTGTTACTTATTCTTTAGATTGCGAGGAGATCATTGTTCAAGTTATTACTATTTCAATACTCACAACTAAAAAATTGTTAAAAAATAAATGTAAGACAATTGCCAAAGCCAACATAGACCAAAAAATGAAACTGATATACAGGTTATTAGCTTTTAGTGTGTGTAAGGATATCTCGTAGTTGAAAGCGGACAATGTAATCAAAAATATGAAACAAAATTTCATCCTTCATTTTTCTTTAGTTTTGAAGATATTAACAAAAAGCTCAAAAATTGAATTTTGATTTGTCAGATCGAGGGCTATCTCTAATTGTGCAATCAAATTCTTCGTAAAGACATGTCTTTAAATTTATTTTAAGTTTTTATTTAACGTTTTTACGGAGACTATGGGCAGTAAATAACGTGAATTTTGAATCATCACCAAACAGTTGTCTGAGAAAGATTACGTCAGAATTTGTGTACTTAGTGTGTACGTAGTTATTTGAATTAAGCATATTTTAGCCACGTAAATTAATAGATAACAAACTGCCTTCTTTATTTTCGTCTAAATTGATGATCGATATATTGTTCTGCTCAGTATAATATCGTGGTGTTATCGAAGAAGAAACATATAAGGTGCAATTAAAAATTTTCCAAATGACACCACTAACAAAAATTCTTTTTGAGTATCCAATAGTCCTACATTCGCATCGCTTCATAAAAAAAAAGAACCAAAGGAACTGGATGTTTCCCCCAAGCATTTTTCAAGGATTTTGCAAATGAGCCGCCATTTCTGTAAATTTGTCAAAATAGTTAAATAATAAATTAAAGTTGAGGAAATTTTGTATAATTTATGTCTATGACATTTTTTGGTAAAATTAATAGTTTGGCTGCAGGAGCAGATTCAAACTGAGATCGGTCGTGTCGGCGTTAAAACTAGTAGCCAGGTAACCGGTTACCTGGTTACCTGGCTACTAGTTTGGCCTTTTCATTCTAATGACAGTAGGTAGTGTCACGTTTGACACTATAGCAATAGCATGTCAATAGTATCAACATATCTGCAAGAGGTTGCAGCGCCGGAACCACCTGAGCAGCCTGGGGACGAGCACGAAGGCGATGCGAATGCAGGACGTCTGCAACTAGATGCTGAGCGGGACGTCAGCGATGAAGATGACGTTGAGCCTGATCAACGAAGGAGACGGCGAACGCGGTGGCGGTGTGTGTGTGTGCTGACTGTGCTGTGTGTTCGTGTTTTATTCAATAACTTTTAGATCAAAACGTTTTACGTCCTTTTAAATATTTTTGTAAAGCGTTTTTTATCTTTTTATCGTCGTCTGTTTTTTTTTTAATTTACCCGCCAAGCTGTTCACTCACTGGCGGGTAAATCGTAAAGATTTCAAATTTGTATATAAGCGCTCGCGACGCAAGGGTTTGTTTTATAGCATTTGAAATTATGTTAATTCATAACGTGTATTTTCTTTAATTAATATATTTGTGTTAATGGAATCTCATGCAGCTAAACTATTAATTTTATATATAGTATGATAAAGTACAATTAATTTATTTACGAATTCATTTACATTTTTGTTTTACTGGCCATTCTTAAGATGACGTAAAATTCTGCGTTAACTCGAATAATAAAAGAGAATTTAGATAATGAACTCGACAAATAACGCATTAATTATTGATCGTTCCTATTAATATACTTGTTGGTTAGACTAACGTATTAATAATGAACAATAATAATTTAATTATTAATTTTTTGCGCCAATGCATGATAATTTCTACTTTATTTTTATTTATTTGTACCCACTTATATATAAAATAAAACTAGACGTGTACGCCGCTGGTACCACGAGGTCTCAGATCTTGGCGGTTCGGTTCAAATTCAAATAAGGACCGCCTCCAGGTTGGCGCCAATTCATTCGGAAGTAGCGGGGGGTGGTTGTAGGAAAACGTGGTCGGCGCGGGCGCATGCCACGCTGGCAATGGCCGGGTTTGCTCCGTGGGCCGGAGATAAGCTCGGGAAATTGTCGAAAACGCGGCCAAGTCGGGTTTTCAGCAGGCGGCGGCCGGATCGATTCTAGCAATTGTTTAGAGCGCGCCCTTTCGCCAGATTCAAACGGCGTTGGCGTGTTTTGATCGCGCGAGCGCCACCTCGTGGTTTTTCGAAAGCACTGCCATGTGATTTGTAATCCGGTCAGGCGATACCGGCGGTAACGGAAATTGCTGATAATCTCGCGCGGAAGGACATTTTTTATGATTACATTTCCGGGTTTATGTGTATTTCCGGCTGTTTTTTTGTTGTTGATATTTTCGAATAGCCAACGGTAACGTAACTTTGACTGAACGATTTCAATGTGGAGTAAGGCGAAATACAAGTGTACAACTTGTCATGAGCAATGAGCATTTGAAGATTTTGCAGATTTGGTGTTTGAACTACAATATACGACTCCGGGTTTTCGAAATCTTAGCGGACCACCTGATGTCTGTAAAATCAATCTGAAAGATTGAGAAGAAGGCAAAAAACTAAATGAATAGCCAAGTGCCTATATTTGACTACATGAAACAAATAACTATTCGCAGTCGTTAAATTAAAAATCATCTAAAACTAAAACTAACTAGGTTTGAAAACATCTATCCCATGATATTTCACACTACCAAAGCTGGACAAAGTTAACCCTTAATCGTTAATCGTTAAAATTAAAATGTCATGTCACCACAAACAGTTTTGCTATCATTTCTAGTTTGTCCAGCAATGTTTTAATTGGAAACATAGCCAAACTATGGCTGAGGTAAATAGTTATAATGTTTTCGTTCCGAAATATGAAGTCAAAAGCAATTTAATGTTGACAAACCCCCCAGATGTAAATTATATGAAAACCTTTTTTGGTATATGGTCCTCTAGTCTTGCTCATGAAAAGTGGTTCACATGGTGCGACGACTTGCTACACTTTCACGCAGAACAAATCAAATCAGTGAAAAAACAGCCTTTTCTAGTCCAGCAGTTTTCATGCATCGCGGCCTGCTGCAGTCTTGACTCAAATTGTCTCGTCAGCGTTGACAAATTTTGCTAAACATTTCGTCTCAGTAGATAGAAGTTCATATCATTATCTCTATCACTAAAGGATATACAACCAGAACAGTTACAGCAGGTCACAAAGTCTGTAAAGACTGCAAAGCAGGGCACTGCAAATGTCGGCATACAAACTTCCGCTTTATCTTCCACCCTGTATATGCTCAAAACTTAATCTTGCTACAACAATATCTAATTATACCATCGTTTCTGACAAATCAATGAATCATAAAAAATTTGATTATTGGTGCGAGAGAAAATTGTGACTAAATTTTAGTGATGCGTTAAATTATAAGTGTATCATCTAACAATTGTCCTAGGATTTTTCAGTACGTCTACACGTAGGATAATAACAAAATGAACAAAATGCTGTTAAAAAGAAAATATTTTTTAAGGTCAAATAGTTGCTCATTTTGCAAAAAAAATGATTTAATCGACTGCGACAAAGACTAATTTATAGTATTTTGATTAAATCATTATTTAATTCTTTTTGATTCGGATGAAAGGTGTCTAAGATATTTCATTGTCGCTAAATTGTTTCTCGAAAGCGGTTCATAATCGATTTCTTTTTACTTTATCATACGCAGTATGTAAAGTATTGTAATCGTGCCAAAAAGAATTTTTGAGATTTTAGCGGAAATATGTCTTTTTGGGTCCCCTGAACATTTTTGACCAAGGTACAAAAAATGTCTGTGTGTGTGTGTGTGTGTGTGTGTGTGTGTGTGTGTGTGTGTGTGTGTGTGTGTGTGTGTGTGTGTGTGTATGTGTGTGTACCCGTTTTTTGTGGCGACGATTCCGGAGAAACTACTAAAGGTATCGGGACAAAACTTTATATTTAGAAGTTTCATAACCAAACTTAGAGCTGAAAAGCTTTCCGTTGAAAAGGGTCCAAAGGAACTGGAGGTTTAGTTTTAGCATTTTTAAAAGATTTTGCAAATAAGCCGCCATTTCTGGAATTTCGTCGAAATATTTAAGTAATAAATTAAAGATGAGGAAATTCTAAATAATTTATTGATATGAAATTTTTTGATACAATCAATAGTTTAGCTGCATGAGCAAATTCTATTTTATCGAGATCGGTCGTACTACATTAAAACTAGTGGCCAGGATATGTCAGAAATTTTGATTCTAATGACAGTAATGACACTAATGACAACGCTAATGTTTTGACAATAACGTCTGCCAATATAAGCTGCGTTCGGATATTGTATTACACTTTGTACACCCGATAACACGTAAGTGTCATTTGGACGGTGTACCCGGTGTCAACGGAGTACAATATCCAAATGCAGCCTTAATCGACATATCTGTCTAGTCAAACTAGTTTTATTTTAATGCAGACATGGCCGATCTCGATCAAATACAATCTCATGCAGCTAAACTATTAATTTTATACATAGTATGATAAAGTCATGTGCCTGGCCACATCAGATTTTTTAAATTGACTATGCAGTCTATGCACTAGTTCCTTCAGATAAAAAATATAATCTTCTAATCTTAGAGATTACTATAACATCTAAAAATCAACCGGCTGTCGTGCTTAATATAAAAATCAATCATTATATATCTGTATTGTCGCTTTGTCTTCGTCCCATTTTCCCCCGTCTCAGTCGCATTATGGCAAGATAGATATGGATAAAGTTTTGCGCCCTCTGGAGGTATCTAGTGGAGTGCATATCGGGGTAACAAACCAGAAGCCGATCGATGCTCCAGCGCCTCCACCAATATTGACGTTTGCGCGAACTTCCACACTGCCACCACAGGTGGCGCTTCCAACAGCCATAACTTCGAATTATTGGTTCTGTTACATCTTAGAACAATCAGACCAATGAATAAAATGAATTAAATGTTATGTTATAGTCCAGCCAAGAGCTGGTTTGAGCCTGCAAAAGACTGCACAGAGTTTTTACTTTTCAATTATGTTGACTTTGCACCCCTGACATAACTCGGAAACCTCCTCATTCTTGGGCAAAATTAACCCAGAAAGAACAGATATCTAAGCTGCTTCTGAAATCTCAGTCCAAATGTGTAAAATGGGGTTGCACGCACTGTTTGCGCCCTCTATCTGTATCTAATGCAGTGCATAGCATATCCGGGCAACAAACCAGAAAAGTGGCGGCGATCGATGCTATCCCGGCGTTGCCACCATTTTGACATGCGCGCGTGATTCCAAACTTCCGCCACAGGTGGCGTTCCCAACCATGGCAACTTTATACTATTCGCTTGCTTGCGAGACATAATAAAAAGAAATGTCGCGTTTGCATATTGATAGTTTTGTATACATACTTTTTCATTCTATTCTGTATTGAGAGATATAACTCCAGGTTTATAAATATATTGGTTATAAATTACGTTAGTTGCGTTAGTTACCATAGTGGTATGGTTTACTACTACTGTTAAACTACGTGTGGCTTTTTCGCATGCACGACGGGTGTTACACAAAGTAAGGAAAATTCGGCCCAGGGCGTCGTTCGTTCGATAAAGTAATCACGACAAGTCACGAAATCTTACCGCAAAACTTACCGCTAGAACGCAAATGCACAACTAACTTTGTTTCCATCAATGGTACTGCATAATTTCGCCAATTTGCAGTTATTTTCTTGTTGCTCGGTAATTTATACGAGTCGTTTTCTTTGCAGGAGTTTCTTTTCAGTTAAGTTGAGGGGGCGGCTTTGAGCTGCACTTAATAGCACTTTAACACATTATGCTGTGTTGGCTACTTGAGGTAATTGGCCACCGTTATTACCAACTTTCTACTTTTCGTAATTGTCTCTACATTTTCTTTTGGTCACTACTGTGACTCACAGAGACCCGGAATATAAACAGTGACCTAACTGACATCCCTCGTTTTGATGGTATTGACCCCTGCGTTTGAGGGCTCATAACTTTAAAAATACTCAACGAAAAATTGAGATAAAGTGTTGAATCAACACTGAATCATTTCTGCATAAATGACTAATAACATTTTCTGCTCCTCGGTTTAAGCACGACCAAAACCAATTAGTAACTAGTAAGAGTATTATCTTCAGTCGTGCTGAAGTTAAAATACCCCTCACCGTAAAACATTTAAAAAAAAGTTAATTGAATCGGTCGGTTCGAAAACACTACAAGTCCAAAAAGTGAGTTCTGGGAAAATTAACAAAATTATTTTGTCAAGTATAGCAGTTAGCTATTTTGTGCCAACAGACAAAATATAAAGTAGTTCACAGAGAATTAAATGTATTACATATTTTATTTATATTTGCATTAAAAGCAGGGCTATAATTAAAACAATCATCATGGACATGTACTGTTTTTGAACTCGACGGAAAAACAGCGTACATTTTTAACAATATTTGCTTATTTAAAGCATTTAAATAATATTTTTATTGTGATGTAGATATGTTTAGTGTTTTTGGCGCCCACAATAAATTCCTTATTCATTTCATATTAATATATTTTCCGAAACGCGTTAGTAATGCAGCAAAAACAAACATGTGCATACTTCGTACAAGGATATTAATTCCTTGTCGAAATTGAAATATAAAAAGACATCTCGTACTATGCCTCGAAAACAATTTCTTTCGACAATAAAAATGTATTTTTCTGTGGAGCATTGACGGTATGAATATGTTTTCGTCAAATATTCGAGCAACATTCGGCGTAGTTATTTTACAGCCATAATAGAACACGTTTTTGTCCAGCCGGCCGGTCCGCTTCGAGAATTTGAAACGTGTTTTGTAAGTAAGTGCACATGTACCTACGATGTTTCGAATCGAAATAACATTTCTATACTCTAGGAATTTTTAAGCGTTGACTTATTTATAAAATATAAATCTCAGTTTAATTTGCTTAGACGAATAATATACTGGGTATTAAAACAACTTAAAATTTTTTTTTATTTCTGCAACAAATTAAATTGAAAATTCTAATACTTCTAGTACTGTTGTTGGACTAAAATCTTTGTTTTTTTTTTTAAATAAGGATTATATTATCTAAATAGACACCAGATGTAACGATGTTATTAACTTAACAAAGCCGAATAGCCAAAGAATTTTTAAATGAAGATTTGCAAACAAAAACTTATTTGTTGATTTATCAAATGAATCGGTCGGTTCGAAAACACTACAAGTCAAAAAGTGAGTTCTGAGAAAATTAACAAAATAATTTTATTGGTGCAATATCTTGAAAAGTATAGCAGTTAGCTATTTTGTGCGAATAGACAAAATACAAAGTAGTTCACAGAGAATTAAATGTACTACATATTTTATTTATATTTGATTAAAAGCAGAGCTATGATTAAAACAATCATCATGGACATGTACTGTCTTGGAACTCGACGGAAAAACAGCTTATATTTTTAACAATACTTGTTTATTTAAAGCATTTATATAATATTGTTATTGTGATGTAGGTATATATGATGTAGGATGTGCATTAAACTTATTTCCCGTAATATTTGAAGATTGATAATTAAAAATGTCATGTCAGATTTTAAAATATAATTCAAAATGGCGGATTATACATGATTAGTCAAAATTACCGGAACACCTTAGTAATTCCTTAACCGTAAAGAATTTCAAAGAAAAATTCAAACAAAAGTTTTTTGGTTTTAAACAAGCTATATATTTTCAATATACGGATGCTCATTTTATTCTGAAAATTTGGTAAACTTTTCTTTTTCTAATAGAACACCCTGTATATTTTAAAAAAATTAATTTTAAGCGTTTGTAAGAATCATTATTTTTTATCAAATGCATCATCTTTGAGTTATGAGCAATGGACCGATCATTAACGGATAAAAAAATAAAAAAATCAAGAAAAAATAACTAACTATGAAATAGCATAATAAATTCAATATTCAAGCTGGCAAATTAAATAAATGTGTATGTATGTGGGGAAATATTCTTAATTTGAAGTCCAGAAATTTTGATTAATTGCTTATAACTAAAAAATGACAGTATTGTATTAAAAAAAAAATGATTTCTATAAAAGAATTAATCGTAGAATTAAAAAATGTATGTTACCATTGTTACCAAATTACCAGAAAAAACACAATTTTTTTCTCAGTTGGAGAATTATTTAGGTTTTCGGTAATTTCGTCAATTTTTGATTAATTGATCATAACTCAAAAATAAGGCATTTTATAAAAAAATCATACAAAAGATTCTTGAATTAATCTTAGAATTAAAAAATGTAAAGTTATACAGGATGTTCTATTTGAAAAAGGGAAGGTTACGAGATATCCAGAATAAAATGAACACCCTGTATAATAAAAATATATTTAAACGATAGATAGTTTGAAACAAAACAACTTTTACTTGAAAATTTTTTTAAATTGTTACAGTTGGAAAATTATTTAGGTGTTCCGGTAATTTTGACTAACCCTATACATATATGGCGATATGATAGAGTATGATATAGAGTTTGATGATTATATACATAATAGTATAAATTTCCTCTTCTACGGTGGTAGTCGGTCCGGAAGGCAGGTGGTAGTAAAATTCTAAATTTTCACCAGTTACATACTTGTGGACTTTTTTAATATTATTTATCTTTTTAATTAATTTTAATTATTTATCTTAACAACGATGTGAATGCAAATTACGAAGTTGGCGAATGTTTACGACTGATATCAGTAGAAATTGAGTAGAAACACGTTGCATGAGCGAGCAAAAAAAGCACTGCTCTGGACTTGTTTAATTCGCCCAAGCATTCTCTTTATGTCTATTCGATAGAATAAATCATAGTGAACATTTTGGCTATTTCAGTTCAAAATGGCCAATTTTGGACTTGTACTGTTTTCGAACTCGCCGATTCAATTACTTATTAGTTATTACTATGGACTGACTACATATTTCAATTTGCACCATATTTGGAGCATATCTTCATTATAACAAATTAATTATTCATCAAATTTATTATTTGTGTTCGTTCCTAGTACACATGAATAAACCGAACAGCCGCGATTGGCAAACAGGCTTTCCAATTAATTTAATAATACTAATTCAAACCTAGGATAATAATAATGTACCCAGATACTAATTTATACACAATATAGGTATTGATATTATAGGTATCCACCGTAAGCAAATATTACTCATAACCAAATTAAATAATTCTTTTTAAAACTTTTGTTGTAAAACAATTTTCATCGTGCACAACACGTCGTCTATCTGGGGAGAATTGAAATTCCTATCAGCAACCGAAAAAAATCGATTCGGTACTAAAAAACTAGAAACTCGAAAAGTTTGAAAAGTTATTTTTCTTGTTTGTTAATATTCACACTTTACGTTCGAATACGGTGACAAAAATAAACCTTATTATTTTAATTTTCCTATCCAGGCTGCGCCATTAGTTTGCAAACATCCATAAATTTTGTTCTTGTAACGCACTGTATAATATATATATGCTGCATGGACTAGTATTTGTACAAGCAACGTCAAAATGGAATATTCTCTAAAGCTGTAGGTTTTTACATAATTTAGCCATGGCAAACAAGGTAGGTAAGTATTTTATGGAACACATTTTATCAAATAACGTTAGCCTCCAGGGTTAGTTGTTATTTCTGTAACACCCTACATAATGCATGTATGCAAGTAGTTCCGTTTATATTCCACAAGAAATCTTGACTTTCGTTGTTTGTGGTTCTTGCAGTGTTGAAGCATTTAACACGACGGTGAAACTATTCTAAAAATAGTTAATTTCGAAGCTATTATCGTTACCTTTTCTTGCAACCTGGATAATAATTTGTGTAATGGAATGAGTTTTAGAGACTTTGTTCCATCGTCCCTGAGCTCGTCTTCCACTAAATTGAGCGCGTAATTGCAATTGAGTATAACCGACCAACGCGAACGCCGCGCCGATATGCCTGCGTGATATTGTTCAGTTTAAACCATAACTCGTGATTTAGCTTCGAATCAAAGCTAATAATTTCTGCACGAGAAGTTGAAATACTTTGAAAGAACTAATTGGATTGAAATTGTACCTGATCTCAACATTATTTTGCTGAAATTAAAAATATACTGCTGAAAAATATTAGGGGAACACGAAATCTGTAACTTTTTAAATAATAGTTGTAGTGTAAAAGAAATAAAACCTCTTTTCTTTAATTTGCATCAGTACCGTGTAATCAGTTACTGTATAGTTAGTGGTGGATTAGGGCGCTTGCAAACACGTCGGTCACGCTGATCCCACATGTGTTCAATAGTTAACTTAGTTTTTGCTAGAATAATTAGAAAAAGTGATGAATTGTAGCATAACTTTTGAACAGATTTGTTATGTGATTGTCGGATCATACCGATTATAAAAGTAATTTACGAAAAAGGCATAATACTCTTTTCTTATTCTTTGTATTATACTACAACGCAATATGGTAGTAAATATCTTGCTTTTAATTAGCTAACTTCAGAATTTAGAAATTTCTGATAATTTCTAACTTGAGATTTTAATAATCTAGGCGCAAAAATGTATGGTATGAAAATCTCTTAATTGTCTTCTTAAAATATTGATTTATTAGATTTAGTTTAAATTGGTTGCAAATCATTAGCCCAAATAATAATATTTTTTTCATCTTAAACTGTTTTGACTGAGATGGAGATTGTAGGGATAATATATATTTCCATTACAAACCTAAAATTATTAAACTTATCAATTGCTGCAAAATATTACACACATGTATAATCTGGGTGTACAAATTTTTAGAGAAGAATTTTGTAACTATAAGAAATTTGAGAATGAAGAAATAACGTTTACTACACCTTTTCCTGTTGTTATTCAGAAAGTAGCAACTGATATTCAGAAAGCAACACATGATATTCATCTATTCCGAATTATTTTCAGAAATCAACACATGATATTCATCTATTCCGATTTATTTTCAGAAAGTAGCAGTTGATATTCAGAATGTCATTTGAACTTCAGAAATTGACAAATGATATTCAGAAAATTTAAATAATTATACCTGTATTATATTTTATTGCGACAATTTCTGAGGAAATTATAAATATATTGTTAGCAACAGTTATTTCCTGATTTTAGGTCTATGTATGTATTAATCTATGTATGTATGTATTGTACATAGAATAATGTACAATTTGACGTTTTCAAATAATGTTTTCTTTTCTGTGCTTAATTAAGTTCTCAATTTTAAGTATACATTTTAACAAATAAAATATAAAATAACTTTGTAAATTTTAACTATTAGTGCAGGCAAATTATGTTGAGAGTGGGTATTAATTGTAGACAGGAGTTTTATCATTGGAAATGGTAAAGGGGCTCATAGTGAACGTAGAAAAAATAAATGCAGGTCATGGGGTGGTATAATGTTTATTTGGGGGGGTTGAAAGAGGGTGTAAAGTATATTATTGCGTTTTCCGGCGAAACTTGCTGTTTTATCCAAAAGCGTCCTATACTGAGTTGTAGATCATAAAAAAATCTACAACATTCATATGGGTCACTTTTTACTATGATCTCAAAATTTCCGAGAAAAATGCGAATGCCAATGCCAAAACGAATTTTCTGTTTTTAATTTTTTGTTGTCGCAACAATAATTCAATTTTAATGAAATTTTGTGAAAGCGTGCCTTTCTATACCTTAAATAAGTATACATTTTTTTATTACACAAAAAACAAGAAGTTTTTGAGATATTTAGTTTTTTCCGTCAAAATCAGACCTTTTTTAAAACAAAATTCTGTGGTGAAAAATCGTCGTACAGAGTTCTTCTGGGACTCAATTTTGTTGTTTTTACATGTACTTATTGATACAATAATAAAAACAATAGTTACTATTTAACAACATGCTCAAACATTGAAAAATTCAACAACGACCTTTGCAACACTGAACTTTTCAGTAATTGTTCATTATTTGCTTAAATTTATAAGAAAATTGCAATACTTGTTACGGCACATTAAATTGTACGGAAAAAATACAAAAGAAACTGGCTCTAATTTCTACACTAATGCTATAACCATTAAATTAGAATAAGAAATCTTCAGATAAGTAAGCAAAATAACAGTTTTTGGCTTAGAATCAAAAAGTATCCAATACAAAAGTTGTAGGTCAAGAAAAAATCCACAAATTTGGTAGAGGTTACTATATAACATAACCTCAAAACTCCCGAGAAAAATTGCGAATAAGGCAATGATTGGCATAGTTAAATAACTATGCCAATCTATAAAAATCAAATAGAAAATGATAAATAAATACTTTTCATTTTTCATTTGTAAATCTGTAAATATATATTGACGGGGTGGGGTCGTTCGGAAAAAGATATTTGAAAATGCAAGTCGCGGTAGGTGCAGCGTGTCGTATACTGACGATGCCTGTCTCTCCGTCTGGATTCCACGTTGTCACCAAGGCCCTACGAGGTGCGCCAAGTTAATAGTATCCTCCAGGCCGGTGAGCGAACTCATGTGCCAGGGTTGCGTACCGTCTTTTATCCTGCTCGGTCCAGGTCGTGTGTCGACACGTAGTGGAAGGGGGCTCCTACGCCCTCGCTGGTCATGGAGCGCACTGGTATTAGGGGCGTGTTACAATATTAACTTTTGTAATTCATTATTACCAATTATTAAAGTACTGTTTCACATTAAATGTTATAACATTTTTAACTAAAGATTTTTTCATAAACAGTTTGTGATCTTTTAAGACATAAATAATTTACTTTCAGAAGTTTCGTCAAAACTAAATTAAAATTATAAATTCTAAAAAAAATGAATTTTTCTCGGAAGTTCTGAGGTTATGTTATATAGTAACCTCTACAAAAGTTGTATATTTTTTCTTGACCTACAACTTTTGTATTGGATACTAAGACAAAAACTGACTATTTTGGTTACTTATCTGAAGATTTCTTATTCTAATTTAATGGTTATAGCATTAGTGTAGAAATGGGAGACAGTTTCCGTTGTATATTTTTCCGTACAATCGAATGTCGTAACCAGAATCGCAATTTTCTTAAAAATTTAAACAAATAATGAACAATTACTGAAAAATTCACTATTGCAAAAGTCGTTTTTGAGTTTTTTAAATTTTTGAGCATGTTGTTAAATAGGGACTATTATTTTTATTATTGTGTCAATAAGTACATGTAAAAACAACAAAAATGAGACCCAGAAGAACTGTACGATGACTTTTCACCACAGAATCTCTTTTTAAAAAAAGTCTGATTTTGACGGAAAAAACTCAATATCTCAAAAACTTCTTGTTTCTTGTATAATAAAAAATGTGTGCTTATTTAAGGTATAAAAGGGCACGCTTTCACAAAGTTTGATTGAAATTGAATCATTGTTGCGTCACCGAAAAATAAAAAAAAAGAAAATTCGTTTTGACATTGGCATTCGCATTTTTCTCGGAAATTCTGAGGTCATAGTAAAAAGTGACCAATATGAATGTTGTAGATTCTTTTATGATCTACAACTTAGTATAGGCCGTTTTTGAATAAAACGTCAAGTTTCGCCGTAAAACGCAATAATATGCTTTGCACCCGCTTTCAACCCTCCCAAATAAACACTATACCACCCCATGACCTGCATTTATTTTTTTTACGTTCACTATGACCCCCTTTACCATTTCCAATGATAAAACTCCTGTCTACAATTAATACCGGTTTTGGCTTATAATCGGTTAATTTGCCTGCACTATATGTGCCTCTGTTTAGCGTGCATGATATAAAAATACGCTTTGTCATTCTGTCATGTGACATCCATTTGATCTGTATGCGACCCACTGTATAGAGAAGTTCCTTAAAAAAAATCTGGAGAATTCTGAATTACATTTGCTACTTTCTGAATATCAATTGTTACTTTCTGAAAATAATTCGAAATAGATGAATAACAACCGCTACCTTCTGATACTAAATCGGAATAGATGAATATCAATTGGTACTTTCTGAAAATAATTCGGAATAGATGAATATCAACTGCTACTTTCTGATACTAAATCGGAATAGATGAATATAAATTGCTTCTTTCTGAAAATAATTCGGAATAGATGAATATCAGTTGCTACTTTCTGAATAACAGCAGGAAAAGGTGTAGACAGTCTCCATTTGGGAGGAACTTGGTTGTGAAAATCACAATTAGCTATATGTCTTTTGTTTTCAACCTAATTAAAAGTTTTTTCTTGTTTTCCCAGACGTCAATAGCGTCAATCAGCGGAAAACAATCATTAGACTACACTATTGACTGTATGCTTCCAAATAACGTCCAAAACTTGTGCGACAGCATTGTAGAGAACATCCAACGGTTCCTATAATAGTATAATTACTTATTTCTACGGAAATTGAAATATTTTCAACGTGTTTATTTTCTGAAATTCCAGCAATAGCTAAGTAAATAACGAATCGATTCCTCTGGAAGTTTTCCAGTCCTTAGATGGTTAATCTATAGTAAATACGGGTGGAAAGTTAAAATAAATAAGGGATGAAAAGTCGGCGAACAGATTGGTTGCCCCTTTGGGTGTTGACGTTGAACCAGCCAGCCGTTAGCAGATCTGGAACACTGTTTAACTCAGCAAGCGTAACAGCGACCAAAGTCATCAATCAATTCCTTACTTTGTACTCACTTCATTAGTTCCCCTGTATCTTGCGCATTTAATGGTCCTTTGTCTCTTCAATGGTGATCGAAAGCTTAACGATCGTTATGTTAAGATAATTAAAAAATTCACGCGAAATTCGGTTCAGAAAACAGTTGAATTCCAAACGGAACCATTTGGAATTCAACTGTTTTCTGAACGGATTACGAAAGAGCACATAAATATGCACTACTTTGCCCATTTAACCGACTTTCTATCTTTAATAATAACAAAAGTACCCATCCAACGTCCCGTGAGACACTGTATATATGTCTATATCTGCCACGCCTCCTTAAGGGTGTTACAAATGTTGATTCAAACTCAATATACTCTCACCACTAGGGATGTTCCGATACACCTTGCTGTACCGGTATCGCGTATCGTATTGTATCGTATCAAATGTACCGGTTCTGTACCATACCGGACCACAAAGTACCGGTACATCGGTACCGGTACATTTTTTAAGTCGTAATTCCGAATAAAAAAAAATATTTTGCGTAGCGGCAGATACCTACACACATTGAAATAAAATAATGTACTTGAAGTAGTCCATATTCAAAGGTGTAGTTTCATATAATTACAATAAAATACCTCTTTGGCCTTTGCAGATTGTTTATTTCGATACCGGTTTCGATCAAAGATCATCATCAGCTTAAAATCTACAATTATAATTACATCACTCAAGGTCATAAATTATAAAATTTAAAAACGTTACATACACAATAGAAAAACTATAACTTACGTCAAGTAATCCAAACCCGTATAAGTTACTTAGGGCCGATCTTACAAAGCACGTTATACCATGGTATAACTAAATATTGGTATAAATGCCAGTATAAGTTGTTATTACTATGACAACACAAATATTTTCGCCAATGGGAGGCGGAATAGCACTATTTATACTGGGAATAACTATTCCACTACTTATACGTACACTTGTAAGATCGACCCTTAGAGAAATAAACAATCTGCAAAGGCCAAAGAGTTTTTTTATTGTAATTATATAAAAAAAATAATGTACAGTAGAATAAATATGATGCGGTTTTTATTAAATATTTGAAACTTTCTTTCTCTGTAGTGCTTAAGGTAGATTATCTTTTGCTATCATATGTATTATATACTATTGCATTGGTCCTATTGGCTGCTTTTTTTGCGTCCTACATAAAACGTAACAAAATAGTTTATATGGTCGCAATGCAAGTGCAGCACCGATTATCCGATATCTATCATCTAATTCTATTATTTTTTTGTTATTGTAGAAAAGGATTACAAATGTTTCACAATGCTGAAAAATGAGATCATTCATTATACTGTATTTTCAGCCAGAGTTGGCATGTGCATTTATTATCAATAGAATGTTCATAATACATGCCAAATGATAGATGTCAAGTACGTCAAAAAACCGCAAAAATTTAACAATTGTCAGAATAACACTGGACAACTCTCGCCTTAAAAGTATAGGAATATGTAAAGTATCGTACCACCCATGATATAGGAACTACTTGATTCACCATGGCACCACCAGTGTTTTCCAGAAATTAATGGGCTTTTTAATTATGATTTTGTACAAAATATATAAATGCATTATGAATGTATTTTTCCGAAGAAAATATTAAACGCTGCTATATTATCACATACGGAACTATTTGTTTCACCATGGTACTACCCACAAAACCATCAGTGTTTTCTTTGTTTCTAATCGGTATGTTGGATGCCCCCGCTGAATGTGTTTTTTTTTCATGTTTGTCGTAAATTCCGCAATTTTAACGTCAGTGTTACAAAGTTCGCATTTTCCACCCAACATGTCTTAATAAACACTTTCCATATCCTACTCGACGAACGTGGCATGTTTGTATGTATTTCGCTTGTAAAAAGCATTATGGCTAACGGATTTAATGACTTTCGCACTCAAAGATTTGCACACCAAAGTTAGGTTAAATTTTAGTCGGAATTTCCCTGATCGTTTACTGACACTGTAAAAGAACACAAATACAAATTCCTTCGTTGTAATCAGTGTCACTTGTAAAATAAACTTATATTGGTTTGCCGCTAGAGTACGCTAGTTGTTGGCAACAACAAATATCGCGATACAATATCGTCCAAAAACGTATCGTATCGTACCGTATTGCATGCTATAGTATCGGTACAAAATATCGGGTATCGGAATGTAAAGTACCGGTACCTAGAAATATCGTATCGTATCGAACATCCCTACTCACCACATTAAATGTGTGGGGTATAAAATGAGCGTTGCCATAAAAAAAAGTAATGTTACTAAGATTTTGTAGCGCTATTTCATAGGTTGTACATTCTTATTACTTCAACATCTTTAATTTTCTTCATCGGTCAGAAAGTATGCTTTTGTTTCACATAACAACAATATTTTATATTTATTTTTATATATTATATCGTGATTATGTAAGAAAATTAGGACGTGAATAAAATAATTAATCAATGAGAGGATTTTTTTATAAAAATAAAAACCTCTGCCGGGATTAGAACCAGGAACCTCCGCAATTTCCGGCGGAAATTGGCGAATTTGTCACTTCAGGAAAGAACGCCGAAATTCGAAGATCCCAATCGTGAATTGTGACACACATTCAATGTATTTTCTCTTTGTAGAGAGAGAGAGAGTGTTGGAGTTATGCTGAAATTTCAAATGGAATATACTTACATAATATCCCCGAGTTTGAGTCGAGTTTGGATGAGGGCACATGATTTGTGGTCAGACGTGGTGACAGCGCGACGACGGCGTGCATATCTGCTCGGTGGTATGTCATCCGTACCCATGCCGATGCCGAGGCGAATCGCTGGCGATGAGCCCCGACGCCGATTGGACATGTGACGTCCAGCAACTCCACCCAACATTCTGAAACAGAAACATAACGATGTTAGCCTACGAGCGCACCGATTAATGTTGCTACGGCAACCATTGAACTATTCTACTAGCTATCCAAGTCAAAGCTTTGACAGATGAAATCTTATATGGATGTAGTGGTAGGTCAGTTCGAACACGCACTAAGTATCGTTTAGGAGCGTACACATTGCGGTGGACCAGACACCGTGGTTTAATAATGCTGTATTAGTAAATCTCAAATACAAATACGGTGCTCTAAGTCATAAGTTTAGACATTGGTGCACGTAACCATGGCTACGGGTTCAAGTTGATACATTATTTATAAATCAAGAGTTTTTAATGCTTTGTGACAAAATCATCTACCTATGTAGATAAGTAATAAAATATGTTTCCACAATACCAAAAACTGACAAAAGGGCGATTTTTGCGTTTTTATTTTTGCTGGCCTTACGTTTTTTAAATCATACGTTGATGTATATAGTATACGTTAACAGTTTTGTCACTTTTGCCACCACTTTTATGACACCCTTAAGAAGCTATGCGTCCTAGTCGGGTTAAGAAACGGGTTAAAGGTACAAGGGCTTTCCTCAGCTTTCCCAAATTAAGAATTTATGGAAAATCTGTAGCGGAATCTGTTAAAAGAATATATAGATTTTTTCAATTATTTGCAGAAAACACATTGGAGAATTATTGGAGAATTTGGAGAAGTAGAGCTAAAGATATAGGCTAATAGACAGAAATGTGTATGACTTCCTGGTTTTCCGGAAATGACGTCATCATTAAAATGTTAAATTGCACGCCTTATAGTGTGTGTGATATTTTCAATCAGGATGATTTTCTGAACACAAAAATATATCGATTGTCAATTTCTATCACCAAGACAACGAACAAATCATCTTTTTGTTTATTAACCTGGGAATGAATTGTTGAAAATAGTCGAAGACTGTCAAATAACCTTATCTAAATCGATTTTGAGCCATTTTTCTCACGTGTATTTAATGCATGCACCCTGATTATTCGACAGAAAAAAAAACCGGTTATAATGATACCAAATCCTTGGTATTTTCTTGAAAATCGTAGCGTGGATATCTTGTTTATAGCACGGAATAATCAGAACGGCATAATGCACACAAAAACATATCTATCATCAATTCCGGAGAGACTGTAAGTCATACTAACCATAAGGGAATCCAAAAACATGAATTTTTTGTTTATTAGCACTTGCTTAGTATTAGCACAAAACGTACCTTGAACTTGGAATATTTTGTTGTAAATGAAATAAAATAATCAGATACGTTGAATCAGAAGTTGGATTGATAATTGATAACCCAGTAAAATTAAGATTTCATTTCGGAAAATGTGCAACTGGCATAGCAGCTGATATTTGTATACACCTGTGATTAAGCACCACAAATAATGTTTAAAAAGTCCCCATCGATATCGTGTCCGCGTTGCGAGCTATATATATATATATATATATATATATATATATATATATATATATGGTCAAGTTTTAACTGCACCCCAATGTTTTCTTGTTAAAAAATATGATGCTCAATCATGTTTTCAATAACTTGGAAAGCGGAAAGGTTTTCACATAAATACGTTGTTTCTCGTTCGTGCATTTGACGTTTTTCAAGCCCTATAACTTGAAAACACCAACTCGCACTGAAGATATTGTAAAAATAAACTTAATTCGACCATCTTTAACTAACTATGTGCTTCTTCTGACTTAGTTTAGTTAATCTTTGAAGCAGTATGAGTTCATTTGTCGATTAGTGTACTTCAAACTTCCTGTGTTGATTTGTTGACAATACGAAATACGTATTATACTCGTGACTATACCATTATCCGTTTCATGACCGTAGAATAATCGTATTTTTAGTTGATATTATAAAAATTGATGACGCACATGCCAACTCTGTCGGAAAGACAGTATTTCTTAAACCGCAAATTATTTAAGTTTTGATGCAATATTAAATAGGTAGTAAGGTATGTCGCGTAATGTTTTATATTTCATTTTTTTTCTCATGCATTAAATATTCTTTTCCTACGTTCTGTTATCTTTCATGTTCTTTATTACCCGAGGGCCCTTAGGAATTCAATGCTATTACAAGAAATTCTATTGATTTTTTGTGCTCGTATTACTTAAATTGTTGTAATTTGTTCCCTGTCTGGTTTCGTTTTCCTTTAGGCTATATCCCTACTATTAGTCTCTAGCGTTCATTACATGTTACCATGACCCCAATCTGGCATTTCCTCTTTACTTTACACCCGAATTTGGAGGTGATCTTTGGTATAGTGCTCAAAAGAGGGATTATTTTGCGTTTCTCCTGATTAAATAGTCGAACACTGTTTTTGATTAATTAAAACATAGGTACCTACAGGACTCTTAATTATTCTCGCATTAGCTGTAAGGCGTCCAGTGTAAGTCATTATTCACTGAAAATCTCACGGCATAGTAGTTATAGTAATTATAAAGTTGCGAACTTTATTAATGATCGTCGACCAACTTCCTTCAAGAGGTGTATCAATCCTCCACTTCTACTATGCAACTAAGTCCCAGTAATTATGTACACACCGATTTTACTTCATTTTAATTATACATAATGTAATCTCTACGCTTGTTTCAATAAAGTTCTGTTGATCGAAAAGTTTGGAAGAGTTAAACAACACAATATAGCGACTATTTATGAAACCATAATTATCTATGTAAACTGTGGTGTAACAAATAACTTTGGCTTCAACCAACGGGCAGTAATATTGCAACGTTGGCTGTCTATTTCCTTACATCCTGTTATGTTAGTCCTGAGTCCTGAGTTTCTGATTACGCGGCTTGCCAGGGTCTCAGAGCGTGAAAATTAAGTTACGCGAACACAGCGCTACCTCCTGTTCAATTACGACAGCGAAAAAACAAAGTTCCTAAAGAAACTTTCTCCTGCTACAATTTTAAATTAAATTTAACTTATACGTACAGTAGCTTATTTCATCCCAAGAGATGTTCCCTTTGTAAGAGGATGATGCCTGTCAAATGTTCATGTCAGCAATTGTTAATTTGCCTCCTGCTTTTATTACTATGTACGTCAAACTCTTATATAAGTTGTGAACCACAAATACACAAATCTAAAGGACGTCCATAACAAAAACAAAAGTTTCGTTTGTTTCTGACGAATTCATTGGCGAAAAAAATTTTAAACTGACATAATCAAATAGTAGACAAAAACGTGCCTTTATAATGTCAAAACGCCTTTTTGGTTTGATCACAAATAAAGAAGTTATGACCATAACTAAAAAATGACATTTTTTGGTTTTTTCAAAATAGCATGGGAGCAGTTTGGAATTGAACTGTTTTCTGGACCGATTATGAAAGAGCACATAAATATGCATTACTTTGTCCATTTAACCGACTTTCTATCTCTAATAATAACAAAACTACCCATACAATCCAGCGTCCCGTGAGACACACTGTATATACCTCAGCCTGCTAACATACAGAAGTTATTTAATAGCCCTTTTACATCTATGCAATTGTTACCTGCAATCTCAACAATGCGATTTTTCAAAATCGCATGCAATTTTATCACCGTTTGTCGACCGTTTACACCTGTGCAACTTTAATAAATTGCATGGCTTCAGCATCAGTGATTTTATTTTTTAACAACTGTAACTTCTTTGATTGGCAACAGTGCTACACAAATCAACACGCATCGCATAACCTCGTTGTTTTGTTATTTATACATAAACATAACCTTCTTAGCACCAAAACTATCGTTTATATGTATAAGAAACCTTGCTAGTATCGATTGTTGATGCATGTGTTGATATACATATGTGTTAAAATGCCTAACGTCGTCGATTTAGAAGAAATTGAAGACACTAGATGCAAAACAGCACAAGTCTAATGCATTTATCATTGTACTTGTGCTGTTTTGCATCTAGTATCTTCAATTGCTCTCCGTAGCATCATAATTGGAGCTGCGAGTTTGTTGTTAAGACAAAGAATGGAACGGCGTTGGTGGACTATACCATGGCTTAGCGAAAAGATCGGGTAAATCTACATTTAGTAAATAATGAACTTTGACTTTTATAGTTTTGCATAGTTTTCTACGAACAGAATGCCCCAATACGTATGGCATACGAGATGAAACATCGATAGGCGATACGTCATTAAATATGCATTTTGTAGCTGGAAACAGAAGTGCTCGTTCAGCCTTAGACAACACTCAGGAGTTTTTAGAATTTTTCAATAGTGTTGAAGGAGCAGTACCTTGGCAAAATGACTTGGCATAAACTAACATTAATTCTGTTATTATCATTATTATTTATAGTATAGTTATTATAGTATATTAAAATCATTATAAATTATTCATTATATTAAATAAAAATACACTTGCTAATACATTATTTTATTTTTAAGAAAAAAATTTAAAAAAGTTAATATACAAAAATAAAAAAATTCTAGTAAACAAATAGAGGGTTACTCCATATGCTCCTCTTGGCCATCCAACACGATATTAAAAATCTTTCTCTTCACCATTCTTAAAATGCTCGGGTTTGCAATTTTTCTTAATTCGTGTTCGATGGTTTTGGCAAATGACGTTAAATCATCTTCTTGATTTTGTCACTGGACACGTTTTGTTAGTGCATTGGTTGTAGCGCTAATTAATTCTGCAACCTCTTGGGGTTTAGGGATAAGTTTTGCTCTTTTTGCCATTGGAGTCGTTCTTGAGCTACTGGGTGTCGGTGACAAAATTTCCGAAGAATTGAAATCTTCAACCGTGCCATCAAATATGAGCTCCGGCTGGCTATCCTCGCTATCCATAATATATTCCGGTTGTAGCGTGAGTTCTGGTAAGTTTGACTCCGACTCCATTGTTGCCTCTGATTCCTGAAGGAATTTTAAATGTTCATAATACCACAATATTGGTGTGTATCTGTCCGACGTGCCGGCACCACTTTTTTCACTAATTTTAATTCTTCCCAACTCCTTAAAAAACTGCGTCCTTAGATTATGTATTTTGTTCTCAATTGCTTCAACTGTGAGGACTTGTGCAGCAGCTAAGGCATTTTTCGCCACCAAGTCTCGTTGTATTACATTTAACGCGTCTAGCCTTATATTTTTGTTTTTGTACTCTGGCACAGAAGAACACTAGAGTACTGGTTGGTTCTGATATAGTTCGATTAGATCTTCAGTAATTGATTTCGACCACACGAATTTATCAATACTTTCCTTCTTATCTTCTTGATTCTCCTTCGACATCTTAACAAACTCGTCTCAAACTAAGCACGAACAAAAACAATTGGCGGAATAGGTTATGTTTCGCTTGGGCCTACGCTACGCGTCTATCAGCAATGGTACCACTACTACATTTATGTTTTCTGGCTTAAGTTCCTAGAAAGTTACTAAAATCGCACGGATTTAGAACTGATTCTAAACCCATGCGATTTTTTCAGATAACCTATATATACAAAAATTGCCTAGTGTAAAACGAAAAATCGCATGCGACTTGTCGCATGATTGAGATTGCAGGTTAAAATTGCACAGGTGTAAAAGGTCTATAACATTGGCTTACGGCCTAATAGAATGTTAAGTTTAACAGAGCCTAACAGAGGGTTACAGAATAAGATCTTTGTCGTACATATTTAAAATAAAGCCGCCATAAAATTTCCATTTTATATTTTTCATTTCACTTCAATTCAATAAGATCCGTCACTCTTATTGGAAAAGCCGTCGTCATGTGTTGAAATCTTGAAATGTGACAGATTTAGTTTTCAACGTCGCAATAATACAGATATTCGGGATATTCGGGGGTATCGTGGAGCAGCCTTTTCACGATTATGTGTTTCGGGAACATTATCGGAATATTTAAAATTTATCACCGTCTCTCACACTTTTGCAAGGTAGCTACTTCGGGGTATTAAGGGAATTTAAAATCGATGCCCCTTTCGCTCTGCTCCATGGAATTTGAGGGCAAATTTTCAATTTCAAACCGATTGATGATGATACAACAATTACCTGTCTATCCTCATGGATTAGCGGTCTGAATAATTCTACTTAAATTACGAGTTTGTTTTTATTCTTTTCCTACATTTTTGTTTGTTTATATTATAAAAAAACGTGCCTTCAGGAATTTCAATCGATCGAATTTTAATTGGTAGTTTAAATACTGAATCAAATATGAAGTAAAGAGTTGTAATTAGTACTATAGTGAATAGAATGTCAATGTAGATTCTTAAACGATCGCTAATGACAGCGGTTGGGACACTTGTTGGACAAAACACTTGTTGCTAGCGATAAATTACCCACATTCATGAATATTAAAGTCGATTTCACAAACTACCAACATTGATAAATACTATACAATCAGTACTATATAATATAATTCTTTTACTATTGTTGTACAGATTGCGTACCACTGTAAACATAAATAGGAAGCCACGAACTCAACGTAATATGGTCAACAATTGATAAATTATACATGCAGTTGCCGCGGATGTAATTTATGTAGCTTAATAAGCAATCCTGTTTACTCCACAAACCGCAGAATGATAATTTGGGAATTTTAATTAACTAACCAAATAACCACAACGCCATGCTATAAGCGTTGGATCTCTGAAACGGTTTGTAATTTGAAAAATTCTTCGGACACGTCGACTTTTCAATTATCAAAATACACATATTTATATAAAATTCAATTTCCGACCTTTAATTGTTTTTGACTTATGACGTCATCGACACTTTTTTAAATGGAAATCCCGTTTTTTTTTTGTATTGATAATGATAGATCCGATAGTTGTCTTAGTGCTAATTTACAAAATGTATGGTCTTCAAGACCAAGAGTTGAGTTCAACATTAGGGTAATATTGAAAACTTTTGGTTGTTTACAGAGACCAAATAGACGTTTTCGATTGCTTCATTGGTACCATTTACCGCGGTAACTGCTTCAAAGACCTTTGCAAAAACATTTTGATGTTTCTTGGACAATTCGTTTAGCTATATGGCATTTTTAAAAAATACCAAAAATTTATTTGCGTCTTGGCCCAACTTTTTTCGAAAAACTTACGCGATAGATAATTTTGGAGTACGAATTAGTGTTCAGAGAAAATAATTGTACCAAAAACGAAACTTCGTATTCAATTCCCAAAATCCATGTTGCCAACTTGTCAATATTTTTAATTTTTAATTGTCCCTTTCACGAAAATTATCCATATAAGGTATATTATTATTATATTATTATATAAGGTCATAAAATGATTCCACTACCATTTACACAATTAGAAGATCTACCAAAATCAGTAAAAACAACACATAGGGTTGCCATTTAAGAAAAATGACGATGGCGTCATAACTCGCATTCAAATGAAGTTATCTAAACCAGCGTTCTTCAACATTTTTACGCCTGCGGACCGGCAAAAGTAGGGGACATATTTCGCGGACCGGCTGATGATTAAGGGGTAATACCACCCCTGGAGTAGTGTAAATATCAATTTTATTCAAAAATCAAATATTCTGCTAGACTATTCTGTTTGACATAATAAGTCTTTTGGTTTATAATCAAAATCCAGTCCAGTACGTAGGATTTTAGCAAATAGTATTTTTTTTTGTAGTTTGGCATGTTATTGAACACAAATTGAACACTCTTTATTCGACAATTTTATAACTATACAGCTGTAACCAAAAAATAGTTTTCAAAATTTCATAAAAACAACTTGCTGGAAACAACGTATATCGGAAAAGATTGTCTCAATTTCAAGTAAATCGGTTATGAATTGGCTGAGATACCCGACTCAAGGTATTTGATTTTAAAACGAGTTTTGAGGAGAAATACCGGTTTTTTTGTTAAGGTTTTTTAAGTACGTGATATTAAAGACTTGTGTAAATTATGTAACTTCTGAATAAAATTGATTTTTACACTGTACATGCTTAAACTTTTTTCGATCTAAAAATGTGGACACTTATACACACACTATAACTTGTATTTCAATGTCGGTGGCCATGTCATTAATTCTTCTCTGAGTTGTGGTATCCGATAGTGGTACAGCCTCTAATTTTGTAGCAACTTGAGGACCCAAAATTTTTTGAACGACATCTAAGACGCAAAGCTTTACTAACTCTTCACCAATAGTGAATGATTTTATGTTTTAGCTATACGAAGAGCTACGAAATAAGACTCTTGAACCAGTGACTTGTTACTATTATGGTCATCATAATTTCATTTGACTTTTCTGAATTTTCATCTGATCGTGTAATCTTTCAAAAAAGTCGTGTGCCTTAGCAGTAAAATGTTTATGGTTTGAATGCAAATGACGAGCTAGTTTTGTAGGCTTCATAGCTTCATTTGAAAGAATTTCTGAACATACTACACACAAAGGCAGTGGCGATAGTGCGCTGACAGGGGTACAATAAACCGAACTTTACGATACTCCTTATCATATTGCCTTATAAAGTTACCTTTTCTCTTTTTTGTTTATATTGTATATTCAGAAGTATCGACCCATTTCTTTTTCTGTGGTCCTTCTACACTTGAAGCACTAGTACTTGGCATTATTTCGATACCATCAGTACTTTTCTCCTTAATATTGTCCTTGCTTCTACCAAAGAAAGTTAGAAGGCTTTGCTGTTTGACTTTTTTAGGTACTTCCATTTTGTACGGCTTCAAGTTTTACGAAAAAAAAATTATTTTCCAAAATACCACACAACACGCTATAACGCACAATATTCAAAAACAATACGCTCGAGCGCGATAAAATAAAAGACAAACGATCTGACACAATACTGGGGTAGAGCATACCAGAATCGTAAATTATCTTGTATGTATAGGTGAGCAATGTTGCCACCACCAAACTAATGATCGTACAATATTGTAGTTCAGAATAATAGAAGATGATATGTATTTGGAATATACTTTTTGTGCATGTTTTACACGCATTTCTATTGACTGCTATCAGTGCCATCTAGTGAAAGCTATAGCAAGTGTTATGAAGTATAGAAAAATAGTTGAGCCGCCTTGATAAGGGCGAAATTTTTCGCGGACCGGTAAAATATTTCTGCGGACCGGCGGTTGGGAAACCCTGATCTAAACTATTGGAAATATATGTTTTCAATGAAGTAAGTAGTTTTTAAGCTTCTCATTATATCTTTATAAAGGTAACGAATGTATTGAACATTTATGTATTAAAGTGTACAAGTACATTATGATAGGAACATTCAAATATATAAATGTACAATTATTGATGCTGCTGAACATTTATAAAATATATTGCAAATTTACTTCTTTTATACTCAAGTATTTTCTTGCTTTGCTAAAATTTTTGTGTATTGTCAAAAATTTGTTTGTATTGGTCAAATATTTTGTCAAATGTTTACTTAGTAAACTTATGCTTAATAAATGCACATTGTATTTTATATATTGCTCATCTACTTTGTACTGTTTTTAAATTATCGCTCGTCCGACATTTTCTCTTAAACTGCTTCCACAAAAATTAAAATTTATGTTCAGGTGCCTATATAATCTCTTAATTATTTGTGTCTATCAGCCCACGATTTTTTAATATGCTCATTAAAAATAGCAATTAAAATTCTTGTCGTTCGACTGCCTTGAGCTAAGACCACGAGGGAATAAAAGCCGATCGGCGCAAAAATACTGTTTAAATTTATAATAATAAATAGCGCCAATGCTATGTTATACTTATTAATGAAAAACAAAACTGTTCTTAGAGGTAAAGGTGAAGTAAATCAAAGAGCATGTTTAGAAAATAATGGGACTACAGTTTGAGTTTACGTTTTTCCTGATATGGTTGTACGGGCTTGTAATTGGGACAAACCATAGGGTGCTAAAAATTATGCGTTAATTTATAGAGTGCATACATATAGGTATACTCAAAACTCGAAAGGTTCTTTGATAATATGTTACATGGCTGAAGACGCTTTCCTTCCCACAAAGTTTTACGAACGAAGCAGGTACCAACAATAAGTTAAACAAGCCCTGAAGTTACGTTGACAAATTACGTACGTGACGCAAAGTTTGCACTGCAAACTTGCAACGTATAACGAAGTGGTTATTAATTTTCAACCGTCAGGAGTCGAATGGAAAAGTCGTAACAGTGGTAAATGAGAAAAGAGTCGCATTATAAAGTTATTTGAAGTTTAGACTTTATTATCTCACTCGGGAAAAAGTCCTTCAGGGAAACATCGATTTTTCTATTCCAAGATTGCATTATTTTACATTGTGTTCACACTTTATATTTACTAAAGTAATCTTTTGTTTTTCAAGCTTCCAAGTTTGTGTCATACATTATTATTTCTACCAGCGTACACGGCCTCCTTTTCGATTATTCAGCGGAACTACCGAAATCTGTGTGCCCGAATAGTGTTGCCCCACTAATGAATTATAAGTTTGTGTACATGAAATCGGCATTTATATGTACATATGATTCAACTTAGTTATCAATATTCCAAGTCCACAGCGTACCCCTAGTGTACGTACTAACTCTCCTCAATAAGGACGTCGTATGTCAGCATGTGTTCGCAACTAAACAAACAATATCCCTGAGTTGAGTTTGGAGCAATTCTCAGCGGGGTTTCAGAAATTCTGCGAAGTACAAACATAACTGCTGGTGATTCCGATAATACTCCATTGCTATATTAAAACATAACGACACAATGCAACCTAAGAAAACAAGTAATAATGTATCATTTTCAAGATCTAAGATAGTTAATTTTTGTTTACGGAAAACATTTATTCTTATGCTTTTGTTTATTGTGTCATGTGTTTATTGTGTCAAAAAATATATCCAATAGAATCAATATAAGCCATAATAAATTTTATTACACAGGAGTGTAAATTAAAAAAAAGATGTCAGGTGGCTGTGATTTCAAATTTGAATATAATTTTTACTCCTAACGAACTTTTCCAAATAACATTTGTCAGTAATAATGAAAACAAAGGCACTTTACTTTTATCATTAATAAAATTTTCTGAACCAGACATTATATGGCTAATAAAACTTAAAGTTTGATAGCTATATTTTTGGTTTTAGGCCAAGTAGAAACTTTTATGAAGAATAAAATTTTCTGAGAAATGAATAATAAAAAAGTGTCCCATATGGTTCCAACTTTTTGGCGCACACTGTATATGTTGCGTAGTACATGTACACATTTTATCATAATAAAAAAGAATCGTAAAATAAATGTAATAAAAATGTTGATTGTACTTTATATAAAACATTATTAAAATTGAAATAGGAGGGACTAACGCATTGCTGAATATTTTGAAATACCAGCTTTAATAAGCACAAAATGTACATCGTAAAATGTACCCCTAATCTTCATCCCTAAATCCACCCTCAGCAAAAATATTTGTTGGGCGGTTTGAAACAACAGGTGCCGCGTGATTTCAGGTTTAGGTATTCCTGTTGCCCTGGTCGGGTAGTAAATGATTTTGCGATTCAGGTTATATAGAATAACACGGGCATACATATGCAGAGGGTAAAAAATATATGCATAGCATCAATCCCACACGAATTTTAGACGAAATGCAATCAAAACATTTTATGTCGTATTGTTCGACATCCAGTATTATCCTGTAAATTCCTACCGTTTATTGTAATATCACCGATCAAAGATATGAAATTAATTTAAATAAATTTGTTTTTGGTACAAAAATAGAGTTGTAGGTACTCAACTGACTTACAGCAGATTTACAGAGTGATACAAAGTGATTGGCGACGGTAGTACGGTCCGACCGGTAGTGCGGTTTCACACGCAACACGGCAATCGAATGGCGTTGTGTCTGTACTAGGGATGGGCATTCTCGGTCATTTCAGTGAGCCGGTTCAGTCGAACCGGCTCACTAAAATGACCCGTTCAAACGGACCCGTTCAAAATGAACGACTTTCATATGGACCGACCGAGCGACCGAACCGTTCAAAATGAACGTATTTCATATAGGTTATAGATGGATCTAGTGAACGAACAGTTCAAAAAGAACGAGACACACGATGCGCGCATTGCTAGTATCTTCGTTCAGCCATCGCAGCGGCCCTATGTGGCAGGGAGGTCATTTTTACGAATATACCGACGCGCGACGGCCTAACTCCAGCAAATATTGTTTTTCTTTGTCGGAACTGGATTTTTCTGACTTAACTTAGTTTTTCTTGTAATTTATGCTGATAGAAATTGCCTCCATTCAGTAACAAAAACAAAATAGATCCTATAAAAATGCTAATAAGTATTTAAGTAGGCTAATAAGTAAATGGTATTTGCATGTATATAATTTAAATTAATTAAATCTATTTTGATCTTCTAGCGATTTTCGAAAGCTGATTTTACGGAATTTATACAATACTTCAATAAGTTCTGTATGGTTAACTAAACAAATCGTTCAATTTTACCGCAAAAATCTCATATCCTTCATTCTGCTTTTTATGCTTTTTATATTTTTCCTTATACAGTGTGTCCACGAAAGTCCGCACCATATGGAAAAATATTTTATTGTGTATTTCTCAGAAAATTTTATTCTTTATAAAAGTTGGCGGCTCATATGAAACCAAAACTGCAACCATCAAATATGTAAATTTACGTGCCATATACCGAGCGATTCAGAATATATGAATTTGTGATAAGAGTAAAGTATCTTTATTTTCATTATTATCGATAAACTTTATTTAGAAATGTTGTTTAGAAGTAAAAATTATATTCAAATATAAAATCAGAGCCACCTACCTTGAAAAAAAATATTTTCGGGGTTTTCCTTAATTATTACTCTTGTGACAAATATTAGTAAATGCCAATGGTACTAAAAGGTTCTTTTTAATCTATTTTTTGGAAATTTGAATACATTTTTTATATTTTTTGTTATTTTGGTATGATAAGTAATGTTTATTTAGAACTAGCACAAAATTACTCATTTTCTTGGTGCGAAATTGATATTTCACCCTGTAGATATTAATATATCATACAATAACTAATTCAGCAGCGTATCTTAGCTTTTATTCAGTTAATATTAATGACTGTGGATAGGTTTATAATAGTAGTTATCCATCTACAGCGAGCGATTCTCAAGTGGTGGGACGCGCGGTACTACCACTTATGAAATTTTATTTTCACTGATAATATTTTAATAAAATTAACTAAAGCATCACACATCTATTGTTTCTTGAATTAATTATGACTGATTTGCCCGTTATTAAGTTAATAACTATTATGAATATGTTATTAATGCTAATTTATTATCTATGAACTAATTTTATTTCTACTACTTAAAATGTTGTATAGTTTCCTCTAAATGATTTATATCTCTAAATGGTCGGTGTTTGTATACGTTATTTTTTACGTAAACCCACAAAAACAAATTTAACGGGGTAAAGTCGGGGATCTAGGTGGCCAGGATATTGATTCCGAATTTCTGCCTATCCTGCGATGGCCAAACTATGTTCTCCTTCATATTGACCTCAAACCAGATGGTATAGTCACACCTGATGTCGAAGACTCTTTCTTTTAGTGTAGGCTTATAAATTTTGGTTTATAAGGGTGATACTTGTTTAGTTTTATTATTTTATGTACTGTTGATTTACTGCATTGGGTGTGTGAAGCAATTTGTCGAACACAAGTCGTTTTATGCTCGATTACTTCTTGCAACACTGGCAAACTTGTTTCCTCATTTTGGAAACATATTTTTGTGGGATTTCTTGAGCTATTTTCAACAGACCCAGTTTCTTTGATTTTTCTCCTTATCCTGGAAATGGTTGAATGGGCAATTTGGTTGTGTGGATGTCTTGAAAATAGCAGCAACATCTCGGTGCGGTCTATTTTCTCCATGTATTAAAAGAATTTCAACTTTTTGTTGGAGTGTAAGCATGGTTTTAAAAGTTACAGCACATAAACTAACGTAAACTGCAGTGAGTACGATTAAATGGATAATGTCTGGATAATGCTTTTGTTTTTCATATCCACCTATGATAGTGGTGTATGCTTATTTTAAAATTGAAACAATGTTGCATAAAGAAAATAAACTGTTTGTTTCATATTCTTTTTTGTATCATTGGGTTGCCTATACAAGAACCTATACTTAGGTGGTTATTGGTGCGTTTTGTGCTGCTGTACATAAGAAGATACATTCTTGCATAAAATAATTGATTCAAGACACAATTGATTGAGGTTTCAGTTATGTTTATTAAGATATTATCAGTGAAAATAAAATTTCATAAGTGGTAGTACCGCCCGTACGGCCACTTGAGAATCGCTGGGTGTAGATGGATAACTACTATTATAAACCTGTCCACAGTCAATAATATTAACTGAATAAAAGGTAAGTCACGCTCCTGAATTAGTTATTGTATGATATATTAATATCTACAGGGTGAAATATCAACTTCGCACCAAGAAAATAAGTAATTTTGCGTTAGTTCTAAATAAACATTAGTTATCATACCAAAATAACAAAAAGTATAAAAAAAAAATTCAAATTTCCAAAAAATAGATTAAAAAGAACCTTTTAGTATCACTGGCATTTAGTAATATTTGTCACAAAAGTAATAATTATGAAAAAAACTGAAAATATTTCTTTTCAAGGTAGGTGGCTCTATAATAAAACTAAACAAGTATCACCCTTATAAACCAAAATTTATAAGCCTACACTAATAGAAAGAGACTTCGACATCAGGTATGACTATACCATCTGGTTTGAGGTCAATATGAAGGAGAACATAGTTTGGCCATCGCAGGATAGGCAGAAATTCGGAATCAATATCCTGGCCACCTAGATCCCCGACTTTACCCCGTTAAATTTGTTTTTGTGGGTTTACGTAAAAAATAACGTATACAAACACCGACCATTTAGAGATATAAATCATTTAGAGGAAACTATACAACATTTTAAGTAGTAGAAATAAAATTAGTTCATAGATAATAAATTAGCATTAATAACATATTCATAATAGTTATTAACTTAATAACGGGCAAATCAGTCATAATTAATTCAAGAAACAATAGATGTGTGATGCTTTAGTTAATTTTATTAAAATATTATCAGTGAAAATAAAATTTCATAAGTGGTAGTACCGCGCGTCCCACCACTTGAGAATCGCTCGCTGTAGATGGATAACTACTATTATAAACCTATCCACAGTCATTAATATTAACTGAATAAAAGCTAAGATACGCTGCTGAATTAGTTATTGTATGATATATTAATATCTACAGGGTGAAATATCAATTTCGCACCAAGAAAATGAGTAATTTTGTGCTAGTTCTAAATAAACATTACTTATCATACCAAAATAACAAAAAATATAAAAAATGTATTCAAATTTCCAAAAAATAGATTAAAAAGAACCTTTTAGTAGCATTGGCATTTACTAATATTTGTCACAAGAGTAATAATTAAGGAAAACCCCGAAAATATTTTTTTTCAAGGTAGGTGGCTCTGATTTTATATTTGAATATAATTTTTACTCCTAAACAACATTTCCAAATAAAGTTTATCGATAATAATGAAAATACAGGTACTTTACTCTTATCACAAATTCATGTATTCTGAATCGCTTGGTATATGGCACCGAAATTAACATATTTGACGGTTGCAGTTTTGGTTTCATACGAGCCGCCAACTTTTATAAAGAATAAAATTTTCTGAGAAATACACAATAAAAATTTTTTCCATATGGTGCGGACTTTCGTGGACACACTGTATATTCTCAAACTTTCATTTTGTTTAATAAATTATATTTATTAAAATTAATGGTCTTCATTATCAACTCTCGATTTAATATAATATCCCATAAATATTTAAAACAAATACAGCGCAGATATACGGATCTCAACAATTTTAAAATGCAAAGAAAATGTTCGGGGAGATTCATAATATGTTGACGAATCTTTGTGCGTCAATCAAACCAGAAATAAACGAACGAAAATATTTTATATACGTATAATGTACTTTACGCGACACTGGAAACAAATGAACACGTGCATCAAAGACGCCGCCGCGCCGCGCCGGTCGTCGCGAAAAGCTGGACTGAGTCTGCTTTGAGCCGTCTATGCCTTGAGCAGAAATGAGCCGAGAGCGTAAACGCCGTAAACGAACTACTGAACGGGTCAGTTTGCCAGGGCTGAACCGGATCGAACGGTTCAGACATTTGACCCGTTCATTTTGAACGGTTCGTTCGCGAACGACTCATCCCTAGTCAGTACTTCTTTGTTATTTAAACTCATACACTAGCGGTCAGTTCGGTCTCTGCCGTACGGCAGCCGTGTGTTGTATGAAAAGGCACTAACGGTAATTCAATTCATGCCAATTCTGTGCCTATATTAGCCGAGGTGAAAAATTCGCTGGTGATTTATATTGAAAATTTGAACGGGAGCAACATCCCCTGTAAATTACTCGAAAACACATTACCGCTGCGTCGCTGCCAGTCTCCCGGGTAAAGCTCTAAAGCGGGATATATTAAGAAATCTTCCTCCATATTTCGCGGCGTCTGCCTTCGGATTAAATCAGAAAGCATTTTCCGGGAGATTTCGACAAATAAAATACACATCAACGTCCTCTCGACTTCTGCGCGTCTTAGTTCCGCGATAATTACTTCTTTGTATCTTCTCGTCCCGTTGCTGGACGAGTTTTTCATTTTATTAATTAAAGCTAGACTGGGTAGTCATTAAGAGCTTGTTTTAACATGATCAAAAGCGACCTAAAGGGTCCTGTGTAAAACACGTCAGCTCGATAGACCGCTGCAAACCAACATCGGCTATAAAGTTATGTAGACAGTGTTTTAGCTTCAGCATACCTGGCAAAATTTGTCAAGTTAAACGGTAGCGTTTGTGAGGCGTCAAGTTAATAAGAGACATCGAAAATGTTAGTATGGGTACCGTAATTTCCCAAAACGACAGGCCACCGGTACCTACTTAATATTAAATTGTATATTTCCGGAAATAATGGAGTATAGGAGAAGGTTAGCACGTGAATTTGGTGTCCTGAATATCCTGATAAATGTCCCTGTAATCCAGTGGAAATCTGCGGTTATCTGTCCTTACATATACATACACTTTGTGAAATATATCTACAATTTTTTTTCTACATGAAGACTATATATTGGTACTACACAGTAAGTGCGTTACAATGTTGCCTAGTTTACATGCAGTCTCTTTTTGGGAACAAAAAACAATTGTGGTGTTCTTGCTAAATTGAAATACAGTTTTTGAAACATTGTTGAATTGTACTGATTATTTATCATTTTATTGATGTTACACAATATAACCTTTTTGACGATGTTTACGTTGTGAGTTTTAACTCTTTTGTCTAGTATAAATTCTTCAAATAAAATGTCATTTGTCTGAAATAAATATTGTAAATAAATAAATTTGTATCAATTAATAAAGATTAGTAATTATTTTCTTATACATAGTTAATAAGATAAACTTAAGATCAAAGAAGATAATAAACAAATATATAATTTTATGTTTTATATTATTATAGTTTGATATATTGCGTTTAAGATTCTGATGTGTAAAAATACTGATTCCACTGTACTGATTCCACATAAAACTGTGAAATTAATAACAAGTGAATATACATATTATCAATGTAATTTTTATTGGGGTTTAAGACTGACGTTTTAGACAACATGAAAAAAATACAATAGCTTGTTCATTGGTACTTTATTACAACAGCCACATAATTGATTTCCATTTTATGTGAAGATTGCAGGTACATAAATGATACAATTGAAAGTAGAAATATGCACTTGCTTTTTCCACTGCCGATTGCTGTTCGTTCGCGGCCTTAAATTCATTAAAATTCTTTTAATTAAAAACTTCTTTAAGTTACCGCTTTACCTCGAAAACACAAATTGCAAGAAAATCTGCTGTTGTCAGACACATTACTTTATAATACTATACAGCAGTGGCAAACTATGTCAAACTCTGAGGTTTTGACAATATTTTCAATAGAAACAAAATATCTGTCCAATCCTGGCTAACCTGGTTTTAATGCAGACACGACCGATCTCAAAGTTTCCTCTACTTTAATTTAAGTTTGATCATGAAACTTCTAAATATAAAGTTTCGTCCCGATACCTTTAGTAGTTTCTCCGGAATCGTCGTCACAAAAACGGGTACACACACACGCACACGGACACGCGCATGCGCACGCGCACACACATAAAGACATTTTTTGTAACTGGGTCAAAAATGTTCAAGGGACTCAATAGGACATATTTCTGCAAAACTATCAACGTTTTTCTTTTCGACACGATTATGTTATTATTTTTTGTGATATTTGCAATTTTATGAAAATCCAATGCAATTGTAAATTTTAATGTTGCTGTGAATAAGGTATTTGGTAGTTTGATGTAAAGTCTTCAAGTGGCGATAGTAGAGATAATTTAGAAACAATTTAACCAGCTTGATCCTTATACAAAGTGTTACCGTTATCAACATATTAACAATTTTATATGAAAGTTTATAAGTATATTTTGCCGTCTGACGTATGGCAACCGAGCACGCGATTTTAAAATTTTAATTACTGCTAAAGAAAACCCTAAACCGTGTTCTTTTAGGTTAACTATCGTGCAAATTTGTTGACTTCTGAGTGTCGAAAATCAGATTTTCTTTGATGTGATTTATATACTCACACACAAAAACCAAATATGCAACAAAAACAAACTGATGACATCATCAAGACAGGTTTTAGCGTTTCTGTTTGTTTTTGTGTCTGAGCGCACATACTATTAGAATGAAATGTCTCCGCATAATTTTCACAAAGGTGAACAATTTTTCACGATAGTCCCCTTAAAACTACACTGCTTTTGGCTTACTTCGGAGCCCAACTGAAGTTACTAGGTCTTCAGGTTCGCTCGCTGTACGTTTGTAAAAATTGCAAAACATACTTATAAAATTATGTAATACCTTGATAACCGTAATACTTTTTATATGAATAAATCTAATTAAATAGGTTCTAAATGGCTTCTTCTATAACGCTTTAAATATTTTACATCATGCTACCCAGCACACTGCATACAAAGCAATATTAAGATACTAAATAGCCTACTACTCTGTAAATTCCAAATATCACAAAAACTAGTAAAAATAGATATACGATATAGTGAATATAAATTACAAAGAACTTGAGGGACATTTCACTTACCAAATAATATACAGGTTGTTCCATTTAAAAATCTCAAGAAAAAGCTATTTAAAAATGTTTAAAAACTAGTGCATGCTACAAACAGCCTGTATAGCCCATAAAATTTTTCATGACATCAGCATCAAGCTACGGGTTTAGTTATTATGTGACAAAATTTTTAGGACAATATCTGCAAAAATTTAGTATTAACGTAGTTTTTAAGAAAGGCCTGCAATTACCAATTTTTTGACAAACAATTGAATATCTCAGGAACTATTTACTTTACACAGGTACAACTTACACAGTTCGAAAGACAACTTCCTTAGTATTCGTAATATGGCATGATATACAGGGCGTTCCATTTAAAAAATGTACTGCCTTTCCTTCACGCCTAAATGCAACACCCTGTATAAATGAAAATAATTTTACGTTATAGAAACTAATGAGTCAAGCAACTCTTGTATAATAAATTTTTTCTTTCTCAAACCATTTGATACCTATCGACCGCCGGGATACTAATAACTCACCCTGTATATTAAGTAGTATTGCCATTACCAACCAGTTATTGTGATAAATAAGACAACTATATGCGGATGTCAAAATCCGTCCCAATGTGCCCCGGTCTCCCATATAGCTTATTTTTTTAGTTTACTTTCTTCAGTAATTTTCCAAAACTGTGAAAAATCTTAAAATCCTAAAAAGACAGACTTTTTTGTGTGCCAAAAGCGAGACATAGATTATCTATATCTATTATGGCACCTCTGTATACCCTAGTTTGTAATATGTACATGATTATTCAAGTTCTCAAACGAAACCAGCCTAATTACCAATTTGGAAAAACACAGAAGCTCTTCAAATACACTTGTAAATGAGCAGGCTGCAGGCTATTGTACCTGGTTGTTTGTTCCACTGTGCCTTGCTTCTCCTGTGTATTTATCAGGTAGCTATTTGCTCGCTTTGCCCTCTGCAGGATGTTGTATGGTCTCTTATTGATTGATGATTGTGTTTGAGAGTTTGTCAACATGGCGCCTCGTAAGCGTTAAATGCACGTCATTAACTACCAGTTGATTCAGCCGTAACATCACACTAACAAAGAGCAGCCAGTGAAACTCATGTTCGAAGTACCTCTGGCATTTTCAGTTGAAAATGGAAAAATCTATACCGCCGAAATTGCAACGCGTGAATAAAATATCGAGCTTCCCGCTGTGGTTCTTTTTTTACGCCGGACCATACATCGGCTTGATGTAAATTACTGCGAGATAGCCGAGAATATGGCGGTCTGCCGTTACATTTCTTATGGTTACGATGCTCCCTAAATCACTAGATTTGACCGAGGAACCGTACTTTACCGATAGGATATTAAGGAATGTAAAATGTGAAACCTAGAAGGGATTAATCTTCATGTCCGTGGCGTGTTATATGCTTTATCTCCGTAAGAGATACTCGTTGAAAATATAGCAGTATCGAGAAATTAATGAGAGGTTTAAAGCAGGGACAAACGATAGTCAAGTTTTCAACATAAAAATAAGTTAGCACTCCAGTGCAGCCGTACTTTCAAAGATAATTGACCATATTAATTGAGTCCAATATATTTTTCAAAAAGCTCATACCTCATAGCATCTGTTAAGGTGCTTTTTTCAGTTATCGTGAAGAACATAACAGTGCAGAGTATTATTCATTCCTTCAGGCATTATTCTAACGTGCACCTGTATACAAAATGCGGAGTGGGAATTTTAAATTATGCAGTGGGAATCTTCTACTTCTCCAGTAATAAATTTTCCGGGTATTTATTTTCATTAAAACACCGATGCTAATAAAGATTATCCCGTTCAAGGAAACTCCAAACTTTGATCATGAAAAGTGGTTAGGCCGGGTGTTTTTATTTGCTTGTTGAACCACAATTATTAAACAAAAATTTTAAAAACAACTTTTTGAAAATGTATGTCGTCTGAACTAGATTTTCTAGAACTTTTCTAAAGGTCTGGCAAAAAAGCTTTACACTCGGATAGCATTGTTTGATAGAGGTATGTGCGCTTGCAGAAACAAAAGGAATAAAACTTTTGAGACCAGATTCGTATTCAGCACATAAAAACGTATCAAAAATGCCCAGTCACTTTCCATTCTGATATTATCAAAATTTTCATTTTTCAAGTTTCAAAGCTGAATATCTATGCACATGAAAAGAAAATGCCCCCATACTATTCTTGTCTTTGCATGTTTTTTTTTTCTTTATTGTTGTTTAGAAGAACGCCGAAGAAGTATTCGCCCTGTGCATACACCGTGGAGAAGAGTTGTAAAACGATCTAAGCGCCCCTAGCGGAGAAATACCTGCCTACACTATGTGCAGTAGTTCACGGCGCATTATGTGGTGTACTAATCTGCTAGAACTAATAATATATCGTTTGTATAAACAATCATAAAAGGACACATAAGTGGTGTGTTATCAACTGTAATAATACAGGAAGAAATATTAACAAATGCAATATTGAAATAAATAATATAAATTTGATCGGACCACTTTGTAGACTACAGATAATTGTAATATTTATTAGCAATCTGCACCATTTACGCCTCGTGGACATACTACCGCCTAGCCCTGTAGAGGCGCTTGCATCGCGCACTCGGCCAATAGAAAAAGGTTTATTTTCTGATCTTTTTAAAGGTTCTACGACAATGGGTTACTACGCTATAAACTACCACATATTACCGTGTTTATCACTTTTAATTTGCATTTACAAAAACCACCCCATTCACAAAATTCATGTTCATGTAGTGTTTTGCAACTCACCAAATGCCTATTCATTTTTTCATATGGATACTATTGATACTCGCAGAACAAGTAAAAATAAATCCAAATCCGCATTTCTATCCGTATATTTGTAATTTAAAATTTATATTTGATTTGTATATGAACAAAAGAGAAAAGCAAGCTGCGTTCAATCGATGACCGAAATTTTTTTTATCGAACGCGTGATAACAATGGTCGTTTCATGACGGTTCGGAATTAGTTCGGTCTCGAATTGGTGGATTCTGCGATTTGAATTCCAAACGCGATTGCGATCCAGCTCGGCTTGCTCCCGACAATAGCCGGCGAGCATAGTGCTAATTATCAGGTGACAAAATCACACGAACTTTCCGCTATATGCCGATTTCCAGCATATTATCGATACGGTGCAAAGTCACTAGATTTATACATATAAATAGATTAAATTTCAATTATGATTCGATTCAACGATTATGTGTATTTAAATATACAACCTGTGAAACTTTTGTTTTGTGTAGATATATAAATTGTTGATGATATTTAAATATTTTATTGTCTCTCGATGAATTGGAATTGCGGAGTGGTGCAGGTAATATTTTATTTATAAGTTTTAACATGTTTTGTGTTTGGTGGCGAGTATAAGCATTAAAAATGTACGTTTCATTTGAAAATGTATAGCATGGGAAATACAGAGAATTCAACAATTTCATTCTACAATTTCATATGAAAGTGTAGACGAACCTACAGTGTCGCCACGGAAAAGGTGTTGAATAGGAAAAACTAAGTTTTCGCGATTTTCTCGCGAACCGAGCATCTTAGAGCAACGCGGTCATCGGAAATGTTTTCCTCGGCCAATTTCCTACCCAGTAACGTCGGAATCGTTAAAATCGGATGGTTAGATCAAACACAGTTCGCTTTGACATTTCCAAATATAGTGAAATGGCAGTTTTTGCAGTTTTTGATACTTTGGCAATTCATAACTTCCGTACCGTTCGATATACAAAAAATCCCGTTACTCCAGCGTAATCAGCGTCAAAAAGTGTACCATGGACCAAAATCTTAGTTGGATGGGAAGTAGTTTTGCTTTTGCCAACTGGACAAAATTTTGATAAAAATTGTATTTCTAAAATTTTAAATTTGAAGTAGGCGCACCTAATTCGAAATCTAGGCCCCGTGTCGATATGAAACCTTTCCTAACTTACTAAAATGAGTGCGCTGATTACGAATTTACACAGAACAGGTCTCTATCTCTACTGGTTACAGAGTTGTGCTCAAATTAAGTTTTTTTTTAAATTATACTAAAATAAGCGAATTGGACCACATAACTTCAAAATTGTACTTCTTAGGCATATAAAAGTCTACATATTCTTGATGTACTCGGCGAGAGCAATCATTTGGTGGTGGGTAAATCTCTCTATCGCCAACGGTAGCAAAGTTCATTTTTTTTCTATCTGAATGTGCTAAATTTAGACAGAAAAAATCATTAAATTTTTTTGAGAGCTAGAGCATTCTTATGTAGTCATGTTTATGCATTTGGACGTGCTGAATTCAATGGTGAGCTCGGTTTAACCGTAAAGTGTACGGTTCGCTCAGAAAATGTAAAACTATGATTTTCGCGGTTTTTCGCGATTTTCTCGCGAACCGAGCATCTTAGAGCAACGCGGTCATCAGAAATGTTTTTCTCGGCCAATTTCCTATCCAGTAACGTCGGAATCGTTAAAATCGGATGGTTAGATCAAACACAGTTCGCTTTGACATTTCCAAATATAGTGAAATGGCAGGTTTTTGCAGTTTTTGATACTTTGGCAAGTCATAACTTCCGTACCGTTCGATATACAAAAAATTCCATTACTCCAGCGTAATCAGCGTCAAAAAGTGTACCATGGACCAAAATCTTAATTGGATGGGAAGTAGTTTTGCTTTTGCCAACTGGACAAAATTTTCATAAAAATCGTATTTCTATAATTTTAAATTTGAAGTAGCGCACCTAATTCGAAATCTAGGCCCCATGTCGATATGAAACCTTTGCTATCTTACTAAAATGAGTGCGCTGATTACGAATTTACACAGAACAGGTCTCTCTCTCTACTGGTTACAGAGTTGTGCTCAAATTACGTTTTTTTAAATAACACTAAAGTAAGCGAATTGCACCACATAACTTCAAAATGGTACTTCTTAGGCAAAAGTCTACATATTTACTCATCGAGAGCAATCATTTGGTGGTGGGTAAATCTCTCTATCGCCAACGGTTGCAAAGTTCATTTTTTTTTTCTATCTGAACGTGCTAAATTTAGACTGAAAAAATAATTAAAATTTTTTGAGAGCTAGAGCATTCTTATGTAGTCATGTTTATGCATTCGATTGCAGATATGTCTAAACTAGTTTTATCTTAACGAACACACGATCGATATCGATCAAATAGAAACTCACGCAGCTAAACTATTAATTTTATATATAATATGATAAAGTCATGTGCCTGGTCACATCAGATTTTTTTTGTGGCACGTAGTGTATAGCAATCAATTTCAATAGACTGCTTCATTTGTTTTGTTAGACATAAAGAGTCATCACAAAAATCCTCCGACCCAAACTCCGGAAAAAACATTTCCTGTGATATCTCACAAAGGAATTAAATCGGAGCGAGTGACACATGTCAAGGTGAGCGTAATCGCAATTCCATCATTCCGTCTCGCGCTTTCCACGAAAAACAAGACCGCCGTCGTCGCTGGGGAGGTCGCGCACCTAGCGGCGGACCGCTGAAGTGTTCCACAAACAAGTGGTACGCGAACAGGTGGCTGCACGCGGTCGCTCCGTTGCTAAAAATACAGCGGAGCTGGGCCGTCCAGGATCGATGGGGCTGGCTGGCAAGACTCGACAATTTGGTCGCTCTTTACTAAACCGGGCAGGCAGAACCCCTTACGACACCGCCACCTATGTGTCGTCAAACGCTAGCAGGAATCATTACGAGTGATCGGCGGTTGTAAACTCCGGTTTTAAGTCGTGGATACCAGCTTTAGTCATGACTAGGATTTTACGTGCCTGTAAAAGATGTCTTTAAACTTTTGTTGCATAGTGTAAGGATTGATTTGTGAGCTTTACTAACTGTAAAACAAACATAAATAAAAGAATGCTATGTTTCTATGCTATGCTATGTTAAAAGAATGCTATAGGCACTTTTTAAATAAATTGTAAACCAGTATGGAGGAAACCCTCCATACTGGCTGTTAACTAATTGCCCAATATACTACTTGAACAGTGAAGAACCTTTGATTTTCTCCCTAAGTAAATAACCCTATTGTTAGCGAATGTGGAAGATGAAAGATAGTTTCGAATCAAGAATCAAGTTCGAGCTCACAGAACTGTCCGTTTACCGATAGCAGTTTTTTGCTTATAGCATTGTAACGAAAACCGTTAACAGTAACAAGGGAGTGTAGTTACTCATGTATTTACTAATACGCGTGTTTATAATCTTGTATCACTGGCCCAATATCTGAATTAATCCAACAAGTAAAAATAATTCCTAACACGGCCAATCCTGACTATAGCTTTGCTCCAAAGCCAGTCACCAGAACTATTGTCCTCAATGATAAACTTGGTGTCAGTAACTCATTCAAACTTCCATTCGACAATTCATACTTTGCCGAAATTCAAAGGTGTTACTCATTCAACATTAATCAAGTTGCCAACATGTATTTTTATTTTCGAGTTAAAAGCGCTAAATTTTTAACTCGAAGCATAGTCAAATAATTGCAAAAAGCAAACCACCTTTCAGCTCAACTACATATTAGCATGCTAAGCTATAACCTTTCAGCCCAACAAAATAAACAAATATTCGTAAGGGGTCATCCTTTCAGCTCATGAACATAAACAAATAAGCAAAGGACTAATGATTCAGTTTAACAAGATAAACAAATATTATCAAATTAGTACCTTTTCATCTCAACACCATAAACATATATTAGCAAAGGGCTCATCCTTCATCTCAAAAATTAAACAAATATTATTAAAGGAACAACTAGTCATCTCAAAAAGATAAACAAATACTAGTAAAGGGCTAACCTTTCAGCTCAAAAAAAGGGCTAACATTTGCGTTAAACAAAATAAATTACCTCCCACGTAAAGGACTGACACAAATATGTATTCGCAAAAAGCTAACCTTTCAGCTCAACAAAATAAATTTTAGAAAATGGGCTAACCTTTCAGCCTGCACAATAAATCGACAAGATAAACAAATATTCGCAAAGGACTAACCTTTCAACTCGACAAGATAAAAATATTAGCAAAGGACTAACCTTTCAGCTCAAACCCAATCAAATATGTTAATATTAGTCGTAGATAAACAACGTAGGTAGATAAACAAGTTGTTTCAGTACCAGATGAACTCTCACAATCTAGATCTAAAATTTTTAGAAAATAACTATAAAAATCTTCCATGTTAATTTTCCTGGCAAAAAAAGTGTCGCGATATCTTAAAATCAAATTTCCAGCCATACTGTGCATTTTTATAATGAACTCTGCAAATATGAAAAGTTGAGTAAGGAAATTTATTTTCTTTATGCCTTTATATCGAAAACTTAATAGGTGATATAAAAAACAAAAAAATATTTTTTTACATATAATAATAATAATAATAATCTATTGCGTATCTACTACCCATAGCTCGCGGGAGTGCTACGCCTATGACAACATCTCTATGACAACAAATCTCTAAACTCTTAAATCTTAATACAAAATGTCCAAAATGCGAGTTTGAGTTTGAGAAAATGTCACACGAATTAAGTTTCCTGTGAATCTAAAAGTTTTTAGATTGTGACTCTGGCATGAGATTTGGTGTCAGGGAGCTTAAAATACCATTGCAAATAACTTGGAACTTGTAACTCTTTAAATTTGACAAAATATTTTGAATCACTGAGCTTGAGGTTTCACAGGAAGAGAGTTTCGTTCGAGTCCAAGAGTTTTTTACTTTTTTTGCCGCCATATTGAATCCGTCATTTTGAATTTGACAGATGCAGAATCAGCGACCCAAAAAAACACTATGTCAACATGTTTAATGCATATGAAAGAATTATTCTCACACAATTATTACCACACATAATGTTTTTCTCAAATGTCCCAAACACGTATTACGTCAATTGATGTAAGATATACGATAATAATGATGATAAATTCATGTAAGAATAAAGTTTATTAAATACTCCTGTAGAACACTAAAATTCAAATGTGGAGTACTTACAAGAATTGCTTGGCTTTAAATTGCCTTCACAGCTTAGCGTGTCCCACGTTACATATAATGGCTAGATCACTGTCCAGATACGTGACGCTGTAGCATGCTAAGGAATTATCAACACCGTCGTCGGTTACGTACGGAAAAGTTACCGTCCCCATCATGAATATAAATTCATATGATTAACCTATTTCGAACTATATCATCATAATCCGATCAACACGAGCTAGTCATAACACATCATGCTCATTAACAGATTATTATCCAGATTACAATTTCGTTCGATCCACTACTTACAGTTACAATAAATTAACAAGCAATAAAATAATATTCTGAAGACAATATTGAAGGCGTTATAACGGGTGACCCACGGCATAGGTACGTTTGTTTATTTTTTTTGTGTTTATGACGCTGAAGGAATGAACGTTGTGTTAATAGACAGAAAATGCCAATTTATGGGATGGTCTAGAGGTTAGTATGACTTCCGGGTTTTCCGGAAATGACGTCATCATTAAAATTTTAAAAATGAATTCGCACACTATGGGGAGTCATACGATATTTAGGTTCTGGGATTGCGATCAACCTTATTCGCTAGGGTGGGATGGGAAAGGTGAGGGAGAGGGTTTGAGGGAAGCGGGATATGAATCTACACACGATGGGGAGTCATGCGGTATAGGGGTCCAAGGACTGTGGTCAACCCTCTTCCCTACAATCTTGACTACAATCAGACAAAGTTGCATTTATATAATTAACAACAATTAACTATTTATTAATTAACAATTTATAGATTAGTTTTAAGCGGCAAATTTAAATAATCTGATGTATTTAATGTATTCAACAAAGTTTAAAAACTATACTGGATGCTTTTCTTTATTTTGATTATCAGAAAAATATCAAAAATTATATCTGTTAATAAAAATATTGGGTTGATAATAAATATACCTACATAATATACATACACGGAGTTTTAATATATATAATTAAAACTCCGTGTATGTAAGGGTTCTCAACTTTTCTTTGTATCTTATTATAAATAATTTCAGTTTTATTATATAAATTATATTTTAAATCAAAATTATGAGTTCATCGATATGACTGAAATGAAATATTTATATAAAGAAACGACACAAATTAACAGGGCCCTGCATAAAAATATAGACCACTCAGTGTATCAGATCTTATCCCAGCTTATTCCGCATTTGTTGCTTGAAACATAAAGAAAATAAAAAGGGAGATTTTTTTTAATGTCACGTGGCAAATATAAAAAACTAAATAATTTTGTTTCCTGTATTGCTGTATATTTGTATTCCTTAAAGTATTTCATATTTTCGAACGTACTGTATAAATAATTACTGAAAAACATGTTTAATATTTAACAAACTTATTAAACAGTGTCCTCTTTCGAGGGTCCTTTTTTTTTAATTCTAAGCAACAATGCACTGCTTAAAATAATGGGAGCTGCGGCAACAGCAATGATATCGTCTTCACTGTTCATTTTTAATTATCTACGGGACGCTACGAGCCTTCTACGGTACACAGAAATACCTTGCGCCCAATACCAACATGTTGGCGAAGTGAATGCGCGCACTACGCGCAGCGTGTCACATCACCAACGTTGGCGAGACGTTAGCACTGCGTGTAGGAGCTCCTTTACAGTTATTGGGAAAATGTCAATGTCAAAACCAGAGTAAAATAGTTACCATTGTTTTTCTCACCACTCCAATAAAGTCTTATTACCTTCTGTAGCATTTTTCTACATATCGTATAATATTACTAGCCACGGTTGTGACCATAATTTTATATGATTTTACGAGTTCCTATGTTTTGAAACAAAATTGTTGCCATTTTTGTGTATTAAAATACTAAGAGTAATTCTTTTGATTTGCTATAAGGTTCAATAAAAAACCAATGGTCAAGTGGAATTCTCTTACAAGCCACTTTTCTCTCACCTTTATTTTTTTCTCAGTAGTTTTCTGCACACGTGTACCACGTTGTTTTCTTTTAGTTTTTCATTTCGTGATTCAATTGATTTTGACTTAAGTTTTGTTAGTTTACCATTTTTACATTTTAAAGCATATTTGGGCGTTTTTTTTGTGTTACAATTGTTGCGTGATTTCTTTAGATTATTTTAAATTATTCGTGCAAAATTAAGAGGTTGTAATTAACTCCTATCATTTATCTTCTTTTTGACTTATGCACCCTTACCGATATAAATTTCCCCTAATGTTGTCTCCTGTCTATTGTTTCTTAGTTTAGAGTTTTAAATTTTGTCCATTTGTCTCTGCATTATCGGTTTTAAAATTTCTCTCTTTGTCTGTTCTCGATGAACAAGAGCTAACAATTCTTATAGTAAATTAATAAACATTAGAAAGAAGACAATATTAGTTTAAATTCACTCAGTTGTCTATAGCAGCTGTTTATAACGGCGCACTTATAAAAAATCCCAATAACAAAGTTCATAGGCAATAGAAATGCAAGAAGATTATCAACTAAATTATCGAAAGCAAATGTTCAAAACTACAAATACAATCCACAACAAATACAATATACAAGCAACAAATATTATTTTAATTTTAACCCATGTTCGTTTGCAATAAATAGCATAGAGAAAGTAGTCATGTCAAGCATCATAGGTTTCAGGTAATATACTACGTGATATTACCAACTGTACAATCGACGGTGACCTTGAAACGATTTTCACTACTTTTAACCGTTCATTGTAATTGTTTATTTCCAACTCTTTCGCATTTACATAAAGAAATAAAAACCAAGGATCCTGTTGTGATAGACCCTATTTAAACTGTAAATACCAATTTAAAATGACAATTTGCACCACAAGATGGCGCCAAATGTCAACAAGCATGATTGCACTACGTTAATTAAGTAATTAATGTACAAGACACGTTAATTACAATTTATTTTAGTATGGTTGTATATACAATTCTGTGTATGAGAGCATGGATGTTAAGATCTCTATTACATCTCCATTGTATCTATTAACAGACAATCTATTAAACCTGATGTGGGTGATAAGAGATAGTAGTAATCGGAATACTCATCATTTGTCTTTTTGCTAGTGCAATTTTTTCAAAAATCCAGCGGCGCCCATGAGTTGACGGAGGACGACAGACTAACGAAGTACCCTGAGATTGGCCAACAGTACATTCGAACTAGATCACATAATAAGGTATAGTACATAAGGTATTCCATTGAAAAAGTACAGTTGTTGTAAAGTGCTGACTAACAATCAGTATCTTTTATAGCGTGGTTTACAAACTACAAGTAGAGTTTGTTCGTAGTCAGTTCCAATTTTGTATTGTCTCTGAAGTATTTCAGAGGAAGTACGCGGTCTCTCCATTTACATTCAGCAGTCGTTCTGTTTACTTTGAAATCCCGTTGGGCACGAGGAGCGCTTCACTTTTATTTTTCCCTATTAAAAATGCAGCAGCCGCTCTCTTAAATTCCTACGGTTTCCCGGTTGTTCCCTGGTTAACCGACACCTACCTTGGTCGTAAAAGAACCCCCCAGTAACTCCAATAATGACGCCCGCCCAATACATTTAACGACTATGTACGCAACGGGTTATTTTTCTCACATAACACCCCAATAATCGTTTTATCCCCCCTATAAAATTAGATAGGGTGCCACGTAAACGTTATTAAAGATTATATTATCCGCGATGAAGTAAATTAATACAGTATAAGGATTAAGTTGTAGATAGATTTTTTGATGAAATAGAACAGTGAGATGTAACTATGTACAATTTATGGTGCAAATTTACTGTTGCTTGACGCATCGATCATTTAATGCTTGCTATTAACTAAACTGCCACTCACATTGAATACAAAAGCTCAGTTCGCAAGGGAGCTTTTAGCAGAGAGATAAATTTGAACCAATGCTTCCGGTAGAAGCGGTGAAGAGAAAATCGACATAGAGCGCATGCGAAGTGGGGAGAAATTGCATTTGGAACAATGGTATATAATTGGCAGTTTTCGAATTTGAAAAACGGTATCAGCACTACCACATGGTTTCATACAGGAGGCAATGGGTCGTATAGTGTTTCATAGTTTTCCTTTAAAGACTGAAATAATTTTTTGCACATAAAATTTCACACAAATATCCTACCCATTTAAATTTGTTCCATATTTGTTTGTAAGGTTCAGAGTATGTTTTTAATAGTGTCTTCATCATCCGAAACAATGTTTGAACCTCTAAGAAAATCAAAATCTTGTGAAACTTGACAAAGTTTTCCAAACCTCCATGTAAGTTGCCCTCGATATATATTGAACAAAATTTTTCTGATTCGTGTAAATTAGTATCCATGGATTCATAGTCAAATTGTTTACAAATTCTAAGTCTCGTTTCTTCTTTAAATACAGGTTCTCCATTTACGAGTTTAGACCAATCTGCGCTTGTTTCATAAAAGGTTTCAAACTTTTCGGTTCTTATTTCTACTAACGTATTTCTAAGACACTCAATTAGTCTACAAGCGGACAAGCCATAGTAAAGGCCGTAGTAACCGTAGTTACTTCATCTATTTCTAAAAGACATCTATTTTTAAAAGACAAAAGAAAACTAAAAGAATAACTCACATCGAAAGTTTTAATGATTTTGTTGGCTTTATTAACTCGATTATCATATCTGTATATGAAAATGAAAAAAAATAATGAAAAAAATATGAAATTTTACAGGGAGAATCAATATGATGTTTTGGTGGTCTAAGTTTCAGACACCGAATGGAGTAATAAATTAATTTGCTCTGGTTCTCAAGTAGTTGTTTTGAAAAGACGTAGATATCAAATCCCAATATTTTAGATTTTTGAATCATCCCAATAGGTACCTGAGAATGTTTATACAGGGTCCTGCAGCTCAGCTCCCGTCTTCTGTAGCTCAGTTACTAATTAAGCTAAGAGTTTGACATTTTGCAAGCTTACCCTGTACTTCAAGGTACATTTCAAGAAATTATTTTTGATTATACAGGCTGTCCCAAAAATGTGCAACGCCAACGTGATATTTTTTTTTTAAATTGCATGCTATATATTTTTTTACACATTTGGTAGCCTGTTATGGTTGCCTACATACCACCAAAATTTTATTGAAATCGGTAGAGTGACTGCAGCGCAAAAAAAAATAAAAACAAAAAAAAATTGATTTTGCATCGTTGGCCTTAAAAATCAATAAAAACCACAAATTGCACCTCGTTAATAAAATTTTGCGACGTCCTTATTAAGTTAGATCTAGTAACCTCGTTAACCAAGTGTCATTGATCCAAATTATACAGGATGACCAAAATCTAGTGTCAAACTTATTTTAAATTGGAACCCATACATTTTTTTAGGTGAAACGATGCAGAATTAAAAAATAAACATTGTTTCTAAATACAACCCCATCACAATTTCCAATATTTTAAAAGTTATTCGCCAAAAACTCATTTTTCAACGTTTCCAACGGCAATTGTAGGTAATAAATATCGTACGTGGCGTTGAAAAACAATTTATTTCATAAAATATAACGCAGAGAAATATTTTAGATTTGAGTGTACTTAACTAACTAGTTGTTCAATTGCTAAATTTACTTAAAAATTTACCTATAGCGGTAAGGGTGGAAATGTGGCTGCAACATGATGGAGCTCCACCACATTACTCGTTACGTCAGGCACCAGCTCAACGAAATCTTCCCACATCGGTGGATTGGAAGAGGAGGACCAGTTGCGTGGCCTCCTCGATCACCGGACTTAACGAAACTGGATTTCTTCCTGTGGGGCTACGTTAAGGACATCGTTTATGCTGAACCTCCAACAACACCAGAAAACATGCAAGAAAGATGCATTTAACTACTACGCCCGACCTATTAAGAGCAGTGGCGAGGTCATTTCATACTCGTCTTTGTTTGTGCCTCGAAGAGCACGGAAGACATTTCGAACAACTACTTAATTAAGTACACTCAAATCTAAAATACTTCTCTGTGTTATATTTTATGAAATAAATTGTTTTTCAACGCCACGTACGATATTTATTACCTACAATTGCCGTTGGAAACGTTGAAAAATTAGTTTTTGGCGAATAACTTTTAAAATATTGGGAATTGTGATGGGGTTGTATTTAGAAACAATGTTTATTTTTGAATTCTGCATCGTTTCCCCTAAAAAAATGTATGGGTTCCAATTTAAAATAAGAACAATAACACGCTTTGAAGTTTGACAAGTTTGACACTAGATTTTGGTCATCCTGTATAATTTGGATCAATGACACTTGGTTAACGAGACTACTAGATCTAACTTAATAAGGACGTCGCAAAATTTTATTAACGAGGTGCAATTTGTGGTTTTTATTGATTTTTAAACCAACGATGCAAAATCAATTTTCCTCTGTTTTTATTTTTTTGCGCTGCAGTCACCCAACCGATTTCAATAAAATTTTGGTGGTATGTAGGCAACCATAACAGGTTTCCAAATGTGTAAAAAATATATAGCATGCAATTTAAAAAAAATATATCACGTTGGCGTTGCATATTTTTGCGACAGCCTGTATAATCAAAAATAATTTCTTGAAATGTATCTTCAAGTACAGGGTAAGCTTGCAAAATGTCAAACTCTTAGCTTAATTAGTAACTGAGCTACAGAAGACGGGAGCTGAGCTGCAGGACCCTGTATATCAGAAAGTAAAATTTAGCAATTTTAACGTCGATAAATGTTGTAACCGCTTTAGATTACTTTTCAGAGCATAAACAAATTTATCAAGAGTACCTAATTATTAATCAACTTATGATCAAAATAATACACCTGCATATGACTGCATATTTTTTGCTATGCTTAATATAAAATAAAATGTTTGAAATTGATATGGACTTGAAACAGAGAAGTTGAGATCCTGTCCACCATAATTTCCCCACAGGGTGTCTCAAACGTAAACCACAAAACCATCATTTCGGGTTGCCCGTATAAAATGCACCTAGTTTCTTTTTTTATCTGCAAAGGCTAGTGATAATTTGATAAATTTAATTACATGTCCTGAAACATTAAAATCGGTCAAATATTACAGAAGTTATTTGTTATTTAACACAAATTGTATAAAAATATATTAGGTGTGTTCCCCCGAGTGTGCTGTCGCACTGAAAAGATCGGCGAGGTAGTGTTCTGATTTTTTAACGTCCTGTTATCCACTCATCCCTGATAAATTAGGTACATAGTACATACATACTTTTATATCAAAACGTTTGGAAAAATATATGTGCACTATAATCTGGAAAAAGTGGCTTGTACCAAATGTTTGCCTTGTGCAAATAATTGCAATCAATTAAACGTTCAAATGAAACACGTTGAAAATTTATATCCGATTGAAATCTCCCGTTTTCATTTATTTCTTTGTTTATTTAGTTATTTATTTATTTCAATAATATTTTGGGTATATGTAGGTATACAGACAGGTTGGCTCCAAACAGATCACAGAACAAACCCACGTTCACGAAATATGTCTATAAACATTGGACAGAAGTACACAAATCTTTTTATGTACGTGGGTTACAAATTGAAATCTCATTCTCTGTTTGTCATGCTGAACGCAAAAAAAAAAAACGGGGCGCATAAGTATATAAATATAGTTAAAAAAACAATAATAAATTGGTGATATCCGATGTGAGAAACTGATGAAATAATACATGCGTAGATAATGAAAACATCGAATTAAAGGGATGTAAACGCAGCCCTTTGTCGGGCGAAGTTTCAATTTGGGCAAAATTCGAAAACGTAATTTAAATATCAATTAACTGGACACAAAGGATTTTATTAATCGGTAAACGGGCTAGCGATTGTCGCCGATATTCCCTTGTTTCGTATACCGTTCGTTGCGCTGTATACACACTAATAAAGTGTTCACAACGTATATCGATTAATTGTCATGAATTCTCGTGCGGGAAAAATCGGTTCAGTTCTGTGCACGTCCGACACTGACGGGCACTCCGAGATATTAACTGAAACAGAGCTTTCTTAGTGTGCGTGTGTGTACAGGACAGATGGCATCATATGGAAAATGTCTTTTTATTCTAATTCTCAAAAATTTTTATTATGCATCAAAGTTGGTGTCTTAAAAAAGTTGTTTGGTGTCAACTTTGGTATTCCAACGCGACAGACTGATTGTAATAATACAATTTTATTACTTTACACTACAAGAGACATATTATGCAAGTTCTAGCCTGATTATAAATAACAGAACAAAACCGTTGATATCTCTTGGACTGTTATATTTAAAAAGAGTTATGATATACTCATTTCATACAAAATACAATGCTAGTACTAAATTGAAAGTGCACGAGAAATAAATATAGAATTAACAAAACTAATGTTAATAGAAAATAAGATATCATAGAAAATAAATATAATGAAAAATATTCCGAATATAATTGGCGAGAAAATATTCAGAGCTCTGTACAGGTCAAAGACCATAGCGAATCTTGAAGAAATACAATAACACAGACCCAATTATTGAAAACAACAAAGCTCCGTGTAAATTCAGTTCGTGAAATTGGTTCTTTTGTATACAATAATAAGTTTTGTTTGCTAACCTTACCACATCTTCTCGTCTGTTACACAATCAACAGCCGAGAAAATTTCACGTTCTTCTATGTAAAATTGCAACAGGGGACCGATACTTGAATCTGCCAACTTATCCTAGGTCCAATTACACCACCGGATTTTCAGTTAAAACTCGACTATTTTCATAATAATTTAGTGCAAGAGCCGACTTCTTTCTGGTTCGATTATCACTGCAGCGGCCGGACAAAAATGTATATTTTCCAGTGTCGTGCATGGGACACGTGCTGGTGGGGACGCGGCTAGCCGGTCTGGCTTCGGCTCATGGTGTACATACCACTACACCTGCTTTGGCGTTGATCGAGTACAGTCGCTTGCCTTGTTTAAATTTCCGCTTCGTCGATAGATAATTTGAGCAGTTTCTTTCAATTGTGTTGTGTCTTAAAATTTGTGTGAATATCTGTTTTTATTTTCCATTTCGAATTTGTTCTTCTGTTTTATACTTAGAGTTGAATTATTTTTTTATTTTATAGACGTACTTAGTTTGAAAATCCTGCAATGAATCGTTTTCTAGCTGAGTTTGGGAATACTTTCACGTTCGTTAAGAAAGGGGAAGTGGTTTGCAATTTCTGCTCACGAAATTTAATTATTCGTAGTAAACAATGTCTTCGGGCTCATGTAAAAACAAGAAAACACATGGAAAATGTATCAGGAACGTCAACTAAAAATTTTTTTGATGATTTATGTAAAACATTTATTTCTGCTAATATACCTTTCACAAAAATTAATAATCCCGTTTTTAAAAAATTTATCAAGAAGTGTACTGGAGGAGACTTACCCGATGAATCCACAATTAGAAAATATTACGTACAGGGGCAATATGACAAAACAATTTCTAAAATAAAGTCAAAACTATCCGATAAATATATTTGGGTTTCTGCAGATGAAACTACGGATATGAAGGGTAGATGTGTGGTCAACGTCGTTGTCGGATTGTTGGACCCGCAAGACTTATATAAACCCTATTTAATATCTACTGAGTTTCGCTGTACCGTCAAAGCTGAAGAGATATGTACAATAGTAAATGACGCCATAAAAAAGTAGGAATCACAGACGCTACCAAAGTATTACTGTTTGTTTCTGACGCTGCTGCGATTATGTTAAAAGTTGGAAAATTACTTAAACAACATTTTTCAAATATTCTTCATTTGACATGTTTTGCACACGCTATTCATAGAATTTGTGAATTTATTCGGGAAGAATTTCCAGACGTGAATAGGCTAACACGCACATGCAAAAAAGTATTATTGAAAGCTCCTTCGAGATTGTCTCTTTACAAGGAAAAGTGCCCTAATCTACCTTTGCCACCACAACCAGTTATTACGAGATGGGGTACATGGTTAGAAGCGGCAATTTTTTATGCAAGAAACTTTGATATCATCAAACCCTTCGTCTTAAATTTGCCTGATGAAGCAGTTAGTATTAAAGACTGCAAAAAAGTACTATCATTACAAGATTTGCATGAACAATTAAAATTTATTGATACAAATTTTGCGCAAGTATTGCCAACCATAAAGTTTCTAGAACAACAAAATGTTGAACTTGCAAGCAGTTTTCAAAGGATTGAATCTCTGTACGAAAGGTTACGAAGCATTGAAGTACCAATCAGTAAAAAATTACAAAAAAAAAATTTATGCGGTAGTACATAGAAATACGGATTTTAATATTTTAAAACAAATCTCTACGAATTCATTTATGGATGAAGGAATTTCTCAAAAATATTCCAATTTGGTGTTGGTTTATTCTTTTGCGCCTGTGACTAGCTGCGATGTAGAGAGATCATTTTCAAGGTTTAAAGACATTTTAAAACATCTAAGCGAAATAATTTTACTGAAGATAATTTAGAAAAATATGCAGTAATACAATCGTTCAAGGCATATCCAAGAAATGAGTATAATATTTCAGTGGGCACGTGTTGCATATAGTTACGACAAACATTTAATATTAAATTCACTCGGTTTACTACCGACCGCCAGGCGCTTCGCGCCTATGGATATCAATCCAATCGACCGCATAAGTCGTCATTGACTCATGCGTGCCCGCTACGCACACTCATAGCTGGGCGACTTCTAGCACTGCGAGACATACATTTTTGTCCGGCCACTGAATTTAGCAGACTAAAACTACATTTCAACAACGATTCGTATAATGGCAGAATAATTGACAGCGAATACATGAATATCCGCGCATTGTCGTTCGTTTGCAGATCAAACCTTTCCGAAACTTTTCCGGCTGCCATCTATTTCCGGTTTTAGAGTAGGTCGTGGTCGTTTCCGCTCGCACGCTCGAACAAAACGCGTAGCATACGCAAATCTGCGCTGTCACTTTTGCATATCGCTTGACGGCACACCGTATTCAACCCCACTACCATTCAATACTTTTCGATGTTTCGAGAATTGGAAGCTCGATAGAAACGCGTTCGATTGACAAAAGCGACCGGTTAAATTTAATATACAAGTCACTCAACCGAAAAGTTGAGTTACTATTGCTCACAGAAGCCTATATCAGACTTATAAGCGTTGATTGATTTTGAGATTTGTGGCAGATTCGGCATGCTGGAATTTTAAATTTCAACATGCCATTTATCCGAGATCAATCGGGTAAGTTTTGGCAAAGTTTTAAAGCGTTGAACCTACCTAGGTTTTTGCAGGAGAAATCAATAAGCTTGCTTTTTACTCACAAAACCACGTTTTAAACTTTTTCAGTAGTTTTCTAAGGATTTTTCAGTAAAAACCAATAGCGTTACACCAAAATGGAGGTAAATACTAAAATTTGTGTTCGTTAATTATAGGTACCTATATTTAAAATGTACTCTTACAATTAAAAACATTTTAAATATTTTTGTTTGTTTGTTGGAACACCACAAATAATCTAAATCAAACTCATTTGTAATTCAGTTTAAGTTAATGAAAATGTTATTTAACTACGTAGGCTTTCACGGCCAGAATCATTTAGAAAATAAATTGCTTCCGGGTTATGCCATGTGTCAAGATTGAGAGAACCATGTGGAGCGAACCATGTTAAGTTTCTTAAGGACGTAATAAACATTTGTCAAATAATGTATATTCTAACTTAACGCATTCCTGGGAAACTTAACAAAGAAAGACGGAGTCCGGCCCTGTCCAGCGCAATAACATCGTCACCAACCTACCATATTTGTGCTGCAACTGGTGACAAATCAACCTACATTAGTCTGTTCATATCAACATAGTCAGCTGTTGGTTGGTGTACCTAAATCTTTTGTATTGTAGAATGATGACTTATATGCGAAATAACTTTGACCGCGGCGAGCAGTTGCGGCGTTAAGTAGCCTTGTTTTGTCCGATGGAAATCACTTTGCAACGACAATTCAGTAACACAAAAAATATATTTTTATATCAGTTCCTCATATCAAGGAAAATATCGAGATTTTTTTTTTTAACTCAAGCAAATCAACGTCAGCTGGCATAAGTCGTAGGTGCCATTAAATTCTAAAATTCCTTCTGTTTTAAAATCTGCCAAATCTGCCTCACCCTCTCCTACACCTAATAGACTTTTTGTGGTAAAAAAAACAAATTAATTGCATATAAATGAGAATGGAAAATCAACATACTAATTTAAGCTGTTTTCTTTCTTATTTTAAACAATATTTAAACAAAAAGTATTAGAATTATCTTGTTATTACTGGACTTTTTAGAAGAAATTTGCACAAAACCGAAAAAAAATAAAGTAAATCTGCAAATTGATCTTCTATTTAGTACCCTGAACAACACACTAAAGTCTAAAAATATCCTGTGTCTGCGTCATAGTTTTTTCTTTGGGGGGGGTGTGTGTGTGTGAAATAGTGGCTTACCCTTGTCTGAAATCAACAGATTTAGTAGTTACAGATTTTTATACTATTAGTTGTGCTCATAACTTCTTCAAACGTGGCATTTAGGGCATTTAGGCATTTAGGCATAGTAAAATACAAAATGGCGGATCAGAACATTACAATTAGAGATTTCTGCTGACACTTAAATGAAAAATTTTAAATAGCGGTGTCAAAATTGCTGTAAAAGATAAAAAATTAAAGAAAGTATTATCTGAATTTTGGTATATGACGATCTCCAAAATTTCAACCTAAAATTGTTACAAATATGTTTGTTCGGAATATCTTTACTAACCAATTATTGTTAGTTAGTATACACAATGTTGCATAGGTTCGAAGATAATATCTGATCATATATTATACATTCGCAGCTATAGTTTATGCACCGACTTGCTTAATCGCAAAATTTAAAGGATTTTAAAAGAAATTTCGGTTTACAAAGCTTCCTGGTAATATTTATAATTTGTTGCAACCCTTGCATTGCACTGAGTGAGGTACAAGACTACTCTTGCAGAACTAGTGATTGTAGACGATCTGCTTTAAATCTTCAGCAATAAATTATATTAATAAATGAACATATAGATACAATTAATACATATTATTTATTTATTTGTAATTATTTATTCCTTACATGTACGGAAAACAATATAAGTGACCAACGTATACCCATTTTTCCTAAAATTGTCTTTAATTCTAAGATCTGCCATTATTCTTCTGTGATTTTAAATATTTGAATTTAAATGCTGAATTTGGATTCGGCGTCCCTCAACTCTATAAAAATTCTTTTAAGCAAATTTTGCAGAAAATGTCTTTAAATTTTATTCCCTAAATGCCACGTTTGAAGGAGTCATCATCATTGTTCAACTTTAAATCTGAGAAAAGAATACCTCTGATAAATCACCTAAATCAACCATCTGCGAGTATTCCCCAACTTAGAATTTGCCAACTTAATGAATATATAGAGTTTGTGTAACTTTGGTGGAGGTGCCGGGAGATTTTAGCATACATTTGCTCTGCTTTAGTGCATGTAATTTTAATTGCGCTAGCAGCGACGTTGAGCTTCCTAGGCAGTGTAAGATCATTATTTTTCAATTAATTAATTTTCAATTTCGTTTTCTACATACCATAAACTTTTCAGGAAACAACCATTTACCTAGAATTTCAATTCACCAAACTTCCAACTGGCCCCAATAGGTTTCACGCCGGATTTGATTTAAAGTGACTAAGCCAACAATCCCAATAATACACGGTGTTAAATAAGCGTGTTGTGTTTTATTTTAATATAAAGTGACTTGGCTAATGATTAACATTTAAATACAGTGCTTCCCAAAAGTAACGGATAAATTCAATACAACCTTAAATAAAAATATTTCAGAAAAATGCTCTGACACGTCGATTTTTATTTTTAAATTACTATCCTGACATACACTTTTCAGCCCCCCACCCCTTCGCCCCTAAGGGGTGGCAACCCCAACTTTAAAAATTCAAATAGCAAAGTACCCCTTGCGATACCTCAATTGATAGATTTTTTTATTCTGAATACAACGAAAAAAAGATTATCAAAATCAGTTGATAAATAACCGCGATATTTACCAAAATGTATTCAAAGAAGAACGTCAATATTCGAGTAAGCGCTGTTGACGCGGGCATAGCAATATCGTTCAAACATTTGCAACTTGTTTTTACTTATGTCAAACACAATTCAGATTTTTCGTCATTGAAGAAATAGTTGCAAAACGAGATTTACAGAAACCGAAAGAATCGAAGTTTTAATGATTGGGTTTGGAGATAGAAGCCGGACGCATGAAGAAGTTCGTGTTTTGTTCAATGAAACGCACCCGGACCGCCCGCCAATATCGGAATCTACAGTAAGTCGAATCGAAAACAAATTTCGCGATCTCGGTCATGTACGGGATAAGCCTAAGGCAGGACGTCCATTGGCCTTAATTGAAAACCGACAATTGGATGCTGTTTTAATGGTGCAAGAAAACCATTCAACCCTTGAGGTCGCTTCACAAGTTAGTGCGTCAAAAAGTACAGTGTCCAGATTATTTCGAAAACACAAATTTCACCCGTATGAAGTGAGTATGAGTGTGTATGAGTATGATTTTGTGAGACAATGATGGAACTCTCTAATGAAAATCCTTGCTTAATTAGAAACATCGTTCTTTTCTTATCAGGCAACATTTTGTCTGAATGGCACCGCCAATAAACAAAATTGCCGTTACTGGGCTCGTCAAAATCCGCATTGGATGGTGGAAGCAAACACACAATATCCTCAAAACCTTAATGTGTGGGCTGGTGTGGTGGGTTCTAGAATTATTGGACCATATTTTTCGACGGAGCACTGAATGGTGAACGTTATCTGAACTTACTACGAAATGAACTACTACCTACTTTAGCGGTATTGTTTCCCAACGCAGAAGATCCTGATAGACACAAGGACAGAATTTGGTTACAGCAAGACGGTGCGCCTCCACACTATGCGCGACAAGTTCGAGAATACCTCGATCAAGTATTTCCTAATCCAAATATTTTCAAATTTCCTAATGGATTGGTAGATGAAGGCATATTGAATGGCCAGCAATATCGCCAGATTTAACCCCACTATATTATACTATATTATTAGGCTATTTAAAAAGTAAAGTTTATTTTAATAGACCTGTAAATATTGAGGCGTTAAAGGAAAGAATTCCTGCAGTAATTCACTTAATGCCTCCAGGAATGTTCGAAAACTCAAAATAAAATGTTAGAAAATGTTCAACAAGCGTTTGGGGATAGATTAGGGCATTGTCTCGTCGTTAACGCGCAGCACTTTGAACAATTAATTAAGGATTAGTTAATTAAATTTTCTTATTACTCAATTTCGTGTATAAATAAATTTTGATAAATATCGCCGTTATTTATCAACCGATTTCGATAATTTTTTTTTCTTTGTATTCAGATTAAAAAAGTCTATCAATTGAGGTATCGCAAGGGGTACTTTGCTATTTGAATTTTTAAAGTTGTGGTTACCACCCCTTAGGGGAGAAGGGGTGGGGGCTGAAAAGTGTATGTTAGGATAGTAATTTAAAAGTAAAAATCGACGTGTCGGAGCATTTTTCTCAAATATTTTTATTTAAGATTTTATAGAATTTATCCGTTACCTTTGGGAAGCACTGTATATACCTATATATCAACAAGATTTGCAGATGAATGATACATTGAACGACAAAAGTATGCACTACTTGGCTTTGATATTAGAGAGCCCCATTTGATAGCTACTATCAAAGAAAAGCAATAAAATGACTAATAATTTTCCTGTGAGATGAAAGAAAACCCATTTTGACCATGCTTACATCGTGCGAAGCACCTTAACCATCTACATCTTATTGTATCTCTGCCTGGTTTTTCGACCAAACCATTTCCACGTACAAACGACAGAAAAAACTGATTTGTAATCATTTGATTTGTTGACAAAATGCGAAAAATTGGAACTCTCCCGTCGTAAGCGGGAGATCATATTAAGTAAGACCCCCTTTCATCTGAATCGGTCACATATATCTATACTCATTATTCTCATTAATTCGTACATTATATCGATGAAAATAATAATGACGGAAGAACATAATTAATTGAAAACCATTCTGGAAGCGTGGCACAGGGATATTAATTAATTTGAGTAAACAGGCGATCCTTTTTTCCCCGCTATGCCTTTGTAAACATTGAAAGTGACATGGCGAAATGACGGGAAACGACTTCAAAGTGTCTGCACCCTAAAATTGTAACGCTGGCCGTCTATACGCCAGCCTCAAGGCACTGACAAGGCAAGGCCAATTTTCCTTTAGCTTTATGTTTCACGCCAGTCAACAGAACAGAACAACTCACAAGAGAGGGGGGGCTCAACAAGCTCTAAATGCCCCTTTTAATTAATAATTAAGTATTATTGGTAGCTTCATCGTTCAAAAAAAAAATTTCATAAACGCAAATGGAAACCATAATCTTACCACATCTAACGCAACTTCGTTTCTTTGTTGTTTTAAGCAGTGAAAGCTTTCTAATTTATTATCGGTGATAATGGATGTCATATACATCATATTTATTAATGTAAATATCATAAAATGATGGGTTGTTGATTTAGGTAGAACTGACTTGATGGTTTATGAAATATTGCGCGTATATGCACTTAGTGCATATAATAAATTTTCAGGGTAAGATCGCGTGACGCGGGAGTGTTAATAAAAGAAAGCGGCAGGAATAATGCGGAATCCCTCCTTTAAATTAAAAAACCGCCTTGATAGCGCTCAGTGCTGCTCGCTTTATCGCGTGTACTTTTGACAGTTAACACTTAATCAAAAACTTTTTATTTTACGTTTTACTGTTGATTTACGTACTCGCTGTTCTCGTCTGTTATCATGCATTTCAGTTCTTACACATAAACGTGTAATTCAAAGCTGCTGAAAAAGGCGCTTTTTGTAGTAATCCAAGAATTAATTGTTTAGGTTATTGCCGGACGTCCTTATACTTACACCCCACTGCACCCCCATTCGCTTTTTAACAACAGCTTACTTTGTCTGGATCGGACGACAATGAGCGTAATTAGGAATCATATTAACAAATATGACATATAGGTACATATTTTAAAAACGAGTTGGCATTTTTAATTTATATGTCTAGAAAAACGTGAAAAGCAACGCTTTTACGTACTAGGTAAACTCTTCCGCTACCCAAGTCTCGAAACATGATAGAGCATCATATTTTATAATAGGTAAAACAATAGCACGCAGTTAAAACAACCATTTCCGAAATAAGTCCATCAGTCAAGAAGTGTCTTATGTACACCAACCAACTTTGCTCTTTTGAGGTGACGCAACAAAACTTCTATTACTATCTTTTCAAATGTACGCTAGTATAGAATATTAGTTTCGGAAAATCCCATAACTTCTTCAGAAGAAGATATGTTGGAGTCGGTCAACATTGACTACATGTTTATTAAATTTCTCTATCATAATGCTCCTTATAATGCTGCTTTAGAATCCCCTGTAAATTTTCAAGGCTTGAAAGGTAACCGTGTAAACAATGTGAGGCGTTCTATTCTTACGTTTGGGCGACACTTTTCAGTCGTATTAGGTAAGAACGGTTGCGTGTGCGAAAAAAATACTAGGGATTGTATAAAAACCGCTTTTTGAAAAACCAATTTCGAATTCCAAATTTCCAGATTGGTTAATTTGGTTAAATCTAGATTTTCACACAAAATTAATATAACTAAGCACTATAAAATATTTATACAGATTACTTTAATGTTTGCTTAACAACAAAAATTTAACAATATGATTATACAAATATAGCAAATATAATTCAAAACAATATAACATGTCCGATTACTTACTATTGTTCACTAGATAACGAAATTAAAAAAATTTCTCTTTCAGCAATCAATTATTTATTCCGGTTGTTCAAACCACCTAAATTGACTTTTCAACGAGCATTATCTTGATAATAATAGTTTTACAGGAGAAACATTTGAAAATTTGTTCAACTCCTGTGCAAAAAAAGTAAAAGTAAAAAATTCACATTTCACATACCATAACAAAAATTGAATAATTTGTATAATATTAGTATCTAGACTCTAATATCTAGACCAAAACCCCCACAATATAAGTTTGCAACTTACTCAACATCTAATATTAAGTGAACATAGTAATGTTTCTACTCAAATAGCTCGTTATCTTTACATAATATTAATTCAAGTAGGTACCTAAAACCGGCTTTTTAATTTAAAACCCAGTTTTCGAATTTTCCAAAAACACGCCTTAAAAACTGGTTTAAAAACAGACAAACCCAACAAAATACATTTTATTGCAAAAAACCATTTTAAAGGATGATAAAAGTCGTGTATGTGACATGATCTTGCTTCGTATTGGTCTGATGATTGTTAAGGTTAGATTGAAATTAGTAGATCTATTAATTTTCTATAATAAAGGTTCTATTCGTCTGCTGCAGAGCGATAGACTATTCAGAATAAAACAGATCGATGAATACTCGGAACTAAAAGAAGTCAAAACTGGGGTACCCCAGGGTAGTGTATTGGGACCAATTCTATATCTACTATATACAAGTGACCTTCCACAGATGGAAAATGTAACAGTCGCCACATTCGCAGATGACACGGCTCTAATGGCAGTGGGATCAACTATTGGTGAATCTACCAGGAATCTTCAACAAGCTAGTAATAAAATATATAAATGGACAAAAAAATGGAAGACCAAGCTCAACGAACTGAAATCTGTCCACATTAACTTTACAAACAAAAGAATCGAGGACATACCTCATGTCAAGATTAACGACGCCATAGTTCCGTATGCGAACACTGCAAAGTATTTGAGTATGACATTGGATACAAAACTAAGGTGGAAAGAACATGTTAAGAAGAAAAGCGTAGAGCCTGGCCTCAAATACAGAGAACTCTGGCCTCAAATACAGAGAACTGTACTGGCTTCTGGGAAGAAACTCTCAGTAGTCAGTACAGAACAAACTACAAGTTTACAACCAAGTACTAAACCCGATTTGGTTATATGGCATCCAGCTTTGGGGTTGCGCAAAAAACTCCAATATACAAGGAATCCAGATTTTCCAAAATAAAGTACTAAGGAATATGGTTAACGCTCCTTGGTACATACGGAATAGTGACCTGCACCGTGATCTTGGTGTCCCACAAGTCATCCAAGAGATAAAAAGATTCGCCAGTAAGCATGAATCTCGCCTAAGCCATCAATGTAGAGGCCCTGCAGCTCCTGGACAACCAGAATCTAGTGAGAAGACTAAAAAGAACTAAACCCTTCGAACGAGTGAATCACTGAAATGTGTAAAAAGCAGAGCACAGTGAGTGAAGTGTTAGTGCTTCTTGTTTGAGACAAAGTAAATATAGGGACATCAGTGGATAGCCTATTAGAGACAAGTACCTAGTTTTAAGAATTCAGATTTAAATTGATGGTTAATCTTTTAGATTAGTTTCAATATGTTCAGCATCGTATGCCTATTAATAGAAAAAAAATCTTCTGCAGAGTAACTGCTTTTACGTTGTAAGGCCAAAGAACATCAGCAACAAAAAAGCAACGAACACATTATACACATTATAGGGAAAATCATCATCCTGGTCCCTAACATACACATTTTAAATATACATAATCATATACAGGATTATTTTAATTGGTATTATATTTCAGGATGAAAACCGTAAACTTGTAATCAAAAGTCGATTTTCGATTTTCGTGGTATGTTCTTCAGCTGAAAAAAAATTATTTTTATATAAAATCCTGCCTTGCTTTTTTATGGAGTTTTTCCAAAACTAATATCTTTTACTAGCGTAGATTTGAGAACATAGTTACACTAGTTTTGGTGCATTTTCGCAAGTGTTACATAAAACACTTCCTAACCTACGTACTTTTGACGTTACTTTTTCAGACGTATAACTTGGAAATGCCTACACGCACTTAAACAATGAAATGTCACTCACAATCACGCTTATTGTCGTCCGATCAATAAAAAGCAAAATATTGTTAACCTAGTTCGTTAGTCTTTGAACGTGAATAACTCGCGACGCAATATTGATGGGTACTTTTTCCGCGTTATTTGTAATAACCTGGGTAATTCATTTGTCTAATTTTACTTGGCTTTTGAGTAGAGTAGTTGGACTTCTATCGGTTATAAATAGTGAAATAGCAACCTATTAATTTTGACGGAGTTGCCTGACACGAATAAATTTTAGCAGAAAAGGTAGCTACGTTTCAGGAGATTATACTTAAGTTCATTTGTAACTTGAGTATAAGATCAGGTGATGGTACGTGATCCACGAAAATGCACGCTCCATGGCAACAAAGTATGTTAATTTGTTCACCAAGTTCCGATCGACTTGGGTCGTAATAAATCCACTTCACTGCACGGCAATGTGTCGAGAGGGCAAAAAAACGGGAAAGTTTCGTGCCCGTGTTCTTCTGCATCGCGACCTCTTGCCCTCTAACGTGTCCGTGACACTATTTTTTAGCAAACACTTCTTTATTGACTGGCATATGAATGAGGGATGAGACGATTTTCAACTCGGCCAGAGCAGGCACATTTTCAATGGTGTGCACTCATCCTTTGTCAAGGATGAGTATCCTGGTGAATTGAAGCGTAACCTACCTCTCACATTAATATCTAAGGTACTGAAATCCTTTATTAACTATTACGTAATTGATCTGGAGACCATGTCGTAAATCTCTGAAGTCCAATAAGTGTTCAAGTAGTGCGGTATCAGTATCGGTAGTCGAAGATTGGTTCGCCGGAACGAATATTGGATACTACGCGAGTGAGAGACAAGATTTTTGCTTGGTCGGTAGCGCAGAGGTCAGGAGATGTTACACGTCAGTAAGTCACGTACATTAATTTTCCAGGTTATCCACCTCACAGTTGGCAGGAAGATTTATATATTGAAGTTGGCGAGTTAGGGCCAATAAAAATTGTTTAACGCCATGTACTTGATGGCCACTGACTGTAGAGTAACGGCAGAAAAACAAAGCTCTTTCTGTAATAATTACTTCGAGTACCTACTATTAATATTACTTGATTACGCTACATTTTCTAGTTGAAGTAAATATAGTTTAATCGGATTAGTTTGAACCATGATTAAATTGGTTTATCATAAGTTTGACGTCAATTCTTTTTCCATCTCCAAGTCTCTTCATACAAACAATTTACATTAATTTTTGTAAAGTTGGTAGATCAAACGTAAGTTTGAACCAAATTTAGGAAGTACTAATATCCAGAAATTTGACTGAGTAAACTGTATTTCCCTGGCAAATAATGATTACATATTATTTATTACTTAATTATAGATACTAATAACAATAAAGCTAAAAACATATTATGAATTTATTTCAAATGAGTCGTTTATTTCCAAAGCCCGCCTGAGAGGGCTGAAAAAAATTTTCAGGGAACGCGAAAAACTTATCTTCCACCGTGATTATGATAGCCGCTCCAATTTTTTGAAAAAAAGGTAAAAAAACATCTTTATATTTGGACAAATTTTTGTAATTCGCAATTAATTGTAAATACAAAAAGAAAACAAGTTTTAAGCTATATTTGGGCGGCGTTTAGAACGAAAATTTCGTTAAGGCGGCTTTTGGGACCAAACGACGAGTATTAGACGGCTTAAGGAGCGAAATAAAAAACTTTAACTCTATGTTTTTATAAATAAATATACCTACCTAGATAGTTAAAAACGGAATAAGGAATACTTTTTAAAGTTCTTAAAATAACAGAACTATACATTATTGTGTACGTGAGTACTGAGTAAAAGTAATACCTTTGAGTACTCTACTGAAAACGATTACAGTTAATTTACTCAGAGAACGCGTCTACTTAAATCGATTTGAGTGTTTTACTCAAATCGATTATTATATTATACTTTATACATTGATTATTCTCTACACGACGGTAAGTAGGTGTGATACCATATGTCCGTATATTCATTTATGTCCTACATGATCATAAAGTGACATTTGACATCTTAGTTACCGGGAAATTGTAAATTTGTTATTATTATTATTAAGTTTGACAATTAATTGTCTGTATTGTCACTCACCTCCGAATTGTTTGTATTGTTATTCAACTTCGTAGATACGCATGTCACTTGATAATGTCAAAATATTTATTAATATTATTCAAACGTAGGAACAAAACCATTGTAGGACATAAAATTTTGTATGTACCTCGGGAATTACTTGATGTTTATACCCTCGGACAACTGAAAAAGCTCTCGGGCCTATCGGCCCTCGCGCTTTTTAAACTGTCACCCTCGGGGCATAAACTAATGCCCTTGGTACATAAATAACTATTTCCAGTTATATTTCATGTTCAGTAATTGATGTTAAATTACTTTCCTATTGTGAACCCTACGTCACGTAGATGACATGTGATAGGTGTCACGATAGGTGTGGCTTTCGTAGTGTTGTCTACTTCCTTTCCTTAATATGACAATTTTCCCTAACAGATCTCATAGGTCTCAATAGCTTAGTTGGATAGAGCATTGCGCTAGCGACACAAATAATATCCTTTACAATAATAAAATCTAACTAAATTAATTAAAGTTAAACAACTAACAATAATTAGAAACAAATTTAAAAAAAAATAAGAATCATTCATTCAGAGTAAAAAGTTTCAAATGGATTGAAATTTCTTAAGAAGGATTTTTTTACACATTGGAAATATAAATAAGACAATGTGAAACATTCTACGTTCTGAAAAAAAATTTGCGGGAAAGAGCATTCCCGATCATGATTATAAATACCTTTCTTAGTTATTTTACACCCTATCTGTAACATATTAATTATTTCTGTATTTTCTCTTAAAGTTTGTTGCCTAATGGTAATGGTAATTTATAATTAATTAATTAATATCATACGTCAGAAATTGTAAACTTTGACTGACGGCATAAAGTATCGTTTACATCCACTTAACTTAACTTAACGTACGAAATTTGGATCCGTTCCATTTACATTCACTGACGTTGGGTGCTTGACATGCGCATTTGACAGTGACACAATAGGAAATCCATATTAAATCTATCGCTTTTATTATACAAATATGTTTATGTACACGCAAGTTGCGTAATGGTACCATCATCCGTGTTAATAATCCATTGATCGAGCTAAAAATATTGTAAAACAACACAAAGATAACAAAGTTCAACTCGTACGAGCTAATTTTAAGGTTATGTTACTGTCACCCGCTGTCACCATCATCCAATTTTGTCAAAATCGAGAGCTTGTGATTGGTGCACTTAGCGCACGGATTCTGTTAAGTTGAAGTTGAGTGAACAAATCCGTACGTTACGTTAAGTTTTTCTACGTTAAGTGAATGTAAACGAACACATATAATTCAATGGAGTTCAACTATCTCTAATGTTTAAGTTTTCGTACGTTAACGGATTTGTTCACTCAACTTCAACTTAACAGAATCCGAGCACTAAGTGCACCAATCACAAGCTCTCGATTTTGACAATTTGGATGATGGTGACAGCGGGTGACAATAACATAACCTAAAACTTAACTCGTGCGACTTGAACTTTTTTATCTTTGTGTTGTTTTGCAATATTTTTACCTTTATCAGTTCATTATTTATAGCGGTGTGTTTAAACATGGTATACAGCATTTTCAATCCAAGCTTCATTCGGTGTTCAATTATTTTCGCTCGCGTTTCAGCGTTCTGTTTATTCATATCGTGCATTTGCGTTGTCGGATAATAACATTGTATTTAGTAATTGAGGATTGAAAACTCAACGTTGCCCGCTCTCTATCAGTGCCGAACAGACCCCGCTAAATCTATAGACAAAACAGTCAAAACAGATGCCAATAGATGTTGCGCGGGCATATTTACCGGCATGTAGCGAAGAATAACGTCACAAATCACTGCTCTATTGTCACCGAATTTCCAGGAATTACGTGATGTCTAGTAGCGCTTTCCCAACGGCCCCCGTGTTCATAGGTTTGAGATAAAATGTTTGTGCTTCAGCTTTGCCAAGTGGGCGATAATGACGTCGTTTCGCGGATGAGTAGTCGGTATTAGCAGGCCCATTGTTACTAAATGCAACGTTCGCGAGCATTGAGCAATTCTCTACCAAATTCGCAGGCTTATGCTAGGCATAGGCCTGCGAAGTTCATGCATAGCAATCAATGCATCCAAACATATTGGATTATTGAACCACCATCATTATTTGTAGCATTCAATTAGGAACTGCTAATTATTTTTACTCTTGTAAGGGTTATTTGACGCTATTTTAAAATTTATAAGGGCGGGTTTTGCAGTGACAGTTTAAACCATAACCCATAGAGTTTAGATACAGAAAAATTCTTGAGACCTAAACTCGGTTTAGACCTAAATGTGGTTTAAACTGATATTGAAAATCCTAGCTTAAGGCGGCTTGTACAGCGCCAAAAATTAGTGCATTTTTTCAACTCAAACGTCCCGTGAACGCTGTGACATATGATCGTGAAATTTGGATGTAGTATAGATATGGAGATAATCCAGGTGCTATCAAGAGCAAAAAAAATATTTTTAATGAATTCATATAGAAAAAAAATCGGTAAAAGTCACCCATTTTGTCTAATTTATAGCGGCAAAATGGAAGCGAGTTCTGATCAAAACCCCATGTCAGCATCTAGACCATTCTTTTCTCAATCGGTAAAAAAAATATTCAGACGTTAATTGCATACAGTCACGAGAAATTATGCACGAAAAACAGGCATGTTTTGTTACAAATCAGCAGTGGTAAAGTGCTGCCATCTATTCCGCTGTACTAACTAGGACCGCCCCTATTTGGCTGGAGATACCCACATTGTTGTGGCGGCTTTATATAAATAGAAATCGTACTCGATGTTATACATATTTCGGCGAGGGAAAGGTTTGCTTACCGATGCCGCTGACTGGGGTCGGTCGCAGTAACCATTAGACGATGAAAAAAGTGGGCGCCGTATGTCTCGTAGGTACAAACAACACTTCCGACATTTAGATCGCCTCTCTTGACGGGTTCTCGTGATTTTAATTATTTTTATAAAAGGTACCTATAAAAGTTTTTTTTAACCGATTTCATTAAACGATACATTTTTTTAAATTCCACAACCTGTTGAGTATATAGTAGTTATAATTACTACCTCAAAATTTGAAAGGGATGTCCTTATTTTCATAAATTATAATCTCTTACATACAGAATGTCTCATGGAACTCTTCCAGTAGAATTTTTTGATGTACCACTATTTCTATATGTTTGAATTTCTGGAATCGGGGTCTACTCGATCCGAACTTTTGAATTAAAATACTCTGGAATTGACTCTCACTTCCGGTCTACAGGAAGTTGGTATTAACTTCGTTATTTTAAATGGAATCATATAATTTTTATTTAGTTTTTTGCTTTGACTCATTTTTGTCAAGTAAACACTCTTTATCATTGCAGACTGGGGTTCGCTATTCATATCTTCAATAATTGTTTTTAGATATCGATAAGTTTGTGTTAAATAATTAAAAAGCACCTGATATTGTATTAGCGGACTTCGATATTTCGACAGATATTGTGTTTTATTATCTACGACGTTTTACAACATAATTTTGATCAATAATTGTGAAATAATTGAAATAATTGTGAATAGGGGCATTCGACATGCACATAAGTAACACTTAAAAAACATCATTAAAAATTATGTACATTTTAAATTCTTCTCATAAATTTGTAAATGAAATTTTATCCCCTATTTAAAAAGTTTATTTTTAAAAAGTGCTTCGATTTAATTCGATTGATGAAAATTTCCACCTGATCCATATTTAATGTGAAGGTTAAATAATAGGAAAAACGTAAAATATGGAATGTAGTTTTATTCAAACTGATTCAAACTGTTTTTTTAGTTATTCAAACTGTTTTTTTTGTTTTATTCAAACTGGTTCGATTTGATTTCGTAAATTTGCCTCTCTTCTTGCATGGGCTTAGCGCATTTTTATTTCACAAATTAATTTCCCCAGATTATTCAAGATAAATACCACACATCACCCTAAACGTTTATTAGGATGAATTCACAAAATTCAATCCTCACCGATTTACATGACCAAAAATATAATCTCTGTCACCATGCAAATATGAAATAGTAATAACAAATACATATAATATACAAATATGTATAGTCAATACTATAGTCAATTTGTCAAAAGTTGATAAATAGGTTTGTCTTGGTTTGTCGATATAAGGAATCCGACAAAAGGAGACCGACGATTCTAAAACCAACAAAGAATAGAATGACTTTTCGTCATTCTTAGCGCCGAAACTGTGACACAAATAATATGGGTTTTACGTCTATATGCGTACCTACTTTCCTAACACAAAAAAAACAAAAAATTAATGTCACCGTGAAATACGAATACCGACAACGACATTATGTTTATAGACGGGGTAAGTCCTATAAAAGAAGACAAAACGCCATTATTCTGTTACTTTTCATTTCCACTGTTACCATCGGCACAAAGATTGAGAAATTAAAAAAAATAAATAAAAGCAAGTGACAATCTTCATGAGTGTCATTGTCACTATGTACCGAAAAAATAATCAAATCAAAGTAGTTCAACAGTTATTCGACGTCAAAATAACTAGATAAAAATATTAGGTATCCATAATTGGTATCAATCATTTATTTTATATGATTTATTTCGTTCATGGCATAAGTAAAGATTGCGTAATTTGTAAGAAATGTATTATCACGTATGTACCACGCTGACTGAGATCGCTATACGTCCACCTCGGCAGTTACACAAATAATGTTCCCCACTTTATTGTTAGTGAGTTAAGAAACGCCCAGCTATCCTATTTACATTTCGAAGCTGACGTGTAATATTTAACGTGCTGCACGTCGGCTGTTTAGTTTGTATAGCTCTATCTCATTCTGAACTTTCGTCGCCTCGTCGATGGCTTGCAAGGCAAAAATTGTATAAACCGCCTTAAGAAAGTAAATGTTATTTTGAGTAAGAATTTTCATGTGGTCTTATTGTTTTTCTTTTCAATTCCTTAAGAAGTTAGAATCGTTTCAAATACGATTTTGTTAACATTTCAAGCAACTGTCACTTTTTAAGGAATTGGAAAAAATCTCTCAAAATTGCCTAAATTAGGTTTCGAACAAAACTGATGGTCAAAAAAAATTGTGTAATTCTATAAAAATAAAATGGCCGAGGATTTTTAAAACAACAAATACTTTCATTTAGTAAAAACATTTGTTTTGTTTATATTAATACATGATAGAACTAAATTGTTTGCTTCAGTTCTATCAGACCAATATAATAGAAGTATACCATCACAAGTAAGTACAAAAAGTTGAAACACTTGCACAGTGTAATTATTTTATGATCTACGATATCAATAAAATATATAACTTCTAAAAAACATTGACGACTGCCTACGAGCCACATAAATAAGTAATGTCATCATCGGGCAGGTACCCGACAGTAATCGTTTTCGTTCACACAAGTAAACTGCGAACGGAAGGCAAAATAATTTATGACGTTGACTTGGTGCTGCGAATAGGGGGCGAGGCCACGGTCGGAGTGCTTCCAAAGAGCAACAAGTGCTCCGGCTGTTCCATATTTTATTTATACAACTAAATCACTGCTTCAGACCTCAGCTTTCACTGAAAAGCCTATACGCGCTCTACTCCCTCATTCGTTTGTTCCTATCTTTGGCTTTCCTGCGGTGATATTTGATATTATTATTATGATGCAGAGATACCAATCTCAATCCCAATTCAAGATTCTTTTATCTTATGAATAAAAACGAAGATAAATCTATCTACTTCCGATTTGCTATTTCTTTAAACACTTAGGACTTAGATAAAAATGTATTCTCGGCTGTAGTTATTAACGATTAAAAAAATTTGCTTCTGGGGATAGCAGCCAACACGGAAGGGTAATTAAAACAACACGTACATTTGCTCAATCCCATTTGCAGGGATTGAGCAAATGTACGTGTTGTTTTAATTACCCTTCCGTGTTGGCTGCTATCCCCAGAAGCAAATTTTTTTAAACTTAGGACTTAGAACCATTGTTCTATTTCCGTAATCGGATATTGCAATTTTGCCGGTTTTGGAACCTCCAAACATTGCCTTCTTTTACTATAAGTGATATCTGGTCTCAAATCTTGAAAATTTGCTTTAAGGGGAGGTTCTCATGTATGCGGTTGGAAAAATTAAGAGATGTGTTTATTCAAATGATAATTTTCCGTAACGCTTTAAAGTAGGACTGTGAAATTTGGATACAGTATAGAGAACGAATTGATCTAGGTGCCTATGTTGAGTAAATTATTATATTTCAATGAATTTATATAGAAAATGAATTTTAAAAAGTATAATGTTTCTACCTTCTCCTGTAGTTTATTACACCGCACAGTGGTCGATTTTGCACTTTTAGCCGGACAAAATTATTTTTTTTCTAATGCATTTCAAATCATCGATAGATACCCCGAAAAATAGTAAAAAAAAATCTAAGCCTTAAGGGGCTTGCTTTTGCGGGGGTTGCAAAATGAATTTGGATGTTGAAATTTGGAAACCTTGTGAATATGATATTATTATACTTAGGAGTACACAATAACAATGAAAAAAAATATTTAAGTACCAATGGGGTGGTTTTTGAGGGGGTTGAAATCAAATTTTGTTTTAAAATTCTGAAACTTTGTGAATGTGCTACTGTTATTCCTGCAAATGCGCAAAAAAAGGAAAAAGTCAAAAGTACTTGTGGAGTGGTTTTGAAAGGGGGTTGAATAATAAATTTGCTTTGAAAATTTTGCAATTTTGTGCATGTGATATAATTATTCCTACAAACACGCGAGAAAAAGAAAAAAAATCTAAGTACTTGTGGGGTGGTTGTGGAAGAGGGTTGATTAATAAATTTGGTTTGAAAATTGTGAAACTTGCAGGAACGATTTTATTTATTTTTTTTTTTACTTTTTACGGGCCGAATTCTGGCGGTTTACATATGGAAGACTTTACCACAACAATAACTATTTGTTTTCAAACCGAATAATATGTGGCGTGAAAATTTGTACATTAAATGAACACACACACATACACACACACACACTACAGTCGGCCGAATTCTGGCTACAGCACTCACTTTAAGAACGTTAAATTAAATCATGGGTCATGTGTGGTATCATTGCAAAGGTATTTTCAAACGAAACAACTTCTACTGGAAACACTTCTTTCCAAATCATGCGGTTTACGAAATAAACCATATGATCTCGGGCTATACTTTGTTGGACAGGTGACTGTCATAAGGTGACTTGTTGGCTTTAAAGTTTTGACATCAGACGCGCTAAATCTTTAGCTATCGATATACTATCACGTCTCTTTACTACTAGCAAAATAAAACATGAATACGTGGATTGTTCTTCTGATCACAGCTTATACAGACAACATAAAATATTATGGGTTCTTTTGTGAAGCGTATGGTTTAGAAATGTTTTGTTCAAATAAAAGTTGTTTCTATTTAAAATATCTATGCAATGATATCTTAAAATTCAAACAGTTCAATTTTCAAGTTTTTGAACTAAATAGCCTCCCTAATTTCGTCTAGTTTCACAGCGCTTTTGAAATTTTGATTTCTGATTATTTTTACAGTATCCACTTCTTGCATAGCTATACTTTTCTATGGCACAATTTCTTTTTGTACACTAAAGTAGAATAAATATATAGCAAAAGAAATAATATTGATATCTCTTACAATTTGTTTGAAAATCTGTCTCAAAGTTGAGGTACTTTTTGGATCTCTACGTGAGAAAATTAAATATATGGAACCCATTAATAAATAAATAAACTTTAAAAAAATGCAATCTAGTCAAATCGTGTGTATTCTTTTCGCAAAATACGAAACTATGCTCACAAAAGAGATCGGGCACACACTATTAACCCGCAACTAATTTGCGATAAAATCTTACCGTAGTGATTAACAGTTAATACGTTATTAGATACCGCTAAGTATATAGCCATTGAGGGTTATACATACAAGCTGAAGTAGTTTATTAAAATAAATTATACTTAGTAAAGTTAAAAAACTACTATTAGAAAATATTGTTACAGTATGTCAATCGTAAACGCAAAGTAGAAAAATCGTAGTTTTGTTATTATTAGTGCTCTGTTTCTTTAACCAAATGTGAAGTAAAAGTGACGTTTGGTGAACCAGGTTTACAATCTACAGAAAAAAAATATTAACTGTATTACCGTCTCTCTAACGCAAGTTGTCACACTTCGTGATATATCATTTTAATGCTTTCCACAGCATGTCAAGTGAAAAACTGACATATCACATTCCATGCCCTGTAATGTCGGCGTGTAACACAATAAAGCGGTACGATTAACGGCAGTCAGAGCAATGGATCAGGTGAGAACATAATCCGCGCTGAAAATCTGACTCCGCATTAAACAAATTAAAATGCAGCGTTACGGTGTACGATTAATGGATCGTTTATGCGCGCGTCCCCATCGTTCGAGTATACACGTTCGTGTGTAGAGCGATTAATCACGGCAACAAATTAACGTTAAGTTTCCATTATGGCATCGGTGCACGGAAGCACGCAACCCTATCGGGCGCCGTAAAACCCTTATTATGCGTCCAGTGAACGCGGAGGAATAAATATCGACGGTACTGGTAGCCCGTGGGGTTCCCTCTCATGGACGTTTCCGGCAAAACTTCTACGACAAGGGCTCTACAGACCAGAAAGGGTGGCACGAAATCAATAAATTAATAACGAACTGCGATAAACCCACATTTAGGAGCAGTCGCTCCTCTCAGAACATTTCATATTAGGCATATTATATTATAATATTTACACCATGCATGTTGAGGTCCTTATGGACGCCGTAAGTCCTATAATGTGTCAAGATGCATTAACAATGATGCTCCTCAGTACTTTCTTCCTTTTTTGTGGAGGTCTGGACAACGCTTAAGTTGTAGGAGATTTCTGGTGTAGATTATGTGAAGGACTGACCCTAAGGCGAAGATTCTTCTTAGTTTATGGTGTAATCTCTCATGCCAATTCTTGTCACAAACCTACGCCACGTCAAGAAAAATTTCCGAACAAACTTCAAAAAAAAAACGTCCAGAAAATCGTCCAACTTGTAATAAGAATATTCTTTTAATATAAAACAACCTAAATATTTGCTTTAAGAAAACGATTGTTTTGATTTAAGAAACGTGTTCATTTGAAAATAATGTCAAGGATGCCGATAGATGGAGCTATAGTTTCTCGTGGTAGGAGGTAACTCCTAGACTCCAGAGGATAATAACCGCATACATGTCTATGCAGCATCAGTGATTGTGGTATTATATCGTCAATGTACTGACGTAGAAATGTTCAACAGCTCTAGTATTGGTGAAAACAGAGATAACAATATTCTTATTGGATGCGCTAATTACATTCCATGTAAAATATTATTACTTTCATAATAACATGGTTCATATTTAAAAGAAGTGGGTGAATGTGAACTACCCAACATTTTGATTTAAAGGAACAAATTCTTAAGTCATAGAATCCATGTGAAATTGTTTTGAATTAAAAAGGTTGCTTTGAATTGAGACAACGTTTCGTTTTGTAGATACTATCAAATGACATACTTTGCTGAATTTTACATTCATGTAATAACACTGTGAAATCTAGAGTGTTACGTATTTAATTTTTGTTTTATATTTTATTCTTTTATGCAATGTCCTCTAAATTTGCTCGTTTGTACCAATTCTTAACTCTTTTGAAATTTGAGATCGATCAATACATATTAACTCGAGCCCCAAGAGGCTTCAAATCAAGAATAAGTTTAATTTACTCATATTAAAAGAAAACATATGTATTTAGTTTTACTACAAAATCTGCTTACCACAGTCAACAAAAAAATAATTATTAAATCTTTAAGTGTAGATATGAGAGCATTTTACATATTTCTACAAAAAATACAATAGTCTAAGCTTCTGATAATCTAATCAGAATCTGAATGCAGAAATTCTGAATTGTGCATTTTTGTTTTCTTGCAGTTTTTTCACTAATTCTCTGAAAAACTAGACTCAATTCAGAAAGTCTGCTTTCAGATTCTACGGAAAAACGAATACTAGAATCAGTTATCACTTGTGTAATTTTGTTCATTGTTGGCTATGATAGTAAGCTAGGTTAGATTATTATATTTTTGACTAATTACTTAATCACTTGGGGCACGGGTTAATATGTACTGATCAATCTCTAATTTTACAGGAACTAAGTATTGATATAAAAAAAAACAAACTGAGGGGATGCTGTAGAAAAGAATCTGGTATGTAAACCTTAAAAGTTAGTTCTGAAGTCTTATATCGAAAAACTTTAATGGAATTTTAGAGTTGGTAAACACGACTTCCAAACATACGAGAACATTGTTAAATTAGAATTGTTTTCTTTCAGCCAAATTGCCATTCCAAACGAACGAATATAATAAGGCACTTTACAATCGTATTGCTAATAAGCAGAGTATTATTTGCAAGAACTCCAATATACACAATTTGTTGAAGTGTTTCAACGATCTTTAGAGACCATCCAATTAGCTTAAAGTACCCCGCATTTCGATACAAGATCAAAATGCATTTTGCGGATTGAACGCGATGTGTAACGGGCGCGTGCCGCGGTCTATTCTCTGTCTCGTTCAGTCGATTCCTATCGAGGTTAAATTGAACCGGGCTACACAATTTAGTTCGATCAAATAGATGCGAGATTAGGGTATGGTTTGGGATGCTGTACGTCTGTCTGGATGCCCGGATTTAGGCTGGATTACCTGTAGGTGTCGAGTTGCTCTACTTACCGCAGGTATGGCCTCTAAGGGTTTGCGGAACTACTAACTCGGCCGGTGATTAAATTTTGGAAGGATTTCTTAATTAGATCGAGGCCCGGTATTATGTGGCCACACCGGCTGCTGGATGAAGCTCCACGGGGTTCTGCTTACGACCTTATATTAGATTATTTTAATGCTCTTCATAACGTTGTTTTGGCCAAATTAGGAAAATTTAATTTGCCCACAATTAATTTATACCTACATTTGTTTTCTGACTCTGGTTCTACCTTGTACAGTCATGGAAATAAGTAAGTTCGTATCGCTATCGCAGGATTTGAAAATAGTATGTCGGTTATATATTCGTGTACTGTTCTACCTCGACCCGGCCGCTTCGCAAAAAGTTGTCCGTCACGGGGTGGTTTTTCGATGGATGTAATGTAACGGGATTTAGTTTATTTTTAGCGTGTCCGCTCTTTTCCTTAACGTGATATCTTCATTGCAATGTAATAAATGAAATATGATCACTACAGTTAAGTTTACGAGTAGGTAATGCATTTAATTAAATATAGAATTACTTTTATAATAATATTAATAAACATGAAATTTGATAATATGATACGAAAAGCTCATTTTAAGATATTGCGTAATATCATGACACATTATATAAATTTATGTTAACTAATACACATATTAATTACGCAAGTAAATGCCTTTGCCCAGCAGCAGGATGACGGGCTTAAGTAAGTAAGTAAATGCGCAAATCAACTTGATGCCAAGGATTATCATTAAATATAGACTATTTCAGAGTTGTAATATTAAAATATATTCACTAAATGTAAATAAATTCTCTAAATTTAATTTAAATTTACATTTAGGACGAGCATGTATTTTGTATGAAGGACAATGGAAATTTTATATCTGTATTTACTTTACAGCAGTTAATGTTCAATTATCTTTCATGACATCTAATGCATGCTTGACAACCAAAATAATTTAAATTATAGCAATATATACAGGCTGTCCCACGTTTCTTCCGCAAAACCAATTTTTTTCAGAAAGTAAATTACTTTTTCAACTCATTAAAAAGTTACAGCCGTTTGAATTATTAACAATAGCTTATTTTAAACGGCTCCGACTTCAGAAGGAACAGAGAAAACCAATAAGACCATATGAAACATTACTTTCTACTTTCTAGAAAAAAAAGAAACAAAACATTTTGGTATTTTCTTTTGTTCATTTGTTAAGACAAATTATTAAAATTTTACTTATAATTAATAATTTTTTATTGTTGTAATATGTATTTATTGTGTTTCATTTTTGGTTTTGCATTGTTTGATAACTAATTAATTTTTTATTTTTCTTTTTTTGTTAATATTTCAAAGAGCTCTACAGAAGTTTTATTGTAAAATAGTTCCAGTTCAATAAGCACACATTTTTCATTTACTATATATTAGCGGGAACATTATTGAAAATTTTATTTCTAAATTTGTTTTCTAAATAAATTAAGAGGCGTGCATTAACAACGATAATAAGTTAAAAATAACATTTTGACTTATGAATTGTGTACTGTAAGGTTAGTTAAAATGCATATACATTAAAAATGAAGGTCTTTTTCATTTCCAAACAATATAAACTATAACTGAAAATGTTTAACGACATAAGTACTTTGTCAAAGTAATATTATAAGTTAATAATATGGTAACATACAGGCGGGATGTAAATTTTAAATATATCAAAAATTACAGCCACAACCTGGATTTGAACCAAGGCCCTTTGCGTCGCTAGCACAATGTCAATAGCTCAGATGGGACATTGTGCTAGCGACGCAAAGGTCCCTGGTTCAAATCGTCAAGTTGCTCGTTTCTCTTACGTATAGCTTTTATTGCATATGATTGTGAGTAATTAATATGCAATAAAAGCTATACGTAAGAGAAACCAACAACTTTTCTTTCTGAAGCGTCTCCTTTTGGAAAATTATATACCCGTTACCAACACAATTTATACTCATCCCAGGTCAAATTTGATGAAATAATTTTTATGTTGTATAAATGTTCTTTTAGATGGTCGTATAATTTTGGTTTATTTAGTTTTTTAAATAATAATTATAACATATTTACATTCCATCAAAATTGGTCGAAAATTTACAGCTTGCTTCCACAAATTTTTGTAAATTAGTGATATACATAATTGTCATTATTTTCAGTTGTCAGATATTTGAAACATATTGCTGTAAAGTAAATACAAAATAATAATATAAAAACATAATGGTTGTGGATTTGTTCCTTGGAGAGTTCTGAACAATTTGTGATTATCTCCCGCAACTTTTTTTCTAAATCCGAAACGTGAAAAAAAAAGGAAAAAAGGATGCACTTTTGCAATGTAGTTTAAATGGGAATTTTGAGGTGCTCGGTGCCACGTGTTAACGTTAACCGATTGTTCTCAAATTTGGGTTTTTTTTTCTTCTGGAAAAGGACCAGATTGGGGGAATCGTTGCCCTCTAGCGAAAAGTCCGTTTTTTGGACCACCCTATTGCACACACACACACAGGTTAATGTGGCTTCAAAACTGTTTTCAGTAGGGTTTCTAATTATTGAAATAATTTCACAATGAGCTCATTTTGCAGTAAAAGCTTTCTTTTGTTTTCTATAAAAAAGCATACCAAGTGTTATACTATTTTAAAAACTACACAAATTTGTTTAAAATAGTTTGCCTGGTGGCAAGAGGTATTTTTCGATTAGATATAAGTAAGAAAATGCATCATAAATCGGACAAAAATATTTTATTTTGGACTGTGGTCACTGTTTAGGGTTGCTGTGGCACTCGAAAACCTGGTCTAAGGTGATGCTTTTGACAAAATTCATAAAATTGTCATATTACCTCATGTTTCATGTAAATCGTTGAACTAGTTTTATCATACGTTTAAACATGATGTAGATTAAAATCAAAATGGATAGCGTTACAATCTTGCAGAATGTTATAAAAGATATGGTCATATATTTAAGCGTTCATATGTGATTGGTTCGTAAAAAAATGGGGAATACAATTTTCAATTTATTTCAAAAAGGTGAAAGCTTAACAACGTTGTACGTGAAGCAAATTGGTTTTATTTTTTTATTCAATTTTAAATTTACGTAATATGATTTTCCGGGGCACCGGAGTAAAAAAATCAATTGACTCTAAATAAATAGAAAAATTCGTTTATAATGCAGCGCTAGTAATAGCCACCAGCCTTTGCATGTCGGGCATAAACGAATTGCTGCCACCCTATAATCCTGTTCGACTGTAATTTTATTGCATAAATTAACCCTCCACTAACCCTTAATGGAAATGGTCTGTCTGAATCACAATTGGGTCGAATGAAGGGTCGCCTAATTGAAGCAAAGGAAAGCCTGGTGAAAATCACACTTTATAAAACTCATTTTTATTGTATTTTTATTATTTTGAAAAAACTGAAAAAAATATATGTGTAGATTATCCCACAATTGTGGGTTTGATTCTCACAGCAACAAAATTCAAAGAAGCTTAGGAATAATGGAGCCTTTACTCAAGCGTCTACTCAATATTTCAGGTCTGCAGTCTGGAGCGCTAATGAGAAATTACCATATACCTGCACGGTTGTTTGTTGTGGCAGCCTGATTTTGGTTTCCCTTGTGTATTACGTTCGCAATTATTTTCGAGATCGGCGATAATTTAATTTCATAGCCGAGCTTTGTGTTTATCGACAGCCCCCCCGGTATTAATGTAAATATCATTCCACGGATACCGTGATAATAATCACGAAATATTTGCCCTGTGGAACACCGAATTTGGGCATATCGACCCCGAGACGTGCTTCAAGTATTTTATAGAAATTTCTTTGTTTTGGTAGTAAGACTTGAAACAACATGAATATTAACAATTACTGTATATGTTTATTGTACAATCTAATTAGAAAGTAAAACTGTTTTATGTAATACCTGTTTAACTAGAAATAAGATATGTTTATGTTTTTTATTCATTTGCTTCTACTTAATTCTTATTACAATTATAATTAATCTTGTCTAAGCTTTGTCTTGATAGAACATTGCAACGTCGATCGCCTCAATACAGTCCTTTGTGTCCGCTGTTATTATCGAGTCTTTAAAAACTTAAAAAGCAAATAAAACAACAGCCAAGGTCACGATTATTGCAGGATTGCATGTCCAGTCGCAACCAACAACTCAAGCTCGGTGCTTACAGAAGTATGCCTTACTGACCCTTTTAAGTTTTATTGTATTCCATAATAGTTTATTTTATCCATTAGCTTTTAGAGACCGTTAATGTTTTTCAAACAAGTTTTGTTCATTTCTAAATTTAGCAAAACGATGATTGATTAATTGATGATTAAAATAATCCGCCCTGGATTATTTTACATCAGGGGTTCTCAACCGATGGTACGCGTACCACTGGTGGTTAATATTTAGTTCATAGTTAATATTTTGTTAGTAAAGTTAATATTTTGCGTCACAGTTAGATGAGATACTGACATAATTAATTTTTATCAATTATTTATTAGTCTTTATCCGATTCGAGGTGGAAGAGAAAATTGCAGAGGAATAATTATTTTGTAAACCTCTGCTCGAAAGAACAACTGGTGAAATATTCAAATTTCTTAATAATTTTATGTTTAACAATTCCATTTCATGAGCGAAATGCACTGGTGTCTGCACTGATGGAGCTCGGGCTTTAACAAAAAAGTAATTGCAGTCAATATTATTAAAAGTCGAGTATTCAGTTCACGAATGTTGTTAATATTGTCAGGAGATTGGTAGCAACAGAAGTCACTCTTGTTACATTCCGATGATAGATGGCTCTCGAGAGGTAGAGTTTTGAATCGTCTCTTCGAACTTAAATCAGAAGTTCAAGTTTTTCTTGAAAACGCTAATTTCGAATTCAAAAATTCTTTCTTTGACGAATGGTGGATGGCCCGGTTAGCATATTGAGCTGATATTTTTGGAAAGCTGTATGAATTAAATTTAGTTACGCAGGGATCAAAGGGTTATTTAATTATCGTTGAAGATAAAATTACCAATAAATAAATCGAGTTAATTATAAAAGAAGTGAATAAAAAGAAATGTAGTTTATTGCCAGCATTCGAAGGCTCCCTTAAAGAAAGATGGGAAACATCAATGATGAATTGGTTGGATATAAAAAAATTATTTATTGCACCTCTTTAAAAACAATAGTTATTTTCCCAAATCTATGACAATGAACATTGGATCAGAAGTCTAAGGTATGTAAATACCAAACTTCACAACCTAATAGAAAAAGAACATTTAAGAACATTTGATAGACATTTCCTCACACACAGCTCTGATGAATTTAAAATTATTACAATCACCGTTTTTTTGATCCAGAGGAACAATTATTTTAAAGAAACTGGAGATTAAGATATTAGACTTTTAATGCCTTTTTGCACCACGATTTATGTGAAATTTATGTAGGTATGGGTTTTCATCAATAATATATTTAAACAACAAACATAAGCCAAAATTAATGATTGAGCCAAATTTGAGCTTGAAACAGATCACGATATTTAAAAAAAAATTGTTTTAGCAAAACAACCCCAAGGGTTTTTTTATTTTACTTTTGTATACCAAATGAAATTTTGTTTGGTATACAAAAGTAAAACTGACAACATCGGGTACATCTTTACACTTTCGCAGTTGTGTTCGTGAAAATGTTGATTGTCATACATATCGTCCTTTCAGAATGATGAGCCTTTAAACACAAGGCTCAATACTATTGCAATCGATAGTAGGCTTCTGATGGAAAGAAATTATGTTTCAAGATACCAACATAATTGTCGGAAAAACAATTGGATTCACTAATAACGTTTCTAAACGAAGGTAAAAACGAAGGTAGCTGGAAAGAAGAAATGAGAACTGATAGTCGTTCATAGTGTTCACAACTGAAATGAAATTCTTTCAGGTTTTGCAGACTTTCTTGTACAACGGAAACACTCCGGCTGTCTATTCACAGCGGCAGGCTTCACAGCAAATTCAATTTCAGCAGTAGACTGACAGGTCACCGAGACGACTCGATGTTGACCTTGCTTAATTTCCTTATTAAGCCCTTTACATCCTTTTCAGTCAAGGCAGGGGGTTCACCGGATTTCTCCGCACTCCGCCCCCGATAAGTTAATTGAAGCAAACAAATTCCGACGCAGATTATTTCACTCGTCAGCACCGAAAACTCGTAATTAATTGCTTGATGGTAACGGTAATTATATATGAAAAAAGGCCTAAAACGAACGCCGAAATATATAACAAAAATTAATTGGAAATCGCTAAGAAGTTGGATTTTGTTTCAATACGAAATTTCTCAACTTCAAGCAATCTTTTGAAAACGTCTTTTTACTTTCTGTTCACAAAATTCCTGCTTTCAATTTCTATGTTGCTCGAAAATGTTCTTACGTACAAGTCATGCTTTTTTATATAAACGCACCTTGAGATAGTAATTATTGGATCTATCAACATAATTTATAGTTTTATCATATAAATCGGAATTTTTAAGGATTATTTTGCTATTCGTATAAATATTCATAAACACTTTTAGTGGACATAACATAATCAAAAATTCAAGAATAGTGTACTTGGAATAGATTTAATTTTAAGAATTTTAAGCAACAAAAAGTACTATAACTTATTATTAGTTACTTTAAATACAAAAAAAAATAATACCAATTATAAATAAATATACATAGTTCTATCAGAAAATGTGACATAAAAATAAATATATGTTTAATAGTATATTATTATACAAGTTTTATAAGACGTCAAATTGGCGCACGAGTTGTTCAGCGAAGTCGCAACGATGATCATAATGGAGCTTGGGGCAACACTTTTAACCCTACTCTGATAAATACATGAAACTTAACCTAAAATGTTAACAATTTTAAAATAGTGGTTTCATAAGTATAATAATCAGAATAGAAGTGTTTGGCGGTGACTGATTAGTTACTTCGAAGAACAAGAACTTACTAAAGAATTGTTATAACGCTTAACGTTTAATAGCGGTGTCTACCTAATTCCGCTACGTAGCCGTTGCGGCTTATATATTTACAAGCACTTATAATTGAAACCCAATTCTAATTTCGGCAAAGTAGTTTGTTAGAATAAATTATACTTAGTAAAATTACATGTGATGGAGGTAATACAAATACGTTGCACACAACCAGAACTAAGACGAAGTCGAAAGCGACGGACAAAAACGAATATGAATTGAACCGAGCATCCAAGCGTCCAAAATATTACCGAAAACTTATATGTTACATAAACTAAGAAATCCTCTACACTTTAAATGTACTATAGCTTCGTACGTGTATGCTGATAAACCATTTATTGCGCATATAGAATCTCGCAGCAGTAATTAAAATCGTTCGTATCTACGATGTAGGTTTGATCTTCGCATAATACCTTATTAAAGTAAATGTGGTCCTTGAATTATATCTGAAAAGGGGATTTGATGTTTAGTTGAAAAGAATGATAACGATCACTTACTAGAGTCGTAAAACATCACCGTAAACGTCATGCTGGCGTATTTTGATGAACACAGCAAAACTAAGAAAGCCCCAATCCTTTGGCCATACTATAGCAGGCTATGTTTAAATATGTATAGAATATTGATATTTCGCAGTTTATGCGATTGCAAGCGATTAAGAAGATGCAGTGTGTGGTTATGTTGGGTTATGTATTGTACGTTTGACATATGGCATTTGATATCACTGTGTACCAATGAGACAAAAGTGTTACTGTTTTCGGTATTACAATGTGTTAATTGTAACACCGAAAACAGTGTTACAATGTGTGCATTGTGAATGCAAAGTAGAAAAAATAATTTACTTATGCTAGCCAATGAGCGGAACATTTCTTCAAAACAATAAGATTATTTTTCAAAATATAGGTTTAAGGAAGTGGTCTTAAGCTAACACAAAATACAAACATTTGTGGTGAAAATATCAGCTTGAAATATCTCCTTTTTAATGGTCTCGCTTTAAAACTACAATTTACAGGTTTATTTTTGCTAAAAATTATAAAAGGAAGGCGATTGCAAAAATACCACGAACATGACGTACAAATACACATGCATATTTAAGTATCAAACAGTTGTACACCATAATGATCTTCTGGAGAAAGACGCAGGCCAATAATATTGAAATTATTCTTTTTTACCACTGCCTGGTTTTGCACAAAGTAAAATGCGAAATAGGTGGCCAAAATACTAAAGCATTTCCAATGCAAAGAAAGTTCAACCCTTGAGTTTTAGAGTCGATGATTTCAAATCTGAAGAAATAAGAAAAAAAGAGAAAAAAACAATTAAACAGCAGTGCAACATGACATAAGAGATTTCTATAAATATTTTGTATTTTGCTGCAATTTAGTAATTGGGAGGTTCTGAGATGATTGAGGTTTCTGAAAAATGTTTGATTTACATGTCAAGATCTCTGTCGAGTTTGCTATTTCTATTTTATAATATACCAAGGTTATCCTAGCTAAGCAATTATCCTTACTTCCGCAGTTTGCCATAGAAATGACGCATATTTAAGCCTAAATGTTGTATTTTATAGGTAGTTTCATAAGTTACCTATGGCTTTATTTAAGATGCAGTAAACAAATAAAACTAAATTTTCTATTAGCTCTTTTACAAAGTACCTAGCTACATACATATGTAAATAATCAAATTACAAAACAAACTTTCCAAACGAAAGTGAAAATGATTAACAAAAGTAATCTGTCAAAAATTTGAAAAAAGAAATTTGAACAAAAGAGTTAAAATGAGATTGAGAAGTAGACCCGTAGTTCAATGTAGAAGTTGTACAGAACCTGTAGCCATAATTATGATTATTTTCAGCTTTCAAAATAATTAAGAACAATTTAGGAACATCTTTGCAGGAGAATTAGTTGGAGTTATTCTGTCCCTCACAAGAATTTTAGAAAAGTATATTGTACTTAGCTTTATTTTTATTAGAATGAATTTTATTTCGTATTACAGACTGTGTCTTATGTGTGCTTTTGTTATTATTAGAGATAGACAGTCGGTTAAAAGGACAAAGTCGTGACGATTTGTATGTTCTCTAATGATAAAACAGTTAAATACTGATATTTTGAATCAACAAAGAAATACATTTCATAAATAACTTTTTTATTTGTGGTCTGTTTATTTGTGTTTTTACATAAATTTTATATTTGTGGTCCGATCAATACGTTTTTACTTTATCATACGTAGTATCATAATCGTGCCGAAAAATTTTTGAGATTTTAGCGGAAATGTGTCCAGAAATAAATATGTATATTATATTACATATATCAATTTCATTTACAAAATTGAATATGCTCCTATTTTACACAAGTATTATTCGGTAGGTTGGTCATTTTGAGTTTATACTACTCGTTATTCTTTACAAATACTCCAAAATGCTTGTGTTCTTTAATTAACCCCATTCGCAGTCTTAAAAATAACTAAAACAAATAAATCTGACCTTTTCTATCCATCCTTGATGCCTATCTTGATTTCCATTGCGCAATAATTCTGTCCACGCCTAATAAGAAACATAACCCCACATAAGTATGCGACAAAGTCATAAACATAACCAAAACAAACGTGCTTCCGTACAGATACGCAGTCCTTCATGATAGTTTCCAGAAAATCGCAGAAATTCACTTAAAAATCCGACACAATATCACTAACCAGTCACATTGTTCCTACTTTCACCGATATTTCGCGTTTGATTTAGATCATTTATAAACAAATTGTGGGTCTGTTGGCTGTAACTAAGCCACAGCCGCAATATTTTGGTTCGTATTTTCGTTTTGAAACCGGTTTTTCGGTTTTCCGTGTTCGGTTAGGAATGCCGCCCCACCACGCATCTGTAATTTCGAGTACCACCACTTTTCTCTCTGTCTGCTTTAGAGTGAAAGCGCGTTTCCAAAATACGCGTTGTTTCCTTGTCTAACAAATTACGTATATTTTTGTTTGTGGACTGTTCTCCATACCAATTCAGGTTTTAAATATCATCCCTCGACAATTAATTAAATAAATTCCAAGGATTCAATCGTATATTAGTTATTTGATATTGGAAATTTTTATTGCATGCTCGCTGAACACGAGTACAGGATTTTTGTCTGTGTATTTTTGGTTCTATTTTTTCTTATACGTTCATTATTATCTTTGTCAAGAAAAAAAATCCCTCATGCTATGCGAGTATTTATTATTTTTGTTCAAAAGGCTCCAAAGGAACTGAGGATTTCCCTCTTAGCATTTTCCAACGATTTTGCAAATGAGCCACCATTTCTGTAATTTCGTCCAAATAATTAAATAATAGATATATTAAAATAGAGGAATTTGTGTATAATTTATGTCTGACATTTTTTTTTAGTAAAATAATAGTTTAGTTGTATAAGCGAATTCTATTTGATCGAGATCGGTCGTGTCTGCATTAATATAAAACTAGTAGCCAGATATTGACAGATATTTTCAGTAATAATATAACAAGAGAGTGAGAATAAATTTAAAATAATTTGACAGATTGTTTGAAAACTTGTTGTCAGACAATAGTCACGAGAGGCCGCAGGGCTCGAGTGGCTATTGCCAAATGGCAACAAGTTTGAACAAAATCTGTCAAATTATTTTCTAATTTATGGAACTCTCGAGTTATATTTGACTAGATTATTTTTTGATTCACAAATTTTTACAATAAAAAAGATCAATAAAACTATCATAAAATTATTGAAAAATTTAATTTAATTAATTATTACTTACAATATATGAAAATATCGTTGACACATTGTAAATATATTAAAAGAATTGACAATTTAAATTAGTACAATGAAAAACGCAATTATTAAAAATATTTCGAGACTCATTATTTATTGAGGATTTGGAATTGCTTGTTATATTAAGTGTTTCCTCCTGCGTATTTTCTCTAAGATTATTTATTATATTTGAATGATGTTCTTGGTTCAATTGTAAGTATGGTTTAATCGAACTTGCAGAATTATGACCAGTGACCTTGATTAGTTCTTGTTCTCCTACACCAGCTTTTGAAAGGTTACTTACTGCACTTGATCTGGCAGAATGGTTAGTTATTTTTTTAGTAACTGTGTCTAGACCTACTTTTTCTGCGGATTCTTTCATCCATTTTGAAATGAAATTTATTCCCACAGGAACGTTTTTATACCAAAAACCATGAGTTTGCCAAGCCGGATTTGGAGTAAGAAACAAGCGTTCGGTTTTAATATTTTCTTCACGTTTACTCATTAGTTTTTCAAAAAGACGAACAGGGCAAATATCTGGGTTATTTATGTTTGGAGTCAACCATTTACTATTAGCGCACCTTTGTGCTCCACCCTGTGCAGTTTTTGTAAAGATGGGATTGTATTCAATGCGGCCAGTATTTAATCTTTTTATGTCGGTTTCTTTTTTAAAATAATGAACTAAACATTTCGTAGCTTCTCCTCCCCTCCAAGCTAGTTCATACGATGCAACGTGAAAAAACTTTCTTTGCAATCCACAAGGTGTATCTTCGTCCCAATGGTTAAAAATTTGCAACAATTCTGTATTAGAAAGTGCCACAGAACTTTGTTTGTGCTTTTCAGGATGCTTTTGTAAAATTTTTCTTTTTGCCTCTCTTGCATTCCGAGCATTTCTGAATTCTATATCATGGAAAGGATCAAAGGACCTGTTATACTTATTAAAGTAAAGTTCTTGAACTAATTTTGCCGTTTTATTCCACATTGTCTTTATTACTGCTTCTTTATAATCATTTCCGTCTTTTCTTTTCATGTTATAAGCCCAATCTTTTAAAATCAATGCCAGAGTAGCTGTTGTAGTAGATTGATCCAGAATATAATTTCTTTCTTTGGTGAAGGTCTTAAATTGTCTCCATATAGACTGATTACTTATTAGAGTATTTTTCGAAGTAGTTTCTAAAATCTTTTTTGTAATTTCTGCATTAGAAAAGGTACTAAACCGATGACTTTCACCCATTTCGCGTTGACACAATTAAGTAATTATTTTGACAAGCATCTGACAGTTGCTAGGCAAATAAAAGCTACAGTGATTATTCCCGAGAATAATCACAAGAGATTTATTCCCACTATAATAATGACATAATTGGTTGAAACTTACCCTTGTGACAAATAAAGAAGCATTTCATTGGTTTTAAGAAACGTCAAAAAATAATCATTCTAATAACAGTAGGTAGTGTCAAACGCTGATGTTTTGACAATACCTACTGTCAATGGTATCAAAATATCTGTCAAATCCTGGCTAACTAGTTTTATTTTAATGCAGATACGACCGATCTCGATCAAATCTCACTTACTATTAATTTTATGTATAGTATGATAAAGTCATGTGCCTGGCCACATCAATTTTTTTTTGATATCTTATAGGTCGTTTCTATTTACATTTACCTATTATCAGATAAAAACCATTATTTTGTTTTCATATTTTTTATTTTATTCATAACCTTCTGCCCCGTAATTACGCTATGTTTTAATTTAATATTCCTGGACTAAACCAAAAATACACTAAATCTGGAGTATCTAATCTCCCTGGCAAAATGTTATCTTAAGCTTATTGGACAACGTAATATAAACAGTAGTAATTTCCGCTAATATTGAAATTACAGCAGTGTGCTACGCAAAAACAAAAACATTTCGATATTACACAGCATCTAGATACATAATCCTGAAATTCTGTCTGAAACTACATTGTCATAAAAATTAAGTAATAATAATATTATTGATAATCGCCAGCAGTGAGCATTGCATTAATACAGGTAATATCCGTGTAAATTAGAACGAGTGCATTCTATCTCCGCTAATTCATTTAGCAGATAAAAAATAATAAATTACAACGTCGAAGCAGATGGTGCGATATCCCTTGTTTATCGCAGACCCCGATATGAGAGCTCGTTATGTAAACAAAACAGGGTCGATAATTCCAACGAAAGCTTCTGGCGCGTCGGGGTACTTCAAATTATGATCGGGAATCTCTTGTACCGTTCAACCTACTTGATCCCTTCGTTAAACGTCATCGTCTGTTCGCCCATCTCCACTATAATATCATAATATAAGTTTACTACAATCCATCGGCATGATCATCAAATCTGAGCTATTGTTCAAACAATGCTACTATAGATGTTATTACTTTCTTAGAGCCGTTTTACACGACCGAGTTTTCTAACGAAATTATTAGCGAAAATTATCACGAAATTATTAGCGAAAAGATATCCCTTTGATATGTTTCGATATCCCTTGATATCTCTTCGATATCCCTTCGATATCTCTTCGATATCCCTTCGATTTTTACTTTTTTGACATTCCTATAGTTTAAGAAGAGCGGGATCGAATGGTGTTGGTTTTATTAAGATTGAACTTCTATCCAATACTCGTAGTTTCTAGTATTTAGCTGCAATATTTGATAATCCGAACAATTTGATAATCCGAATCACCTTCGGTCCCAAGTAGTTCGGATTATCGACGCTCTACTGTATATCAACACAATTTCGCGGCTACACGGTTTGGCCAAAATAAGTGACTAAGATGTGCAATTTGTAGGGAAATTAATGTAGTTTTAACACAATCAGCCCTTTTAAGTAGATAAGCTATGGGAGTTCTGGCGCAATTTTACGGGTTAATTCAAAGGGGGGTATAAATTCACTTTACTTCCGGTCCAGGTAGAAAGAGATAGCTATAACGGTTCCTTAGTGGTTAACAACCGTTATTAACCACTGAGGAACCGTAAACAACCGCTTTAGAACCGTTAACAACCGTTATTAACCACTGAGGAACCGTAAACAACCGCTTAAGAACCGTTAACAACCGTTATTAACCACTGAGGAACCGTAAACAACCGCTTAAGAACCGTTAACAACCGTTATTAACCACTAAGGAACCGTTATAGCTATCTCTTTCTACCTGGACCGGAAGTAAAGTGAATTTATACCCCCCTTTGAATTAACCCGTAAAATTGCGCCAGAACTCCCATGGCTTATCTACTCTTTTAACTAACTTAAAAACTGGGTTTTACATAAAGTAGGAAAATTTTCGCTTCTTTCAGCGCGCTCTAGCGGCCAAACCGTTCAACCAAAAATGCATTTCAGGAGCGCTCTTATAGAAAATTTAAAGTACTTTATTTTTTTATGGAATGGTCTACCACGAAAAGTGCAATTTTATCACTTTTTTGAAAAAAAATTTTTAGTTCCTTTGCGATTTTCGTTCTACATTTTTTTCCTGGAACAGGCACCCTCGGAAATGATTTGACTGGACTATTTTGCCATAGTATACAGAGTGTTTTCTTATCCGCTTATTCGAGCTAACCTAGAAAAACACGTTGGGGGATGTGTTGAGGGGGTCATATAGAATCATTATTAGCTAAAATTCCCCGGGAGGAAGAAAGTTGATCAAAATTTGTCGCACAGTGTTATAGTCCACCATCTCATGGATAAGTCATCATCTCTACAATATAAATATTTATTTTTAGTTCCAGTAGTACCTATTTTAATTAATTTTGTTAAAGTTTCCCCGAATACTATTATTACATTGTTGTCCTACAGTCGTTCATATACAATGAATAGCTGATGAGACCTACAAGTTTAAATTACGTGCAAAACTCTCCATGGTTCGTACGTATGCTCCAAACTTATAATAAATCTAATATCAAAATATCCCGCGGGTTACCGCGTGGCGATATCGATCCTAACGCAGGGAGGACCTTTTTAGTACGCTCTCCCGCGAACAGGTGGCTCATCAATAATGTTCGCGCATGGTACAGGCTCCCAGGCATACGAAATTCTTTTGTTTCAGGCAGTTCCACCGAAATATTTTAATCATTTACTCGAAAACATCTCGATCGCTAGGAGTTTAGGGCTAATCTAAAGAATTCAGCCTTATGGCTGAATTGGCTTTAGGGGTTAGCGGACGAAAGGCCAGAACAATTTGTCCGAAAACAGAAAATAAGGACCCTTAGCTTGTGCTTAAGGGGGTCCTGTGTTGACGGAGATTCGGGTCTGCTCCTGTTTTTTTCCCAGCGTCTCAGGATTATCTATCAAAATGCTTGGTCATAGCCCCCGGAGTTTTCATTTGTTCCGGTATCCTAGCTTGTCCGACCGGAAAAACGGACATTTTAAAAGGAATTGCCATAAAAATTAAAGCTCAACACGACCAACATAATGCAGGAAAAAGGAAAACCACATGTTTTCCACCGAAGTGCTAGCTCCAGACAAACAAAATTGTCTGAAACAAAATCTAATGAGATCGGCGTTCAATTTTAAGAAAAAAGATTTATTTTAACTAGTGTGGACATGGAAAGATCACGCGCATCGAAGTTTAGAATAAAAGAACAAATATACTCTAAACTCCAAAGCACTCCGACCCTGAGAAAACTTTCGCAGCAAAGCTGGTGTGGAATGTTTTCACGATACAGCAAAGGCCTTTCTGAAATACCATATTCCAAATAGTTTTCAAACAATTACAGCCCTTGAAATACCACCATTTCTATATCCATATTTTTAATCTTACCAATGTATCCGTAAAGTATTTAGAACTTGGCAATTGCTGATTAAATATGAATAAACTAATAATAATAAATAAATATTAATTACACTGACGACAACGTTTTAGGTATTTGCCTAGCCATATCTATTTGTCAAAACCGATGTTAGGCAAATAGCATTTTGTTTTCAATTGCGTTTGTAATAAAATGATGTGAGGTTATGTGCAATCCGCAGGGCCGTCCTAAGATATTCGGCGCCCGTGGGCTACTAAAATTAATGCGCCCCTCTTCATAAGAAAATACACGAGATAGCTAACGGATGCGGGGTGACCGACAAACTTATTCAAAAGTGTCAGAACTAGAAAAAGCCAATTCATTATCATTATACTAAACAAAAACATAATATTTATACAAAATTCGAAAAAAATGACGAAATGAAAAAACCAACGTTTATAGTAAACAAAAACAAAAGTAACTCATATATTTGTTGTCCGTGCTTTTTCTTTTACAAATTGATATCACACGTATTTAAGTTATCAAAAATAGGTCACTCTATATAAATAAACTACTTAAATAATTTAATTTGCTTTGCCCTAAAGAATTTGTAGTAGCATTGCTAAAAACGTGCAGTGCGTAGTGCTGTGACCACGTTAGGAAATGTAGACGCAATTTTTGACGCAATTATTTATTATCCTTGAAAAATTACCAAAAGCTTTATGTTGAAACATTTGATTAGATTTGCCATCAATTATAAAATAATCTTAGAAAAACATAAATCAGCAGTTCCTGTACTAGGGGAATTCCTACAAATTCCCTTTATAAGAAATAAATTGGGAATAAGTTGGCTTTTAAACCATTCTTTGATATAATAAATTGTCAGCCTAGTTTGTACGAAAATAGCCCAGAAACTCAAATTTGGCCAACAGCTTTTGTGTTACATAATTCGATAAGCAAATTTCACATTGATTAAAGGATACAATAAGTATCATAATAATTTATAGTATATATAGTACGTCCTAAGTAAAGCAGCTGGTCTCCGTCTGGTTCTATACAAATCTGAACCGCTTTTTCTCTACTGTAAATGTTATTGTTTTGGATTTAAGCTATTTAAATATTAGGATGACACTGTTCAACATTTTAGTGGTTGTTATTTTTAAAAAGTTGTTTGTTTCATATTTATGGTATGTAGACATTGAGCGCGTAAAGTATGAAAATATGAGAAAATCTAAATGAGGGTTAGTTATTGTACAAAATTCTCGAACACGTTGATTTTTAACTCTTGGGAACAGGGATATTCCGAATAGAATATGAAAATGCGTTTTGGGTGAAATTAGTTGCACTGTGTACGAACACGGACTCTCCCGTAAGACTGTTGAAACAAGTGAGATAAAAATGTCAAAAACATGAACCCAATATGTTCTAGAAACCTCAAAAGGGTCTCATAGTAAACCTTAAAGTTTGTACGTTTACCTGAAATCCTGAAAGTTTGTTCACAATATATTTCAATCATTTACAACGATTCTAAGTAGTGTGCTGATGGTTCAATTCCCATTGCAAACAGATCTACCTAAAACTGCTATTCGCTTTTGATTCACAAACAAAATCCTTAATTTTGAAACTTTTTCTCGTAAATTTTCTGATGTAAGGTCATACAATTTGTATGCTACCATGAAGACAATTAACAGATCTATCATAATCAACAAGAAAAATATGGAGTTTGCCATTTGTCGATGACGTCATAAGTACAAAACGGGAAATTGAATTTGTTACAAATATGTGTATAATTTACAATCGACGTGTTCAAGACACACGTTCAAGACACATTCGCCTCACGGCGTGAGGCGAGTGAAACTTTGGATTCGTGGTTACGACAATAACATTGGACCGTAATCCACAATAACGATACTTAAATTCAAATACGTTGAAGACATAATGACATAAAACCACATTAAGCAACCCCAAGTGTACTGAACTCCGATATCTGCAAATGGCAACACTGTATAATGAATTGTAGTTGTGCATGCAAATCAAATTATCTCGAGAACGTACTGCATCGACTTCGGACGTAGGCATTTTATGCTTTTATGTAAATAACTCGTTCATGTGCAAAAGTAGTTTAATTCTGTTGCACAGGAGAATAATTTAACAAGCTAGAGTATATTCATGAAATACTTACAGAATAACCAAAGCCTCTGAAGGAAATTTTGATTGATTAATTGAGTATTTGTTTGTAAAATAGAATCTTATAATATGTCCACAAAGCCTACTTCATGTCAATAAGCCAGTAGATTTTTTTTGGAGTATATTCAAATGAGAACATACCAAAGGAATATTCTAAAAATATTTGGTATGTACTTCAATTGATTTCTACCATTATTAATCATAAAAAGGAGCCAGACTCGAGTGATTCTCAATACACTTCAAAGCCGCGTTGGGTTCGTTTTCTTCACAAATACTCCAGCTTTGTATACTTGCCGAAGTACTTAGGTAATTGCAGTTTCAATAAACCTAATTGAACGACGGCTTGAAGCATTCAAATTAATTATATGTACTCGCGCCACCTAACACAACGTATTGTGTCAAAGTTTCAAACTCCAACAAAGTTACTTCAGTTAAAATGAACAACACTTGTGCCGCGCATATTGTGTGCTACTACTATGTACAGGGTGTTTCAAGATCATTAAATCGATAAATAATGTTGCCCTGATTGTACATCAGAATAATAATGTCGTTGCTTCATTTTCAAATAAATAAATCGATATATAACCGTGTGGTACCTATCATAAATATCTGTCAGGTGAAGGACTAGGTATAGTTCAACTTGCGCTCAGTTGAAGTGGCCAGCAAATATTTGTTTAATGGTTAACGATAATCAAGATGAATTGTGGAAACGCTTTCGAAAACGGCACATGTTTGATAACAAAATTACACGCCACAAGGTAAACAAGACAAAAAACGAGTGCGTAAGTTTGTGTACTCTTCGGCAGAGTTAAGTATTCAGGCATTGTTTAAGGTATAAGCGTTCACGATGACGTAAGTGAAGAGTTCAAATCCAAGCACGACTGCTGTAATCCACCCTGTCAGTTAATTCAGCACGTGTCGAGCTTTGCGTTTAATTCAGGGACGGCCATCTAATTGAAAAATAGAATGTCGCCTCCCTCGGCATCAGGTGAGGGATTATGAACCATGTACGTGTACTTTTGATAAATTACTAAACTACCTTGTTAGATTTTACTGCCATATTGGTGGAGGCGACACACTTGTTAAAAACTTTAAGCTTTTCATCTAGAAGAAAAGTATAAAAACAGGATGATTTTGTTATTTTGTATCTTGATGTTTCAAGTATATCTAAAACTAACTAGTTATCACAAAATCCATCTGTTTAATGTTAATTTAATAATTGTTTTTAAATACAATACATTTTATACAATACATTTTAACAAACAAATTATATCTCAACTTCTAGAAATGTTCGTATTTGATAAAGAAATTCTATTTATAATGGAAGATTTTATAAATTTGAAGACAACTAGTTTTCATTTCTCTCTATCAAACAATTTGAGTTCCAAAAATTCTGACTTTGTTATTGGACAGCCTGTACATGGTTATATTTTTGGAATGCAGATAATTTTCACATACAATTCTACAACAACCTACTGCTTTGAAAAAAAATTATGTTTACGTCGATTGGTATAAACACAAAAAAATGCATTCGACGTACAAATGTAATATCTCCAAAACAGTAGATATTTACACAATAGTGGGACGGTGCTTTTTATGTGAATAAATATCTACGTAGATTCCACAAAATGGAGTCATGCATAGGGTGACAATTTTAGTCTAGTTCTTTTCCATTACTAATCCGCCGATTTTGAATGCATTATTGTATATCTTTTGAAACTCGCTGATAACGTTAAAAATATGGAAGTAGAGCTGTTGGAGTTTCAAATGCTGTTATTGCTTTGCAAACAGTTGGGAATATGGTATTTCAGAAAGGCCTTTGCAGTATCGGGAAAACATTCTACACAAGCTTTGATGCGAAAGTTTGGTCAGAGTCGGAGTGCTTTAGAGTATATTTATTCTCTCATTCTAAACTTTGATGCGGATGAATTTGCAGCATTACCATACCAGGAAACAGAATTCCATTAAGAGGAATCACTAGAGGTAGTAGCGTACTACAAAACAACACTACATAAAACCAAACATCCTGAGCTTAATTGTGTGTTAATAATCACGTGTAATACATTAAATTATAGATAAAGGTGTATTACACCGGGTACGAATGCCACTTTTTTTCATTTGCGTTGTTGTTTTGTTTTTTACCCTTGCTAAAGAAGCCAATAATTCGTAATTTTTGTTATCTTTTTTTTCCAAATCCGAACCAAACATCAAAAAAGCAGTAGTAATGATTTAACCGTTGGTTTTTTGAACATGTGAATGAGACGAGAATAACACATTTTATAGTCGTACGGTGCAGCCATCTGTTGGATAAACACCACATCATTTTCTTCGACCAATGAAATTCAAATGGTACAGTCTGAAGCAGCAGCATGAATAGGTAGCCAGGGGAATCACAAATATTGAGCAATCTCGGCCTAACAAAAATATTGATCGCATGTTGACACGGGAGGTGTAGCGGCGCCGCGCCCGGCAAACGAAAGCCATACGAAAAATAAATTTTACCGTGCTGGTGCTACGTAGATAGCAACGACTCGCTTATAAATTAGGACAGCATGTTCTTGCGGAAGTGTATGTGATCAACATGAATTGTTGAATTTCGACCAAAATAGGCTAGAAACCGAATAAGAGAAATAATTTTTTGCCGTCCTGATGGACTCTACGCAGACAGCAAAGAGCGAGTTATAAATTAGGAGCGCATGTTCCCGCGAGGGTTTATAGTGCAGTCCCCGTACGACACACGGAACGTAGAATAATCAACAACCGCAATACCTACTTACAACGTTACAACTACTAAATAATTAATAGGAGTTAAATAAATTATTACTAAGGAAATACAAGTAATTTAATTTTTAATCAGTCATTTATTTTTCGTCATAGAATTTCAAATATATTGGTATTTAGATTTAGAAAATAATATTAATACCAAACACTTGTCGCTTGGCAATGCATTCAGGGCAATCGCAATCTATGTAGGATGGTTGGCTTTAGTTCTACTTGTTGTACAACAGACGTAGAACAGACGCTAGAAATATGGGCAAATTAAAAAATCAGCTGCCTTTATGTGGCCCGCGTTCTAAGAAAACTAATAACTTGCGAGAGTACCTGCGGTAAGTGTATATGTAGATATTATACGTGTAGTGTAATTCTTCGCTAATTAACTTCGCTAGTTAATTTGGGCAATACTCTCTTATAGGTGTAAGCGTGCCGGATTACCATATATGGCAAAAAACTTTTATAAAGGTGTAAAATATTTGAACATGTATCTATATAATATATAATAAATGACTTATACATATACATAAAGCGGCCTGTTTTATCGAAATCGCTATTTTTTCTCATACCTACAATTGAAATTGAAGTACGTATACTACCAAGTCTATACATAGCAATAATAATTTTGAATAAAATTTCAAAATGCAGTACCCAACTGTATCTAGAATTAAAATATGAATATTATATTTACTAACACCTACTTGCGTCGGCCGATAAAAATTTGAATTTTTATATCAGGTGTGTTTTACCTGAAAGTATCGATCTCTGCTAAGTACGAACGAGACATTCGAGATTATTGATGCACAAAGAAAACGTTAAATGGATTTAAATAAGTATCTGAGTACGAATGCTTTCACGGCCAGAGTAATTTAAATTTAGATGATAAATAGTTAGCGGTTTATGCCGTGAGTAAAAATTCATAATTACTGTCTTCGCGAACCATGCTGTTCGCTTCTTCGGAGCTAACTGATAATTAGTTACTAATTCTAATAATAAATGTAAAGCAATAAATGATTTATGTAAGAAAAGCTGTCTGTTTTACCAAAACTACAATTTTTTTCAACATACAAAAGGTAAAATGTTCAACCATAGTTAGTAGTAAAATAGGAATGTTATAATAAAGCAATTAATTAATTTGTATCACTGTATTGTTTTGTGGAATTGTATTTGTATTTAAAATATACAAGAAAAGCATTTCAGAACATGCGATAGTCACATACACAAAATTATTAGGAAACGGTTCGGCGCCAGTCGACACCGCACGGCCCCTTTGATCTTCGCCGCCAAAGAACAATACCGCGTTCCCCTCATCTAATCAGTGCGTTGCTTGCATTTTCTGCGGAGTGTACAGTGGGCGCGGCTTGTTCCCTCCTCTCGCGCCTCAGTTTTGTCGAACTTTTGAGGCCGGTGACTAACATTTACTCTTAAACACCGAATCTGTTTTAAAACATTCTACGACTCTTATAATTATACTGGCCACATTAGTCGAACTTTTGTATGTCGCAACACTTGATTTTGGTATCTTTTCTAGGTTGAACTTCACCGACACATTAAATGGAATAAGTAGGGCTGGTATGTCCTATAAAACAATCATCCATAGTTTAAATGTCGTTTATTTACGTATTTGCACATTGAGTTTGTTCGACCACTAATTAGTGGTCTAAAGTGGCATGATCCGTTGATGTTATTTTGTGCCCACAGCGCTAATATCGACACAATTTAATTCCGTTTCAGTTACGCGTTCAAAATTGCTTTGTGATTTTTTCGAGCCTATCGGAGCCAGCGTAGAACCAACAGGCTTAGTCCGGCTAGGTTAATTCCCAATTCAGTTTAGTGGTAGCGTATTTCAGCGACGGGACGTCCTATCCCAGGGGATCTCCGTCCGTGCTAAACAGCAATATACCGGAAAATTCTATCCCTTAATTTCTCGTACCTCATAAATATAGTTCATCTGAAGCAGCCCTCGGTACGAATTTATTGTCTATGTTGAAGATATTTTTATTGTCTATGTATCCGTTTTAAGTTTTATTAGCTCTCAAAACTCCATTATTTACGCTAGTCTTTCAGAGGTAAAACTTTTGTGATACTCATGTAGGAATAGTTTAATTTCTGTGTAGGAAACCAAGCATTAAATGTTGAAAATGCTTCCACAATATGCAGAAAATAGTAGTTTTTTCATGCAAATCTATTGCCGAACCGATGTATTCACTCAATTGAAGATATCAGAAAAATAAATTTTGTCGATTATAGCGCCATCTCTCATGAATCGAAGCATTTGATATTAGCAGGCTTTTTGGTATTGGTATTTTATTATTTATGACGCTTACCATCATGTGTAACAAATTGGCATTTCTGAATGTTCAACAATAAACAGTATAATAATAGCAATGTAAGTTTATTCTTCTTGCATTTAATTAACATTAAGTAACATTAAAAACATATTTCGAAAAAAAAAAGATGTCAATATAATTACGTTATTTATGAGGAGTTCGTTAATGGCTGCTTGAACTACGCCCTTAAGCGTTTTGCATGTCGAACAATACTGTGTAGTTGGCAATATAAACCTAGAGCACAACACCTATTAAAAAGAATAATGAAACTGTATAATTGAACGCGAAATGAATAGCTAGCGGCGGCACGGGCGGCCTTATAGTCCCTGCACAACATGCAGTATGACCGCGAGCCAGAGGCGAGCGCAAGAAAATCAATTCGACCTTTTCTACGGCTATAGGGGTGCACTATTGGAGTCTATATTTAGAACGGCAGTCACGCAAAATAGTTTTCCCATGTAATTCGCAACGGCCGACACTAAATGGACCGTCGAAATTTTGCACGGCGAATACATACACACAAACGTAGACGCTCATGGCCAACAACCAAATGGGTCAGAGGTAATTCGAGTGAATTAGAATGCGCTTAAATTTGAATCCGAGCAGTGCCAGTGGAGGAAATACAACTAGAGATACGATAATACAGATGTCCCCGAATCGGAAGAAAATGTTTATTACTGATTTTTCTAACATATCTCCATTTACTCCACTGCAGAATTTATACTATAATTACAGAAGTTAATTATTAGTAATTCTCATTTTTGTCAAAAAGTTCAAATTACGACATGTAACCGTAGAAACGAAATTTTATTCATGACATATTTAGTAGAATTGTCATGAGTATTATATTAGCCATTGGTTTGAGTAGCTTTTTTTCATGCCATGTTAACCGTGAAGGAGACAATTTATTTAGTACAGTATTATGTGGCACGTCTTAAGTTGTTTGGCTTTCTGCATTCGCCAAGGAGTAAAGAAAAACCACAGAAAAACCTTTACTCTGAAAGCAGGTCGTGAGACTCGAACTCACGACCCCCAGACTGATAGCCAAGCGCTCTACCACTGGGCCACAGTCTGGCTAATACTAATACTAAGCTTAATACTTGCGGCGATATTAATTATGATTTTGCGTCTAAAATGACTAGACTATAGACCATGTTTCCAGAAGGTCCAGTTGACGTTTTTAAATTCATTATCTCCCTTAACATTGGGCCAAATTTAAGCATTGCTTTAATTTGCCAACCCTGCATATAACTGCTGCTACCGGCGCGGGCAATAAATCGTTTCTAAACTAAAACTAATAAAAAATTAGTTAAAAACCATGACCATTCAGAATCGTCTATGCCAGTCTAAGGGTTAGCAATGTTGGCCATCGAACATTAAATGAGTGATATATTAGATCTGAAAGAAGTTATTCGCGATTTTGCTGAAAAAAAACGGTTTGAAAGAGATTATTTTAATTTGGAGTAAAACTTTGTAGAAATATAACAAAAGCAGTTTTGGCCCAAAGACCAAAAAGTAACTAAGAAATTACAGATTCTAAGTAATTACTTCTGATTTGTTATTTTTTTGTTTGTTTGTATCATTTAAAGTTAATATAATCAAAGCAAGAATTTAATTTCCAGCAAAACTCTGGTCGCATTTTAAATCCCCTAGCAATATTTTGCTAAGTACATTGCAGATATTAAAATACAAAATGGATACCTCGCCAGTGATGCACCACGTTATTCAGCGTTGCACTTTCCCATTTTCCGCGCTGCATGGATTTGTGAAGTTCCAGGAAATTTAAATTATTATGCTAGGCTTTATTTGTAGTTTATTGTTTTCTGTTCTCCGAACCTATTTTTGAGGCTAGCCTTAAAAGTTGTTCATAGCTCTTTATTACTGAAAGTAATTTTATATACATATATTCCGGAATACTTGAAATGTATTCACCAAAATCACTTTCAAAAACATTCTCAAAGTAGTAGTAGAATAGCAAAAATAACAAGAAAAACTCCTAAACTCCACTTTAAAATACCGTATCGAGATCAATGAAAAGCATTAGGTGAAATTAGGACTAAATTCCATTCTGGAAAATAAATTCTAGCTCGGATTCGTTTTACCATGAGCTTTGGTAAAGACATTTTAATAATACGCTTTGGTACTCGTAACCTTTAATTATACTGCACATTCGCCGTATTGTTACATATCCAGGTCCTAGCGTACATACAATACAAAAAAGGACTATGGTCCGGATATGACTTCAAAGTCTCGTACGAGAGCCAAGATACACGTTGGTATGCTCGGGAATATGAAGCGCATGAGGTATATTCCGACGCGTTTACATCTTCTTCTTGCAAAGTGATTGAGATCCGAGATTGCAGCTACTCGGGTATGATACAGCGGTGATTGAAAATAAAGTTTTCACACGGAATGTTTTCGAAGTAAACACCACTATGGCGCGCGTTTGAATGATCTCGGATGGGCAAACAAACAATTTACTAAAGTGAAATTTGAGTTTTCCCCCTTCATGTTTTCGTAGCTCTGCAAAAAATGACAAGGACACAATGGAACTTTAAAGTGAATTGCGAACAAACTGTAAGACAGTGCACACAGAAAAGTGATTATTTGGAACGAGAGAACATAATTCTTGAATTTATTTACTAATCAACAAATACATTTTTTCTTTATAGGAACCAATATTGTATTGAAAGAAGTAATTGAATTTTTCGTCCCAAAAATGTTAATTTCTCAAACGAAGTAATAGTAAATCCATCCAAGTGCATAGTTACTTGATCCAGAAAATAGAAGACATTTAATATAAGTAAGTATTGTTTACTGAATAAAAACCCACCAATTATTTAACTGAAGTGATTCTCACTTCTTTCAAGTAATCCGTTTCTCTGGAATAAATATGCGCACCGTGATTTTGTCAAGACTCGCGCGCCCGCGCGTGATACTGGGCGCCAGTACGGCGCGTAAAGGAGGCAAATGAGCCTAACCTAGTACGCAAAACAACAACGAAATACCCGTAGGGGATGTGCCTTGTGATTTATTGGGGATGTGTATTGTGATTTATAGTGTACAATAAACGTTTCAACACGGAATAGTTTGATGTAACGCACGCAACAGTTCAGAACGAGTAAGTAAATATAACATACCTATCTTGTTAATTAGCAATAGAAAACGTATTTGTGCCAAATGTTTAAAATTCTTACATTAAGTAGCTAAAAATATTTACCGGGAATAAAAATATACACTTGATTGAAGACTGTTTACTTACTTCACCAGAGTAACGACTTTCTTAAATCTAGTAATTATGCCAAGAAATAAAATTTCTTGGTTGAAGTCAATAATCTCTCGCGTATATACGAACCTACCAACTACTTCAGCCAAGTAATTCTCTATTCGTTCGTGAGATCACTTTTCTGTGTGTGGGCAAACTAAATAAATAAATCGTACCTACTATATGTAAGATCTTTTGACGAGCAAATGCAAACTTTTTCATCAAGTTTTGAGAAATTTTGCATGCACTTTATTATCAAATTGAATTGTAACATATGGTATAAATTCATTACAAATGAATATTATGCAATAATAATACAATAATTAACAAGAAATAAAACAAAGGATATACATGTTGTAAAAGTGCATATGAAAAGAAAAAATACGTAATATGTTAAACACTGCAAAAACGAAGGAAGAAAGGAAACAAAAGAATAATAAAAACTAAATAAATAATAATAATTCATTATTAAAAATAAATTGAATAAAAAAAAAGATGATTTATAGGTAAGTTTGAAAACATTTCGTTTTACGTTTGTAGCAGATCGCTTCAAGTACTATAGATTCTCAAAACTGTCTAAATTAGGTTTATTTTCTTATTTTTAAATCAATTTTTTCGATAACCTTGATGGACAACTTCTGAGTTCGAATTCGTAAGCAGCACAAAATTCATTATTTTATCATTGTTTTTGTTTATACATTTTCATATGTAAGGTTGGACATTTTTATCATATCATTAAGATATAAATAATCTATCAAAAGCAACAAAACCCATAAACGAATACGCTGAAAAACAAAAAATGAAGTCCAGAACCTCAATTTGATATAAAAATGTGTAATTGTTCATCTAGGAATATCTAAGAATCTCTATCTAAGAATATCTTTGTATCATACGATTATAGAAACTTAACTATTGCAGCAGTATATTGTTTTTGTGTACAGGCAAAGACATTAAAAAGATTCAAGTACAACAAAATCGAACACTCAGAATTTTATTACAAAGCTCCAGGTTAACCAGTATCGAGTCAATGTTAAATAAATTAAATTTCATGAATGTTAAACAAGGAACGATATATCAGGCACTCACATTGGTATATAAATTCATAAATAATAAAATCCCAAATTATATGAGTAATTATTTATCATACAATAGTCAGCATGAATACAATACTCGGCAAAGGGACCACTTCAGATTAACAAAATATACAAACAGCAGTACGCAAAATTCATTTTATTATAAAGCACTGAAGATGACATGTCTATGTCCGAGAATTTTAAAAACAACTTCCAATGTCAATTTTAATTATTTTTTTAGTAAAAACTATATATTTTATTTATTCTAAACCAAATGAGATCGAAACAAACTAATAGACAAATCGAAATATACCATCATAAGTAAGGGAACTAGACAAAAAGTTGATACTTGTTGCTCAGTGTGATATGTATCACCATAGCCGCCTAGTCAGCTTTGGGTACAAAATGTAGAATAGTTGAATATCATATTATTGGATGAGTATTTTAGGAGCTATAATCTCATAGCATTGAAACTTTCAAAAGCCTAGAAGCAAACCCCTGAGATATGTGGAAACCTATTCAAAGGGCATAACTAATATTTACAATGGGGTATAAATATCCGCCTATCCTAAACGCTGTATGGCATGGCGGGCGTATTGAGAATAAGGACAAGTACATACGTCTTTGCTTCTTGCTTCCTGCAATGCTTGAGTACGGTACGGAAGGTAGATATTTACTATCGATGGTACATTTCCTGTCGGCTCGAAGTTTCGACGGTGGCACCAAATCAGTATCGCGACGATCGGTAACACACTTTGTTTATAATGGGATGACGGGACAACAAAGTTGCTTTGTGCTCCAAGACGCAGGCGGTTTCATAGGACGGCAACGAAGTGACACTTAGTTTGAAAGGGCAACTAATGGAACTAAGTAAATAAATCCCGACATTGTAAAGTTGGTTCGAATATTGGAAAATGAATTTCCATGATATTTTACGATAACATCCTTTATTTAGAGATTTTCTAAGTCTAAAATGACTGTCTTTAACTGCCGATAACAGGAAAATTATTTAATTATATGTGTTCAGCAAAAGTATTCATTAGAAATTAACGTCTGTGGCGAATCTTGGGTACAATGTTTGATACACATGTTTTTTTTTAGATATGTGTACGTTTTTTAAACATGCTCATAAGTTTCTGAGGTCTCTGATTCCAAATATGATATCAGGCTTTCAAAATTCAAAATGGCGGAACCAAGATGTCGACAAAAATGATAAAATATATCCGATTTGCATAAAACTTATTTCCTATAATATTACAAGTCTCCTGATTCTCAAACTTATATCGGAATTTTCAAATTCAGTCTGGCGGAATCAATATGGCGACCGAAAATTTTCGATTTGCATATAACTTGCTGTTTGGGGCTTACATGAACAATATGAACATGAGAAAGAGCTTAAAATTATATATGTATTGATAGTTGAAAACATATGAATGTAAAAAGTCACCCTGTATATTGTTACATTTTATGACTAGTATAGTTTTCACACCAGCAAGTACTATTTTGCGTTTTTCCAAAGTTGTTCTGAATGCTTATAAAAGTAAATTCAATTCGATTTATCAGCCTGTGAATTCTGTTGAAAAATTGACAGCAGATTTGAAATCAACAGTTTAAATAAATATCACAGGAAAGTTTCAATTAAATCCGACAGTTTCTAGACTTTGGTTTGTAATATTAAATCCGCCATTTTGGAGATTAGGAATTAGAGATCCTCAAATGTTGCAGGAAAAAAGTTTCATGTGAATCTGAATATATTTTGATTTTGGGTCCGCCATATTGAATCTATCATTCTCAATTTACAAAATCTGACACGAGACTTGGAATCATTAAATTTAAAATATATCAGATAGAAAATAAGTTTTGTGCGAATCCAAAGCTTTCACATTTTTGGTCGTCATATTTAATTCGCCATTTTGAATTGTTTAAATCTGACATATTTGGAATCACGGAGCTGAAGGTATCACAGGAGGCAAGTTTCGCAAGAATTCGCGAGTTTTTGGTCGCTATATTGACTCCGCCATTTACAATTTGAAAAAAAAAGGTAGATTTAGAATCACTGACACCAAAAAACCCTTTGTCAACATATTTAATGCATATTTTACAATTGGTAATTTTTGTTATTTTTTTTTCAAATCCGAACCAAACATCAAAAAAGCAATATTACAACATTTTGTATTGAGCCTTCATGAACTTGTGTAAAAAAAAATGACAACAAAATATGAATGTTGTAATGATTTAACCGTTGGTTTTTTGAACATGTGAATGAGACGAGAATAACGTATTTTATAGTCGTACGGTGCAGCCATCTGTTGGATAAACACCACATCATTTTCTTCGACCAATCAAATTCAAATGGTACAGTCTGAAGCAGCAGCATGAATACGTAGCCAGGGGAATCACAAATATTGAGCAATTTCGGCCTAACAAAAATATTGATCGCATGTTGACACGGGAGGTGTAGCGGCGCCGCGCCCGGCAAACGAAAGCCATACGAAAAATAAATTTTACCGTGCTGGTGCTACGTAGATAGCAACGACTCGCTTATAAATTAGGACAGCATGTTCTTGCGGAAGTGTATGTGATCAACATGAATTGTTGAATTTCGACCAAAATAGGCTAGAAACCGACTACGAGAAATAATTTTTTGCCGTCCTGATGGACTCTACGCAGACAGCAAAGAGCGAGTTATAAATTAGGAGCGCATGTTCCCGCGAGGGTTTATAGTGCAGTCCCCGTACGACACACGGAACGAAGAATAATCAACAACCGCAATACCTACTTACAATGTTACAACTACTAAATAATTAATAGGAGTTAAATAAATTATTACTAAGGAAATACAAGTAATTTAATTTTTAATCAGTCATTTATTTTTCGTCATAGAATTTCAAATATATTGGTATTTAGATTTAGAAAATAATATTAACACCAAACACTTGTCGCTTGGCAATGCATTCAGGGCAATCGCAATCTATGTAGGATGGTTGGCTTTAGTTCGACTTGTTGTACAACAGACGTAGAACAGACGCTAGAAATATGGACAAATTAAAAAATCAGCTGCCTTTATGTGGCCCGTGTTCTAAGAAAACTAACAACTGGCGAGAGTACCTGCGGTAAGTGTATATGTAGATATTATACGTGTAGTGTAATTCTTCGCTAATTAACTTCGCTAGTTAATTTGGGCAATACTCTCTTATAGGTGTAAGCGTGCCGGATTACCATATATGGCAAAAAACTTTTATAAAGGTGTAAAACATTTGAACATGTATCTATATAATATATAATAAATGACATACATATACATAAAGCTGCCTGTTTTATCGAAATCGCTATTTTTTCTCATACCTACAATTGAAATTGAAGTACGTATACCACCAAGTCTATACATCGCAATAATAATTTTGAGTAAAATTTCAAAATGCAGTATCCAACTGTATCTAGAATTAAAATAGGAATATTATATTTACTAACACCTACCTTCGCGAACCATGCTGTTCGCTTCTTCGGAGCTAACTGATAATTAGTTACTAATTCTAATAATAAATGTAAAGCAATAAATGATTTATGTAAGAAAAGCTGTCTGTTTTACCAAAACTACAATTTTTTTCAACATACAAAAGGTAAAATGTTCAACCATAGTTGGTAGTAAAATAGGAATGTTATAATAAAGCAATTAATTAATTTGTATCACTGTATTGTTTTGTGGAATTGTATTTGTATTTAAAATATACAAGAAAAGCATTTCAGAACATGCGATAGTCACATACACAAAATTATTAGGAAACGGTTGGGCGCCAGTCGACACCGCACGGCCCCTTTGATCTTCGCCGCCAAAGAACGATACCGCGTTCCCCTCATCTAATCAGTGCGTTGCTTGCATTTTCTGCGGAGTGTACAGTGGGCGCGGCTTGTTCCCTCCTCTCGCGCCTCAGTTTCGTCGAACTTTTGAGGCCGGTGACTAACATTTACTCTTAAAGTCAAATAAACGCAACGAATACTAAAAATACGAACCAGCTATTTTCCAATGTAATTTATAACAAATGTTTTATGTATTTCATCATTATTGAAGTGCACTGATGGTACAAACCTCCAGGAAGAATATCCATTGTAAAAAAAATATCTACATAACCATGAATACAAAGAAAATTGGACTTGAAGGCAATATTGAATTATTGTACTTACAGTAATGAATGATTCTCCAGCGCAACAAGTCTACTTTGGGGCTAATTCTACGAACTAGTTTCAAGTAGAAATCAACTTTTTTGTATTACACATATGCATTGGTAACTTGTCTTGGTAACTGAAGTGGATTTTTGACAATTGCAGCATTTTTATTATATTAGGTTTTGGCCAGCTTTTTGGGTGTTTTCGCCATAGTGAAACGCTCAATTTGTGGTAGGTACTGATTTACCAAAACCACATATGATGATGAAATGCGAAATTGTGTTCGGCGTTCACAACGAAATCCGTGCTTTACGGTCAATGGACCTCACGCAATACATTTCAAGCTTAGCGCGCACAAAGCCAATTACATGGTAATATGATGTCACTACAAAGGCCGTTCTGGTTTCTATTGGCTGAATAGTTTTAAATTTGCCTTTGTATACCCTAACCAACGCACTGAATTATTATATTTATAGTAATGTCGCCTTTTAAAACATGCTTAATATACAATACGGTCAATGGCTAATATATTTCATGTCCATTGTTATAATTAATTTTGTTCAATCCGCTTAAAATCAGATATTAATTTTTGATACACTGTTTGCTTTATTATTTTGCATTTTGTATGACACAGAAATTGACTTTTCTAATTGACATGGAATGTCTAATAGAGTATTTGACTGTATTAAAAATATGGCTTGTCATCCCAATAGATTACAGTTTAAGAAAACTATTTGTTATTACTTTTCAAAAAAAATATGCTTTATTTCTATTAAAAACCAAAATTAAAATTGTATTTTATTCATGTCCTATCACGTGATTGAAAACGCTCTGTCATTGGCTCAGTCTCCAGTGACGTCATTCGTTAGTACGCTTAGAGCGCGTTCGGTTTGTCAGGGTAGGGTATGGGGAGAGCTATACTCAGATAACCTAGGTCTCTCTCTTATATGCAGATAAACGCCGTATGACGTTAGTCCGCCTATTATGCAGCGCGTCACTCTCACTGTACAATACCGGGTTATCCGAACGCGCTCTTATGCTTCTCCCGTTTGAATTTAATAGCACCAAAGTGCCATGTAAGCATAACTTTGTAGGTTAGGATAGCCCTAACCTGTCAGATCAGATATTACCTGGTTTGAAAATACGATAGATAACTTATTCTTAGTCAGTTTTACTTATGTCGAAGTAATCTTCACAACAAAAAACACTTGTATTGACCGCTATTTATGACAGACCATATGGGCCGATTTGACATCTACTACCGGGTGACGTCACACAGAAAGTATCGTTTTGGCGGGAGTTTTTGTGATTCAATTTGTAACGCTGATTTTTATGAAATATTGAGGAAATAATTACGAAAAATAATGCATACAATGTAGAGTGAAGGAATAAACACACTAAGATGGTTTTCCAATAATAGTCAAATACCCTATTGTCGATTGTCGACTATTAGGGGAACCTTTAAACAAATGGTAAGCGGTATATCACCTGAACAGAGTACATGACAAATTAATATTGAGAATCTACGTTTCTACACTGCGTGGTGTAGTAGGTACTCAAAATCCAATTTCTTTAAGCGGAAAATTGATGCCTCGGTACCAACAACGCGGTTGGAAAATAATGACTTATTTTTATTGTGTCACGACGATGTTTTCAATTATAAAGCTGAATGCCATGGCGTTGAAATGCGCGTCACTTCCCTTTACGTATATTATTCCAATAATACAATCTTTATGCTAACTTCATTTCGTCGAGGCATTGCAAGTCGTGGCATATCACTGCACTTATTAAAAGTGGATCGATTAGCTTCAAGTAAAAAATTAAAAGACTATAAGTAAGGTGTTATTAAGAAAACGAATATCCCAGAATGAATATCCCAAATGAAAGGACGACAACGCGGCAAGTACGCAAACAATCATATTTTACTTTTTATATTTTACTGTTGAGACGTTATTTAATTTTTTAAAGCGGTTCTTATGATCGCGGAAAAGTTAGCTATAACCGATATCCATGACTTTTTATCGATTTTTTGTGAACATACCAAACCATAGAGCTGTTAAAGTCGAAAATTTATCAAACGGTTTTGCCTAAAATTTGATTCAATTAAGAGAGCGTTATCTAATAACTCTCTAAATAGCGGCGTATACATAAACTATGTTAACTATAGGAGCACAAGGCATTTTCTTCGGAACTTCTCTAGACTTGCACTCTGGAGTATTGTAGTGCGTGTTTGCAGTGAGTTAGCAACAAAATTTAACAATAGCGACGATTGTGAAAGTATCATCGACTAGAAAGCTCAAACACAGTCCAGTTGAAATATTTGTACAAATAGAAAGCAATACATTTATTTCTTTAGGTTATACCATACGTCAAATGTAATAAAAAATGATTTCGAAGCTTTGTAGAAACTTTTGATACAGTTCGCTATTTCAATTAAGACGGTAGCCTTAAAAAATTCCCTAAAAAATAGATATTACATAACTAACCTAATCATAAACAGTTATATCTCTTTTTCGCTAACTTCTCTGCTCCTGAAATACTAAACAATAATAGGAATGAATTTATTTATTTTTTGTCTGAATGGTACATTATACTGAACATTCTTGGTAATTGAGAATCGCTCTCACTTCCATTCAGTTTATTACATCTAGCTGGAGAAGCATTCAACACTTTCTCGAAACTTTAATTGCAAGTTAATTCGAGAAACAGCAGTAAATTAATATTTAAATTAAATTTAAACTTTGGGATGCCGACGTCTCCGCTTTATCAACACGATGATGGAATAAAATTTACACGCTTTACGCTTTACGCATCTTGCGGCCATATTTCTTCGCGTTATCGTGCTTCCATTCTGTTTTGGCCCATAGCTTATTGTAATTTGAAAACCTACAGATGTAATAATAATAATCAATAATACCCCAGTCATTTTAGACTAAATTCAACCAATCCTCTGAAAAAATATCTGCAAATTGGTATATGCCTTCTATTTACTGCCCTAAACAACATACTAATGCCCAATTGCACTACTTCCCCTTAAATTTTAAGTGACGTTTAAACTAAAATGTAGGTTGTATTAATGTCATTTGCAATACTTATGAATGTTATACTATAGTCGAGCCAATATTAGTAGAGGGGTGACAGAGATAGAGATAGTGATATTTCATATTTTGCAGCAATTTACGTCTATAGGATGCGTGCAACAAGTTTTTGCTGGGGAAAACTAAGTTGCATAGAGGTCAGTGGCTGAAAAGAGCCGCCGTGGTCATGTTCACGTTCAAAATAAGCTATTAATTTAGCAATCAGCTTTTTACTCTGTTTGCTACGGTCTCGCGGCAATTTAATATTATTTCTACTAGCGCAATATACAACATTTCTGATCACACCTCGTATAAGGTCTTCCCTTGTGTCAAACTGCAAAATCTAACCTAACAAAATAAAATTTGTATAAATATGCATTTTTTCGAGATCTTTTGCAGGAATTATCTGGAAATATAATGATAACTTTAAATAGCAATTTAAGACGCATAATTTGGGCACACTACTGATTGCTTAAATTGCATTTTGTTACTTTGTTTTTAATTTATCTGAAGTTGGTAATTAAAGCATGGTACATTTAAAAAGCTATATTCGGACCCGTCTACTTCAGTTGGCCCGACTCTTTGATTATATATATTACATATGGATTGAGTGAAAGAGAGAGACAGATGTACCCGAGGGGATTGACTGAGATAGCGATAATTAGGATAGAATGACTAGGTGGCGCGCAGAACATGCGTTTCTCTGTTAATGGCGCTAGATGGCGTTACGGAGAACTTTTAAATTAATATGGGTGTTAATTTGAAACACGTTAAAGGTAAAATAGATTTTTCTAACATGTATTAATTTTGTGTACTTATGTCTAATTATGTTATTTTTAGTGGAAACTAATTTTGTATTATGATGTATCCGTGTGCCGTGGGGTTACATATCTGTCAAGCGTTAAAGGTTATGTGTATATGTGGGGTCAAGGTCTATAAAGAGAGAGGTTATCCAGTTTGCTATCTTTCCTATAGTACACTTTATATACCCCCTCAGATCCCTATATGCTCTACTTTCGTGACGTCACTAGAGTCCCGGCACACTTCGCATCACGTCGCATACATCGCTCGTTTAGTTTGTTCAAAGATACGTTTAATTATTGCCAGCTCAGCTCGTTATAGGTTTTTTAGTGAATTAGAAAGGTTGCTTTTGTTCGTGTTTAATCGTTATTCTGCGTTTATATTGTTATATTCAATAGTTGATAGTTTTACGTTATTGGTTGTTTTATTAGTGTAGTATTTTATGAAGTAATTAAGTTAGTAAAGGTAAGATATTAATTTATATTGGAAATTACATTATTCTAAATCATGTATCAATTTTAGATGCCTATGGTTTGCTCCGTACCGGGTTGCGGTATGAGGTATAACATTTCAACAGTGATTGGATTAACAATATCATATTTTACTTTTCCACGTGATCAAAGTTTAAAGCAGAACTCATCCACAATTGGGACATTACTCATACGAAGACCAGCAAGAGCACCCATACTCCCTTCCATCCTGGATACGTCATTTATCTTTTGACGGCCTAAGAAATCCGTCGGAAGAATTTAAACGCTTGTTTAATAAAAAAAAATTAGCAAGTTCGAAAGACTTACGGGGGATGGGATTAATAATTCGAAAAGAATTAGCAGTAAATTAAGAAGAGAACTTTTAAAACAAGATCCAATTATTGATACCATAGTTTTGAAAGCTTTTGTCGAGCAAAGAATATATGTACGGATAAATTTTTTTAAATTTTACTTTTCAACAGCAAAAAAATCTAAATATTTAACGAAGAGTAGCTGATATTAAAAATAAAATTACAACAAAGATGAGAAAATTTGTACAATAAAGCTTCTTACTGATTTTTTATTCTTTCTTTGTACGTATGTTCTAACCAAATATTGTAATCAGGACAAGCCAATGAGTGGTTTAATAAGCAAGTTGTACTAATACTACCAATACTGATTTAGTTATAGTTTTTCTATTTATTTATCTGTAGAGTCGGTAAAGCAAACATTCGACTTCAATTCCTGATAATTTTAGTGTTTCAACCCCCAATTTGCATGGTTGCAAAAATATGTGGTTGCCGTTATACCACCTTCGACTCCGGCTCTTGATTTTGTTTGTAGGTTGACTCCACTCATTGAATTTCTGCTAAATTTTGATTCCAACTGCAGAGACCTGGTTTAGCACAACACATTTCTTTAATCGGACATACATTACATACTAATGTACTTATTCAGCATTATTAACAAATTATTGAAATAGCATGTTGTGATAATCACATTCATCATTTTTTTTTTCATCCTAATCATTTAAAAATGATCACAATAAAGATGCATTTATTTTTTCAATATAATTATGCACCTACTTAACCTAAATCATACAACGAAATAAGCATTCAAATTGGTGGCAGCGCTCGACTCTAGTGACGTCACGATCTCCCTTTACCCCTCAAACTGAGAAATCTCGTACTTGGATAACCTTACTTACTACTACTACCTTGATGTGGGGTTATCTCGGATATGACAATTGGCAAGTGGTCCGGCATCAGAGTGAAGATAGTCACTGTCCTAAGTATCTCTGTCTTTCTTCAATTTTATTAAACCATCCTTGTCAATCCCTCGGGAACAAACTTTTGTTAGAAGTCAGATAGAGTTAGCTCAATAGTCAGCCATTTTGAATTTTGCCATGTTTATGGCATACTTTGATTCAGCGTCCTTAAAAACCAATAAAAATGCTAAACTAGATTTGGCCAAAAATTTCTTTTATTTTCATTTAAAGTCCGCCATTTTGGCTCTGCGATTTTAATTTTGAAATTTAATGCCATATTCACCTAAACACCTAAATGCCAAGTTTCAAGGAAGTATAAGCAAGGTAGCTTACGGTAGAATGCATGACGCAGATATAGGAATTTAATATGCCTGGTCTTAAATGTTACCATTTCCGATTGAAAATTGAGGTTATATTTGCCTATGCTTCTATTGGTCTAGACGCGCATGACACGTTCAGTCAACTTCAAATTTCCATGATAGGTTATGTATTCAGATTGCTAGAGCTGCTCGTGACTTTTCGTGATGTATCTTATTAAACAAAATAATAGTCAGTTACATACTGTCAAAATGACGGTATGATCGAGTATGAGTGACACTAGAGAAAATCGGCTGGCAGATGGTAAGTTTCTAACTGCAGTATTTAACATCGTCCTTTCGCGAATGTACCTCTGGTTTAATGATTTTAGCTGTGAGAGCTACTTTGGCGAAAGATGGTCGCCTAGGACGTATCAAATCAGAACTTCACTGCGCTATAATGACAATTCTGGCCAATCCAAAGGATGCCATTGGTCCGCCGGTACCAAAAGAGAACCAGATTATCAACGAATTAATTAGGGAGTACTTCTTATGGAATGGATACATGTACTCCAAACAGGTTTTGGAGGAGGAATCTAACTCTGACCCTATGATTATCCAGAAATTGTCGAACCAATTCAATACTACTGACGATGATATGAAGATTCCACTGATTTATCATATTGTGTCATCATTCCAAAACCAGGAATAACAATCATGTTCTGTGAAACTCATTATCTACAATATTTTTTGTAATTTACGTGCAAATGTATGAATGTATGAAGTGTAATATTATTTAATTATGTGACAGACGACAGTTGTACCGGAAGATTCGTTCATTTCGACATTTGCAAGCGCTAGTTCCCGCTGCATGTTTTGCGAGTTAAATTTTAAATTGAGTTTAGCCGGTAGACCATGTAGTCGCTCATGCATTTTGATGGCACACCTCAGGTACTGCACATCCGCTTAAATTTGTTAAACCAGACGGACATTGTAAAATAGTATACGAAGCGCAATAAATTTAATGGACTGTCCGGTTCTAAAGAGAGTTTTGGTACCACTACGATGAATGACACACTATATAAAATACAAGCTGTCCCCAGATGGACATAACTATACGTATAGAGAACCTAAATTTTAAATTCTCGAAAAAATTTGATTTATTATTGAGATTTTGGTGCACTGAAAGTCCATAGAAACAGAATTTTTATTTAACATACAGTTGGTCGAAAAATAAGAACATTAAATGTGCTCAAGACTATTAAGTTTAATTAAAAATTATTTTTCTGTTCAGAGTAAATCTGTTAAGCAGCAAGTAAATATTTCAAAATAATAGCTATATATCAGAAATTTTGTAATCAGGAATTGAAATCAAACTACTACATTGCTGTCCTAAAAATAGGGTATTCCGGTCATGTCAAAATTTAAGCAGATATTCGGTTTAACCTATTGTACAATTTATGAGGATCCATAAAGTTAAGCTATGAGCTGTTTGATTTAGTTTTTCTATGAGATAATTGCAATTAAAAGTGCATTTCGTTTGAATTCATCGACCACCCTCGGAAGTACACGATGATTACCGATCCCTAGTAGCGGTGGCAACAGCGGACAGCTCTCGAACAGCTGATCGGCCAAGTTGACGGTTGGCGACCCTGTTGTTTGACAACGAATAAAGGTAACTTTTTTGAGACATGATTTGATCATTGAAACTTGAAGCCAAACATCTCTCATCTCGCTAGTCGGCAATGTAAAGAAAATCTTATCAGGAGTTACTGTTCTACTGCTGTTACAGCCCGGCACAGAACAATGTCGGCGTTGGAGTTTATACATTTTGAACAAGTGTTTGATATAACCTCAATAACCAAAGCAGGTGTGAACAAACGAGCGATTCTAAACGTTGACACAACAGAAGACAAAAATTTACTACGTGCACCCTAGATATAGCAACGTTGTCAAAGTCGCTCACTTTGAGCGGTCTTTGTGACGTCACAAAGACCAATCCTAATTCAAACTTCAAACAACGATTTCTCTTAATTTAAAACAATGTTTGATATTTTACTTGTGAAGTAGCAAACAGTAGCACCCATACTTTGTAAAAAATGACAATTTCAAAAACACCGGAATACCCTATTCACAATTCCATATGACGTCAAACTATCAACGACTTTTAAATGACATTAAAAAAAAAACAAAAAGTTTTGCTAGTTATTTTCGCAAATATTTATACACCGAATCTTAAAAGGAATAAAGCAAATTAAAAGTAAAGACTGTACAAATTAGGTATTACGGTACATTTTCCTAATTTTTGTGGCGTTTTGAAAACAGTAAAGGTATCTTAAAAAATAAGAATTTGCCAAATAAAAATAAGTAATAACTGTATAAATTCCGCTATTACCCAGAAACGCCGTATTTTTGCATATGAAGAGTTGAAGTAAATAGTGAACTAAGTGCCAAAAATTGGTTTTATTACATTAAAGTGGGCTGGATATCACTGGCTAATGTAAATAACGTGCTACGTCAAAATATGTCGTGAAATGCCTAACAAACTTGACCGCTCGATCTCGCATGAGATAACTTTCAGCGTATTTTCGTAAATAGCGCGGTAAGTGCCTTTAGTCAGTGCCAGTAGTTGCTTATAATTAAAAACATATGCATTTTATAAAAAAAAAATATTCCTACAAAAAACTCTTCTCAAAAATGGTGCAATTTTCATTTTTTTTTTCGACAAAATAAAATTTTTGTCAAAACGTGTATTTCGAAAAATCTGTTTCCGAATCTGACTGAAAATTGATTTCGGGATGGAAGCAAAAAAAAAGTTAAATTTGTGGGCTCAAAACGCCTGGGATTGTGCCGGGGAATTACACACGTATGCGTTGTAGTTAGTGGAGTCTGTGAAAATAAAAATTTCCAATTTAAAAGTTTTATATCCGAAGCGAGCAGTGAAATAGTAATGGCTCTTGAAAGTAAAGTACGAACGAGATAATGAATAAAATAAAAGATTCCATTGCAATCGTTAGAAATGAGTACCTACGGAAGGTTTAATGGGAAAAATAGGAAAGTCTGCCAATCACGCGAAATCTGATTATACAAATTGCAATTAAAACTTGCAGGAATCTATGAGAAAATTGTAACGTTTGAAAGCTTTCTGAAAAAGATAGAAGTGTTTAACGTACCTGTAATAATAATTAAAATTAATAAACAATCGAAAAACGATAATATTAATTGGAATTCACTCAATTATCATGAGAAAAATCCTGCAAAAAATAAAACACCGTAAGGCGTAAAGTATAGTTTCCAGTCTCTTAACAAGTTTGTCGTCAAAATTTCAAATGCGCGGGTGTGGCACCATCACAAACTGAACTTTACGCTCAGTGGCAAAAGTGCATAATCATTCGCAAATTCATCTATGTCAGTGTGAGCGCATGTTTACGTTAATTTTTGTCAATTATTTTGAATAACTACAATGGAGGAGACGTGTGGTGGTGCGTATTACTTTATGGAAGCTGTACTGATGTAATAATTTGAGCATTTTTAGCGCTTAATAAAATTAACTTTCAGCATAAGGTTATAAAAAAAGTACGACGGAGTACGACTGGATTAAGTGCTCTATTGCTGAGCTTCGATGTTATAGTTTTAGGATTTGTTGAAGTTAGGTGCCACTTTTTGCCGGTAACGTTTTTTTGTTGTTGGAGAGAGCTCCTTGTCATCTAGAGAGCTTCTACAAATACAGATACATGTGTTTTTCTTTGTTATATGACGTCATAGAGGTTCAGAAAAAAATTGGCGTACCATAAGCCTACCTGACGTATTTTATGGCATCAATTATAATTTCCGGAACATACCGGAAGTAGTCATAACTGCATTTGGATTTGACATCTCAAACGAGAACCTAGTCAAACAAAAAATGTCTAAACCATATGCTTTACAAAAGAACCCATAATATGTTATGTTGTCTGTATAAGCTGTGATCAGAAGAATAATCCATGTATTCATGAGTATCCACGTATTTTGTTAGTAGTGAAGAGACGTGATAGTATATCGATAGCTAAAGATTAAGCGCGTCTGATGACAAAACCTTAAGAGGCTGGTTCAGCCTAACTTCAGGTCTGTTCTGCTCAGCTCTGGTGGTCCCCTATTGGTCCAATTATTTAAACAGTTCAATGCTCCTGTGGGTTAATTATTGAATAATGATAGCATCTTATAAGATTACAACAATCTGAATTAACTATTCTAGTGGGCCACATCTCCATATTTATTATACCCATGCCCAATTTTAAACAATTGCTGCTCAAAGATAGACATATAATTGGAGGACGGGTGATATCCTGATTTCAGGAATAACAATTCAATTATGTATTTTTGCGACGCGCCGCAGTAGTTCCACTTTATGTCAATGTACAATTTGAAAAAAATTCAATAAATGAAAAGAAATAAAGCCACACCTTTGACGAATCGGCGTCGTATTTTCCCAATTTTTCCATCCATGTTCGAGTCTGAACAGTGTGTCCATCTACGATGTTCTCGAGAACTAGTCGTCATTAGACGAAGATAATAGTAATGGGTCTATCTCTATCTACCATATACCACAAAAAAAGGCTGTTACTCGCTAAAATTCACATTTATATTTACTGGGACAGATTTCGAGAGTTCTAACCTACAAATCCGATATAATCTGAAAATGTAGAAAACTTGGGGACACTGCACAAAGAAGTATTCTAATCGAAATTAGGAGATTACATAAAAATTCTACTATTATATCAGACATCAATCCGGTTTGTGCCTAAAGAAGTATATACTATTGTTTTTTAAAATTTCCTTTTCAATTGTTAGGTTAGTTAGCAGAATATACATATAAACAGTGCTGTTTTATCCATTCTACTACCAGAGAATTCAAGCTCCAAGTATGGTATGATGCAGATCATTACGGGTTTTGTAATTGGATTCAAATCACATTACGAGGAATCAAAATCCTTACGTACTATTTTGTTGATCGAAGAGGATTTCTAGACAAGAAATGTGATTACTAATTTTCATAATTTCCATGAACTGACAATAAAATTATCTAGGTATGCTGAAGATTACCGATTTTTTATCAAATTTTTTGGTAATATTACTGGAAGACGTGTATAACATTATTATATGAGAAATGTATAATGAGACATAGTCGACTTGTCAACCACCGACTCCAGATGTTTTTCTTCTCAAGTGCAAAGTGTATGGAGGATTACGTTTAACACAACAAACCGCAGATAATAGTATTGCAATTAGCCCCGAAGAACCGAACAAGCATTACGACTCGTATGCGTGTGGTCTCATGAAAGCGAGGATCAACATTTTTGTGATTTTGATATTATAATATAATATTAATAAAGCTTATGTTGTCTATTTGTCTTTTATAAATAATATATGAATTACAAATTGGTAAATAAAGAATAACTTATTAACTGTTTTGTTTTTCTTATACGTCATCAGATCCCTGTGCTGTGGATGTACTTACGTATGTAATATCGACCCATGCAACAAAGACTATAATAACTACATTTAGTATGTTAGTTACGATAGTCTTCGTTGCATGGGTCGATATGTATTTGTTTTTCAGTAGCTAGGCATAAGTGTATTATCGGCTGAGAAATGAGTGCATAATCTATCGTACCAAGAGTAAGTAATCTGTGACCAAAGTTATTGGTACGGGGTTTGTTTTTTAGGAGGTATAAATGTATATGGGCGCATAATCTTAATACACTTTCAAATATTCCACATATTCATAGTACGTGTGCGTGTATTCATAGTACGTGTGTTTTTGCATATATCACTTCATAAACCGTAGACAAATGTTGAAGTTATTTATCATATAAATATATGATAAATATCTCACATACTCCATATAGGTTATGTCACGGTTATGTCAACAATTTATCACAGTAATTTTTAGATCTACCATGTTATGTTGGTCAGCGTTGTAAAATCACTAGACAGCCTGCTTACGTGTGCAAAAATAAATTGAAACAGCGTTAAAGACGTTAGATCATATAATGTTGACCGCACGTCGGCAAAGTCTATCTTGTTCCAAAGTAGCTTTAGCGAAAACGTCGACATCCCCACGCAAAGACCAATTCTCGACTGATTTCTCTAAACTTATCAAAAACAGCCAAGCCTCTGTCGATCAGCTGTTGGACCCGCCACTTAAAGCCAACAAGTCACCTTAGGACAGTCACCTGTCCAACAAAGGATAGCCCGAGATATCATATGGTTTATTTCGTAAACCATATGATTTAGAAAGAAGTGTTTCCAGCAGAAGTTGTTTCGTTTGAAAATATCTTTGCAATGATACCACACATGACCAATGATTTAATTTAACGTTCTGAAAGCGAGAGCTATTGCCAGAATTCCGCCGACTGTAGTGTGTGTGGGTTCATTTAATGTATAAATTTTCACGCCACATATTATTCAGTTTGGGTTAAAGTTCAAAATCGACTACAATGCGGTGTTGCAGCCGCAAGCTAAAACAAATAGTTATTGCTATGGTAAAGTCTTCCATATGCAAACCGCCACAATTCGGCACAAAATAAAAAAAAAATAAGTAAAATCGTTCCTGCAAGTTTCACAATTTTTAAACCAAATTTATTAATCAACCCCCTTCCAAAACCACCCAACAAGTACTTAGATTTTTTTCTTTTTTTCACGTATTTGTAGGAATAATTATATCACATGCACAAAATTTCAAAATTTTCAAAACAAATTTATTATTCAACCCCCTTTCGAAACCACCCCACACGTACTTTTGATTTTTTCCCTTTTCCTCGCATTTGCAGAAATAATAGTAGCACATTCACAAAGTTTCAGAATTTTAAAACAAAATTTATTTTCAACACCCTCAAAAACCCCATTGGTACTTAGATATTTGTTTTCATTTTGTTTAACACCCAAATTCATTTTGCAACCCCCGCAAAAACAACCCCCTTAAGGCTTAGATTTTTTTTACTATTTTTCCGGTTATCTATCGAAGATTTTAAGTGCATTAGAAAAAAAAATAATTTTGTCGACCACTGTGCAACGTTCTGTTGTAGTAATTTAGCGGTTTTGGCTGGAACATTACGATTACAGTCTCCGGTCGGTACAGTTGAGCGGGTCAAATACAATAATGCTACGAAAACTTGACGTTAAGTGTTCGCAAACAACTCGCAAACTGAACTTTAATTGCCAAAATTCCGACTCCAAACGGCACTGTATTCAGAAGCTGAAACTTCGCCCCAAGACGTGTTACTGAGTGAAATATAAAGTTTTTTTTTTCCCGTTGCCTCTGTCGCCGACAAACGGAAGTTTGGCAGCGATAGAATAACTTTCCTTCTTTTATTTCGCGACAGCACCCATGTTACTCGGACGGGGCGAATTGGGACTAATGTTGGAAGGGCTGCCCGTTCCATTCGATAACACCCCGAATACTATAGCGGGAGTGGAACGAGAACAACAGGTCGCTCGTAAATACTATTCAACCCTCCGGAGCAAACGCTGCCAAATATAACCCCATCCCGTTTGTGTTTCATATCAATTATTTAATGACGTTTACGTTGACTGGTAGCTTCTCAATGTTCTATTTACTACTATCGTCTATCATTTAGTATCTGTATTACAGTTGCTATTTCGGTTGCTAGGAAAGTGAATTGTTAAAGCTTAAGTTTTAACATTCGTAGCAACTGGAAATAAACTTTATACGCGTAAATTGACGCCCGAAATATTCACTCCCCCATATCCATTGCTGTTCTACCATATAGTTTATAGACAAATAGAAATCGCGTACGCATACGGTGGGGGCAGTGAATATTAATATGTAAATATTTAATAAATATTGTTACGTAGCTCTTAATGGGGGACGGCTCTAGGTCAGGATGGAGATGTAAATAAAAGTCGCAGTGTTGTTTATATTGTTCGTGTATTGCTGACCATACAAAATTCCAATACTACAGCTGATATCTAAAATATAATAGTCGCGCTACATTACAAGTAGGTGCTGCAAACTACTGATCCCGTTCCCATCCTTTGCCGTGGCTTTTATATTGAATTTGGCAAGACGTCATGACCTGTTTTGAGCCCCCAAAAATCCTGAGTTAGGATTTTTGGTTGCACACTGCCTTTGATATAAATCATAGTTAATTTGCACGCTTGCCACAAAGGAATGTCTTTGTTCCGATATGAAAAGCCTGACGTCTGCATTTCTGGACAAGCAACTGTCTGCAGGTTGAGTTGGATGACCTGACCTCAATTGTACAATGCAATTAAACTATACTTCGTAACAACCCTCCTCGCAAACAATTGCTCGACCCAGAGCAATGAAAAGAAATTGTACAGCCACGGAGCGGGATAGGAAAGAACGCACCACTTATAATTTTATTTGCCTAACATAAGAAATAACAATACAAAAAAAACACCCATAGAAAAAAGTTCAATGTCGTCGTGCCAGTATCGTATGCGATTTGCTCCGTTCTCATCCGTCTCCGTCTGGTTCTTGGGTCCTCCTGCTAACCTTTTTCTTCTAGGATTGCGATGGTCATCTACGTGAGAGATACCATTACGGTCGGCTTTGACCGTGTACCCAGATTCGTGTTTCAGAATCATCTCCTGTTGCCTCTCAGAATTCTCCTAATTCTTCTTCTCCTTCTACTTCTACTTGGACTAGTCGGGACCCCTTGTCCCGTGCGAGGTGGTTTGGTAGAATCCATAGGACCGTTCCTCTCTAGTCGATTTGTTTGTTTTTTTCTCAGACTGGTCGAGACATCCCTTGTCCCGCGCGGGGTGGTTCGGTAGAATCCGTAGCGCCAAATCCCCTCCAGTCTACATCGCCAGCTTCCTCTGGCGGTATCGGCAACCCTAAAACTCGCATATAACTCAATTATGCAGGTATGGTACCCCGTTTCGTCATGTGTCGACTGCTTCTTGTAGATGACCACCATCCGTGTATTTCTCTCTTCCTGATCCCGGACCAGCCAGCTGCATCCATCGAACTGAGAACGGGCAAATGCATATTCTTCCTTACAGTGATGGCATCAACCTTCAACAATTAAACTACACAAATAAACACACTAGGTACTAACTTATTTCTAAGACGAAGAGTTGAGCGTTGTTTGACTCTAACGCTATCCATCCATGCGGTTGTTAGTAGCTATCCTTGGAACGGCATATTTCTCATTGGGGGAGTGAGAAATTTTACAAAATCTCCCTGCAGATTGACCGCCAACCCAATTCGTCTTGTCTCCGCGTCGCTTCAGCCATGCTTCCTCTTCGTCGCGCTGGATTATTTCAGATGTTTCCACCCTGACCAAAATGAGCCGTTCCCGATCTTCCTTGGGACCATTTTGCGCCTCCACCATGTTACGTAGCTCTTAATAGGGGACGGCTCTAGGTCAGGATGGAGATGTATAAATAAAAGTCGCAGTGTTGTTTACATTGTTCGTGTATTGCTGACCATACAAAATTCCAATACTACAGCTGATATCTAAAATATAATAGTCGCGCTACATTACAAGTAGGTGCTGCAAACTACTGATCCCGTTCCCATCCTTTGCCGTGGCTTTTATATTGAATTTGGCAAGACGTCATGACCTGTTTTGAGCCCCCAAAAATCCTGAGTTAGGATTTTTGGTTGCACACGGCCTTTGATATAAATCATAGTTAATTTGCACGCTTGCCACAAAGGAATGTCTTTGTTCCGATATGAAAAGCCTGACGTCTGCATTTCTGGACAAGCAACTGTCTGCAGGTTGAGTCGGATGACCTGACCTCAATTGTACAATGCAATTAAACTATACTTCGTAACAATATTTATAAGTTTATATAATATTGATAATATGATGATCGAAGATGAAGATATGATGAAATATTTACAAGATACAGCAAAATTTGCTTTTATTCTACTAATAAAAAACAACAATGAATGTTGTTTTGCAGATGATTCGTGCGGAATTACGGTCATTATGGCTGAAAATCGGAAATGATAACGGAATCGGTAAAAAAATTCCCGACTCCGCCTCCAGATATTGTTAGTGGACCGACTCCAACTCCAGAAAAATTGCATACAAAAATATGTTCAAATAATTATTGTAATAAAAATCTGACATATGTAAATAATTGTAAATTTTACGCAGAGTAATACAACCGAGCAACATTAAATTTGATATGAAAACAAAAGCACTACCAGGAAAAAAGAAACAAATTTAATAAATTAAATTTATAGTCTAGTATTGTATCTGATTGTATTAAACATATGGCGTGTGCATATCCAATTACTCAGAAACAAATGCTGAAACCATAAGCAAAACCGAAATTTTATTTGTGTCCACTGTCCAGTGAATTTGTTGGCAAACATATTTAAACTGACAATCTAATTGTAAATAAAAAACGGCCTATAATATGCAAAAAGGCCTACTGATCGGACCACAAATAAAAAAGTTATGACCACATAATTATAATATGTAATTTCTTTCTGTAATTTGTTTACTCAAAATATCTCTGACATCATTAAGTATTTAACTGTTTTCTCCAGAGAACCTACAAATCGGCACTACTTTGTCCATTTAACCGACTTTCTATCTCTAATAATAACAAAATCACCCATAAGACATAGTGTATAATACAAAATAAAATTCATTTTAATAAAAATAGAATTAAATGCAAAATACGTTTATAACATTGTTGTGAGGAACAAACCATCCTGCAAGCTGCAAGGATGCTCTGACATATTTTTTAATTATTTTCAAAGCTGAAGTCAAAGCAGCATAATTATGGCTGCAACAGGTAATCTGGATAAATGATTATTACTACATTGAACTACGGCCCTACTTTCTCAATCTCATTTAAAGTCTTTTGTACAAATTACCTTTTTCAAATTTCTGCCGGATTACTTTTGTTAATCGTCTTCACTTTCGTTTGAACAGTGTGTTTTGTAATTTGATTATTTACATATGTATGTAGGTAGGTACTTTGTCAAAGACCTAATAGAATGTTAAGTTTTATTTGTTTACTGTCTACTAAGGCAACGTCCATCTCGCATGTTTTTCTTTTTCTACAAAAATTAAACCTGGGATCGGAGTCGGAGTTGGTACGTTTTTTCCGACTCCGACTCCTCTGAAATTTGTCTGAGCGCCGACTCCGACTCCACAGCCCTGGCTGGGATATAATTTCTTGCAAATGTTTTAGATTGTTATAATTTGAAAAGATATACGTCTATAGCTATACAAAATCTAATAAACAATGCAAATATGAACAGATTAGCGTCTTCTTTATGTAAGTACCTCATCATAAAAATATATATTTTAACATGTTTTATTTTACAATGTGTATTTATGCCTCCTGTATTAGCAACATGAAAATTATCATAATTTTCCTATTATATTACTGTGGCTAGTGTTGCCACCTGTTTCCCAGTTGACAAAACTTCACACATTTATTGTTTTCCAATCCAATCTGAGTTTACGTACGAAAAAGAAATGCTTGTAATTTTTTTTTGTAGATTACCAATTCGTTAGATCTACAACTTTCATAATAACTATTTTTCTACTTTGCGTTCGTTATAAACTCATAACGAAACCGGTTTCGGTGTAGTTATGAAAACACTAGATTAAAAAGTTTTTGTAATGTTTAGTTTTCCAGGATTGGCTCGTGACAATCGTATTTGTGAATTTTACCACAACTACCAACTGTTGAATATAAAACTACTCTAGATTGTAAGATGACAACCGCAATTTTCGAAATTTATGTAAAATTAATGTCGCAAAGTAGAAAAAGTAGTATATAACACTCGTTTTATAAGACGTATTGGCGCACTCGTTCCATTTAGGCACATCCAAAGAAATTTGTACTGCATATGAACTAAGTTATAAGTTTGACAATTAATTGTCTGTAATGTCACTCATCAATGTCAATTTATTGGCGATTAAGGTGATAAATTTGACAATTAATTGTCTGTATTGTCACTAAACTCCGAATTGTTTGTATTGTTATTCAACTCCGTAGATACGCATGTCACTTGATAACGTCAAAATATTTATTAATATTATTCAATTGGAGGAACAAAACCATTGTAGGACATAAAATTTTGTATGTAGCTCGGGCATTACTTGATGTTTATCCCCTCGGGGCATAAACATCCGTTTAATGCCGTTGGTATATAAATAACTATTGCAAGTAGGTAATTATAAATTTGAATTTATTGGAAGCTTTGCTTTATAAACATGGCAATGTTAACAAAACAACGAAACACTATGTGGTAAGAATAAAAATGAGTACATATTATATACTGTATGCCAAGTTTATAAACATTGGCAATGCTGACAGTGAGCATTTTGTCCAGATTTTTATTTCTCTGAATTGGAGTATTTACGTCAATATATTGAGCATGAGCGTAAGTATATTATACTGCAGATTTCTACATCTAGGCTGTAAAGTTCTATAAATTCCCAACAGCATATTTGAAACTAAGTAAATTTCCATTCACAAAATTTATGTAGGTAGGTAGGTACAACCATTTAAGTCCATCACATCGGAAAGGTCGAGCTGATCGGTCATGAGAATCCAGCTTGCTGCTATGGCATTTATCGACAAAAAATAAATTAGATGAGACCGTACATCGTTTGACAATGCTTTCAAGCAAGTTAAAGTACCGCTGAAAAATCAGCGTTAACAATTTTATAAGTAATATTTTTATAACGAAAAGTGTTACATTTACAGAAAATTATTTTCTATCGGAGTTCATTTTTTGCCATTGGAGATGGAGCAATTGTTGAATGGTTCGGAATTGATGTCCCGGTCACGATTTTTCGAAACGTTCCGCCTGACAAATGTCACGAGCCGACCTCGCACCCTTAAGGCAAGAAAGGCAAGGTTCTGGGAAAAATCTAGGGGCTGTTGTCGAGAATGTTGGACTGCGATAACGGAATATGTCTTTCAGAATTCTATTTTCTTCGGCGCGGTCACCGAATTTCAAAGCGTGCTTGCTATAATAATGTAGTGCGTGAATAAATACTTCCGATCGGATTGAAATCGTATGGAGAGAGATCGGGTAAATAATGCGCCGATGGGGAAAATCATAACATGGGAATTGAAAAAAAAATATAGGGATTCTCATATATAGGTATTGCAAAATACGACAGACAAAAAATACTAAAACCAAATCAGGGGTCCCCAACCTTTTTATCACGTAGAGCACATTCAAGAATAATGCTAGAGCTCCAGGCACCAACATTTTCTTTAAAGGAAAAATTCTAAAAAATTGAACCTTATAAATTATATTCTAAACATATTTGACATTAATTACCAAGTGTCCAACAGAATGGACACAAAAAAGATGCAATCATGCGAGACAACAGTAATTTAGGTAAATACTTAGCTGGTTTAATGGTTAATGTAGGTATATAAGCACTTATTGATAGAAAAATCGATTTTTTTATGAAGAAGACTAGTTATCTCTGCAATTATTTATTTTAGCACTGGTGTGTGCTAGTATTTTTTTATGCACAACGATGCGTAGAATTCAAAAAAATAATTACATACATGGTGTTCCATTTAAAAAAATTAACTTTCTTACAAAAAACTATTTACTATATTTTGTTACAGATTATGACCACCCTGTACACAATTTGGATATGGTAGGTAATCACGCTAATAGCACGCTTCTGAGTAAATCATAATCTAAGAGTGCGCAATAAAATTAAAAACAGGTATTCAGATATACAATTTTTCTGCTGTTTTTCCATAAAAATGCCAATAAATCAAAAAGTATAAAGTGTAGGGTAGGTAATATTATTTTTATTGTCGTAAAATTTTGCGAGGAATTCAAAATAGTGCCGAAATATAGGTTGTTCAATTTAAAAAAACATAAGTTTGGGTTGGTACTACCTTATGGAACACCCTGTATACACGCAAATAATTTTAAAATGTGCGCCTCGGCGTTCTGTATATATCAGTGAAATCAGTTTTAAAATATCTTTATTAACAGAGGCATAATCTTCCGAGATCGTACTGTTGAGACACTCTGTATACACATGCAACCATAATCAACACTAATACAAATAATGTCGACGATTCAATAACGCAAATATTTTTTAGTCCAAGAACCAGCAACGAATTTTGTTACACCATGGAGAGTAGAGCTAGAACTTCTAAATAACAATAATATAATCACAAGTTTATGTTTAGCAACAGTCCGGGAGTGACTTTTGCGCCCCTAGATACTTAAAGGGTGAAAACCGTCAATAATACAATTACATTATTGTAATCAGTCTGTCGCTTTGGTATATCAAAGGTGACAACGTTACAAGTAAAGAAAAGAATCGTCAGACCGTGTGCGGGCGGAAGTAAATGCAAGACGGGGCCGAAATGCAGTACAAAATTACATATTTACAGTAATAAACAGGTCTTTCCGATGGCAGACTAAAATTGCGGTAGAAACACCCCGCCAGACCCAGAAAACAAGACTCCCTAATACAAGGGCATACATGAACCATGATTCCTATTGTGGTTAATGTCACTTGGGTACATAGCTCTTCAAATATGTGGTGGTAGACCTCCCACAGCGCATGCGCACTAGCGACGTGTTCCTAGCACTAACCTTACAATTTCTCAATATTGCGCAATAACAGAAAAATACAGATTATGAAGTTATTGTACTCACATTTTCGCTGAAAATCTCTGAGATTAGTCCCCATCCACTGGTCACTATGCGACAGAATAACCGACAACACCCACATCAAAAACTCCCGAAAAACACGCGCAAATTCTAAACGAGCATCCGACAAATTCAAAGCGTCTTAACGTACCCCAGGTGCCGACTAAATCAGCTGACCAACTCCTGCGCTGTATGCGTGCGCGACAGTACCAAGGCCCACTAGCTTTCGGCAATGATTTTGACTGTACTAAGCGAGGCTAGTAGGTACTCCGAATATTTTGCTTAACTTTGAAGTTCAATAACTCTCGTATGCTTCGACCGATTTTGATTATCTTTTCGGCACATTGGAAAGAAGTTTATAGAGATCGTCACGTATCATTGCAACTTGAAAAATAATTGTTTGTAATTATTATTTTGGAAACCTAACTTGAGTGATGAACATTTTTCTATACAGGGTGCTCAACAGTGCGATCACGGAAGATTGTGCGTGTATATAGGGTGTTCCATAAGGTAGTACCAACCCAAACTTATGTGTTTTTTAAATGCGAGCGATTTATATCCGTTGTGTGCGAGTCGAATACGACGTTTTATCTACGACTCATAAATTCCATTTTATATCAAATATTTTAAAGGTTTGTCGATGATGGTTAGGCGAACTGTCACATAACTGTCATCTACGTAGGTTTTGACAGACTTTGACACTAGCGTTATATAAGGATTGCTTTTGCAGTTTCTTTTTGATCTTATATTATGTACACAGAGTTTTCAATAAACGTATTATTATTATTATTATTATATAATGATGAACTGTCATTATTATACAACGCTAGTGTCATTATAATCATTGGCGTGTAATAATGATGGGTATTATATAGTCATAGATTCGTATGCAATGAACTTATTATATGTGAGTCGTAGATAAATAGATTTATATATTCGACGGTCGGCTGTTTTTTTACGACGAATACTTGGTATTTGCAATATCCAGTTGAACTGGATATAGCAAGTGCCAAGGCGACAAATATTGGTTTCATTTATTTGCACTCGATGAACATTTTAGTACGCTGTTTAATTTTTCCATTTTTTAATTTCGTTTTCTGTGTAGTAGATCGTATACGAAGATTGACAATAGATTTGTAATTATTAGTAAGATTTTTGAGTTTTCTAAAGGGCGAAAACCGCATAAAATTGTAATTTTGTGAAACCGCCAGACAGACAGTTTGCCGGAAACCGTCAGACAGAAATTAAAAAAAAATATTGTTGTGTTTACCTGTCCACATAAACGCAATGGTATTTCTTTAAAAAAAAACGTACACCATATACAGGGTGTATCCTAAGTTGATGCTTTTCTATGAACAATATAGATGATACTCATTTATGAGCTTTCAAAATACAACATTTTTGTTAAATAAAAAAGCTACACAAAATTATCTCTACTATTAAAATGTTGTTAATCGTTTTCGTTTCTCTTCAAGTAATAAACATCATAAAAATTTTATAGACAGCATGTCTATGAAATAATTTATTTGGAAAATTATACTTTATATGCTTGTATTTATATTTTGTCGATTTTTTATTCAACAAAAAGGTTATATTTTGAAAGCTAATTTGTTTAACTTTTTGTTTCAGAAGCTAATTGATCTGTATTTCAGACAATATTAGGGCATATTTATACAACGAACCTAGTAGTATAATTGGATTTAGTAGAACTTTAAAGATGACGAAGAAACCATATCTAAAATTTCTTTTATGGGCAATAAGCTTCCCAAATTAAATAGAAAAATATATATTTTTTCTCATTAAAATAATAATTTATTTAAACTAGTTCACATCAAATGATTTGTTTTGTAAATTTCCACAACAATGCCTTTGTTAGTACGCAGTGAATTCTGAACTTATGTAATTAAAAATATGTCGGCATTATAAAATAAAACCTTGCTTGTTCGTAATCAAATTATCAGACTGGTTTGAAAAAGCTAATGTGTAAATAAGGCGAACTAATCAAAAAAGTCGCTAGTGCCCATTCGGTACGCACATGTAGCAAATCCTCAAAGTAGATTTTCACGTATTAGAAAATGCTATGTGGCGATGCATCAATGTCCGATGCATTTACTGTTGCAGTGCAACTCTGACGGTCCGAAATCGCAAACAAATATAAAAAATTAATATATAATTAATAAAAATTTGTTGGTATGTCATAGATTTTTTTGAGTTTTATAAAAATCAGCCGGGAATCAAGGATAGATGAAAAATATTCGGTGAACGAACTTAAAAGGAAGAATAAATCACTCATGGAATCGTTTAGACCAATCAATAACAAACATTTTCGATTTGCGTGGCCAATATATTTGCCAAATATTTAACATGTGGCAAATATTTGATATTTTGCAAGTGTACCAATGTGTAGCCCCGGCTTTACTTAATATGTTGTTACAAAAACACTACTAATGGAATCCTTTTAAATCAAAAATCAACCCTAAGCCGAGGTGAGTGTCTTACCTAAGGTACATTTCACCGTACGTTACGTTTCTGTAGTCTACATCAGCATCGGAGTTGTCTTGCTTCAGCAGACATTTGAACGCCATTGTGAGCTTTTTAATGCAAGAAACTAGAGTCTGCAGCTACCACCTAACACCTCGAGTGCATTATACAAACTAATTTCGCTAGCTTGGTTCGCCTATACTCAAACGAGTTGAGTGCGAACCCTTAATCCCAAGATTCACGAACATGATTTATTTTTTGTACATTTAATTTAGATTAGCTCGAGTTCAAGCGGCCTGCACAGGATTACGTTCTGATCCCGGTGGTATAAAATTCCCCTATGCATAAAAACAAAATTTGAAATTCAACGCGTGTTTGAATAGCAACACACGCGCCATGCAATGAGTGTGCATTGGTTTCCGGTTGGAAGAAACTAGGCGTTTGCTGCCTTGTTGCGATCAAAGTAATCTATTACTGGGTTGTGTTAGATTCAACCTGTTGCTATCATCCGTGTAATTGAAATAATTTTAATCGCAAACGTGGACACTCCTACAATAACATGTTAGTGCTTTCTTGTGTGAAAAAGATACGTAGATTTCAATTATGTACAGAGTGTTCCAATAAAAAAATTAACATTTGTGGAAAAACTGTTTACGAGATGTCAACCAACATTATGAACAACTGTAAGCATATTCCATTCTCTGTTGTGGAACATATTGTCCTAAAAATTAGGAGTGTTAACAAATCCACAAATATAGGATGTTCTATTTAAGAAACATAAGTTTTTTCCTATCAAACACCTTGTATATTAAAAAAATTTAAAATGTGCGCCCAAGCGAACCAACTATCTGGGTAAAGTCAGCTTTAAAATATCTTCATTAACAGAGGCATAATCTTCAGACAACGCACTGTTGGTACACGGTGTATAAAATAAAATCGTCAACTTCTTTGTGAACGCCATATATAAAAATATTCTGTTTTACGTTTTCGTTCTTAAGCCGGGGCTACACATTCGTATACTTGCCAAATATCAAAAATTTACGGTTATTTCTGAAAAGAAAAAAAACAGTTCTATTCAATTCGTATCGAGTCCACCACAAAAATAGATATTGGAAATAGATATATTGGTTTCATTTATTTGCACTCGATGAACAATTTAGTACGCTGTTTAATTTTTCCATTTTTCAATTTCGTTTTGTGTGTAGTAGGTCGTATACGAAGATTGACAATAGATTTGTAATTATTAGTAAGATTTTTGATTTTTCTAAAGGGCGAAAACCGCATAAAATTGTAATTTTGTGAAACCGTCAGACAGACAGTTTTCCGGAAACCGTCAGACAGAAATTAAAAAAATATATGGTTGTTTTTACTTGTCCACATAAACGCAATGTTATTTCTTTCCAAGAAAAACGTACACCAAATACAGAGTGTATCCTAAGTTGATGCTTTTCTATGAACAATATAGATGATACTCATTTATGAGCTTTCAAAATATAACCCATTTGTTAAATAAAAAAGCTACACAAAATTCTCTACTATTAAAATATTTTTAATCGTTTTCGTTTCTCTTCAAGTACCTAATAAACATCATAAAAGTTTTATAGACAGCATGTCTATAAAATAATTTTTATGAAAATTATACTTTATTTGCTTGTATTTATATATTTGTCGATTTTTATGATGTTTATTATTTGAAGAGAAACGAAAGCGGTTAAAAATATTTTTATAGTAGAGACAATTTTGTGTAGCTTTTTTATTCAACAAAAGGGTTATATTTTGTAAGCTCATTTGTTTAAGTTTTTGTTTCAGAAGCAAGAAGCAGAAGAATTGATATGTATTTCAGAGAACATTAGGACATATTTACACAACGAACCTAGTAGTACCATTGGATTTAGTATAACTTTAACGAAGAAACCATATCTAACATTTCTTTTATGGGCAATATCTTCCTAATTTAAATAAAATAATACATATTTTGTCTCATTAAAATAATAATTTATTTAAACTAGTTCACATCAAATGACCAATTGTATTGTTAATTATGTGTTGTCTGTTAATTAATAATTAGATGCTGCGAATTAATAATATAGAAACCTGATGAATTAAACAAAAATCATTAAAATGCAAAAAACAGTTTTGTGAAGAGTTGTTTTGTAAATTTCCACAAGAATGCCCTTGTTAATACGCAGTGAATTCTGTGCTTATGTAATTAAAAATATGTCGGCATTATAAAATAAAACCTTGCTTGTTCGTAATCAAATTATCAATTTGATTTGAAAAAGCTAATGTGCAAATAAGGCGAACTAATCAAAAAAATAGCTAGTACCCATTCGGTACGCACATGTAGAAAGTCCTCAAAGAAGATTTTCACGTATTAGAAAATGCTATGTGGCGATGCATCAATGTCCGATGCATTTACTGCTGCAGTGCAACTCTGACGGTCCGAAATCACAAACGAATATTGTACAAATTTGTTGGTATGTCATAGATTTTTTTGAGTTTTATAAAAATCAGACGGTAATCAAGGATGGGTGAAAAATATTCGGTGAACAAACTTAAAAGGAAAAATAAATCACTCATGGCATCGTTTATACCTATCAATAACAAAAATTTTCGATTTGCGCGGCAAATATATTTGCCAAATATTTAACATATGGCAAATATTTGATATTTGGCAAGTATACGAATGTGTAGCCCCAGCTTTAAGATCAATCTAAAGGTGTATGCCAAATATCAAGGACTTCAGTACTTTCCAAAACATCTAAGGTGGGGATGGTTGTAGGGTTGGGAGCGAAAATTCAACATAGAGTTTAAATGGATATCTTTATGAATTTTAGTCCTCCAAAAATAACGTTGTGACATCAAAAGTTATTCAGGGTGGGAAGTTTGAAATGATCACCTGTATTTTCCACAATAGCATTCTATAGCAATCAATATTTGATAGTATATAATCTGTAGTACTATATGATTATAAAAAAATAATAATTACCGCGCACCAGAACGCAATAAATTTTTGGCAGTCTAACGAAACCAACACTTCTATTTATCTCTGACCATAATATTGTACCATACTTCGATGGTTTTTTATAAAACATACATGGTTCAAAGAATAGTTTTGTATAGTAAGATGTAAAGAACATACCTTGATATAAATTATCCATGGTAGAAGTTTATCACAATCATGTATATTATACGACAAGGTGTATATAACTGAAATCGTACGAAAAGACACCATAGCGTTTGAAAGCAGCATAGCAACATTCCTAATTCCTTTTTGATAAGTAACGTATTAAAGTTTGGGTACCCATACAAGTACTCAATACAATCCAACGTCCCGTGAGACACACTGTATATACATATTAAATTCTAATAAATACATTAACAAACATTCAGTATAATATAATAACATTAGGTATAAGATAACAAATAATGTTATAAATTTGTCTTAGTAATGTTTTTTTTATGTTTTATTTATTTTATTTTGTTTTATTATCAACAACCGTGCATCTATTTCACCGATTAGTGGATTATAATGTTGGAAAATCTACTACGAAACTCGCATTTGCACCAACTTTGTTAATTGGAACGCCCTTTATGCTCTACGTGTTGCCGCACACTTGTTGAATAAAACCAAACTTCCCGTTCCAGGTCCAGCCCGGAGAGCTTTCGAGTTCCCAAAGCTGATTTACGGCATTTTAAAACTCCTCTCTACTCACTATGTGACAAAAAGCACCCGCTCATAAAAATTCCGCCGGTTTCCAGCACGTGTGACCATCGTCCTGGCAAAATATGGTCGAATTTGATTCCGGTCCGATGGTAGTGACCTTTATATGTTCGAGGAAATAACTCCAATTAAAGCTACCGGACCAACCCGACAATTATTATTAAATTTTTAGTAGAGCTTTGAGCATTTTTGTTTGTTTGGGTTGGAATTTAATCTGCGTAAATGATTATTAAATTATGGATAATAACGAGCCTTAAAAGTATTTTCAATAAGTATTTCATCTGTTTCTTGCGTTGCAATTTAACAATAACAATAGTCTATTTGTCTATTGTTACTTACCTTGAGTGTCAATCCAAAGCATTCTTGGAGATTCCAGGAATAATTCTATAGTTTTACCTTGCGCAATACCGAAAAAACAATATTGTATGCAATCTTTTTACTTGTGAAAACATTTTTTATTGAGTCTTTCATTTCTGAATTATCTTTATATAAAGGACTAAGTGTGATTGTTATATTTATAGTATGCCCATACTTGCATGTTCAGAGTATCAATAAACATACAATTTGTTCTAACGATTTTGTTATATCTTGCACAAATACTGATTCGTTAAACTGAATTGTCAGCAGTACTATTTGGAATCATATCCCATCAAAGGTTGTAGTGGAGTCAATGAAGATTTTGGTACCACACGGATTTTGGTGCAACTTATTTAAAATGTGGTTACATTGCATTTATTTAATTACATTATCAGAAGCAGGCCGAGTGTTTATTGGTTTAAACCATTATTTTTGTGTACAAACGTATCCCTAATCACCGACACCAAAAACATAGTAGGTAATATTTGTTCACCCAAAATCAAACTTTGTAATTGTGAGCTCAAACAATTAATATTTAGGGAAAAGTAAATTGAAACTTCACGGTGAGATTTTTGCGGTTTTGTTCTCCTTGTTGTTGGGAAGCACACTCCTTAAAGAAACACTGTCAGTGCTTCAAGGATGATAATGAATAAACTTTCAATATTTCAGGTAAATGTATAAATTTGAGGTTTACTTAAGGTTTACCCTTTTCATATTTCTAGGGCATTGGGTTCAGTCGCGATAAATTGAAAAAAAAAGCATGATTACATTACGTTACTTCTAACTTTCTTATTATTGGAGCTACAAATTTACCTAAATTAGCATAACAGTAGTATTTTTAATTAATAAATTAAAATAGTGTAAACAGAAAAAAAAACAATTGAGGTGGGGTTTCGAGATATTCCTAAAATACATTTTTTAATGAAACATCCAGTAGAAAAAAAAAGGTACAGGCCTACATTATCTTTCTGGCGATATAATCAGAAACAACACACAAATTTATAGCAGCCTTTCGCCCAGAAATTCGCTTTATTTTAGGGAGTATTCAAGACAACAATATACAGGGTGAGTTATCAGTATCCCGGCGGTCGATAATTAATAAATCGTTTGAGAAACAAAAAAGTATTTTATACAAAAAGAAGTTGTCTGACTCGCCATTTTCTATAGCGTGAAATTAGTTTCATTTATACAGGGGGTGTTGCATTTAGGTGTGACGGAAAGTATGCACATTTTTTTAAATGGAACGTCCTATATATTTTATTATATTATGAATACTACTAAATTTGTTTATCCAACCGTGTATGTTTGTAAGTCACTGCGTTAATAGTTCCAGAGATAGTCAACTGTTTTTCCGAAATATGCCCGTTGCAGGATCTTTTTAAAAACTATGTAAAAACAACATTTTTGCGGATTATGCCTTTAAACTAGGTGAGACAATAGTCAAAGCCAGTAGGTAGATGATAGTATCCAAAGATATTAGATACGCTACACAGGATGTTCATTGAACTTAGTAATATTTGATGTTTTTCAAATGGGTTTTTCTCGAGTTTTCTAAATGGAACACCCTGTATATCATTTGCTAATTGAAGAGTCTCGTAAGTTCTTTGTAATTTATATTCACTATATCGTGTATCTATTTTTACTGGTTTTTGTGATATTTGCAATTTGCATGCTACGATCACCCTGTATACCGCATCTAATTTTTCATGACATCACCATCTAGCTATGGGTTTAGTTATTATGTGACAAAATTTTTAGTACAATATCTGCAAAAATGTAGTATTAACGTAGTTTTTAAGAAAGGCCTGCAATTGCCAATTTTTTGACAAACAATTGAATATCTCAGGAACTGTTTACTTTACACAAGTACAATTTACACAGTTGGAAAGACAACTTCCTTAGTATTCATAATATGGCATGATATACAGGGCGTTCCATTTTAAAAAAATGTACGACTTTCCGTCACGCCTAAATGCAACACCCTGTATAAATGAAAATAATTTTACGTTATAGAACCTAATGGATCAAGCAACTCTTGTATAAAACATTTTTTTCTTTCTCAAACGATTTGATGACTATCGACCGCCGGGATACTAATAACTCACCCTGTATAACAAAAATTTCTTGATTCCATTTGATAATTATTTTAAACATTTTATTTAAAAAATTCAAAACTGCCGGAAATATGGTCATGAGCCAATGATGTTTAGAAAGATCTTTGCATTGTATCTTTTCCCACAAAAGAAAACTTTTAGAATTGTTGAGTTTACATTCTCTTTATAAAAATCGGCTGTTTGGTTCGGTTAAAAAGAAAAGTATTAATGCGGCATTAACATTGCTTATAAAAACATCATAGCTTATTTATATTTTTATTCCATATTTTTAAGTAATAACTTTAAGTGAATGATATTTTTTTCTGTAATTTAAATTGTTTTTACTTTCATAATTTTTCCTGTCTAAGTAAGGCTTTTTGTCCAAAAATAACTGTTCATAAGTCCGCTCTGTAGTTGCTCAAATTATGTAAAAACAAACAGGTTACAAACGCACAATATTATTATGGTGAATAACTCGAAACCACAACATTCAATATTGTTGTTACTAGTTTGTTAATTTAACCGACTTCATAGCTTCAACAATAACACAATTAGCAATTGTAAAACGATAACTTTGGATGCGGCGTATACATTATCTACACAATATGTCAGAATGCTACTGATTTCCAACAATTTAATAGATGTAAAAAGAATTAAAAATAAGTTTTATCAAAATCTGCTTTGTTCGTATATTTTCCGAAGCTTTGATGCTTCTTTTGACATCACTGACTCGACTATCAACCAATACAAACATAGAGAAAAAAATAGAGAAGAAACATTGAAGTAGAGACATCGCTTGCAAAGTGACACAAGAACACAAGTTTAGTCAGACAAAAAAGTAACAGAGGAAGAGACACCAAATGCAATATATCAATCAAACATCAATCTTACTTTGCGCGTGTTGTTTTAATCTAGTAAGCGGAAAAGGTTGCCGCGGTGATATTTTCTATAGACGATCAGCGACACGATCACATTTTCATATAACCCGCGCTTATTCGAGACGCACAACGTTACGTATCCAGCGATGCCCGTGACCGGATCCCGGCGTTGTGCGGCATGTTTTCAGTAAAGCGGCCGCGAGCCGACTGCTGAAGTTACCAGGCCTCCGCTTCAGCGTCTCCAATAGCCTGAAATGGCCTGGGCACAGGCACCTCCACCAATAATTCCCACTATTGAATACGACTATATTTTCCGTTGTTTTTTTACTCGGACTTACGGTAATAGTTCACGTAATCCAGCTTTTGGTAAAAAATTATTCATTCGAAAATTTTGTAGGGGTTTTTGAAAAGCTTTTCTACCGCTTGGTGTTTGCTGTATGGTGGTATTATAGGTATTATGATGGTATTATTGTTGTCATGTAGATACCTGGAAACTTTTGGACAGCTTTTCCAGAAAATTGTAAAATATATCAATGCCTTTTCTTTTACTATTAATATCATATATGGTAATAAGTATACCGGGTGAATTAATTTCGAGTAGTTTTGTGTTTTCCTCGGCCAATTTCCTATCCAGTAACGTCGGAATCGTTAAAATCGGATGGTTAGATCAAACACAGTCCGCTGTGACATTTCCAAATATAATGAAATTGCAGTTTTTTGCAATTTTTGATACTTTGGCAAGTCATAACTTCCGTACCGTTCGATATACAAAAAATCCCATTACTCCAGCGTAATCAGCGTCAAAAACGGTACCATGGACCAAAATCTTAATTGGATGGGAAGTAGTTTTGCTTTTGCCAACTAGACAAAATTTTGATAAAAATCGTATTTCTATAATTTTAAATTTGAAGTAGCGCACCTAATTCAAAATCTAGGCCCCGTGTCGATATGAAACCTTCGCTATCTTACTAAAATGAGTGCGCTGATTACGAATTTACATAGAACAGGTCTCTATCTCTACTGGTTACAGAGTTGTGCTCAAATTACGTTTTTTTTTAAATAACACTAAAATAAGGGAATTGGACCACATAACTTCAAAATGGTACTTCTTAGGCATATAAAAGTCTACATATTCTTGATGTACTCGTCGAGAGCAATCATTTGGTGGAGGGTAAATCTCTCTATCGCCAACGGTTGCAAAGTTCATTTTTTTTCTATCTGAATGTGCTAAATTTAGACTGAAAAAATAATTAATTTTTTTTTGCGAGCTAGAGCATTCTTATGTAGTCATGTTTATGCATTGGGACGTGCTGAATTCAATGGTGAGCTCGGTTTTCCCGTAAAGCGTACGGTTCGCTCAGAAAATGCAAAACTATGATTTTCGCGGTTTTTCGCGATTTTCTAGCGAACCGAGCATCTTAGAGCAACGCGGTCATCAGAAATGTTTTCCTCGGCCAATTTCCTATCCAGTAACGTCGGAATCGTTAAAATCGGATGGTTAGATCAAACACAGTCCGCTTTGACATTTCCAAATATAGTGAAATGGCAGTTTTTTGCAGATTTTGATACTTTGGCAAGTCATAACTTCCGTACCGTTCGATATACAAAAAATCCCATTACTCCAGCGTAATCAGCGTCAAAAACTGTACCATGGACCAAAATCTTAATTGGGTGGGAAGTAGTTTTGCTTTTGCCAACTGGACAAAATTTTGATAAAAATCGTATTTCTATAATTTTAAATTTGAAGTAGCGCACCTAATTCGAAATCTAGACCCCGTGTCGATATGAAACCTTCGCTATCTTACTAAAATGAGTGCGCTGATTACGAATGTACATAGAACAGGTCTTTATCTCTACTGGTTACAGAGTTGTGCTTAAATTACGTTTTTTTAAATAACACTAAAATAAGCGAATTGGACCACATAATTTCAAAATGGTACTTCTTAGGCATATAAAGGTCTACATATTCTTGATGTACTCGTCGAGAGCAATCATCTGGTGGTGGGTAAATCTCTCTATCGCCAACGGTTGCAAAGTTCATTTTTTTTTCTATCTGAAAGTGCTAAATTTAGACTGAAAAAATAATTAAAATTTTTTTAGAGCTAGAGCATTTTTATGTAGTCATGTTTATGCATTGGGACGTGCTGAATTCAATGGTGAGCTCGGTTTTCCCGTAAAGCGTACGGTTCGCACAGAAAATGTAAAACTATGATTTTCGCGGTTTTTCGCGATTTTCTAGCGAACCGAGCATTTTAGAGCAACGCGGTCATCAGAAATGTTTTCCTCAGCCAATTTCCTATCCAGTAACGTCGGAATCGTTAAAATGGGATGGTTAGATCAAACTCAGTTTGGTTTGACATTTCCAAATATAGTGAAATGGCATTTTTATTATATTATTATATATTTTATATAATATAATATATATATATATACACAAATCGATAAAGCTTTATGATGTGGTATGATGTGGTGAAGTTGTGATGTTCTATATGCAACTAGTACAAATTAAAAAAAAACAGAAGCATTTAAACCAAAACACTATTATTTATATACTATTTTTCCATGTTCCAGGGTAATTGACAGACACGCCATCCAATATTTATCGGGAGCGGAGTTCGTTCTGTTGCTTGTAATTTAATTAAACTGGGATAATCCCGGCCAAACATCAAATTCCATTACCCAGATCGATCGACTATCAAAGGATTCATCCCAAGCGAACCGATCGCTATCGTTAGTTCAGTATCCGATAAGGAAATTATGTTAAACATCACTGGCATGATTCGAATCATTCGTTGGAGCACCAAAACAAAAATTGTAACAGACAGAAATACACACACATTAAAAAATCATTGTAATCTAACGCAATCAACTAAAGTAGGACGCATTTACACGATTGCTGTAATTGATTCACATTGATTTCTTTGTTGTAAATTGTCTACTATGAACCTGGTGTAACATTAAAATAGGGACAGGCACTTATATCTGGGACACCTGTATTTAGATACTTTGCATTGCTAAATCTTGTAAAACAAGGGAAATAATCGATGAGAGGAAACTGCCGAACTATGAAAAGTTCTAGGGGAAAGGAAAATGCAATTTTCGACCAGTTGTACTTCGGCGAAGCAAGGAATTCAGGATAAATTTTAAAAAGTTTTTTAATTGGATTTTGATCAGACGCAAGGCCTAAAAAGTTTGCGAAAAGTCGATTATGCACATCATTTTGGTAAACTGATGGTCAGACTGTCGGAACAGAAAATAAAATTCAATGTAGCTATAATCTGAATTATTTTAAAATTAGAAATATGTTAATTCGTTTTGAAATAAAAAACTTTTTAAACGAGTTTTAGTTACAATAAAATACGCATTCAGAAGAAGTAATTTTACATTCTCCGATATGATTATCAGAATTTGTGTTCTTTACTACATCGAACCGGTATTTTCCCCTTTGTCAACGGTTTTAGCAGTTTAGGCGCCTCCAGACCACTGCTCTTCAGTTCGAGTTTTAACGTCCCTAAAAAATAGAAATCTCCCGGTCTGATTATATTTTCTTGAATATTGAAGTTTTTGCAACGCATTTAACCCTCGAAACAGATACTTTTAACTGCCTGGTTGATTACTTAGGATTCTTAGGGCTTCTCTTTGAAATAACGATTTTTATCCTAGTTAGTGAAGTAGTAGTTAGTGAAGAAAAACAAATAAACTACGGAGTAACTTCATCATCTTGAAACTGATTTAATTAACTGAATCTAATAGGGTATTCCGGTCATGTCAAAATTTAAACAGATATTCGGTTTAACCTATTGTACAATTTATGAGGATTCATAAAGTTAAGCTATGAGCTTTTTGATTTAGTTTTTCTATGAGATAATTGCAATTAAAAGTGCATTTCGTTTGAATTCACCGACCACCCTCGGAAATACACGATGATTACCGATCCCTAGTAGCGGTGGCAACAGCGGACAGCTCTCGAACAGCTGATCGGCCAAGTTGACGGTTGGCGACCCTGTTGTTTGACAACGAATAAATGTAACTTTTTTGAGAGATGATTTGATCATTGAAACTTGAAGCCAAACATCTCTCATCTCGCTAGTCGGCAATGTAAAGAAAATCTTATCAGGAGTTACTGTTCTACTGCTGTTACAGCCCGGCACAGAACAATGTCGGCCTTGGAGTTTATACATTTTGAATAAGTGTTTGATATAACCTCAATAACCAAAGCAGGTGTCAACAAACGAGCGATTCTAAACGTTGACACAACAGAAGACAAAAATTTACTACGTGAACCCTAGATATAGCAACGTTGTCAAGTCGCTCATTTTCAGCGGTCTTTGTGACGTCACAAAGACCAATCCTAATTCAAACTTCAAACAACGATTTCTCTTAATTTAAAACAATGTTTGATATTTTACTTGTGAAGTAGCAAACAGTAGCACCCATACTTTGTAAAAAATGACAATTTCAAAAACACTGGAATACCCTATTGAAAACAGTGGTGGATAACATTGGGTAAAATAATTAATTTGTACAGTTAAATCACTGCGTTAGATACATAGGGTGGGCAAAATTACGTCTACTTCATAAAACGCAATATTAAATCTAAATATTTAATATAGCGAAGCCTACGGTTAATTATGTGCCACACATTTGACAGTAACTGATGGATTGCGCAGAACGTACATACATCTATATATAGTATATACACATGATCTAGAACAGCGTTTCTCAACCGGGGTTCCGAGTGGTATAATCAGGGGTATAATCCGCGAAAAATAACAAATAGTAAGAAATAGCAATGGCGCACAGTGCCTCATTTGCCTTATTTTCCGGAAAACGCATACAACACTTTGTTTTGGTAACAAAAAAAAACTATGTAAAAATTATTTAATATATATGGTATAGAGGACGTTAAAATAAATATAAATACACGGAGAACATAAATAAGACCAAAATAAATCGAAATAGATCGGTCCTATTGTGAACCGTTTATTCTGATTAGTTATCTAGAAAAAAAAAAAACGTTGGTAGTTTTAACTATATAAACAAAACACTGAATTTTTAATATTTTGATTTTTAACTCAAATCTAAATGGACTCCAATTATTATTGACACAAGTTTTTAAGTTTTTAACTTCCAAATTAAAACCTAACTTAAATTTAATTTGAGGTTAAATTTCTTCCTTGATCGCATATTGATCATAATAAAAATGCACATCTTCCAAAATGAACTGTTTTATATCATATTATATCCACTAATGGAGCTAGAGATGTAATCAAAAGAACAATAGAGTCCACTAGAGTGCAAATTAATTTATTTTTTTTATTATTGTAAATTATCCCCAGGGTAGTGTATTGGGACCAATTCTCTATCTACTATATACAAGTGACCTTCCACAGATGGAAAATGTAACAGTCGCCACATTCGCAGATGACACGGCTCTAATGGCAGTGGGATCAACTATTGGTGAATCTACCAGGAATCTTCAACAAGCTAGTAACAAAATATACAAATGGACCAATAAATGGAAGACCAAGCTCAGCGAACTGAAATCTGTCCACATTAACTTCACAAACAAAAGAATCGAGGACATACCTCATGTCAAGATTAACGACGCCATAGTTCCATATGCGAACACTGCAAAGTATTAGGGTATGACACTGGATACAAAACTAAGGTGGAAAGAACATGTTAAGAAGAAAAGAGGCCTCAAATACAGAGAACTGTACTGGCTTCTGGGAAGAAACTCTGTTGTCAGTACAGAACAAACTACAAGTCTACAACCAAGTACTAAAACCGATGTGGTTATACGGCATCCAACTTTGGGGCTGCGCAAAAAGCTCCAGTATACAAGGAATCCAGATCTTCCAAAATAAAGTACTAAGTAATATGGTTAACGCTCCTTGGTACATACGGAATAGTGACCTGCACCGTGATCTTGGTGTCCCACAAGTCATCCAAGAGATAAAAAGATTCGCCACTAAGCATGAATCTCGCCTAAGCCATCACGTCAACGTAGAGGCCCTGCAGCTACTGGACAACCAGAATCTAGTGAGAAGACTAAAAAGAACTAAACCCTTCGAACTAGTGAATCAGTGAAATGTGTAAAAAGCAGAGCACAGTGAGTGAAGTGTTAGTGCTTCTTGTTTGGGACAAACTAAATATAGGGACATCAGTGGATACCCTATTAGAGACAAGTACCTAGTTTTAAGAATTCAGATTTAAATTGATGGTTAATCTTTTAGATTAGTTTCAATATGTTAAGCATCTTATGCTTATTAATAAAAAAAATTGTAAATTATGATATTGACAGCACTAAACCCATGTCCATCATTATCCTTATGTATGTACCACTATAGAATACATGTAGTCTGTATATAATACAGACTTATTGTTATTAGGGTACCCAAAACTCTTGATAAAGAATGATCTTCTGTCGACAAATTTAAGACCATTATATCTCAGACTACTGTATAGTATACGCATCTTAGTTTATAGCAGGGATTTTTGACATGACAAAATCGACAATACGATTCCGGACATGTGGTGGATTTGATATACATAAGAATAATACGTTAATAAAAGAAATGCAAAACTATTTATTGCTGCAACTGATTCCACTCTAGTCAGCCCTCTGCATGCCTCAGCCGCCTTATACGACAAAAGAACAAAAACGCTACTTCCGCACACCTACGCACCAACAGATTACCATCATCAGATAGCTCATAATCTTGAAGGAGCGGTCATGGTGAAAATAATAGTAGTCACTATTAATCACATAACATACAGTAAAAAGCACTCTGAAACGTACCAAACTGTAAGCCACAACCCACAAGTTCCGAGGCGAGCTGCAAATTTGATATTGCTAACGGCTACTACGATCATGAGGTGCTTGAAAAAAAATTGTTTCTATTTGGGCTATTTGTTTATCTGGATAAACCACTGTGGGCGGTCGCCGCTTCTTGTTTTCTAAACATTATTTGTTGACAAACGCTGTGGTATAATATCGTTATGATTTTTGTTGATGGGTATCTACGGTCTATGAGCACAGTAGTTGCGATAAAAAAAAACAATGTCATACACGCCTTCGTCACAGATAAACCTATCATTTTTTTCATTTTCTGGTTTCTTCTGTTCTACCCTCCTAACGAACACAAGACGAATAGTACATACTATGCATACCTTCATCCCTTCGTCCATCAGTACGGAGGTTTAAGTCCGTTGACGCAGCATGCCCTAGGATGGAGAGCATCTCGTACATCCGTGCAGGAAGAAGTCGACCACCCTTTTTATACCGTTGAGACGGGACCAGTACGAATGTATGCTATGGTTGTGGTTAGGAATAAACACTATGACGAAGTATTCCGGAAAATTAAGGTTTTACGACACAATCGTTTACGCGACATGAACACGAATACCGATAATGAAAATATCAATAATTACTGGTACATTGAGAATCAAAAGCGGACCGAATCAAAACGTATTCTCATCAGCTGCACGAGATAAACTGAAAAACGACAACATATGCGTTGAAGTGGTTCAGTCTTGAACAGGCTTGCCAGGCCAGACCAGTTTTTGTCCGCATACCATCTCGAAACAAATTTACCTAGACATATACCACATACTACGTATGTTCCCTATGATTGATATTTTTAAATTCTCAAAATAGCAGTCTAAAATTTTCTTGAGTGTAATTTAATTTTAGCAATTTTGTTATTCAAAGAATATTTGTAATTGTTACCAACCTTGATAGCATCAATTCAAGCGATTCATCACTTAGAAACGTATGTGGTGGATTATTTTAGGGGTAGTACCGTCACAAGGAGTTATATGCAATTATTTACAACAATACGGTTAAACCAATACAAGTAGGTAACGCCTTCATAATTAAATCGAGTTCTACACAAAACTGTTTCATACATTCCTGGAGAGAAGCTCTTTGAGTGCAAACCCGTGATATTTATTATTTTGATAATAAAAATTAAAAACCGACTGATATGATTGATATGAATATTGAATAGCAGGGAAATGAAAACAAAAATGTATAAAGAAAATATAAAATATTGTCGACTGAAAAGGAAGTTTTGAGTTGAAGTTTATTAAAATAAGCATACATTTTAATAGATATACATTATTTGTATTATTAGTATTATGTGATGTTTATTTATAACATTGTAATTGTCTACCCTAGTCCCGCAGAAGTTGGGAGATTTTAGTAAATCCGTTTGGATAGGAAACGAAAATGTATACTATATTACAAACCCAGGATAGCGCAAGGCCAGAGGGAGGTTAAGTTTCACCTTAAACCCGGATATCTTAAGGGATTTAGGAACCATCACTCGATCAGTGGTGTCCTTACATATCAATAACGATTTGTAAAATATTTAAAAGATTTTTCGTTTCCTTTAGCAGACATAAAATAGACACCAACCCTAAATATAATAGAAGAATTATCATAATAATAATATAATATGATCAAGCGTGTCAAAATTATCTAAAGTAAATCTATACAATATAATTAACATAGCAGGTCAATCAGTCACCCCCTGAGAGAGATAGTTTTTTTAATATACCACACATTGGAAATGCACTTAGCATATGTTTTATATTAATTCAATAGTGGTCATTCTAAACTAAGTATGTTGAGAACAGTTATAGGCAAAACCGGGAGAGGTGAAGATTACTCATCGATTTCAGCTGTTATTTTCGACATACGTTACAGATTATTTCTAAATATTGACGTGTGTTAAAACGAAATAGCATCCCTTTCATACGTCTGCTGTATAATTTAAATGGGCAAGACCAAAAAGTACGTCTGTTAGAACAGATGACAGCGGTACTTGCAACCTAACCTCCAGTTATTATAATAACAGCGCGAACGTGTGAATTAAATGTGAGCAAAATGTTTTCGTTGAAAGGAAAGGCCCTAAATACGAAATCGATGGTAATGGTCATGAACGTATTAAATTATTTTCGTCGCACGTCTGAAAATGTAGGCGAGACAACACTTATGGAAGTAATTCATTTTACTTAAGTTGTTACCTCAAAAGATTACTGGAGCAGCCAAATATCGTCGCATTAAGAGCGAACTTTTTACGGGGGTATATAAGAAATAAGGAAGATGAGATATTTATTTTGATCCTGTTTTTTTAGACGAGACATGGATGTTTGCAAAAGGGTCCCCCAGAAGGAGCTGGCATGACAATGATAAGCAATCAATTAGAAAAAAGTCTATGGGAGAAGGAAAAAGGTATATTGATTTAAAATATAGTTTATAACAAATTTAAATTGAACTTATTTTAAGGTATATAGTTCTGCATGCCGGTAACAGCGAGGGATTTATTAATGGGGCAGAATTCGTATTTTCCTCCACAACAAAAAAGGCCGATTATCATGACAACATGAATGGTGATCTCTTCAAGAAATGGTTTATGGAACAGCTCCTTCCAAATTTAGAGAGACCTAGTTTCATAGTGCTTGATAATGCGTCATACCACTCGAGATTGAAAGAGAAACAACCTACTACCAGTTGGCGTAAGGAAGAGCTGCTGCAGTATTTTGTTATATATATATTTTATTATTATTTATGTCTGTATATACTGGACAATGTTGTCGAAGAAGACCATGTTTTTTTTTAATATAATATATATTATTATTTATGTATATATGTTATATATTTTATCAAAATAAAGTAATTTTCAGTTCATATTTCTTTTAATCCATTATCAAAATACGTATTAAAAACATAACCTCACATTTACAACAAACTTTACCACCGTTTTGTGAAATACTTATCCTAAAATATTCAGAAATGAATTTCAAAACATATTTAATAATGTCTACACAAACAGAAAAGAAACTCCAAGTTTAAGCACTCAGTCACAAAATGATTATTTCTGAGCTAATTCCAACCACACAAATACACTCTCCTAAATGGGCTAGTTGGTATGTTTTCACTTTGCTTCTGTTAAACATGGTAATGATGGATATATAAATTAGATAGGGTATTATCACAATTAAATGACCAATGATAGTATTTTTAGTAATTAAATATGTATTAATCTTTAACGAACTACCTAGTAGGCAACCAAATATACACAGCAATAGAACCAATCCGCGCGGTACGTCCATATCTTGGTTCATACGATTTTAAGCGATGAGTCAACTTCACCTCTCCCGGTTTTGCCTATAGAGAATTTTTGAAGGTAAACATTAAGAAAGGCGTAAAAATAGGAGGACGCTGAACATTTCCAAATACACTCTGTAAACTACATATACAGCAATTTATTATTATTATAAATTGGGGTTATGTATTATTGGTGTTCTATTTTTTCAATTATTTTATGCGTGAATAGAGGCTTCTACTTCTAACCCAAAACGCTAGACAACATGCGCAGGAGACTTGGCGCCGCTGTCAAATCTGGTAACATAATATTGCTTAAAATCCCCAGAAAAATGTAAAATTACCAATTTTGGCTTTAATCTTGAAGTATTCTATATTTACGTATCCCAACTCAAGGAAGCTTGTCGCGAGTGTATCTGTTTTATGTACTTTGGAAAATTTGCTGAACTGTCCTAACCTAAAAACACAGTAGGTATTTTGGTTATCATGTTCACTTCCATATAATTATTCAGTTTTCAATGAATGCATGTCATTCTCACACTTATCTTTTATCAATTACATTTCATTTGATACTAATTAGGCTTTTTACAAAGCACAGTTGCCAACTTAATTTAGTCCTGGGTGGTCCTGGGAGAAATGCGCGCGCACATCGTCATGTGCGCTATGTGGGTAGCTAACTTTTCTTGTCTGCTATAACCTGCGACAATGGGTGTGGCAAATTTGTTAGAATTTCTTATAGTTTAATAGTTATAACAAATCGTCACAATTCTTTACTTTTTGTAGATGTAATATGTTATTAGAAATGAACAGAAAATATCTCACTGAACAGACACTACTATATTCAAACATTATTACATTTGATGGCTGGTGTCTTGCACGGATTGACCCAAATAAATCGTTGTTTGATTAGAGGCAAAAATATATTTATTAGCTACAAAGAATGTTTGGAGCAAAGTATTTTTTTTACTCAAATAAACTCTCTTTGTTGCAAATAAATATATTTGTACAGCAACACATTTTAATAAAGCTCAGATGTACCTTTGAATAACTATTTAATAATTATATTTTCAAAACGTTTGTGGAAGTTTGTTTTGAGTGCGAGGTCACTTGTATCAAATAGTTATTATTGCATCTCGTTGTTAATCTCATGTTAACTTATAGAACTATAAAATAATTATTATTTATTATATTATAGACCGACAAGTATGCACTTTGTTTTTCTGTTATATTTGGTCCCAAAAAGAAGTAAAAGTGTCAGAAATATCAGGGGGATAATATTCAAAACTAAACCATTTCAAAGAATAAAAGTAAATTAGGTAAGTGGAATGTAAAATAAGCAAATACAACAAATTACAAATGAATATATTCATAAACATCAATAATATACAATCACCTAAGGATAATAAAACTAAGATTTTATCGATAAATACATCTTTCCTTTCAAAGTCTGCTTCACAGGATTAATCTTCTTCAAGATCTGAGTCATAATGGTCACCAATTGCTCGCTAGATAATCCAGTTTTCTTGGATTTAAACTTCTGCAATAATTCCGTGGTAGTCATCGGTTTACGCATCAGATACTTCCTCACAGCCTCTTCAGTGATTCCAGATTCGCTAAAATAACAACACAATTAAGACTTTCCATTACGGCAATTATTATTAATGAATGATCTTTACCTAGCTCCAGGTATAAAATTAAGTACAGCAGATTCAACTTTTGCCTTCTTACTGGACGGACCTGCTCCATCCACCATCTTCCTTTTGTTATCAGCTGTGATACTATCTGAAGATGTGTTGTCACTATAAATCAATTAAAAAATTACTGCTCAATTCGGAATTGGGCTTGCGAACATACATATCAAGTTCCTTCTCTTTGTTTTTTTCCTTTTCAGCTTCAGCTTTTTTTGCTTTCTTATCAGCCTTTTGTTTCTTAATATCTTCATCAGTGCTGCTATCAGAACTGAAATCATCGTCAGAATCTAAAACAAAAAGAAATTAGAAATAAGAAGATTAAAATCCACGTGTAAAAAAAAATTCACTTTTTTAAATTACACCGAATAAATCGAAAAAATATATATATCTGCCACACTTTTACCAAAGATAAGAGAATTATAAGATACGTCATTAGACAAGAAAACGCGGTTCGAAAGTGAGATAGATTTGGTCAACGAAAAGATGGCTACCAACAGCTGATTGTGTTTGTATACTAGCGGGTGACATCGGGTGACATAACCTTAGTTTGGTGTTTACGTTCCTTGGATTGTGCAAGATTGTGTATGTAGTGTTTTAATAAGCATTTTAATGTTGTTATTTGTTATATCATAATCCACATTTTTGTTAATATTCCATTTAGGTGACTATCGGATACGTTGTATTTTATTTATATATGTGAATATTGATTTGTTTTCATTTGCATTACATAACCTATAATGTCGGTAACGTTGCCGCCCATCGTGCATTGTATTCGTTAGTTTAAAATTCCCGCCAATTCCCGTCTTGTTTGGTCAACGGTTTAAAGCTCACATGCGTTCAAAGTCATCAAATGTGGACCCCACTAAATCAACAGAGCCGACCCGAAGCGTCGCATCTTTATATTCTTTTATCTTTGCCTACGTACTTACTTTTATTATCTGTCTCCTTTTTCTCCTTCTTGACCTCCTTCTTCTTCTTTTTATTCTTCTTATTCTTGTCCTTCTCCTCGCCCTCTTCCTTCTTCTCGCCTTCTTTATCTTTATTCTCCTCTCCGTCTTTCGAATCTTCCTTATCGGACTTCTCTGATTCCTCCTCAGAGTCTTCTTCGTCTGAATTTAGGAGCTTCCTAAGGGCTTTCTCTTCAGAGACACCTTCGAGTTTAGTCTCCTCTGGTTCACTGTCGGTACTGTCCGAGATGTAATCCATCTCTCTTCCTTCGTCATCGCCATCGTCAGACTCCTCAAATGCTTCGGCATCGGTATCTCTCTTTTTTTTCTTCGTTTTAGCTAGATTTCAAAAACATATAATTACGATTTATTACAAAGCTGAATCTACTCCCTATATTTTGGTTTTCGATTCATCCCGATGTTTGAATTTTTGGAAAAGATAAAGATTTACAAGTAAAACATTGCAATTTTATCTATTATGTTCGATAACTTTTGTGAACTGATTTGGATTAAACTGGTCGACAAGGTTTTTGTCAGTTTAATAACAGGTATAGACATTTTAACTGTACATCTTCACAACGATTCAGATATTGAAAACAATACAAAAGCAAAATGTTGGGAAATATTCTAAAAGAATAATTAACATCAGTTTCTACAAGTTAGATGTTTGGTTTTTGTACCCCGGAGAGTATTTATACGAACTTTGAGTCTTTTTCTTTTTATCTTTCTTGTCTTCCTTCCCTTCTTCCTCGTTTTCTGCTTCAGAAGACTCCTCATCAGACGTGTTCATCCACTCATCCAACTCGGATATCTTTAATTCTGTAAATTTTGCTTTACTATTTAAAAGATAAACTTATAAAAATCTGATTACCTTTGGATTTATTTCCTTTCTTCGACTTGCCCTTTTTCTCTTCTTCTTCTACTCCGTCCTCTTCTCCACGGAGTCTCTTCCGCAACATGAGAGAGAAAAAGTTTAAATGTTTGTTACGTTTGCTAAATTCCTGTTCGGCTTCTTCCGCTGATAACGCCTTGTATCTCTGAATAGGTTGGAATTTATACCATTCCTGTAAGGGGAACGCCTCAATAGCGCCATCTGCAGCATGGGTGAAAACGTAGAACGCTGCGTTTTCTGCAACTCCACCCTCTCGAATACCTAGAAGAAGTAATAAAAAATTTATACGCAATTACTAAACATACCTTGATAGAAACCTTTAAATTTTTTAACACCGCCTGATAGTAATTTTAAAATCCACGGTTGATCGTCAGGTTTGTATTTTCGTGTGATAATACCCAATTTCTTCCTTCTAGCTTCTTCCTTGGCTTCACGACCAAACTCTGAACCAGCTCCAAATCTAAAAACAAAACCAGTTATTACAATTCCATGCCAAAACTGGTGTATAGGTAATCAACTGTACAACCAACGCTACCACCTACCTAACTGTCAAAATCTCAGTTTATATTATACCATTTACTTACTTAAATTTGTTCTTGTTTTTAGATAAAGCATTGATATCTCTTACAATTTGCTTTAAAAGCTGTCCCAAACATTTACAGGTCTCTACATGAAACGCTCCTTAAAAAACTCATTCACATACTTAGGGGTTTCTTCGTCAGCGCCTTTGAATTCCCGCATGTTGTTTTCGCGTTCCATTTTGACTTGCGTCCACTTGGAAAAGTCAACGTTCAAGTTCGAATTGAATCTCATGACGTGGTGCTTCTTATGGGTACTCTTTGGTACCCTGATGCTGTATTCCTGATCATTGCTACTCTGTAATTTATGTTTTCAGAATACATCGACTTATTTTCCTGGTTAAAACTTACCGATGGACCTCCGGTGATGGGAACGGATTGCATAGTGAATTATGAAGGAGGATACTCCAAATGTATCAACTTTGATAACAAATTAATGATAAAGCTAGTAGTAAAAGTTTGTCACAACAAATAAATATTGAGCATATAACCTTTATAACCTACTTCCAATCGTTCCAATTGCTTCCAATATATATCAGGAGTACCAAAGTAAAATAAATTGCGTTTGAGGACTGATGTTGGCAATAAACATGAACAACTTCAGGTTGGTGTCTCGTTTAAATGATTTTTTGTGTTAGCGTTGAATCCTCCAGTTTTATTTCAAATACCTAGTTTGCAAAGAAAGCCTAGGGAAGCTGATTTTTTAGTTTTGAAACGGTGGCATTGTAGAAGCAATTGCTTTGCCCTTTGGGTGAAGTTTGCGTTCATACGTTTCCTGATAAAAAAAAAGAGTCTATTATGATCTTTAAAACGCGCGTATGTCGCGTATATATTTTTGAGGATATACAGTGTTTCAGCAACTGCAACTGGTGACAAAACTAGGCCGAGCCCGTAGGCAAAATTTCGGTGTGGAGACGCGTTTTTTGCTTAGTGACAGTGACCTACAGACTTTAGTATCCTCAAATCATCGTAGTTAACTGTTCGTCGGTTTATCAACATACGTCTACAACTTTTGGACTGTGGCCTCTTAATGTGGGTGTGTTTGTGTAGTGAGATGTGTAGACTTTCATCGACGGCGACGCGCAGTTGCGGCGTTAAGTCGCTTTGGTTTGGTCTGACGGGAATCACTTTGCAATCACAATTTTTGTAAATCCGCATCACATTTCTGGGTTAGGTAAGTACGAACCAGTCTTTCTAATTTTTCAATTGATAAATTATCGTACATATTATGTTCGCATTCGTCTTTCGGATATGCGCGATCGGCTATTTAACAGGGCAGGCCTTGACAATTTCTTTAATACAATTTTGTAGGTAGGTACTTAAAACTTTGAAATAGACCATACGTTATTTGACCAAGATTGCTTCTCTGCCCTTGGTAGATATGCTATAAAATTAGCTGTTATTTTTGAAACATATATACAGTATGTCCCGATACTCAACGTCATGTCATAGCCATGCCTTGAATGGCTGATAAGCCAGAATATCAAAATACGACCGTTATTTGAATTGTTAAACAAAGATAATTTTCAGAAAAACGCAAATTAATTTCGGATTGTTGCTGCAGTTTACTGTTTCCTTTGTTTGTTTGTCTTACTTTATCTATATCTGTTTGGACGTCCATGCACAAAACCTCCTGCCTACCGGAAAATAACTATAAATAACTATTGTAATAGCATTTTAATTCAAAATTCATGTTTTTGTCAATATTAACTTTCGTCAAAATTTGTTTGTGTAGTTTAAAAAGTGGGTTGGATCACCTAGTGGATATAGCAGTATAGTTTATAGCTTGTAAATAAAACAAAATTTGCAAAACGAAAAAAAGTATTTATTTACATTAATCTAGCAGTCAGAAGGTAAAAACGACCAAGTAGTGTTAGAATGGCCAGATCATAATCCTTCACAATATACATTAAAAATATGCGTAATGAGTAGTACGTCTCTTGGGATTAAGGTAAGAAAAATAATCACAAAATCGGGTTAGTTCGTAGGTACAACCCAAATCTCACAAGTTATCTAAACAGAGACAGCTTCTTGCCCTTTGCAAGCTTCTCCATATCTAGTAACCCCTGCTGGATCAACTCAAGCGACGGCATTCTTCTCAGATCACCTCGGGCCGCTACGGATGGTTGTGATGACAAAATCCTTCTAGCCACATTTACGATATCCTCTTTCGTCACTTTTTCTGCAAATAACCCGGCAAAATACACAAAACAAACCTAACCACAATCAGACATTTACCTATTTCCTCAATGAAATGTTGAGGTCTTTTCCTATGTCCAGTCGCCAATACCTGCCTTCCTATATCTTCAAATATTACCGGTCTCGATTCCAAATTCATAAGCAGCATCGACTGCAGTTGTGTCTTTGCTCTCTGCAAAATATTTCAACAAAATTTAATAACGATCGAATCAAAAACCAACTACGTACCCTAAGTTCTTGATCAGATACTTTTCCAGCCATTGCGACTAATTCCTTCACGATTACTTCAACCATGTCACGTAGATGTGTCGGCGGAGCACTGGCGTGAATGCAGAACAGACCTGTGTCATTGTAGGCGTGGTTATAAGCCGTTGCACTATACATCCAGTGGTACCTAAAAGATATTTTATGTATATTAGTTCATCAAGTTCACACACCCATCCGCATGAAGATGAAGAAGAAACGTGAATAAAGATGAAGTGGAGGAAGAAGAAGAGGAGAAAGAAGAAGAGGAGGAAGAAGAAGAGGAGGAATAAGAAGACAAGATAGAAGAAGGAAAAAAGGAAGATGAAGCGGTAGAAAAAGATGAAGATGACGAAGGAAAAGAGGAAGGAAACAAGGAACGAGAAGGAGATGGAAATAGGAATCAGAACAAGAAGGAGAAGAAGCCTAAATGATACTTTACCTGTTTAATACATTTGTGTACAGTCTGGTGTACATTCCCTTGCCGGGGCCTCCGGCGCTGAAAGATCCTCCGCCACCCATCATCATGTTGAGTACACACATCGGGATAAAATCCTGGTCTTGGTGAGAGCAACCCTCAAACCCGATCATTACATGGCAGAGAACTGGTAGGCCCGCAGACGCAAACTGTGGGATGTCGCATTCTTCCTGAAGCGTCAAAAGCAAACCGTTGCAATAAGAATGTCAAAAATCGTACCAAAAAAGTGGAAAATATGACCGGTTAAATAAAGTATAAGTACGAGGAAATTAACAGGCTTCAATCCGGATCTCATTGTTTTAATATTGAATAAATAACCTCAAAAACTCGCTTTGGGGTTATAGCAGAGAGATTCATAATATAGTAGTACAACCTCGATAATCTGAACTTATGGCATCATAAAGTGACAATAAGAGTGACAAAACAAGATGTGTTCATGTTTTTCTCTTGCTGCTGGTGGTCTCTGATTATGGTTATATATATGGTTATATATCTCCAAACCCTCACGTAGTAGTTGCCTTCCTCCAATTGTGGTGTTTGTTTTTGGTATTCTTAGTTTGTTTCGTGACCTTGAAGTGGTGTATCTCACTGCTGGATGTAGTTGTTGACAATCTTGTGTACCACCTTCATCGTTTGTAGTTTTCTCAGTTCTTCTATGGTCAGATGATTTGTTGTCATGTATAGGTTTTTGATAGGGATATCCAGTTTTAGGTTGTGCAGAGCTTTTACGAATATGTTTTGAGCTCTTTGTAGTGTACTCATGTTAGACTTATGACCTGTTGCGTAAAAAGCAGTCATATATTTTAGATCATTTCCCTTTTTTAGGTGTACATCCTTGATCTTATGAGCAGTGGGCTATATAATGTAATGACGCCAAGTATTTTAATATTGTAACTTCCTTTAGTGTTTCTTCATTTTCTTTAACTTTGATGTTTTGATGTTGCTGTCTCTTTTTGATGTGGATGACATATTTTTATACATTCAAAGTTAATGTTTGTGTTTGTCCATTTTATAATCTAATAATAGTGTCCTATGGTAATTGATAGAAGTAAAACGTGAAATTGTACACGTTTTGTCAACTTTTTATGTCATTTTGTGGCATTTGCATGTTATTAAAATACAAAAGTAGACAATTTCTATATTTTTAATTTTCATAAAACTTAGTTCATTTACGGTTTTTGGCAATTCTGAACTATTAATAGTAAAAATTTGGATACAAAATCCCTAATATGACCTGACTTTTTCCGTTTAATATGACATCTCAGGGCTTTGCAGTTCAAGAGGGTGAATGATTTTTTTTTGTCAATATAATGAGTGGCAAACAACATTAAATTCAAAATTTTCTACCTATGTATATTTTAGTTTTGATAAAAATTTTTTGTTATTAAATTTAATATGAAAAACTCTACGTGAATAGAAACAATTTATACTTTAAACATTTCTTCAAAAAAGTATTATCTGTCAATAAAACTAAAAGTAAAAAATTTTTCTAATACATTATGTTTTGTTTTCCTGCTTCCAAACATTAATAGTCATATTAAGCCATATTAACAAATAAACGAAAAGCAGCTTCGTCTTACAAACCTGTACAATGCCTCCGGTGTACTGTGCAACGCTCTCATCAACACACATATTTCTGGGGGGAACGTAGAGCCCGCTCTGCATCTCCCAAATAGGCTGCTGCTCAACAAAGTATTTCTGCGTCATTTCCACCAAAGTGTTGTGGTCAATCCCAACACCGGCAACAACCATTCGCGATGGAGTGAAATGCTGACTTAAGTACGTGAATAACACATTCCTATCAATATTGTTGATATTCTCTCTAGGACATAATTTTGGTAACCCTAAGGTGTTGTCCTTATATGCTGCCTACAAAATTGAATTAAAACATATAAAGCGAATATAAAGTGAATAAAACTTACCATATGAATCATATCCATAAGTAACGTCTCCTGTTCAGGTCTCATATTCAAAGTTTCCAACTCAAAACAAATAGCCTGTCGCGCTAGGTCCAATTCGTCGTCCGTAACTCTAGGCCGTAACGTAACCTCGCTCAGGAGTTGAATTACATCTTCAATACCTCTAGTATACACAGATGACGCGTATATCAACGTATCTCGTGAAGCTTGACTGTCACAGATTCCACCATGTCGTTCTAGTTTATTTAACATCTTATCTTTATCAGCAAACGCTGCTGTCGACTAAAATTCATTAAATAAAACTAGTAGATACAATATCCATTACAAAGCTATAAATAAACTTACATTAAACGCAAGTTTCTCGAGAAAATGAGCTATTCCACTTGGATACGCAACTTCATAACGCGATCCCGAATCAATGATAACTACAACAAAATCGGGGTTCTTAATAATATTGACGCGTAGATAATGTTTTGCAAACCTCCAACGGTGCAGAACTCTCCAAATCGGTTTTCGGAGGCAACGGTAAGGCCGTTTTCAAGTTTCGATATGTGTGTCTGTTGGTTATCTTCCGTATATGACGCGTAAACGGCAGTTGGTAGATTGCTGACAGGCTCGCTCATCGGAGGCATGTTTGTTACCTGTACTGCGTGTGGTCTGACAAACGGTTCTTCTGTATCTGAGAAGTGTCGTATTGCTAAGGTTCTTGGATGCCATAATCTAGAAATAGAGCAGATTAGAGGTTATGTTTACCAGATCCGACGGTGCGTACTGCTTGCTGCACGTTGTGAACCGTCTCAGAGCCCTGAACACTCTTAACACCATTTTGAATGACTGCTTCGAATTTCTTTGGTGAATTTAGTCTGCGAATAATGATAATTTTGACATAAAACTCAGGATTTTGACAAGTGCCAGACCGGGAGATCCAAATATGCTTTGCTTTTTTAACGTCTAGAAAAATACATCTTTAGGTTTGCAGATGAATTGTGGGCTGGTTTGCAGGATGCTGAAAGTAATGCTAAAACATGTTTCAAAAAATGAACAATTTGTAATAAAATGCTAATGCGCTACAGAAACGTGAAACAATCGATGTGTTTGGTAGATACGTCAAGATCCATAAACAACTAGGCGCATGTGCTGAGAAAAATTCAAATCATATTACACGAAATTATATGATAAAAACTATATCAGAAGATAATTACTTACGTAAGAATATACGCTTTCACAATATTTTTCAGTCAGTTCCAATACAAACAAGAAATAATTTTTGTATTGATACATAAGTTGGGAAGTAGGTATCTACCGAGCAAATGGGATTATGGTAGTCATGAATCTTGGTGATGAATGATGATTGGTATTAGTGTTTGAGAAGATTCACCCAGAGATGGCGCTTAAATTAGATATATTTCATTCTTTATAATTATTGTATTTTATCATTACGCATTTCAAATTGATAATATGTATCTTATTTTGTCGATAGAAAATATTATAATCTATAGTTGAGCTAAATATTTTGGTATGGTTGTATCACTTGTATCCACTTTGGTACAAGTATTTTTTATCCGTGTCTGTTACGAAACGCAATAGTCATCATTGATTGCCCTTCGAAGGAACAGGATGTGTGGTCCGTAGATTCTATTTGCGAAAATCGCACTATAATGAAATGACTATTTCCGGTGTTTTTTTTCTACTAGCGGCGGGTCCGAAATAACATAGTTTTTGGCGACAACCGAAATGACGGGCTCCACTACGCAATCATCTACTTGTTTGTGTTATTTCTTCATATTGTGGCTGCAATGTATTTGCCGGTGTCAATTATATTCTCATTTGGGGGCGGTACGGCACGGACACCTACGCAGGGGATGATTGACGATTTTTTGCCTTCCATGGCTTCGGGTCTGATCCTTCGGCATGGCAAAGTCGCTGACCGCAGATGGACAAATAATTATCATCAGGGGGCCTAGCTCCCGAAACTACCGCATATACCTTCACTGACATGTTATATTGAAGAATGTTTTCTAGAAACTTGCCTCGTTTCTTGGACGTGCCATCGCTTTATAATGTCAACTGATAATAAAATATTGTACGCGTTTCTTTGCAAATAGAGATAAATAAAAGATACATAAGAATTTTATATAAAAGTTTAATAAAAATCAATTAGACTATAACAAATAATAATTAAATGCTTAGATTGTTTTGTTAGTGTAAAGCCGACATTTATTGTTTGGGTTTGAAAAGTCGTGGTTTCTTAATCCAACTTCCAGATCTCGAAGTTGATGGGGATGTATCGGCCGACGAAGACCCCCTAGATTCCGATGGTACTGTCAAGCTATCCTTTCTAATAGACGCTTGATCGGCAGTTAACGTTTCCTGACTCCCTGTGTTAATATCCACAACCAAACTTTGTCTGCACAATGTTGAAACTGCGTTCATTTTGCCAGGATCTTTGGACCGTCGCATCTTCACTTTTCGAAATTTTGAGGCTATATTTGACATTAGTCCTTCCTTTTGCTTCTTTGTGTTGCGGGGTAAAGAAACATAACCCCCACCATGAACTTCAGGGTGGATCTGTCGATAGGTTTCCGGATCCACACTTATCATTCCAACACTAGCAGATTTAATAAGTATTCCTTCAGTCAATGGTGAATCATCATAACTACTTTCACTGCCTACACTTATTTGACTTAACCGGTTCCTATCAGGGTATCTAACAGTTGGGTTGTTCTCGCTTGACATCATCGGAGGAGCTGAAATTGGTGATTGTAAAGGGGCATTAAAAAACTCCTCTTTGGCTTTTTGCAGTTTATAACTTCTACTCTCTGGTGATAATGGAATATTTTCTTTGGGGATGGATAACTTTAGGCATAGTTGCTTGTGAAGTTTTGAAGATGGATCTTGTAAATTTTGCAATATTAATGTGCAAGCACTGGATGATTTTAAAATACTTTTTGTGGTTGGGTTATCATTCATACTCTGCAATTGATTATGCCTATTAACGACGCCCAAGCTTGCAGATTTTTGGACCTCCCCACGAATTCTGGTCAGTGGAGATAACTTTAGTAAATCTTGTTGATACTTTTCGGTTTGATTCCTCACTCTCCTCTCGGTAACGGGAGATCTCCATATTGGGGATGATGAGCCGCTACTTCCACCTGATTTACACGGGGTTGTGTCTTGTTCCTGGATTTTCTGATTATATCTAGCCAGCATAAGCCTTATATTAGGAGAAATATCTTTACTGGCTTTTCTTTGCGGAGTTGGGGACGCTGGCAGTGGAGGTAAGTGGTTGATGGGTGTTTCTTGTTCTTTTGGTTTGTGATCTTCAGTGGTCGGCGTGGTCTTCTGATAAGATAACACTGATGTCATCACTGGAGCTTCAAAGATCTCACCTTTTCTGGTCTCTGTTGCAAAGGAACCAGTAACTAGCGGAGTAAACAGCTTTCTGGTTGTTTTTACAAAAACTTGGACCGGAGATGTAGTTGCTTTAGAGGCAGGCTCAGTAGCGTTCATGTAATTCAGTTTTGTGGGTACGGCTACTTTTTGAATAACATTCAAATCTAGGTTAATATTCGGATCGGCTACATCTTTGTTCGTTTCGGGAGTTTTTTCTTCATTCGCATTCGGTTCCTTAGTTATTTTCTGCATTTTCTTCTTGGATTTCTTTTGGCTGCCGCTTGCTTCCTCGTCACTTTCATCGAGAGCTCTATTGCTCGATCCTTTCTGCCTGTAACGGATGCGTTTCTTAATTGCTCCTTGGCCTATTTGAACACGAAGATCTTCATCACTATCCTTTTGGTTTGGTTCATCTTTCGATTGTGAGGTTTCTTTTGATGATGACTTCCTAAGACGTCCTTTAGTGCTACGTTGGTGTAACTTTTTTCTACCAGGAGCTGTGGCATCTGGAATAGAAAATTAAATAAAGACAAATATGAGTTGAGAAGATACGTTGTACCTGAAGCTGCACACAAATAACTTAAGACCCGTCGTAGTTCCAATATTTTAGTCATTTGCTGGTGTATTATGGAAAATATACTGGGATGTTTAAGATTAGAGTTTGTAGGTTGGCCAAGATTATTTCTAGCCAATAGGTCCGTATGTAATTGTTCAGCCTAAAACAAAAGACTAGAACTAAATCTTAAAATGTTTTATATACGCACCAATTGCAATACATCAACTGATAGATCTTGTACAGACTCAAGAGTTTCCAAAATTTGTTGTCCAGGGGCTTCACCTTCCTGCTTCACTATATTCATGGTAACTTTAGTGTTAGCTTCTTGCAACCGGACCAACTTCTCTATTAGTCTACTGGATGTTTCTAATTGCAGTAGATACAAACTCTAAAGAAAATAAATGTATTATAATTTAATTAAAATAGTTCCGATTTTAAATACTTTTAAAGTTTCCACTTGGAGAGCATCATCAGTATCACATTGAAATTGATTTTGGTCTTCACGAAATCTAAAAAAATTCTTGGTTAATATGACTATTTATGTTCATAGATTAGACCAGGCAATAGAGATTTTTGCGTGACAAAAATAGTATCAGCAAGCCGACGGTCCCAGGTCACGTGAAACAGTCCGTAGATGTATTGTGATGTGTTTTCGACTCGCAAATACCATTAGTTAATTTGTTATAAACAAAAAACTTTAAAAAATTGTGCTTTTTTTCGTTTTTCGCTTGTAAAACCTGAACCGATGCAGCAATCTTGATTCTGTCAACAGACGAATTGTAGAGAATGAAAAGACGAAAAAAATGAACCCTACACGGCCCGATCGGAGTAATATTAACGGAGGAAATTCAAAACAACCGAAAAAATCCGCGTTTTTTTTGGATGCGTCGGAGGTGGTCCGATTTTAATTTTTTTAACGTATTTTGAAAGTAAAAGTAATGTGCTACAAAACGTCTACTCTGATTTTGCGTTAAAATGTTGCGAAATAGGGGAAAAATACTTGCAAACATCGACCGAAAACTGCCGCGCGCTCCAAAGCTGTCGAGTAGTGGGGTAGGCGTCCGACTCGGGGAAGCGCGCAGCGCGTTGGGATTACTATAGATACGCGCTTCCCCGCGTCGGCCGCCTACCCCCACTACTCGACCGGTTTGGAGCGCGCAGCAGATTTCGGTCAAGTTTGCAAGCATTTTTCGCCTATTTCGCAACACTTTAACGCAAAATCAGAATAGACGTTTTGTAGCACAATACTTCTACTTTCGAAACACGTTAAAAAATTAAAATTGGACCACCTCCGACGCATCCAGGCTCGCAGAACCATATTGCATAAAAAAATTCAAATCGCAATTGTGCAAAAACTAATCATCGGACAACGCCTAGGTTGTGCACACTTAAAGTACCCATCAATCGCTAGTTTCTGGCGAAAAGCCTGCGTTACAACTTTGAAAATGGCGGAGTTATGAATTTTTGAAGAGAGCGCAGATATTTCCGGTTCTTCTGAATTTCTTCCGTTAATATTAATCCAATCGGGTCCGTGTAGGGTTCATTCTTTTCGTCTTTTCATTCTCTACAATTCGTCTGTTTAAAGCATCAAGATTGCTCTATCGGTTCAGTTTTTACAAGCGAAAAACGAAAAAAAGCACAATTTTGACAATACATCTACGGACTGTTCCACGTGACCTGGGACCGTCGGCTTGCTGATACTATTTTTGTCACGGAAAAATCTCTATTGCCTGGTCTAGATAGTTAGGTACCTAATATCGTTTTCGTTTTCATTAAGTAGTTTCAATATATCGATGGTATCCTCTATAAAATTATAATTGTTTTGAGCCCTGGTCGATTCACTCCTTTGTACAGCTGCAGTTGCTTTAGTCGCACCTTCACTAAAGGACAAATGCGTGAATCATTCAGGTTACAATGATATGAACACCTTACCATACTGGTATGTCTTCTTGCTGCTGATAGATCGGCGTTTGTTTCTTCTCCATAAAAGATACTAACGCGCATGCTGTTTCCTCCACAATATCTTCAACTTCTACAATAAGTGCTTCAGGTTCATCATCTACCTCGCCAGGTCTCATCATATCAGGTACAGATGCGGTGTTGTTTAATAAGCATTCATTTTCTAATGCTTCTATGTCGTTCAAGGACAAACTTGATGGTTGTTGACTGAGGAGAGGTCGGGTTAAGTTTAGATCGGAGGTCATGACGCTATCAGCTGATTTTGACTTCATCAGACGTGGTGGCGGATCATCTAGAAGAAATGATAAAACTAGAAGAGCTATTCGTGTAGAAATATGCTATATTTTTACTTGGTGTAATGATGGTGGGGACACAAGCACTGCTTAGAAGTGCAAATGTTGAAGCCTCTGGACCTATTCCTTGAGCTTTTTCCCATTCATAAAGTTTCTGGGTAAACTTCCTTGAGATGCCTTCAAATCTATGGAAGCCTGTTTTTGTTTGTACTAAAATGTTTTGCTTGTCTGGTCCCATGACCGACCTTCGAAGTTTGGCTAATCTTTCTTCGCGTTCTAGAAATTTTTGTTTTTCCCTTTCCAGTCGTTGTTTGTCTCTTTCGATTTTACCTAATTCCTTTTCAAACCACTGTAATTCCTTCTCGGTTTGTTCTTTGATCTTCTTGCTCTGTCTACCAGATCCGGATCCGTCTTTACGCATCAATTTCGGGCTAGGTGTTTTATTGCCTTTGATATCTTTGGGTTCTTCGTCGTTTCCGTAACTGTTGGACTTCATCTGCTTCCAGGCTTCTAGTTTCTTGATAAAATCATCGGAGAATGTTTGAGATTCTAGTGGGTTTTGCTCTGTGCGATGTCCGCTAACTGACTTCCACTTTGGCCACTCGCCTAGCCTTTTCTTTTGGCTGCTCGACGGTGACGATGACTGGTCATCCTTGGTTGCTCCTCGTTTGATTTTTTGCCATTCTTGTAGTTTTTTTCTGAACTCCAGAGGCAGGTGTTCTTCGCTTTGAAGTTGCATGTTGTGTTTTGGTTGACCTTTAATTTTTTCCCATTCTTCCATCTTCTTTTTGAACGCTTGGTCTTTATGGTCTTCTGGGGATAGTGTTGTAGTCGCGCTGCAGGTGGTACCCGCGCTGGAAGATGTGTTTTTCATGCGCTCCCAATCTCGCATCTTGCTTTGAAATTCCATGCTTAGTTTAGTTTGCAGTTCCCTGTAATTTTTTTGGATTTCCTCTTGGAGTTTTGTGAGATTTTCTGGTTTTTCGTGGTCTGAAATTTGTTGGGAGTATAATTAGTACGCTGGGTTGGATTCGAATTTTATAATAAGAAAATTCGCTATATGGCGGTCTATATTTGTCTGGGGAATTACAACTTTGTAAACAAATATCTCGTATGACATAAACTTTCTAGTTTATTTTTCTATGGTATTTTTAGACTACATATTACATCAGGAAGGTCAGACAAAAATATATTTTGCAAGGATTTTATATTACCTGTTACTATATTACTATAAAATGTTTAATTCCGTTTAACTTTATTGGACTGTATGGTTGCTACTGAACGAAACTACCAGACCATAGATATTATAAAGTAAGTTTTCCATAGTCAAAGTTTAATAAAAAATGATATTTAACAGAGCATGTTATGCGAAGCTTTATTTATTTGCTCACCGGCTGAATTTTGAACTGATTCCAAAAGTCGATGGATCAAAAATAATACGTAAATATTTTCTTGAGTTTCTGTGTAAAATAATAGCACTTATTTACCTATAAGATCGCTTTCGTCATCATTTCCTTGTTGGGATCGACTGTCAACGTCGAAACTAAAATGCGGCGTCAGTTCACCAGGAGTTTTGATACAATTCGGGCTCGGTAAAGGACTTTTGAATTCTTTTGGTTCGAAGACATCCTCGTCACTTAGGGTATAATCTTCAACTCTGAAGTCGTCGCTTTTAACACTAAGGCGATTGCTCTTCTTAAAACTATTCCTGGGCTGGATGATATCCTTCATTTTTGCCCATGTTGTCCTATGGTTTTTGTTAGTTGGGGATTTACTATGCTCATCCTAGCATATAAACTTGATTAGATTTCGGCAAATAATGCACGGAAATATTTTGTTATTAGTAGAGAAAGTACCACAAGATTTTTCTACGTATTCGTGATAAACATGGTCTATTGCTTCCGTAGTTATTTCGGTGACTAGCATATAGCATTGAATAACAGATACTTGTAAACTAGTCCAAAAGAAACAACTAGGTATTTATCATAAAACGTAATATTTTTCGAAAGATCACGATCGTATGAGCTAATAATAAATCGTAACCGCGAATATTTCAACAATGTGTTATAAAAACAAAACACTGGAAGCAATACATTTCGTGTATATATGAATTTCTGGTAGTACTTCCTCGAAGTTGGTCTTTAAAGTTAGTGCAAGTGCGCAATACGCTTGCAAGCAAATTCCAAGAGCATGCTTTATAGCCAATAAACCATTTATATTGCTTCGAAAACACAACTAGCAGCTGTTACATAGCGAAATTTTGACAGGACCGGGCAACAACTGTACCTTAGAATTTGGAATGTAATCGAGTGAGAACGACTGGTCATCATCGGAGGAATCATGGTGCACTCCATGTCGACCTGATTAAGAGAAGAAGATGAGGATGAGAAGCAAAAAAGGGTTACACTTAGTTGTATTTTTAAACCGGCCGCCGTCTAATTTTAGAACGGGTGCAGAACACAGAACGGCAATCTGAAATACTTCAACCTATACACACGTAAGCGTAACGAAACGATGCAATAATTTAGTGTTATCATCGATTATCATCGAACCATGATAGATTCGCCACATCATAAAAAATCATTGCGTCTTATATCATTGAGAATTGTTCAAACAATTTCAATTAATTGGCCAAAAATTAAGAAAATTACAGCGATTAAGAATTGTGAAGAAAAAGGTATACGTGCGGATCTTTTTGGGTCGAATCCACAATCAAGAAGCCATAACTAAAATGTTTTTCTTTATACATCATTGGTAATTCATCACATCATAAAAACGATATCTTAAATTATTTCTTGCTGTTTAGTTTCATACGCATGAGAGTCCAACACGTGTCATTGAACGTAACTCTATTTTTGCTTATTGGAAACAAACTAAACCTAGTACTCGAGCAAAATTATGGCAAGCATAATAAGCAAAACAGTGGTGACGTCATCGGGAGAGATGGTTGTAATATTGGACATTGTTTTGGCCAACACAATAGGGTCTTTGACTGTATTAAAAATACGGCTTGTATTATAGTCATCCTAATAAATTACAGTTTAAGAAAACTATTTGTTATTACTTTTCCAAAAAAATATGCATTATTTCTATTAAAAACCAAAATTAAAATTGAATTTTATTCACGTCCTATCACGTGATTGAAAACGCTCTGTAATTAGCTCAGTCTCCAGTGACGGCATTCGTTAGTACGCTTAGAGCGCGTTCGGTTTGTCAGGGTAGGGTATGGGGAGAACAATGCTCAGATAACCTGGGTCGGCTGGCTCTCTCTTATATGCAGATAAACGCCGTATGACGTTAGTCCGCCTATTATGCAGCGCGTCACTCTCACCGTACAATACCGGGTTATCCGAACGCGCTCTTATGCTTCTCCCGTTTTAATTTGATAGTACTAAAGTGCCATGTAAGCATAACTTTGTAGGTTAGGATAGCCCTAACCTTAAACTGTCAGATCAGATAATACCTGGTTGGAAAATACGATAGATAAATTATTCTAGTCAGTTTTACTTATGTCGAAGAAATCTTCACAACAAAAAACAGTTGTATTGGCCGCTATTTATTTCATTTGGATTCCTACGAGCCAACCACTTTCTTCGCAGTTTTAAATCTTGCGGAACAGCTACAAATAGTTTATCCGGGGTTCTTCTTCACGTATGTCTGCATTGTGGATTTATACACCATTTATAACCCATTTTTATGTAGAAATTGTGAAAACAACACATCATACAACACAATAACCAAACGGCGACGATGCCGATGCTGACAGACCATATGGGCCGATTGGACATCTACTAACGGGTGACGTCACACAACAGAAAGTATCGTTTTGACGGGACTTTTTGTGATTCAATTTTTAACGCTGATTTTTATGAAATATTGAGAAAATAATTACGAAAAATAATGCATTTACAATGTAGAGTGAATGAATAAACACACTAAGATGGTTTTCCAATAATAGTCAAATGCCCTATTGAAACGTGCTTTGGGCATGGTTATTAGAAATGCGGCGTTGGGCTTATTTATAGCACACAATTTGTAGATGCGTATATAAGTAACCGAACAGATTTTGATTTTGAATTCTTCAAATGGCTCCGCTAGTATTACCATGGCTAAACACATCTTCTGTTGATGATGCTGAGGATATGGTCCCAGGTGTGGAGATACCGGCGGCACCAGAATCGGAAGGACTCACACCATGTTCGTCCGATGTCGAAGGCACCCTTAAGTACCTAGCTACTTCATAGTTAACAGGCTGCATACCACCGATACCACTATCCTGCGACTTTACATCGCTCACAGTTTGGCAAGCCTTCTCCCACTTAAACGCAGCTTTCACTTTAGTCCACTTAGAAACTTTCTTCTCCGGTCCTGATAACGCTGAAGATCTCCTATAGGAAGCTCTTAAACTATCCAAGTCCAATGAGTATTTATCTAAAGTCATTGAATTGCAACGATTCCTCTGCCTCCTTAATAAGGATTGTCTGAATCGAAACTGAGGATGATGCTTTAACTTTGGATCGCGTTTCGTATCTGACAGGATTGTATCCAGAAGAGTTTCAGCGAAATGCGTATCGGCATCGGTTACTTCTTGCGCGGCGTCGTCAAAATGTCTATGCATATTTTGCAGGTTTCTCAGGTGTTCCAAGTCACGTATTCTGCGATGGAGTTTTGCGTTTTGATCGCGGAGGAGAAGCATTTGTTCCATGAGCTTGTAGAGCTTCTCCAGATGATCGAAGGCATCCTCTGTTGCGATGATCGGAGCGAAGATTGAATTCGTTCTGGTTAAATTTTGATGCGGGGATTTCTGTAATGTTTCAAGGTATTCGAAGAAGTCATCTTTTTCCGTCGCGCATTTCTTTGCGTCTTCGGTTTCTTGGGCTGGATCTGGTGGTGGTGTTGGCAGACGCACTCTGCTAACTTTCCGCTTTGGTTTCTTCTGGTGACCCACATGTTCGAGCGGTTGGATCACTGTGGAGGAAGATGGTTGATTTTTACTCATGTTCACTTTGATGTTTATTACATTTTAACGAAACGCTCGTACTCTGTTGATTAGAACTAACAAGTTTTTATGAGAACAGCCTTTCGGGAGGATAAAAGGAGAGGTTTCTTGTACGGCGTCGCGGTGAGACTGACCGGGGACGCCGGATTGGAGCGTCGGTACAGATATAGAACAGCGGCACACGATACTAAAACAGCGTATGCAGGTAGTATAGTAAATTGTACACTCCCTATCAGAAGAACTGCATGTTATGAGGTAGATCAATGCAGGGAGTCACAAAAAATATTGTGGAGTCGTTTTGTGTCCAGATTCCAAAGATTCAGATATTTACAAGATTATTTTTAGACTACACTTTCGCTCTCTTTCCTGTGAAATACCTGTTGAGTACTACCAACATTTTAGCATAAACCTCCATTGTAGTTTCTAATGTTAGATCATAATATTCCATTTTGTTTGTAAGAACACTTGTTTCGACAGATGGTGTAATCGAAAACTTAATAGATATGTTAGGTAGTAACCTACCAGTACAAAGATACAAATAACTATATTTATGTGATACTCCATACGTTAAGTAAATGATAAAATATCGACGCCCGTACGCTCAATTAAATCTTTGCGTTTATTTATAAATGTACATTCTTGGGGATTCTAATTAAGTATATCCTGCATGAACATGAAAAGATTTCGGAAGGCCCGAAGCCACCAAAATAAATACAACGAGAATACAGAAAATAAATGCCCTCCAAAAGCACGCATTATTTAATTCTATATTTACCGGGAATGTATTGTTTTAAGGCAGCGCGTAGCATCGTAGTAAATTTCGCAAGGCAATAATTGTCTGGTTTCACTTAAGTTGTAATTTTTTGTCTGACGTCGAGAACACGAATTTATTTTTTGATCAAAACAACTCAGATTATTTATGAATAACTTCTTTCCTTCAAAAGTTTTATTTTGTGAACTTTGTATTATCATAATATTTGTATTGTAAGCGCAAGTGCCAAATACTTTAGGCTCAGTTAAATGCATCTATTAATAAGCTCACCGCCACACTTTAAAGTGCATAAGGCATATATTATGCAAGTATGGGCGCCGCTGTAAAATGTTACAGGGGGCAAGACTTTTTGCAGTGAAACTTCTCTACGGCATGGTGTGAAACCGGCTTCTTAAGACCCAGTTCTACCTCTCCTAAAACGCGTTTGCAAATAAAAGCGTTATTTATTGTTCAAAGTTTATGACATTTTTTATGTAACTTCTTAGATAAATAACGAGTTGGGCTGGATGAAAAAAAAAATTTTTTAAAGATAAAAATCGATGTTACTTCTACATCTTTGGTTTTTTTCAAATATAAAACATTTAGCCCAACTCATGATACAAAAATAGATTTTTTATTTAAGTACAATTTTAATCTAAACATTATAATTGCGATAACAAAGCGTAATTGCCAGAAATGTATGTAATTTGCCTATATTACGGGCCCGGTGTAGACAGCAGACGTTAGGAGTTTTAAACACCGCCTATAACTACGCCACGCCTACTGCTATTTTTAGATTAGACTGTTCACAAGTTATGACCGTAGCGTATATTGAATCGGGAGAACAGAGTTCTCGCATTTCACATTTATACGCACGGTTTACAAATTTAACACACGATAAAAGTCATATGCTGTATGATATTATACTTAGTGTAGTTATACCTGCTAGGTGTTAGGTACATTTGTTTAATAATTGGTAGAAGTCGTGGCAAAATACCTAAACATCACGTCTGTCCTTTAGACGAATTAGCAAAAGACGACTACGTACCACCAAGTTAAAATATATGCATAGATAATCTAAAAGAACAATATTGTAATTATTTAATTACAAATGAGACAAAGAGACCAGAACAGGACTCAAATGAACATTTTATTTAAAATGTCGGTTTTATGGACAGGAAGAGACAATTAGCAGTGACGAACTTGGGTCGGCTCTAATGGATATTAGTTCAGCGACTGTATTGGGCAGTATTACAGCGGGAATTGGATATAGCCAATGCCAGAATTTGTTTTCATTCATGAATCTTGCATTCATGGCGCCCAATACGTTTATAAAATATAGCGAACTTGTAGGTGACAAAATATTTGGGATTTATATAAATGGTTTGGGGAACTTTGGACTATGTACTATGATTTTACTTTATCATACGTAGTATGTAAGGTATTGTAATCGTGCCAAACAAAATTTTTGAGGTTTTAGCGGAAATGTCTTTTTGGATCCCTTGAACATTTTTGACCCAGGTAAAAAAAAAATTCTGTGTATGTGTGTGTGCTTTTTTTGTGGCGACGATTCCGGAGAAACTACTAAGGTATCGGGACGAAACTTTATATTTAGAGGTTTCATAACCAAACTTAGAGCTGACAAGCTTTCTGTTGAAAAGGATCCAAAGAAACTGGAGGTTTAGTCTTATAGCATTTTTGAAAGATTTTGCAAATAAGCCGCCATTTCTGGAAATTTGTCGGAATAGTTAAATAATAAATTAAAGTACAGGAAATTCTGAACAATTTATGACTATGGCATTTTTTGGTAAAATGAATGCTGCATGAGCAAATTCTATTTTATCGAGATCGCTGCATTAAAACTAGTTACCTAGCCAGGATTTGTCAGATATTGTGATTCTAATGACAGTAGGTAGTGTCAAACGCTGATGTTTTGACAATACCTACTGTCAATATAATCAAAATATCCGTCTACTTCCAGTAGTTTTATTTTAATGCAGACATGGCCGATCTCGATCAAATAGAATCTCATGCAGCTAAACTATTAATTTTATATATGGTATGATAAAGTAATGTGCCTGAACGCATCAGATTATTTTTTTTTATTTTTGTCTTCGTGTGTCACTGCCGTGCGTTCGTTCGATATCCAGCATGTTTATAGATGTATTGGGTCCTCATTGCTCGATTTTAATTAATTCCTTTCTAAATTGAAGTCCATAATTCACCGATGAGTTATCATGAGTTAATACATTTTTGTCAATTTACTATACAGTATGTATGTCACCCTGTTAAAAAGATTAAATATTATAATAGCAAGCGCGCTCTCACTTAAATCAATATATTTTCTTTTACCGCCTGGCGGCCGCCAGCCAGCTGTATGCAGTCCGGGATGCATATGCGACCGTGATGAGTGAGAACACTAATACATTGTAACTTGAGCGAAAGCGAAACCGCCGACGCGCGGCGACAAACTGGCTGAGTACTTCCCCTTCGAATGTACTCGCGTCGACTGTGCTCCGCCTTTGCCTGCTTCCTCTAAACCCCCCAACTTCCCCTTATCATAAAACTGTGGCCTGGTAGACGTTGGTGGGGGCCAGGCAGACCACTCCCAGCAAAAAAAAACATCGCAACGAAATATTTCGTTTGGAAGTTGCGATGTTTTTAAAACGGAGCCTTAAGTATCAAAGTAAACAAACGTCCGGTTGCTAAGGTAAGCGTCGCCAATCAGCCGCCCGCTGTGATATTTAAGGTTAAATGTTAGGTTTGAGTTGAATTGTTTTGTTATGAAAGGCATCTGACAGCAATTAGAGAACAGTATTGGTCCTCTAACCACTGTGTATATAGATTGTGTAGAAGTTTCACTTCAAAACCTGAAGGGGTCAACTTTGATGGAACTTATGTCCGAAAACGCACCGCTTGCAAGATTCAGAGAGTTAAGGACCAACTATAGTGACATGACGTAGCACGGTAATAACGTAGCGTGAAAAGATCAATGTACATAATTTCCACTCCGCGATTATAGTGACGCGCCGTAAACCGTAAAGTTCGTTCTCGACCGCAACGAATTTCATCTCCTGCGTGTTATGTCTTACCGTATGGCGTCATCTGTACGTGTACCGGCGAGTGAATAGCAGTTTCCAGTAAGTTCTAGGTTAACTGATAGCATTTTGATAGTTTGTGGCAACGAGAACACAGAACGAGAACGACTTCAGAATGAATTGTTGCTGCAACAAGTCCTGCGTCCATAATTTATTATATCTACCACGATCTACCACTGATTAATACAACCAACAATAACACTGACATGTGAGGTTATATGCCGTTGTGTATACTTCTCCGCTAGATGGCGGTCAATTTGTTTGACATCATTGTGGCACTATAAATACTAGTTTCGCCGTCCGGAACGGCATGCGGTACGGCACGGATTGCGTTTTTGTGGCACTATACTTGGTCCCTTATAGAGATCCGGGATAAACTTTAGGAACTGCTTAGGGATAGTAGTCGTGTTAGTTATCATAGATGATGAACATTTTTAGAACAGATGTTGGGAAAAGTATTTGCACCATCTACCTCATATAAAATATATAAAATTCAAAGAAACTAATATGACAATTAATTATTTATTTGTATCGTAGCTATGAATACATCTTCGACGATTAAAAAAAATATTTGTCCAGTTACTTGACGCATATGTCTTCAATATTTCCTTCGTTATCACTCCGTCAGCGGTTTGCCTTTGAGCTCGGGGAGAAAAAACGCAAATAGTACTCCAACTAAAAATACATTGAAACCGTTAGAAAATAGAATTATTGAAAATTACACACATACAAGTTTTTCACTGAAGATAAGGTAACGTATTTGAAAAAGCAAAACAAACCATTATTTAAAAATCATAAAAAGAAAATCGGATTCAGTTATGATTGTAATGAATAGTAAAAATTGCCATCACGTCGCTGGATAAAATGTCTGCAACACTGTTAACGATACAAAAACGGGATAATCTAGAAAATATTAACGTGAAATCTGCCAAGGTCTGGTCCAGAAACCGACTTTTCGAATATAAACATGGCAGTGTTATTTTTCGTTGCATACATGTTAGTGTATAATATATGGCACGTGTTTGGCTTAGACTAAAAATAACCGTTGGATCGTTGGTTGGCTGAGATTTTATAGGGATTAGAAAATTTCGATATCGCCTTCAACGCTCAACAAAATCCGACCACGGTTTCAAGCACTCGACAAGAATTAATAGGCCATTCGCGCGTGTAATAGCTTACCTGCCATTGACGTCCCTGCCAAAAACAATGACACGTTGCATGGCATAGCAAGGTATCTCTTCACGAACACTGCCATTAGCTTGGAGAAAAACTGCGTTGATCCAATCGCTGTTCCCCTGAATACAGATAATAAAAGCAAATTTAGAAACATACCCACAATATTTTTAGTACAGCAAAGATACTTTTGAATACTCCGTATTCACCAAACGCAAGGAATCAAGGCGTGGCATCTCAAACTCTTTTATAGGCAGACAGAGTTCAGAAACAACCTTGGACAAACGTGTTTCAATGATACCAATTACTTGATATTTTGTTGAAATTCGTAGCATACAAATGTTGTTAGAAGCAAGGAAATCAAAAAAAATATTGAATATTCATTGTCAAACTTTTTATCAGTCAAATGTAGCTCCGCAAATTCCTGTTAATACGTCACGGGTACATCAAAGTACTTTATGTTCTCTCTTATAATTTTGGATATGCGCCCTGGGCATAGGGCACCGTTTGTTGTTAATTATTGTAGATATGTATGTTGTTTCATATTGTGTTTATAATTTGATAATTAGTAAATTTTGTTAAAGCCTAAAGCCTGAAATTTATGTCACCAGCTCCCTTTAGTATGTTATTTAAAAAATATTTAGGGATATTTGCTGCAGACGGCTTAGTAGAACAAATACTATACCCTATTCACGATAAGAACATAGTAGTGGGAGGTGCAAACTGAGCCCGGCTTACACTGGAGCAATATGCTGTCAATAGCGGCAAATTGAAAGGTTATGTCACGACAGTGGTGTGCTATACCTCGCACCGCTGATTTGTCAATTAGCCATCGTTATGTAATGTAGTGCGTTAAAGAATAACCAACAAAGAAATAAGACACTAAAAAAGGAATAAAATATCACTGTTTATTCTCGTATATCTCTACGAGCAGCAATTTGCTCCGACAGCAGTTCTCAAAGCGTCCTCACACGTCTTCCGTTATATCACTGTTTAAAAAAGTAAAAGAAAACATGAAAAGTTTGTCATTTGATAAAAAGGAATTCCTTATTTCATTGGCTTGTAGATGGTTCAGTATCAGACCACAAATCTGATGATGATCCTGTATTGGTTGTTATAATAAATTCTTCCATAATATCTTCAACAATATTGTCCAGGTCATATAATTTGTTTTCTTCGCTGACTACATGTTTGATGCAAGCTTTCCACCGTTCCGCATTTGCAACTTCCAAACCTTCAAGAAGCAGAGTTTTTACCTCCGGCACCTTAAATGTTCTATTGTTTGCGGCGACATGATGTTTAACTTGGGCCCAAATTAATTCAATTGGGTTTAAATCGCAGTGATATGGAGGCAATCGTAAGATTTTACGACCACTTTGCTCCACTAATTGATCGATTACATAGTTGACTGGGTTATCACTTGTATACTTTTTTGCCATATCTAGAAGTTCTACTTTCAACATACTGTTATCTACGGTTACGCCTTTTGACATAAGCCATTCTATTAAAGTCCCTTTTCGCCAAGAGTTGTTTGGTACTTTATCCATCTTCACGGAATGGTAAGGATTATCCATTACAATTACACATCCAGGCTCAAGTCGAGGCAACATATTTCTCATCCATTCCGTGAAGACGTCGCTGTTCATGTCTTCGTGGTAGTCGCCAATCTTTTTTGATTCAAATAACAGAAGGCCGTTATCTACAAAACCTGCTTCCGAGCCGATGTGTAGAACAATAAGACGTTTTCCTTTTCCAGAAGGATCTGTTATACCTCGTGATAACCCACGAACAAATGCTTGTCGAGCGCTTGTTATAGTGGTATCTTTCCAGACCTTTGGTTTTGTGTGACCAGCATTAACCCATGTCTCATCTAAGTAATAGATTTTTTCCCCATTGAGCGATACTGTCTAATACTGGTCAAATATCTTCGTCTCCATAAAACAATATCCTGTCTTTCAATTAAAATACTTTTCCTGCTTCGGTTCTCCCATTTAAATCCCAACATACGCAATATTTTCCACAAAGTTGTTCGCTTCACCGTAGGTATGAAATCATCTGCTTCAATAGCCTATACAAATTTCCACTTAAATTCAATATTACATAAATAATCATATCATTTTACCTTTAATACTTTGGAAATTGTTGGTAATTCATTGTTAAAATAGAAAGAATGAACATGTCGCCTAATTGCATTTTTCTGTAATTCATCCATTTTGTCGTAAGTGTTTTCCCGTTTACGTTTTTTGGTTGGAGAACGTAATACTCCAGAAGTGCCCTTTTCCTTTACAATGGCCCACATTGTTAATTCTCCAATACCTACAAGCTTCGAAGCTAATTTTACAGAAGCTGACTTCGAATTTCCAGGTTCACGACTGTACTCGAGATATGCATTGTAGGCCATCAGCCGTTGTCCACTGCGAATGGGCTTGCCTTGCGGATTTTTTGATGAACCAGCCTGCATTCTCTCATCCATATTAGCACTATTAAATATCATCGTAAAACATTAACAACAAATATTATTGGCAATATTAAGATTACCTGTTACAATGTTAATCTTGGGTGGAGTTCTAAAAAGAACTGAGTTTTATTTGAATCGATTGTTAGACTGCAAAATATTCCGAACACAACAACTAGAACACAACGAAAATCTTGAATCTGACGCAAATGACATGCCGTTTCATAATTCAAGTGACATACACGCGTTGGCTGGTGTAAATTTGGTTCACCTTTCAGCCAATCACAAGCCGCAAATTATAGCCCTATCTTATCCAACGCTTTATTCTTAAAGTGAATAGAGTATAGTTTATTAGTAATAACTAACTTGTCACTTTGACATTAATCCGCTACGCGACGCGACGGTAAGAATATAGGAGAAGTGGCGCCTATGGCGTCTCTTCACTTTATACTATTTTGATGGGTGGTATAAAAAAGGAGCCACAATTTATATAACATAATTTAATTCAAACGATTCATCTAAAAAAATGTTTTTTTTGTGATTAGAAGCTTACCATTCTGTCTTTCGTTCTTTTATGCAATATTACGGTTAAATTCTGATGAAGACGCTCGTATTGTGATAATTTTATTATACCTTAAAGCAGTTGGAAACATTTCAATAATGGCGACGTTCATAACTGATTCCATGCAGCTGTAGAACATCAAGTAAACTGATGCCAATCCAATCTTTGCAATGACCAGACGCTGATCCAAAAACGCAAGCGCTATATTGGTGACAGCACAAGTTCCACATGCCACAGCTGGAAAAATATCCAATTATAAAACTGCGAAAAATTGTAAATACACCCACCCACTGTCTGTTCCCTTGCAGTCACTTTACTAAATAATAAAAGAGAAATGGCTAAATGTTCAAAAGATTTCTCCGGAAGTGATTCAATCTTTGGTCATTTATCATAGAGAACCGTATGTTGGCCATTTCGTTTATTGTTGCCGAATTGGCGCCATTGTTCAAAGGCTAGTCACAAAGAATTGATTTGCAAACTAGGAATTGATTTACACTGAATTTGTGTACACATTTATGCCGAGAATGTTTGGTGTTGTAACGTTGCCATTCGGGCACAATCCAAATAAACAGTGTGTGTCTGTATATGCGTGCATAGCCGTCTGTGTCCAAAACTTGCGCTATTTTAAATTTCGCCTGTAAATATTGGTCATTCTGTAACGACCCAAACACTATTTTAAGAGAAATTAGGTCATTCCTAGGTAGATTCATCGAACTCTAAATGTGTAAACAATGTATGTATATCCAAAAAAGCGATCTACATACATAACTTCAAAACTCAATAGTTTTAGAGGTAAGTGAAAGTGTATTGTTCCAAATCGCGTAAACGTTCAATTATTATCCTAAATGGTACTATTTGTCGATTAGTTCTTAATTGTATTAGCTTTTTCAATTAAAATACTTCCATGGCGCCCTAGTATAAGTAAAAGGATGGCTATTAGTAAGAGATAACAATAAAAAAAACTCGTGTTTCTTTATTATTTTTTTTAACTTTGTTAATATTAAATTTAATTAGTATTTATTTATAATTAATGTGATGGATGAGCCTGCTAAGCACTGCACATTTTATCAAATCGTGGAGATAAACTGAACACGGCCACCCTCATTTGCGTTTCCACGTCTATACTTGCTTTTTACTACAGCGGCTGCCGAAAATCCTGATGCTTCGCACAAATACGAAGTCGAAAATCCGCTGAGCCTTATCACATAGAAGGGAATATTAATCGTTTATTGAAATCCAAAACTGTGTCAATCCCACGCTGCCAAATTTTGTTTTCAAACTGCTATCACAAGATAAGTTTCTCTTCTTCTGCTGAAGTAAATTCAGACGGAACTAGTGTTGTTGATTTTGAATACACGCAAACTTATCGCACTTTCATTTGAAACATATTTTTCTACGCAGATAATTAGCTGTGATAAGTGCTCCTCAAACATGGTTTTTATATCATGAGAAAGATTTCATTCATTTGACGTCAAAAATTGCTGTAATATTAAGAAACACTCTTTATTCAATTTTTCATACCTTTTTATACAGTGCTTCCCAAAGGTAACGGATAAATTCTATAAAATCTTAAATAAAAATATTTGAGAAAAATGCTCCGACACGTCGATTTTTACTTTTAACTTACTATCCTTATATACACTTTTCAGCCACCCCTAAGGGGTGGTAACCACAACTTTAAAAATTCAAATAGCAAAGTACCCCTTGCGATACCTCAATTGATAGACTTTTTTAATCTGAATACAAAGAAAAAAAAATTATCTAAATCGGTTGATAAATAACGGCGATATTTATCAAAATTTATTTATACAGGAAATTGAGGAATAACAAAATTTAATTAACTAATCCTTAATTAATTGTCAAAGTGCTGCGCGTTAACGACGAGACAATGCCCTAATCTATCCCCAAACCCTTGTTGAACATTTTCTAACATTTTATTTCGAGTTTTCGAACATTCCTGGAGTCATTAAGTGAATTACTGCAGGAATTCTTTCCTTTAACGCCTCAATATTTACAGGTCTATTAAAATAAACTTTACTTTTGAAATAGCCCCAAAGAAAATAATCTAGTGGGGTTAAATCTGGCGATCTTGCTGGCCATTCAATAAGCCTTCATCTACCAATCCATTAGGAAATTTGAAAATATTTGGATTAGGAAATACTTGATCGAGGTATTCTCGAACTTGTCGCGAATAATGTGGAGGCTTGTTGTAACTAAATTCTGTCCTTGTGTCTATCAGGATCTTCTGCGTTGGGAAACAACACCGCTAAAGTAGGTAGTAGTTCATTTCGTAGAAAGTTCAGATAACGTTCACCATTCAGTGTTCCGTCGAAAAATTTGGTCCAATAATTCTAGAACCCACCACACCAGCCCACACATTAAGGTTTTGAGGATATTGTGTGTTCGCTTCCACCATCCAATGCGGATTTTGACGAGCCCAGTAACGGCAATTTTGTTTATTGGCGGTGCCATTCAGACAAAATGTTGCCTCAACAGAAAAAAACGATGTGTCTAATTAAGCAAGGATTTTCATTAGAGAGTTCCATCATTGTCTCACAAAACTGCACTCGTCGATCAAAGTCATCATCGGACAATTTTTGTACCAAGTGCACTTCATACGGGTGAAATTTGTGTTTTCGAAATAATCTGGACACTGTGCTTTCTGACGCACTAACTTGTGAAGCGACCCCCGCAAGGGTTGAATGATTTTCTTGCACCATTAAAATAGCATCCAATTGTCGGTTTTCAATTAAGGCCAATGGACGTCCTGCCTTAGGCTTATCCCGTACATGACCGAGATCGCGAAATTTGTTTTCGATTCGACTTACTGTAGATTCCGATATTGGCGGACGGTCCGGGTGCGTTTCATTGAACAAAACACGAACTTCGTCATGCGTCCGGCTTCTATCTCCAAACCCAATCATTAAAACTTCGATTCTTTCGGTTTCTGTAAATCTCATTTTGCTACTATTTCTTTAATGACGAAAAATCTGAATTGTGTTTGACATAAGTAAAAACAAGTTGCAATTGTTTGAACGATATTGCTTTGCCCGCTTCAACAGCGCTTACTCGAATATTGACGTTCTTCTTTGAATACATTTTGGTAAATATCGCGGTTATTTATCAACTGATTTTAATAATCTTTTTTTCGTTGTATTCAGAATAAAAAAATCTATCAATTGAGGTATCGCAAGGGGTACTTTGCTATTTGATTTTTAAAGTTGGGGTTGCCACCCCTTAGGGGCGAAGGGGTGCGGGGCTGAAAAGTGTATGTCAGGATAGTAATTTAAAAATAAAAATCGACGTGTCAGAGAAAATTTTTCTGAAATATTTTTATTTAAGGTTTTATTGAATTTATCCGTTACTTTTGGGAAGCACTGTATATACGTTTTTTTTATAGAAACTTTCCGTTGATTTCAAAAGGCTGCAGAGAGACATTAAGGAAATCCAGATTGTCTAAAATGTTGCATAAATATTCCAGTTTTCTTACAAAATCAGCACCAGCAAAATATTCTGCATCTATGCATCCCTCTTCTTTAAGGGAAATAAAAATGTCTGGCGGCAATTCAAATGTACTTAAAATTTACCTCGAGAGAGCCAGGATGCACTGCTTTATTATAACGTAAAGATGAGTGTTCGACTCCAATACCCTCCCAGTTTTTTTTTAAAACGTTTCTTTCAATGGACGATAATTTATTAAATTTACCACATTCACCACACATTGAAACACCTGATACAATGGAAGACTCAGATGCTTTGACGCAAGCACTTCTCTATGAATAATAGTGTGTATCGAAAAAACGTTATTTTGGAAATTCAAAGTTTCAAGTTGGTAAAAAGTTATATCTATGGACCCACATATACCACAAAAAAATAGGCCTATTTGAAAAATATTTAGGTCTCCCGCAGAAGGCCTAAAGTTTGTATTTTCTTTAAAAATACGAATTTGTTCTTTTTTTTTAATAAAAGATTACGAGATTATTCTTCCTCAAAGCCCACATGGATCCACATAATATGATAAATAAACTTTTATTAATATTTATCTTTCAATACAAAAATGGAAATTTAAAGAAAATATTTAGGCCTTTTGCGGAGACCTAAATATTTTTCAACTCAGCCATTTTTCTTTGTTGTATTATGTAGGTCCATAGGGAGAATCACTTTTGATGATTTTTTTGGTTGAACTTATAAATATTGCGAGTTTTTGCTAGTTATTGGCAGGATTGGTAAAATACTATTAAAACATGTTAGGTTATGTTTACATTTCTTCTACACCAAAAATGGGGAATTTGGTGTAGTTTTCTGACACATTATCAACAGTTTTGTTAGGAAAAATTATTTAATTTCGCACCAACTTGCGTACCATACTTCACGTGAGCATTTGTCGTTTCTCAAGGGCAGGAAATCGCTGTTAAAAGTCTTTAAAACGCCCATGGCTTTATATATACTCCTTCCTGGAGGTGTTTGTTATTATTTTTCTGAATTTTAATAGCATTAGTTTCATTCAGTTTGACGCGGTAATAAACACCGTGGTGAGGGAAAATAAATATTATTTAGGGTCGATACGGTCGTTTGCAAAATGTATGGTAAACGTCATGAACGGCCGCCTATAATGTAAAGAACCTCTTTTACGATGATCCGGCTTCGCCAACCAATATACAAAAATAGTTTACGCTAGTTCAAGACTTGCAAGATCGATCTTACTTCCGAAATATAAACTACTGTTGTGTAGTCTACAACGAAAACAGTTTTATAAAAATGTGCTTTTTTCCGTTTAACATCCGGCCTATAAATAGATAAGACCAGGGGCCTATTTCATAAAACTACTTTGCAACTTTGCGATTTGCAAAAAACATACTTGTACATACCAATACTATACCAAAAACATACCAATTAAAAACTTCCTCTCAATTCGATCAATCAAGAATATTGCAAAGAGTTGTCCAATAATGATGTTGGGTATCAAAAGGGAAAAGTCCCTTAGAATTTTGTAGTCAAACTTCAAATCGCATGGAGTTTCTGGTGGACGTTCCAACAGTAGAATATCCGTCTTAGACAAGAAGCAATTGCTTGTTTTGTTCACAACTTGGTACATCCACAGATGAGTGATGAACATCCTGCAATAAAAAGAAGGGTATGGACGAAATCGGCAAGTATTGTTTTGTGTCTGGAGCGGCAATTGTTCACGGAAACATAAAGAACGTTAGGTCAGCTTATGTTTACCGTTTATTCGGCACGATATGTGTGTATGTATGCGTAAATATATGCTGTATCACGAAAATAGAATACGCTTATATACATACGTACGAGGAATAATTGAAAACAAGCGGAGGAATCGATTTAAACAAATGAATCATAAACCATTTTGTAGACGGATTTTGAGAAAATTGCTAATTCTTTTATTTATTTTACTTGGTATTTTTTTTTAACTGATATTGTTGACAGCTAAGTTTGTTCGAGGCATTTGTCACATCCACGAATATAGAAGAAAATACCTTCTTTTCTTCCAATGCAAAGGATTAGTTTCAATAAGTATAAAAATGAGGTTATGTTTATATTTCTTCTTATTCAAAAACAGAGATCTTGGTATGGCTTTTAACACAACACAACTACTTCAGTCACTGGAAAAACCAATATGAAACGAGATTATTATTCTTACCAAAAGTTGAACAAATTCCTTTCTCTCGAAAAGTGAGACTTTTTTCATATAATTTTAAATATTTAGACAACACATGATTTCAAATAGAAATCTGATTTCAATATTAAGCAGTACATTTGTGAACAATTTTCATAGTATGCCAAGTCATACTAATCATTTGTATATTGTTTTGTAATAGATTTATTGAATTTTGACGTTTACAACAAAAGAAACAACTAAAAATTTACAGAATACTTTATATAGACATTGAAGCAATACGAACAGTTTTACACAAAGAAAACCTTAATCTAAACACACAATTTGGCTGTGTACCAAATTTCTCATACAATTGCAGTGATGTAAATTTAATCCAGAATGAACACTGTTCCAGGTTGATATTGGCACCATTCGATTGGTGGTATTAGTATAGCTTAGCGAAAGTAGTCATGCAAGACATCATAGGATAGTTCCTTTAAAACCAGTTTTGTTTGAAACTTTTTGTTTAATTTAAGATTGTTGATGAATGAGATACTTATTTTGAGACAACTTGAAATTTAACAATCGGGCATTTATTGTGCGAGAACTAGTTTTTTATCCGGCCCATTTAGCATTTTTATATTCCTGTATGGCCCTCCTCTTCGAAAGTTTTGGGACTACTAATCTACATTATTGTCTATTACATAATCTTTTATCATAATATTGTTAATTTATTGATTTATTGTTTAATTTTTAGATTTAATGTAATATGATAAATATGATAATGTAATATAATAAATTGTGTTGCAATTTTGCAACACAATTTTTTGTTTTGAAAATCAAAACCAATACAATAGCATCAAGATGATTATGACTTATTAGACTGCAACGACAACAGTACAGATAATGATAAAGAAGTTTCCGCAATATTGTTCCCATGTTGGTGGTTCTTCTGAAACTGCACAATTCGTTCAAAGTTTAGGACAAATACTTGTCGCAGTTGAAACATCAACTACTGATTTTTGGCAGAAATAATGTTGTGAAATAATAATAAATCACAAAACAGAATATGTATACAACTCCAGAAATAAAAAAAAAATCACTTATGCTATTTTAAAAAATAAACCCGAACGAGAAAATGACAAAAATATTGAATACGGTCCGGAGTGTTGTTCGTTTGAAATCGTCTCGCGCGCTTTATCCCCTTTCCCCGAGGGGAACCATCCTGCGCACCGCATCGATCACATTATTTTCCCTATTTATAATTCCCAAATAACTTTTATGTTATTATACATCAATGGATGAGTATCACAATAAATAAGGATTGTTTACGTGTTAACTGCGTTGTCCTGCTATCGTTCGTTTCTGAGATATCCGCGTCCATACAAAGCTTGCTTACATACTTTAACCGTAACCGTAACCTGAACAAAAATTTAAATTTTTTTGGTGCTTTTGCAACCGGTAGATAGTAGATTTATTTATGTATTATATCTCGTATTTTGATAAGTGACAGTTAAACAGAACTACCTTCTGCATAATATAAGGAAAGATTATCCATTTTTAAGCTTTGCTATGTTGCCGGTACAGCAATTTTACAGCGTGTTTTTTAAGTTTGACACCTATCGTTTGGCATCGGTTTCATTAAAAAATTTCGTCATAAACAAATATTGGTTGTCTTGGTCGGTTGTTTCTCTGTAGGCGATTTTTTTTTCTGAACGTGTGTAATGTTACATACATTTCATATAATAAATTCATTTCTTTATTTCACCTAATATTGCCTATTACCTGGACTACTTACCCACTTAAGGTAACCGTTTTCAAATACATGACAATTAGCATCCTCATGAAAAATCTTCTACCACTAAGAACAGCCAAACCTCTGCATATTGTTCTAATTAAGGAACATGCGTGCTCCATGTAGATCCTCATATTCATATTTCGATAAATCCCAAAATCTGATATATGACCGGCAATAGAATTTTCTTTAATCTGAAAGATCTTGACGTTTTAATACGAAGATGAGAAGTTATATATCCCACATCAAACTCTTCCGAATTCTTCGAGTTATTTACAGCATACATCTCTTTGAGGACGACTAAAGCATCGCGGGTTTTCTTGCAGTACAGCAAATACCGGAAGCTTGGTTTGATCAGGTTGGACATGCAACCAAGCATAACGCTAAATATGCTAGATACCGCTAGCAATACCCTCCAAGTAAAGTACCTGGAATCGTTCAAGTAAAACTTCAAAGCCACTGGATAACAGAGCCAACTCAAACCTACAAATAATCTTCTTAAAATGATGCCAATCGTTATATAAATTTCAGGTTACCAATAGCGAAAATATAGCCAAGTGACCAAGCTAGATCCAATAAAGTTAAAACGATTCCTCTACGAGTCATCGACATATTCTCTAATAAATTTATCCTCATCACAGTGGTATTCACAGATAATCTATAAAAGGTATTGTTTGAGAATACTATTGTGAAAACTGAGAGCGATACGTACGATGATCCCAGAAACATTGCAAAGAAACTTAGGAATAAGTACCCATGCACGAAACCACAAGCTAATGTGCTAGCAAAAATCACTGCTGATAATATAGGGATTAGGCTTCGTTTTCCGTATATATCACTTAGAGACAAAAATATAAAACTACCTACAGCTTCTCCTAAAAATACAACTTAACTCAATGCAAATCAGTGACATCATAAATTGCTCTGAAATAACATCTCGGGAGTTTTTCAAGAATTTGATTACCTATTGAGTAAACGACGCTGACTGAAACCATCATATTTTCAGTAAGTTGTATGTCACATCCCATTAATGGTATAGCTAAGAAAAGAGTGGTTAAAACTACAGCTTCAGAAAAGCTTGATACTGCTGTAAGAAAAGCCACAAATTTATGGTATATTCCAAAACCTGCAATAACCATTTAAAGTCATCGAATAAAGCCTGGTATAACATAAATTTAATTACCTGTTTTATGAACAGCCCTTTCAAGGTTATTAATATCGTAGGGAATTACGACTGGCGGCATGTTGTATTCAGTATTCGGAATATTCGATAATGCTCAACAGTTCTCAATTTGATAATTCTCAATTAGTCGTCAGTTTGACAGTTTATAAATTGATTGAAATTCCCAAGCCTACCAAAATATTGTTTGTGGATCAATTAAACAACATCCCAGAAATGCAACTGCAAACAACTCAGTGAAAGTGATGATTGGATACTACAAGTACTACAACAAATGTCTCAAAAAGAAACGGTTAAGGAGGCAGTCGAAGGCCTTCGGACAACACTTGTCCCCCTAGGTCTACCAACCGATGTACCGGATCTTGTATTGTCTCTCCACCACATACTCCAAGTGGGCGGGAGCGATGTATGAGCAGGTAGAGTGTGCAGCCATGGGATTACCTCTTTCACCGGTAATCGCCAATTTTTTCATGGAGTTGTTTGAAGAAGAAGCCATTAGGTCAAGTCCTTTCAAACCCAAGCACTGGATCAGTTATGTCGATGATACCTTTGTGGTTTGGCCACACGGTAGAGACAAACTTACTGAGTTCCTTAACCACCTTAGTCCTTCCATCAAATTCACGATGGAAATAGAAGAGGATAATCAGCTGCCTTTCTTGGATGTGCTGGTATACAGAACGTCAACGGGTAGGCTTGGACATACAGTCTACCGTATGAAGACACATACCGATCGGTACTTGAACGCCAAATCACACCACCATCCCCAACCGAAGAGAAGTGTTACTAACACTTTGTTCAACAGAGCCGAGAAGATATGCGACTCCAGCACCTTGGACGACGAACGGAAACACTTGGAGTGGGCCCTACGTCAGAATGGGTACACCAAGTCTGACATACGGAGTGTCACACAAAGAAAACCGCAAGTCTCAGAGGAACCGCAAGAGTCAAAGGGGTTCGCTTGCTTACCATACGTAAGTGGGGTATGAGAAAGAATCGGTAGATTACTGAAGAAATCGGGCATCACGGTAAGAGCACCAGCTAAGGTAAAGGATCATTTGCCTAACCCAAAGGATATCACACCACTCCTGGAGAACGAAGGGGTATACAAGATAACGTGAGTGCGGAACATGTTATGTAGGACCGACAGGACGAAGCATCGAATGTCGAATCAAGGAGCACAGTAGAGACACTCGGCTAGGCAAGATTCAACAGTCCGCTGTTGCTCAACACTGCCACGAGTCGGGACACACAATGGATTTCGATGATGTGAAGATGTTGGCAAGGGTGGGTAATTACCATCGAAGGCTTATTAGAGAAGCCATCGAAATTTACAAACATCCTGACAACATCAATCGCGAGGACGGCACTGACATTAGTAGGGTCTGGAAATCGATCCTGACGCGGTCATGTGGAAAATGCACATGGGAGCGGTAGCTCCAGATGTGCGCAGTGAGGTGTAAATTTAGGTATATAAGGGAGATTTCTTTGGTGTGTGTTCAGTATTCAGTTAGCTCTGAAGAAGCGAGCAACATGGTTCGCAAAACGTCAGTATTAGCCCGGAAGCAGTTTATTTTCCAGCCGTATAATATAAAAAAGTCACTCGTACTCAGAAGATGAATAGAACCTTTATCAGAGAAAACCAGAAGATTTATCAATATTAATCGAACCTTAACCATATCGACCGTCGGACCAATAGGAAGCCAGATAATGTGATATACACGATTTTGCCCGTCTTTCAAAACATGGTTTTGTAAATATATGTATTCCTATGATCTGGCTAGAGTGAAAGTTTGGATAAAATTGCTAGATCTTTTAGTCCTCTACATAGGACCGTTGTGCATGCGTAGAAGATAGAATAAGTGCTTTATGCACTTATTTTTGGTGCTGCTCGAACGAACCTATTTATTTATTTAACTTTCACTTACTAACTGATTTAAAACCTACATCTCTTACCGTTAAACCATTTACCGTAAAATAACGTAAGTCATCACTGACATCCAATCTAAACAATAAAACGATGGTGGTGATAGATAAGTGACTAAAGACAAGGTGCAAGAATTTGAAGGGGTTGCATTTTAGTCGTTTTATCGACGATGCTAGTAAGATTTGGCGGTTGTAGGCGGCTAGGAAGTAGAAGAGCACCTGCTGCCAACTGCCGGAGAACAGCGCAAGTCGTAACATAAAACATACTTTTAATGACTACCCGGTAAGAGACGGGACCTAATGTGACACGTTTATAGTAACTTTTAAGCCGTTTAATTCATCTACCGTGTAATTAAATATACGGGTAACCTAGATGTCGCCGGCCAGTGTAAATATACTCGCGACGGACCACACTACCGATACATGGTACTACGTAACCCGATCCTCACGATGGAAACTGGAAGATGCTGGGAAAGGATGCCAGAATGGACAGGGTGAATAGATAAAGTGCGACCATAAAAAATAGAATCGATATTCCTATAGCAAGAAAAACATACATTTTTATATTTTTCTTCTACTTTGGAGATTGCGCATCTACATAAAATATTAGTAACTATTTGAATGTTGATTCGATTTGGAGACACAACTATCTTCGAGGATTTAAAGGTGTAGCTAGAAAACACCGGTTTCAGAAAAATAATCAAACATATTCACCGAGACTGATCCCTGGGATAATTCATTTAAACAATTCGAGTACTAATTTACAGACTCGTACTCACCACTAAATTGGACACAAATGGGATTTTTTTCTAATTTGAGTACCTTAATTTTTAAAGATACGCTAAAACTTTATTTGAAAATCACAAATCACATTCCTAACATTTTTGTTTTTTATTACAAGCTAACATTTTATGAATTTTATAAACTAAAAAATAAAAACAAAATACCAAAAGTAACAACAGAGTTTAACATTTCATTCATTTAAACATAACTGACGAACTGAAAAAGCAAAAACAAAAATACTAATAGTATCACAAACAAGAATTGATCATTACAAAATTTAGAACCCAAGCTAACATTTTATTCCATGTTGCCTCTTCCATTTTCAATGCATAAGATCGAAATCTTTTTATCTCCGTATGCATATTTTGGATCATTTCAAGGGTTGATGCTTTGGATGCATTTTTAAACGTTTTTTAAACAGACTGAAATCTGCGTACAGCAATTTTGTGACACGTAAAAAAGTACCAAATGTGTTACTTAAGTAGTGTTTCCTAGCAACGTCGACGAGACCACAATAGGGTATTTGACTATTATTGGAAAACCATCTTAGTGTGTTTATTCCTTCACTCTACATTGTAAATGCATTATTTTTCGTAATTATTTCCTCAATATTTCATAAAAATCAGCATTAAAAATTTTATATAGTTTCTCAAGGAATTTATAAATAAAATCCTTTTTTGCTTTACTCTGGAATTGAAAATGAACACTAAATGAAATGTTAAAAAAAATGCAAAAATTGCAAAATGTGTGTGTACCCGTTTTTTTCTGACGACGGTTCCGGAGAAACTACTAAAGGTATCGGGACGAAACTTCATATTTAGAAGTTTCATGACCAAACTTAGAGCTGAAAAGCTTTCTGTTGAAAAGGGTCCAAAGGAACTAGAGGTTTAGTCTTAGCAATTTTGAAAGATTTTGCAAATAAGCCGCCACTTCTGGAATTTCGTCGAAATAGTTAAATAATAAATTAAAGTAGAGGAAATTCTGAATAATTTTTGACTATGAAATTTTTTGGTACAATCAATAGTTTAGCTGCATAAGCAAATTCTATTTCATCGAGATCGGTCGTACTGCATTAAAACTAGTAGCCAGGATGTGTCAGATATTTTGATTCTAATGACAGTAGATATTGTCAAACGTTAATGTTTTGACAATAACTACTGTCAATATAATCAACATATCTGTCTAGTTCTACTAGTTTTATTTTAATGCAGACATGACCGATCTCGATCAAATAGAATCTCATTCAGCTAAACTATTAATTTTATATATAGTATGATAAAGTCATGTGCCTGGCCACATCAGATTTTTTAGATCTATGAAAACAATAGTTCTTATTAATTACATTTTTATTATCGCAGATTTAAATATGCTGCGAGAAAACACAGATTTCAGCAAAATAACCGATATTAAATAAACAAAATGTATTTATTTCTAAACCAGCCTGAAACGTCAGCTCTGATCATCGAGATAGTATAAAAGAGGAGGAGTCATATGAGCTTAAAATTAGGATCAGTTTATGTCAAATCATACCGTCCGTTAGTCCCAAAACGTCACAAATTTCCTAAACAAATGCCATAGGCCTCAGTAGCTCAGATGGGAGAGCATTGTGCTAGAAACGCAAAGGTCCCTGGTTCGAATCCAGGTTGTGGCTGTAGTTTTTGATTTATTTAAAAATTGCATCCCGCCTGGCTATCACCATTTACTTTACATTTATTTTACTAATTAGTCTATATATATTACATTATTTGTTATAACCTTAATCCAGATTTGTTTTGTTTAAGTTTTGTGTCAAGTGGATCATAATTTTGCAAAAAAAACAACAATGTGTCTAAACCTGTCAGCTGAAAAAGGCATGTAATCATATAAATAATGTAAACGCGTAACTAATAAAACTCTAAAAAGAAACTCCTATTATTGTTAGCTGATTATTATTTATCTAAATCACTCTAACCAAACAGACCACCCACATTAAAATACACTAACATCATCCAAAAATCTCTTTGTAATTGATAAATTAATACATCGCCAACATGAATTCGCATATTATCTCTTTCTAAGCGCACAGTCCCATTTCGACTACTGTAAAGTAGCTTCCGTGTCGATCATCAATAGAATACGCATATAGCACAGAAATTCCAATCTGACCTCCTCAATAATTGATTCTCATTGTATATGTTAAAAAGTTTGGAATTGGTGCGGTCGCCTCGAGAGTCGTTCGTGTAATCTGCGGTGTTGTCAGCCGTACCCCTTGGGGTGCGCACCCCAGCGCTTTCAGATCTCCACAGAAAGGCACCACGTGAAGCCGCCGAATTTGTATCGAATCACCAATAAAAGAAACATGCGGACTGTGGCATTGTCTTTCGATCAGCGGGTGTCATTTTCGCTTGAACCTACCGCATATCCGCCAAAACTTGTAATCGAGAACGAAAAATATCAGCTATTATTAATGAGGTTCTAGGAGAGAGACTAATTTGTCTATTACGGGAACAATACTTCGCTTATTTTTTTATTTTGTGCTGTGTAGCGAATCCGATGACAAAGTTTTTGATTAGGATTAGTATGATTCGTGTGAAATGCTATTTTGTAACGGGTTGTTGGGAATTTTCTAGTTTCCATTAAAAATGATTAAATACGAAATAACAAATAGAGTCATTAATACTGCATCTCAGACACGTGTTGCGACCCCATGTTTACCAGATTTTTGCATCAAATGCACGAATTAGTATTCAAACGAGTCTGTGCCTGCAATCTATCTGTAGTTTGCACAAGATAAGTCTGTCACGTGGAAGACATCATGCGACGCGGAAAGCCAACAAGCAAGGAAGAGCGCTCTCTAATTATCGCGTTTCATCAGGAACGATTGTCAGTTCGTGAAAATGCAAGAAATAAGTCAACGATAAGTGAGTCAACGATAAGTGACACTCTTCACCAATATGAAGAAGCATGGAATTTGGATGACGTGTTCGGCCGGGACTATCACGAATAATTTCCCAAGCGGATGAAGAACTATTAAAATTAATTTTTAAGCAAAACAGAAAATTGACCGCACCTAAAATCACCTCTGAAGTCAATCGCGATCGTGAAAGACCAATTTTCGTAAGCACAGGAAAACGACGTCTCCAAGCGGAAAATGTGCATGGACGCGTCGCCGTACGAAAACCATGTCTTCGTCAGGCAAATCGTCAGAAACGACTTCAGTGGGCACGAACACATCGAAGTTGGACAAATGAAGACTGGAAACAGTAGTGCTGACGATTTTCCCGACCAAGCAATGGATAGTCGTTTCCCTGTGCTTAGAATCCGCACTCTAGTAATAACATTAAACCCAAACACTAAAACACTAAAACTAACCTCTCCCATCCTCTCATAAAAAGGAGAAGCATCCCTACCAAATAATCCTTAATAATTATCAAAATCCAACCCAGCGATAAAGCAAAACGAGCGAGTAATTAACCCTCTTAAGCTAGAGGGGGTGTGTAACCATTTTAACCACAAATTGAAACCATCCCCATCCATTTAATCATCCCGAGAGATAATAACAGTGTGCAAAATGCTACGATCTGCCACTTATAGACCGCGTTCTTGCTAAAACAAAAAATGATGGAGTTATCAAGATAAGGGAATATGCATAAAACATAAGAGGGTTGGTGCTGAGCTTCACTAGTAAAGATTGATTGGGTCTGGTCGACCACCCTTGACCACTCAACCGACCGGTAGCCTACCTTAATGAACTTTGTGCTGGTACGGTTCAGACTACTTAATTTCGTTATATGTTTACGGGAACAAATGAGTTTTACCCTTTTAGGGTTAGAAATTAAACGGGAACTATTTATCATAGGTATCGGTAGTAGAAAGGGTGCGTTTTTAAGACCGTTTTGAGGGATGTTATAATATACTGGGTGCACCACGCTAAAAAACAAAGTACGTTAATGGGCTTAAAAATCGAAATACACGTTTCTTCCATATATAACAGTTGTAGATAATTATAATCATTTGCTCTATAACCAGCCAATATTTGCATGCTTACTCCCACAACAACGTACTAACACAAACTTTTTTAGGGATGATGAGGATTTGAGGGATGATATTTAAAACCTAAATTGGTATGGAGAACAGTCCACAAATAAAAATGTACGTAATTTGTTAGACAAGGAAACAACGCGTATTTTGGAAACGCGCTGTCACTCTAAAACAGACAGAGAGAAAAGTGGTGGTACTCGAAATTACAGATGCGTGGTGGGGCGGCATTCCTGACCGAACACGGAAAACCGAAAAACCGGTTTCAAAACGAAAATACGAACCAAAATATCACGACTTGTATTAGGCTATTATCAACTGTTTCTGAGATATTGTGAAAGGATTGTCAAAAATGAGCGTTTTCAAAAAATTATTCTAAGAATAATTAAGAAATAACAAGAATAAAGAAATTAAAGAACTCATTTTGGATAGTAAAAGTATCGCATTTTTTACAGTTATTATTCATTTGCTAAATAAATTAAATTCTAATATGACTTATCCGGAATAACTGGAGATATGCTAAATGTCAAATAACAAGAATTTTAAATGGAACACCCTGTATATCTTGACATACTTCGAAAGATCGATAAATCAACTTTCCTAAAATGTCTAAGTCGGCAGGTCTATAGTCAACCGCTAAAAAGTTATAAATAATCTAATTTAACAAAAATATTTCACAAATTAATATAACATATATAGTTGCCACGATGAAAATCATCAATCGCACAAATGTAATGATTCTTCTGCAGCAACATTTAGTCATCGCAAACTGCTACTATGAATTACACAAACGAGCAATTTATGATCATCCAAGAATTAATTTTATTAGTACCAGTCGAAACTTATTTAAAATTTTTATTTATTTACGTAATGTTATAAACTATTTAAAGAATTTTAATGGATCCTTGGGTTGGTTGTAGTGGTCTAACGCCTTAGCCAGCGAAATCGCCAGTTTAATTTATTTATTTCGGGATATGTTGAGGAATAAGTTTATGGGGATGCTCCAGTTACTACTGATAACAAAAACAAGGAGTGTTTTGGTAGCAATGTGGTGTTCTTCAGAAATCCTAACATTTCTGTATGTACTCTCATAAGAATAAATAATTAAATAAATGGATAATTGTAAACTGAATAAATCATTATTATTTCAGTACGATTGTCAAGAGAGCACATATCAACCCCGTGAGGTGAATACGTTTCAGTCTTGCTTCACATTCTCGGTGGAAATATTACATTTTCCATGGTTTCCACAAAAATATTTTGACGCCTCGTTATTACTATTCTTCATGTTCGCTATAGTAGTTATATTCCCATACATTTTTTCCTCAATATGTCTACAGAGTAACAAATCAAACGCGATTAAATCAGGCGATCTAGTTTTTCAAAGCTTTCGACCACCATGAACAATTTAATGTCATTGATAAATATTATTTAAACAATGTTAGATTGATATATAAATTACTAATTCTTTGAAGAAAATAAATATCACAAATTATACGTTTGTATAAATCAAAATTGCAGAATGCTATTACTAAAAGCTGCTGCATGAAAAGATGAATTCTTCTAATTGAGAGATTGTTGAATTTCGTCGAACAATCTGGATATTTAATATTAATTTATGAATATTGTGCATAAGTTACAAATGTCACATTAGATGCTTAATAACTTTTTAGCTGTTGACAATAGACCACCGAGTTAGACATTTTAGGAAAGCTGATTTATCAATCTTCTATATTGTATTTATTCGTTCTATTTCTTATTTTTAACATTCTATTTCATAATATTTTTTGTAAATTTTTCTTTGTAACTCTTTCATTTTTATGTATGGTAATTGAGATACTGAGTAAAACGTTTCATATGAATTTATTATTTTTTCAATTTATGACAAAGTTACAACGGTTTGAGTTATTAACAAAACCGTATTTTAACCGGCGCCAACTTCTTAAGCAATTGAGAAAACCAATGACCAAAGAAAACCAAAGTCCATATGATACTTTTTACTCAAAATGATACTTGTTTTATAGAAAAAAAAATAATAAAAAGCTTCATATACATTTTTTGTTCATTTACTTATTCAATTTATATTGATTTTGTTTTAAATATTTTTATTTAAATTTATTTACTTCCTATGGTTGTAATGTGTAGTGGGTGTGTTCAAACAGCTGAATTTTTCAAAGAATTGAGAAAACAAAGAAGTCCTTATAAAAAATTTATTCAGAATGACATTTGCTTTCTAAAAATAATTTTCGGGGAAAAAAGTGGGACACCTGTATATATATATACATACCGGCAGCATAAACAAAAAAATGGTGCCCCCCCCTTACCTTCCTGGCAACCAATATTTTTGGACCCAGTCCGCCACTGTTTCCCATAACTTTCTTCCTTAACATGTCCCGAAATAAATAAATCGAAATGGCGATTTAGCTGGCTAAGGCGTTAGACCACTACAACGAACTCAACGACTTATTAATAATCTTTAAATAATTTAGAACATTATGTAAATAATACAAATTTTAAATAATTTTTGACTGGTACTAAAAGGACTAATTCTTTGATGATCATAAATTTTTCATTAGTGTACTTCATAGTAGTAGCTTGGCTGCATGAACAGAAGAGTTATTACATTTATGCGATTGTTAAATTTCGTCCTGACACCTAAGCAACCTACAAAAGAAATGATGACTAGAACTCGCAAAGTTAATTATTTTATGATGTATAATACCAATTTTGATATAATAACCATTCCATTTTCAATGTAAAATAAAATACAATTATTCCTAAACGTTTCAACCATTAATTGCAGTTAATATTGGGCTGTATAGTGTACACCCTATAGCTGGGGAATCATTCGCAAACCGTGGTATTAAGGAATAAAGCAGTCGGTATTGTAAAGAAATTCGCCGCGGTTTCCAGGAACCTGGCAATTTGAAAAATTACGCACTACTTTGTCCAGAGAAAAGACGAATGGAAGAGTTTAGCGTATAAATATATACAGGGATGGGTCTCGTGTGCGTTTCTCGTTCCGAGGAAATGCTGAAAGAGAGGCAGCGAAGTTGTCCTTAGAACGGCGGACCCACATCACAATGCGAACTCCGCCCATGCATCGGGCCCCAGAAACGCGCCGTTCTGAAAGCTATCAATTACTTAAAAGGCTTTAACTGCCGGTACGCCGATCACTGTTATTAACGAGATCGAACAATCAGGGATGCACGATACGGAGGTACGCGCGGCCCTTTCGATTTTTGCATTATGGACGTCTAATATCAACCTGCTAGATCAGTTTGACGTTAAGAGAATCGCGCCTACTCGATTCCTAACGCTTCTAATTTGTACGTGTCCGATTACTAAAAGGTATCTGCTTCGTCATATCCACCGATGTCAGTTCTGACGCGGAAGTCTTTAATATCAATATTATAAAATAGTTCGTAGATGGGGCGTGGAATTTAAGGGTTACCGAAGACAGAAAATATTTGAAAAGGGGGATTTACAAACATACGTTGTATTGCAACTTTATGATGCTTTTAACATAATAATTTTTAAAATTGATCAATGATGCATTTATGTCGTGCAAGATAGAAGACAGAGTAGATGTGCTATTAAAATCTGAGGCCACCCAGATCTAGCAAAAAATGTCAAAATGTCTCGTTTATATCTAGAGAACATCATGCAATTAGATTAAAAATGTTTACAGAAAAAAGTTCAGTAAACTTTTTATAATTCTATTTAAAAAGATAAACAAGTTTCTAATTCCCGATTCCAAAATTTCAGATATTTTTACGGTTCTGTTCTTCAAAAGTAAAAAACAGACCCTTATGGAATCACTCATTAGTCCGTCTGTCTGATGTCTGCAACAATCTTTAAAATGTTTCTGCAATTAATGAAAATGAACACTAAATTTACACAGATTTACATTTGTGCGGTATGGTTTCTTAGCGCTCTATACTTAAGCATCTAAAAATATTTTATTAATAATATTTTATTGTTACGTAGGTTTTGAGATTTTCCTAAAAACCGCGTTAAAAATCCATTTCCCATTCTATTTTCAAAACTACTACAGCCACAGCTTGGAATGAAACTAGTAATAGAAGTACACGTAATCTTTAAAAGATCACTATTACAATGTTATTAGCTACACTGAAAAAAATTTTGATGTGAATTTGATGTGAGGGACATAAAAATACATTAAAACTACAGAGAAGCAATTAATAAATACTTAGCGTAGGCAAATACTTAAACATAGAAAACACACAAATATATAAATGCACTTCGGCCAACCATGAACACACATATTCGTTCACTCTTTTTCTGACAAACACACTTGGTGCAAGATGTTCCGCATCTGTATCTGTAAAAACAATGAAACATATTAGACACAAAAAAGTTAACCTAAAAAGAAGATTGTACATTATCTTTCTGTTGGTATAAAACCCTTCAATCTTAAAGCAAATTTTCACAAAGAAACGTAGAAGTCTGTACTTACAGCTTTCATCCAGGTATGGCGTTAACGTTAAGACATCAATTTCTAATGGCTAATTGTCGTCGTTGGTGATCTGCAAAGGCAATACAATTAATTGTTCTGCAGTGACATGGTATTTTAACCTACACCTACATGGTATCTAGATAAGTTTTAGTTCACTGTATCATTGTTACTTACCGGAGACAGAAATACAACGCGCCCAACTACATATTGCACTCGATGGTATGCGTGCCGGCGTTCGTTTGCAAAACAGCTGATCAAACGTAGCGCATGCGTCTGGGCGTTACAATATCAACAAACCCGCTATTATAATAGTAAAATCACAACATACGTTGTAATTTTACGCATTTAAGGTATATTTCCATTGTATTTTTACTAAGAGATCATTGTAATTGAAATAAAGCAGCAATATCGCTGTAATAGTACACAGACTTGTAAAAATAATTGGAATTACGTGCAATTTTTATACTTACCACATTTCTGTTGTAATTTTCAGAATGATTTATGTGTATTTTTACAACCATTTTTCGCAGTGTAGGTATATTAGTTTTTGAGAAATAAATTATTGTATTCAATAACTAACCAAATTTATTAAGAATAACTGCTCTTTTCTATGAATATATTATAAATAAAACATGATTCCTTCTACAAATTATTTTATTATTTATTATTATTTTTTATTATTGATTATTATTAGTCAAAATATGCTACAAATCCCCAAAAACTCCGTCTTTAAACATAATATACGACTTTGTTTATACATTGGATTGTTAAAGCTTATCTTTTAACAATTTTCAATTTTAGCAACTGATTTACATTTGTCAATTCTGAAAGAACTGATTTTTCAACAGTTGCTAAATTTTTACTTTTACGTGAGTTGCTAAGAAAGTTTTTACTTTTATAATTAAAAGAATATATTTAGGGTTTTTTTTATTATACCGGGTGACCCACGGCATAGGTACTCCCGTTTATTTTTTTGTTTATGAAGCTGGACGAATGAAATTTGGGAAATTTGTTAATAGACAAAAATGCCATTCTTTGGGATACTCTTGAGGCTAATATAACTTCCGGATTTTCCGGAAATGACGTCATCATTGAAATTTTAAATGGCACTCTATATTCTTTGTGTGGTATTTTCAATCAGGATGACATTCTGAACACAGAAACATATCGATCGTAAATTTTTATAACCAAGGCAAATCGAGACCCTAGTGTATAATTAAAATGGATAATAACCTATAATACGACAAAATAGTAAAATTGACAAACATCATTTTATCATCAAAAATCATTCCTTGTTTTGCAGAGAGCCTGTATGTCAAATCAAAATTTTTACTGTGGAAATTTAGACTCAGGACATCCAAATAGGCAGAATTATCGACGCGATACGATTCAAAATAATAAGCATCGTTATCGTGTTGACGATTCATTAAAAATTTCAAGGGGATGCATAGGAAAAAGTGTGCGTCTGTCTGTGTTTGTTCTAAAGTGTGAATGTTGTAGGTATCATACCGTAGTAGGTATACCATAATCCGACGACGTTGTACGGTTACCAATAAACGGATACTACCTGCAAAAGGAAAAAAAACTTATTACGCCCGGCCGAGATAATTCCACCCTTATGCTGGGGGAGGCTCCAAGCATCCGATTGGCTACCTGTGCCACCGAGCTTTTGCGCGCTTGTGCGTGGTGGGGTAGCCACCGAATATAAGCTCACTCCGGGGTGGTTTTTCGTACATTCGTTCAAATCATCCAGAACGAGCGTTACTAACAACAACCATCGCCATGGAATACCAAACGCCATACAGTTGCTACAACTACATGTACGTCGAGAACAACCCAATGGATTGGAATATTCTGGAGGCAGTCGAAACTACCAGCAATAGCAGCTACGACAGTGTCGGAGACGAGAGAAGAAGTTCCAGCCCAGAGTCGTTATCTTCAGTTAAAACAAGAGTGTCTCCGGTGGTTCTAAGAAAGCGTCGATTGGCAGCGAACGCAAGAGAACGAAGGAGGATGCAGAATTTGAATCAGGCCTTTGATAGATTGAGGACGTTCTTACCACAACTGGGACAGGATCGGCAGTTGTCCAAGTATGAGACGTTACAAATGGCACAGAGCTACATATCAGCGCTGTATGATCTCCTGGAAAAACCAGAAAAGTGAAACCGTTGTTTTAATTTTTAAATTATTTGTATATAATAGATATATTAGATTTAAATTGTACATTCTCAAATAAACCTTTATTCATTGTAAGACATTCGTTTTATTGTAATTATTTCTGCTGAAAGTGATTTATCTGTAATGATAAGTATCATAAAGTATATAAGTATTCAATCAAGTATTCAAAATAGATTTTGATGAAATAACTAAGTCTTGGGTAATTGGCGAACAGTTTTCTATTTTTTGGATGGTTAATAATATTATCATTGTTAGGTTTTGCGTTTGATTCTGACGACATTTATATACAGAACGATTCAAGGCAATCACCCTGTATACAAAGCGAGTCACAAGAGTCGCGGTGGACCATACTGCATTTATTTTAAGTACCTACATATAAAAAACAATATCTTTTATACAAATTTGTTTGGCCCATCATGTTCTACAACGGAAAATTATTATATTACTTTTTTTTATGGAAAGCCCTGTATTTTATAGATACCATATTAAGAACACTAAATAAGTTGGATTTCCATCTGTATTAGATTGTCTCCATTTAAAGAAACACCTTATAAGATATTCAATTAGAACTAAAGATGATTGCACGGAAATACCGAAATTATGAAATATCAAATCTATATCACCGTTTTCCATACATTAGATATTCAATTGTTTGTCAACAAATTGGTACTTTCAGGCCTTTTTGAAAAACTACGTAAATACTGCATTTTTGCAGACACATATTCAGTTAGATGCTAGAAGCTGAAGTCATTGCGAAAATAGCAAAACATACTTTGTATGTTGTAAAAATTTTGTAATATCTTGATAACCGTAATACTTTGTATATGAACAAATCTAGCGAAATAAGTTCCAAATGACCTCCTCTATAACCCTTTAAATATTTTACATCAAGCTACCCAACACATTGTATACAGAGCAATATTAAGGTACTACAATATCATACTACTCCTTCAATTGCTAATATCACAAAAACTAGTAAAAATAGGTATAAGACCTGTATATAAATTAAAAAATCAAAAATATATGAATCTGCATCAGAGTAATTCTTAATTTAAACTGTTGAAAATGCATACATACTTTTCAATTAATTTTTACTTTTCAATAAAAATAAGTCGATGATTTTAGTATCGTCATAGTATAAGTCTATGACAGTTGCAAATTACTAGTAGGAAAGTCATTAGATTTGCAGGTAAATAAATAAAAGATGATATTTTTTGGAAGCTACGCAAGTTGTGTTTATTATTCAGAAGTACACTGGATGTTCTGCCATAAAGTTTCGATTCGATTTTGTGAACTTAGGAAATATTAATATTAAGAAATATTGAAGAATTTGTATTTAGTTTAATTAAGCAAATTTATTAATTGCTAGTCGATATTGTTTAATAGTGTCAAATCCTTCACGATATTAAAATCATACTTAATGTCAATATGCATTATTTTGGTACATTGACGTACAGAATACGTAGAAATATAAAATTATCTTCTAATTTTTTCAATTCTTGATGTCTTCTTGATCCAAAAATAACAAAGAACAAAAGAAATTAAATTTTGAAAGACATAAAATAACGACCAAACAATATTTAATAAATTCATTCCTTTTCTTATTTTCTTGTTTCTTAATTTATATATTTCTTCAAACTGTATGTCTCCACTAATAGCAAAAATAAAACAACAAGAATCAAAAACGTTAAATGTACCTACCAATAAACTTTCTTGATACTATCTGGATCATACAAACCATAAATTGTACTGTAAAATAAATAAAAGTGCTTAACCTACAGTACGGCGATGTAGGATGCTTTCAGAGTCTATTTCTGGTAGTTAATTACTATTAAACTCGGGATAAACACGCGAAAATCTCTGAATTTAAATTCTTAAATGCGAACGTTAAGCAAATAAACCCAAAGTGAACGGTAATGTTTCTGAAAAATCACATTACTCATGCGAATTATTTAGTTACAGTATATCGTTTGGTGTTGTCTCAGTAAACATTCCGAGGACGTTACATTTAGATTCTTTCAGCTTTGGTCATTTTTATTTATAGCTTTCTGCAGATGTGCCATCCACATTAGACAGAAACTAGACTAAAACTAGTGGGATTCATGTGTATATTAGTATAAATAGAATAGAAATTCTGCAACTAGGCAAGTCATGAACCATTTGTTTTCTTCCTGGTCATTTAACTCCTTAACCTATGTTGCTCCACATTATCTGTCTGCCAACACTAACTCTTTTTAACATCTTCTCATAGTATTACATCAAATTCACCTGTTCCTTTCAATATTCAAATCGATGATACTGTGTTCTATTAGCGTCTCTTATTGGATTCTCAAATAAACATCCATCTGTAACCCATCGATAATGGCTTCAGTGGTACTTCTTTATGTACAATGCAATCGAAGGGGAGAAGTGGTGCAAGTGCCATGATGGTATAACTGTGTTTCCGGTTGACAGGTAGACAAGACGCGTGTTCGGTATTAGTGACGCTTGGATACACCCTGTCGCCTGTGGCTTCCCCACGAGTTGCACGTAATAATATTGTCGGCAGGCGACAGTGCATAGCGACTGTGACATCATAAAAAGGATGATGCATTGTATTATGAAAGTGTAGCGCCATATATCCATCTCTCTCATGGATTACGTATACGAATAAAGATATTCCCACCGAGGTGAAAAATATATTTAGTCCATTGTAATGTGTAACAGTACATAAGCTGTATAATTTAAATAAATATACAGTGGTGGTACAAAATTGTATGAACATGAAATAATATTTATGTGACTAGATAGGCAGTAATTAAATACTTTACGTACAGAGTTGATGCTAGTGTTTAGGTTAAAAGATTTGAAGTACAATGTTGGAGCTTTCATTGTTCTTTAGATTTTTTTATTGACGACACAATGAAATCATTTCATTCCAAACTTAGTACATTTAGGCACTTACTAACACCTCAGGTATGCACCAAAAATATCTAATAATTTTAATGAAAAACTCATGATTCTGCGCGAAGATCAGCGGTCTCTGATTGGCATGATTTCTCCACTCTAGGTGATCTGAAACAAAAATATCAAATACCGTTGTATTCTATACCAAGTAGTTATCGCTTAATGATCTAGAAACAAAAAAAATATATTTTAGGAAATGATTACTTGTCAAACTCAAATTTAGCATACAAAATTGACAATCGATGGTCTAGCTGAAATACCACGTATCATAATAGTTAAAGCATACGGAATGCATACGCATTGCAGCTAGGCCATCGCAATGTTTTTGTTATTAAATAAAAAAACATCTGATGTTCCAAAGCACATGACTTTATCATACTATACAGAAGTGTCAAACGCTGATGTTTTGACAATACTGTCAATAAAATCAAAATATCTGACAAATCCTGGCTAACTAGTTTTAATGCACGACCGATCTCGATCAAATCAAAGAATTCTCTGCACATGCAGCTAAACTATTAATTTTACCAAAAAATGTTATAGACGATATTTATAAAGAAGAACCTCTACATATTACTTTATTATTTAACTATTTTGAAGACATTACAGAAATAGCGGGTCATTTGCAAAATTGTTGAAAAATGCTAAGACTTGTTTACTTCTAAATATGAAGTTTCGTCCCGGTACCTTTAGCGAATTCTCTGGAATCCAGCCACAAAAAAAAAACGGGTACACACACATAAGTACATACACAGACATTTTTTTTTACCTTGGTCAAGAATGTTCAGGGGACCCAAAAGAACATATTTCCGCTAAAATCTTACAACTTTTTGTCGACACGATTGCAATATTTTATCATAATAATTTTATCATGATAAAGTAAAAACTCAATACCTACATAAAGTATTGAGTTTCTTAACATGCAGTTTTATGCACTTTTAATATGATCGGTCCAATTGTTTTTGAAATATCATGACATTTATATATATTGTTAATAATTCAAACAGCTGTAACTTTTTAATGAATTGAAAAAGTAATTTACTTTCTGAAAAGAATATTTTGCGGGAGAAACGTGGGACATCCTGTATATATTATTGCTATAATTTTAATTATTTTGGTTATATTTAAAAAAAAGTAAGTAAAAAGTAAAACAAGTAAATATATATATATATATATATATATAATATTGCCATTGTCCTTCATACAAAATACATGCTCCGTCCTAAATATAAATTTAAATTAAATTTAGGGAATTTATTTACATTTAGTGAATATATTTTAATATGTATTACAATTCTGAAATAGCCTATATTCAGTGATAATCCTTGACAACAAGTTGATTTGTGCATTTACTTACGTATCGTATTATCAAAAACTTAAATGTTTATTAATATTATTATAGGTATATAAATAATTCTATATTTAATTATATGCATTACCTACTCGTAAACTTAACTGTAGTGGTCATATTTCATTTATTACATTGCAATGCAGAGATCACATTAAGGAAAACTAAATCCATCCACATTACATCCATCGAAAAACCACCTCGTGACGGACAGCTTTTTGCGAAGCGGCCGGGTCGAGGGAGAACAGTACACGAATATATAAGCGACATACTATTTTCAAATCCTGCAATAGCGATACCAACTTACTTATTTGTACCTGGGCCATAGGTTATTCCTTCCTTTGTTTTGTGGAATTTGCTTTCGGACATTTGCTTGTTTCTTCAACGCCTGGGTCCGAGCTACTCGTTGTGTCTCAAGTGTGCATCTGGACGGTCTCTCCAGAAGCAGTTTGTCGCGCATATTTGCAAATATCTTTGTTGCCAATTTCTATCTCTTTTTGTATTTCTATCTTTATTTTCTAAATATTCTGGCCGTGAAAGCCTACGTACCTACTTAATTTCTACTATTGTTATCGTTTTTAGGACTTAATTAAATGCCTATTGCTAAATAACCCACAATTTTTATGGAATCTGATCCATAGGGAACATTTTTTAACACAAAGCGCCTGTAGAATTGAAAATTTCGTTGTTGTTTTCAGTGTCGCCATCTAAACACTATTCTAGTAACTCTCTTGATGACAAGTTTACAACGAAATCATTACAACATTTTCGACATTCTTAACAAGCGGCGGTTTGTGATAAATTCGTCTATAGAGTTTTCTCAGTTTCGGCATTGCGCCATTTGCACCAACTCGGCCAATCTCCTCGTGCTTCCAAGTTTTTTCCAAGACTTCAGATTTACCACTTATTCCAGGCGTCTGTTATTACATATCTCATCTCCAGACACCGAAATATCTATAAATGAAGTTTCATTCGTAAGTGTTTTAGCTCCAGAATTTCTTTTTTGCCAAAATGGATACATACAAGATTTTTCATCTGCGCGTAAATCAAAAATTGTAAAATCGTCTCCATCAACCCTGCAGTAAAATTCAATATCTTTTTAAGCCAATTTTTAAAGATTGCATGTTTTGTGATGATCCACCAACGTTTTTTCCTTGGATGCCCACTCTAATCTAAATCAAACTGACTTAAGCGAACCCTACTTTCGTGTCCATCAGCTCGACAACAGGATAATCCTGTTACGGCCATGCCACAGTGTCACCTTGTAAAGCAGACGACATGGGACGCATAGGACAAAGGAGGTCGAGCTACCGGGTATCATTTGTTTGTTTTTGGGACCGTGTCCGGAAGTGCAAACAAGCCTTGTTATTTGTTCTGTGCGTGCGTCCTAGATCAAGGAGTGCCGATGTAGCGTCAACCATCATTTAAGTAGCACTAAGGAGACCTGATTAGTGCTGTCAGCGAGTGGACATATCGTCTCCTGCGGTCTCTTTGGGTGGTTCTGCACTGTCGCCGAGTGACTAGGATTAGTGACTAGTCTGGAGACACTAACCAGGTAATTTGTTAATTTGCTTGTTTAGCGGTAATGCACCCTGTTATCAAATGGGGGAGGTGGGTTTGTCGGGTCTCGCCCAGTCTCAAAGACGGCCGGTCGTCGGCCTTCGTTTGTTTGAGATTTTTGCAAATAATCACGGTCATCGTTCCGGAGGGACATTAGCGCAGACGCTGGATGTAATTGACCACGGGAACCATAACGAGAAGCTCGTTTGCGGTAGCTAACCACGAGTATCCAGCCGATGGAAAAACATTTTATTTGTGGTGCAATTTTTGCTGATGGCCTCTACAAATTACTAACATACCAGATACACTACTTATTGCAGCCATTTTTTATAATGCTTAAAAAAATAAGGATGCAAGCAATTTTTCATATAGATAAATAGACTTAGAATTGCCAAAATATTAGGAAGGTAGGAGAAATTTGCATTGGTATTTTATTCGGGAGACATCAACGATCGGTTGTGCTCAAACACACGCACAGAAAAGTAATATTTTCTTGCAATGAGTATAGATATTATTCATTCAAGAAAACGTATTAACACGTTGAGAATAATGGAATTTTCTTAAAGTGAATATATATGCTTGACAATGAGAAAATATTTTCTTGAAATGAGTATATATATTATTAGTTCAAGAACATGATCATAATGTATTGAATAGAAATTACTGTCTTAGTTTTTTTTTTAAGTTAGGGAATTGTGTGAAATAAGTAGACAATAACTTAGCGAATGATATTTGTTTTATTGTATGAAATTTCTTTGCTTAATTACATATATACTTACCTACTTATACATTATCACTACCTACAATATCTAAGGCATGAAAAAAACACCATATTCTATTAGACATCAAATTGTTTCCATTATATTACACAAGTAAGTTTTCTGTGACATGTATGTTGATTTGGTGACCACTATATGGCTAGGGAAAATTTACGTACCGTGTGCGTCACAAGTCACAACTACGAACTGCGTCGCAAATACGTTGAACATAAGTACTGTAGGCTATTCACGCAAAATTAAAACTATATACTTTCATAATATTATAGATCGCGTAGTTATTGCGTACAGTTCCTACAAAATTAGTAAAGATATAGTTACTTATTGAACTCTTCCCGGACAATACTCGGTAGTCAGCGAACACGACGCCATAGCAGACCCCAACTAACTGAAGGCAAAGGCCGATGCGAAAAATCTTAAATCTCGGCAACGTTCGTGCACGTTTGAGTGTAAATGCGCAAGCGCGTTGCAAGCAATGGCTTACTTGATTCAAGATATTGATCAACTTCTTGAATTGAGAATTTAAACTTCGTGGTTTGAAAATTATATACTTAACTGAAACTAATAACTCTGAGATTGGGATATTCTTGAATTGTGAGAACAAGGAATTCTTAAATGAAAGAAATTGTTTCAAACCAAGTAAATATTAACTTTCATCTAAAGCAATAACCGCAAGTAAATAATTTTCTCACGTTTTGAGAATATACTTCGCTGTGTGTGTGTCCAAGGTTGTGTCATGCACGGTATATTAACATAAGGAAATACATTATATGTAATTATTAAACTCTTGAGTATAGATGTCAAAAATGGCAGATATTGATGAGAACAGAAGACAATTAACTAGTACAGTTGCCAATACTTTTTTTTCTTTTGCAGAATCTGAATCTGAAGATAGAAATTGTGAATTGTGACTAGTTTTTGAGAAACTACAAACCGATTTTTGCCATTGTTTTTCTTAAATTTTACGTAAGAAAATAACGCATCAATAAAAGTTCAGTCATAATTTTAATTTGAACGTAGGTAATCAATGATCTTATCCATTTTATTTTCTTACTAGTCAGAATTTTGTATAATATCCTCTCTACTCCCAAGTCTACGGACAATGCTTGAACTTTGAATGAAGTTGATCGAAATGAATCAAGTTAAAAAGTTTGAAAGAATTCTTCTGCTGTTAAAGTATGTCAAACAAGTTTCAACACTGTGTACCTAACTACGAACAAAATCATTTTAATTTCCGAAACATCGATTATATTAAGATTGCTTCTTAATTAATTTCGCACCCAATGTCGAAAATTTATTCAAACAAATTGACTATATAGAAGACGGTTTTTTCCATCAATAGATATCCATCGTTTGTGGCCGATTTTGTGAAGGAATGAAGAAGCTATTCGAAGATCGTACATGTTTCTCATGAGAACCATTGTTCTCACTATCTGGGGTGTTACAGCGGAAGTAAACACGACATAAGCGCACCCTCACTTGGCGTTTACATTATTAAAAAAAGTGGTAATTTCGTCGTTTTTGCAGGGGGCTGGTTAATGGGGCCGTCTTCAACTTAGCTTATTAACAAGAGAAAATCACAGGTAAACCCTGAGCGGGAGATCTCCAGAAAATGATTGATTGGTTTGGTTGCTGTTCGGCCCTCACGGTTCGGTTTTTTTCTCATCGCCTACGCGTCGCGGCCCTTTTACATTGCTCGTGAAGCTCACGTTTCCAAATTTACCAATATCCGGTGTGTTCACACGGTAGCCATGGCCACTTGCTAGTGGGACCCTTCAAGGTACAAAGATCCCGACCTCTACCACCATCCGCTATACCGTCGTAAAAAAGGAACTGAAAAACGCAAAATAACAATTGCTACACTTGCCATTGTTTGCCGGTCACGCAATATAAAACTTCTATGGGATGAGATGGTTACTATCCTCGATATCCGCTGTTAGTGGTGCTGATAGAATGGTTCGGATGTTGGTACAGAAGAAGTTTGAATGTGGGGTATTAAAGTAAAGAAAGGACTATTTGATTATTTTATTGATAGACCATAATTTGCGGTTTCTGCACATAAATACCATACGTCGATATCATTTGCATTCATGAAAGGAAAAGTGGTGTATTATTAGACAACATTGTTCGTCGACTATATAAAAAAGTATATCATTTGAAGGTTTGCCAATTTTTAAGAAATCATATACTTAGCCATAAGTTTGTATAGTTTGACTTTATTCAATTTTATACACTACAAATTATAAATACCTACATTAATTGTATAATAACAGTCTGGACTTTTTGCTTCAGATCATTCATTTTCTTTCTAAATACGAGCCAGAATAGTGCAAAGGACTTATTTCGTGAAAACATACCCTTACGATGTTTTTATTGCATGAAAAAAACACTTTGTTTTCTGAAAAGCTTTCTGTTGAAAGCGGTCCAAAGGAATTAGAGGTTTAGTCTTAGCATTTTTGAAAGACTTTGCAAATAAGCCGCCATTTCTGAAATTTCGTCGAAATAGTTAAATAATAAATTAAAGTAGAGGAAATTCTAAATAATTTCTGACTATGACATATTTTGGTAAAATTAATAGTTTAGCTGCATGAGCAAATTCTATTTCATCGAAATCGCTCGTTCTGCATTAAATCTAGTTAGCCAGGATTTGTCAGATATTATGATTCTAATGACAGTAGGTAGTGTCAAACGCTGATGTCTTGACAATACCTACTGTCAATATAATCAAATTATCTGTCTAGTTCTAGTAGTTTTATTTTAATGCAGACATGGCCGATCTCGATCAAATAGAATCTCATGCAGCTGAACTATTAATTTTATGTATGGTATGATAAAGACATGTGCCCTGCCACATCAGATTTTTTTTACTGAAAACACAGATTATTGTTGTTATGTTTCAGTTAACACTAGCAATAGTACATTAGCAGATGCAATTGCCATAATTTGTTGTTAATAATAATGTTGATTTTATCAAACGATAAAAGAAAACGTTAAAGCAAAAGTTAAAATATTAAAATTGTTCTCTGGCATCGTAATCTGGCAATCTCTATCTAAACCAACTTTGACATTTTATATTTAATTGTACTCTTAAGTAAATTTAACAAAAAAAGCTCTTTATAAGGAATTACTTTTTTCGTGAAATAAAAAACTTCTATTTTTGACTTGCTATAGATTTTGAATTATGACGTCAACAACATTTCTTTTAAAGGACAATCTTATATTTCTTGTTAGTTTTGATAGATTCTTTAATAATTTTAAGTCTAACCTACAACTTTTTCCAATTGAAAATAAGAAGGAGTGACAACATGGATTTTATTAATTGAATGTGAATATTGTATTGATGGATAAATTTTATTCAGTTTTCGTAAAAATAGTAAATCAATATATTTTGCGTAAAGAAGTCTATCAAAATGCCTAATAACTTCTTATTCGCAAAAATTAACGTCTATTGAATTTGATATAAAAAAGTACCAATTGATTGATATACAAAAATGGATGGAACCCAGTTCTTTTTTGATAACAACTTCTAATTTTATGAATATGTTGCAATTTTAGACACGCATTGTATACGCCAGTACTTTTAAATTGATGTTTTTAGTGTTTAGGTCAATTCGATGTTGGTTAAATTGGCTGGACCGACGCGACGTGTTGATTTATTTTTTAAATTCATTCTTATGTACTTTTTCTAAAATAAGAACAACAAAACACAAAGATGTTTTCACTAATTTACTTGTTGCAACGTTGTAAACAGAAACCAATACAAAGAAAAAGAAACGAAACAGCATCACAAAAAATGTTGCGATAAAACTGTCGAGTGTCGTGATGTCTTGTCATTTGTAATAATCGGTACACAGTACTTTCACATAGTTTCTGACTTGAGTAGCCACTGGCCATGAAATTGCATTTCATGTGAACGTTGTGCTATGGATTAACTTGACCGCACACGCCTATAAACATTGCATTTTGTTAATAGCCGGAACGTAGAAATGTTTGCACATTTTAGGCCACAGGACTCCGTGGCGCAACGGTAGCGCGTCTGACTCCAGATCAGAAGGTTGCGTGTTCAAATCACGTCGGGGTCAACTCGTTTTTTGTTTTTATTTACACTAACTCTACATTTTTATCCATTAACTACTATTTGTTGAAGGGTTTGCTATATATTATACGTTTGTGTCTGGACAGTTACAACATCGTTTTCTTTAAATTGCCTCAACTTGAAGTTGGAATCTGGGAGTACTTACTAACACATTTGTCCAGTGAGAAGAAAAGCAATCAAATAAGTACGTTGGCTTCCAATACGTTTCAAGTACGTCCAGAATTATGTAGAAAATAAATTGCTTACTGGTTATGCCGGAAGCGGGTACGTCAAAATTTGTAATTTTTGACGTTTCACAAAACAAGTTGCTCGCTTCTTCAGAGCTAACTGAATACTGAAGAGCAAAGAACTCCACTTTATATACCTAGATTTACACCACACTACAGTCACTGCGCACATGGAGCTACCACTCCCACACACAGAAAAGTGATTACTTGGAACGAGTAAACATAATTGCTTGAATATATTTACTAGATTCAAATGCATATTTACTTGGATGTAGAAAGTTAGGTATATACAAGAAATGCCACATACTCAATCTAAGTAAAATAATTTCTCAGATAAATGCTGTCGACAAATAAATTCCTTCTTTACAAGAACCAATATTGTATTGAAAGAAGTAATTTTTCGTCCCAAAAATGTCAATATCTCCAGCGAAGTAATAGTAAATCCATCCAAGTGCGTAGTTACTTGATCCAAGAAAGTATAATACATTTAATATAAGTAAGTATTGTTTACTGAATAAAAACCCACCAATTATTTAACTTAAGTGATTCTCACTTCTTTCAAGTAATCCCTTTCTCTCGAATAAATATGCGCATTAGGGTGGTTCAAATTGGCTATTTTTATTTAGAAAGCAACGATCCCCCCAAATCGTTTCCAAATCCAAAAAAAGCGGGCACGTATTTTTTCTTTTTTCGAAATTTTGATTCTTAATGGTGCCTGTCGAGGCCTCAAATTTACATAAGAAAATGCATGGGGAAAAAGACATTTTTTGGTATTTTCGAATAATTATTCGGAGTTTGGGAACCCTTAACACTAAAGTTATAGGACTTGTAGAGGACTTTCCAATGAAGAATTTGAGGTATTATACATATGGCTTTGACGGCCCCAACCCACCCCCACAGTGCCTTGAAAACTACCATTAAATGAAAAAATGTAGATTCTTCATAAAATCGACCCTTCTAATTATTTCATTCTCTTTTTTCTCATAGAAATCATTATTATAAGTCTAGTGGGATGTTTATAAACATTTGTCAATTTCCATTTGTTTAAACAAATTTTATTTGTTTAAATAATACGTTTTTCTCAAAAATCCGTCTGAATTCTGTTTTCTGAGTTCGAAATGGCAGTTTATTATTTTAGAGTGACATTATTCTTAAAAAAAACTCCTCCTATTGTTTCAACAATAAATTAGTATTCATTTTCAACTTTTTTCTAATTATGGTAGAGAATTCAGATTTTAAAATTAACTTATAAATTTCACCATTAATGTATTTGATTTATAATATCACCATTATGCATTTGAATAATATTTTATTATTTAAACAATGGAAATTATCCCAAAATATAAATGATGTCACTTGACAATAACAGTTGACCAGACCGATCTAAAAAAATGAATGTTAGGAGAATTGCAAAAAAATGGTTTAAACAAATGGAATCTATTTAAGCAAATTTGGGTTTATTAGCTAATAACATAGGCAAGATACCCCGAACATGAAATTTATAAGTTAATTATGTTATAAGTTATAATTATAAGTTAACAGATGTCCGACGGAGTTTCGAGAAAAGCGAATTATTTAAACAAATGGAATTTGTTTCAACAAATGGAAATTACCTGACAAAAGTTTATAAACATTCAACTAGACTTATAGTAATGATTACTATGAGAAAAAAAGAGAATGAAGTGATTAGAAGGGTAAATTTTCTGAAGAATGTACATTTTTCATTTAATGGTAGTTTTCAGGGCACTGTGGGTGTGGGTTGGGGGCGTCAAAGCCATATGTATAATACCTCAAATTCTTCATTGGAAAGTCCTCTACAAGTCCTATAACTTTAATCTAAAGTTTTCCCAAACCCCGAACAATTATTCGAAAAATACCAAAAAATTTCATTTTCCCATGCATTTTCTTATGTAAATTTGAGGCCTCGACAGGCACCATTAAGAATCAAAATTTCGAAGAAAAGAAAATACGCACGCAACAGGTTAGAACGAGAAAGTAAATATAACATACCTATCTTGTTAATTACCAATAGAAAACGTATTTGTGCCAAATCTTTAAAATTCTTACATTAAGTAGCTAAAATTATTTACCGGGAATAAAAATATACAGTTCATTGAAGACTGTTTACTTCCTTCACCAGAGTAACAACTTTCTTATATCTAGTAATTATTCCAAGAAATAAAATTTCTTGGTTGAAGTCAATAATCTCTCGCGTATTAACGAACCTACCAACTACTTCATCCAAGTAATTCTCTCTTCGTTCGAGAGATCACTTTTCTGTGTGCATGTGTTTTCAGTATTTTGTTAGCTCCGAAGAAGCGGGCAACATGGTTTCAGGAAAGTCAGCAATTAGGAATTTTGACGCACGGCATAATCCGGAAGCAATATTTTCTAAATGCAATTAAGTTGGGGTGCTGTATGAGGCGCCTGTCTGGACTAACGCCGCGTGATCAAATTAATAACGTATATTCAGATGCGGCTCACCGGTTTGACATTTTGACATTAAACCGCTATGCAACGGTATGAATCATGTATGAATATTGGAAAAGTGCAGTTTCTATAACATATCATCACGTAATACTATCTCAGTAATAAAAAGAACCATTACGCCAAGTATGTTTTGCCATCGTGGGAAAGCTATTTACTTCAATTGAGGGCATATAAAGCGAATAATACGCAAAATATTTTGATTAGAACCCACCACCAACCACAAAGCCGGCGGTACGCACGTCAATAGAATCCCTAATGAAAAACCACTTCAGTCGATGGTTTAAGTTGACGACACGTGACAGTTTCCCTCAAGTGGCGAGTAAGTAGTCAACAAGTGTCGTTGGTTCCTATAGTGATTACTGATTACACACCGCTTTTCAGTAAGTTTCAATAAGAGCCATTGTCCCTCGAGCCATCGTACAACCCTCGTTGGACAAAGAAGACTCACCCCTTGTGAAACTGACCCCCTAATAACCAGTGATTGATCGGGTTATTAATACCCAGAGGTGAAGGGTTGAACGTTGAGTTATCGGTTAAAAAAATTGAAAAATATCGATAATGACGGGTAGTCTCTTTAATTTACACCTAATATTGGGCGTGATGAATCTGGACCTGTTTGTTTACGGTGGATTTTCACCTAGGCGCGGCGCTTCTCTATATCGAGGGGTGTATTTTTTACAACGTCATAGATTTATGATGCAAGTTTGTTAGGGGTGGACCAGCCACGTGAGAAAAAAGGTCCGGTATTCATCTTCCTTCTATCTTGTTAAAGTAAGAGAGGTGTGCGTATATACGTTGTCTGGTGAGAGGAAGATACGTTGTCGGATGGAAGATAAAAGGTCGGCTTTATGGAGTCCGGAAGAGGGATGTAATCACAACCCTCTCATAAGCCATATGCGGGCGCACAAAAAGAGAACTAACTGCCCGTACGGCCCAGATAATTCCTCGTAAACATGGGCGAGATGCATATTAATCAGCTGTATTAACAGAGGTATACGAACTTAACAAAAAAAGGGAAGTAACAATAAAAAATTAGAAAAAATACAGGATATTGTAAGAGGGGCATAAGGAGCTCTAAGGAGTTAAAGATAACTATTAAGTCGACAGATGAATTCTGGTACTTCTATGTTCTAGAGAACAACAGTTGCACTTTTCTTGTTTGTCAATTAGTTTGTCAAACAGGGCGGTAAATATTAGAAGATAAGAGATAATAGTAATGAATTATTGTGTCCAATAACAAAAAAGAAAATAAAAACCAACCTAATAATAATCAAAGCTGCTCAGAAAAATCGGTCTATGAAAATTGTCTATTAAAATATATAAAATTATAAAAGAGTTTACTACTATAAAATTAAATAAACTCAACAAAATTTGACATTTACCCTACTTTTAAAACCAACAATAGCATCTACAATTTTCACAAATACTGCAAGAGTTATGGACCTACTCGAACAACTCGAAATCAAGAATCAAATTACAAACAAAAACAATAAACGACCAAATTCAGTTTTCTAACAAATATATCTTCTTGTACTCTTGATATAATTTTCAAAATATTTGCTTAATACGACTATCTTAGTACTTTTTGTAATTTTTTCTTTTCCTACCATGTTTTTAATTTCTGTTGTTCGCTAATCGATGGTATGACTCCTGTATTCGTCCCACTACCCGTTAGCCGGAAGATTTTAGAATTCAAATGACAGTATGTTTTTGCTAAATGTTTTAAGGCGTTAGAAATTAAAAAATGACTAGTAATAGTTTCAGTTTTCAGGAAGAAAAGTTTTGTAAGTGATGTTCAAGTTGCAAGTTGAAACGTTATTTTTCCGTATCTAAAACGTAATGTTCCTAAATGTAAGTTTATTGTCTCAATTCAAATAGCGAACTGTAGCTCTAACTGTAGTTCTCTCCAAAGCTCCGAAATAAAAAAATTTAGGGCTATTGCAGTATGACAAAACAAAAGTGTTACTAAGTGGCCAGTATAATACTTAGCAAAGGTTGTAAAAAGCACCTATATGTACCTACCTACATATTTGTTGTGTTCTGACTTAGTGAATTCTTGAGTAACTATGTAAGTCCTATTAAATATGTACAATTAAAATATGAGCATAATAAATAATAATATCATAGTGAATCGTTTCTCCCAAATCTAGATACCAGTCTCACACTCTCTAGTCATGACTAGTCAAGCCATAGTATTGCTTTGAATACCCGCTTAGAGGGTATCTGGTAATGACCGGATCATAGCGGCTATGCAGTATAGGTACTCACGGTCAAATTTAGTTGTTTTTTCAACGTTATAGTACGGTGCGTTTTCCTAGTTGATCTTACTCGTATTTAGTTATTTTTTATGCGATGTTGACGGCAAAATGACTTCCGACACTTGATTCTAAGAGTACGCGACGTGTTTTTGAGTGATTTACGTGATGCGTTCAGAGAAATTCAGCGTTTTATGAAGAGTTGTGAGAAGCGCTGTGATAAGAGTTTCTTAGTTAATATAACAACACGTCTACATTTTATGTCGGTAGTTTTATCTGTACTGACCTAATATGGAAATTTCGGATATTTTAGAACATAAATTAGCTAAAATTATAATTTTAGCTTAGTATTGGTGGTTTGTATTGTTTGTGTTGTTTATCCAGTGCTGCCCGCAGGGCTGTGGAGTCGCTAAAAAATCTGTCGACTCCGACTCCAGATAATTTTTGGTAGTCCGACTCCGACTCCGGCAAAATTTTATTTGTTTCCAGCGAATTTAATGGCAAAAAAAATTAAATCTGACATAATCTAATTGTAAATAAAATCAAAAAGGCCTGTTGATCGGACCACAAAATTATGGCCATATTTAAAAAGGACGCTTTTTTATATTTTCAAAATATCTCTGAAATCATTAGAACTTCAACTGTTTTCTCATTAGAGAACACATAATTCTGAACTAGTTTGTCACTTGAACCGATGTTCTATCTTTAATAATAACAAAAGTATAGTACAACAAAATCACTGTATAGTACAAAATAAAATTTATTTCAATGAATACAACATTAAGTGCAAAATATGCTGAAAATAATCTCAACTCTTACTTCTGTTAGTGGTCATGACGTCACAATTCTGGCTGCAATGAGTATGACTTGCATACATGGATATTCCGACATTTAACTTAAGGTAGAGTTTAAATCGGAAATGCAGTTATAATTTTTAATCGGCTATTATACATATATTATGCATGTTTAAGTTTATGCATTAAAAATTACGTTAGAGTGAAGTTTGTACCTTTGCTAATAATAAAAATATATCTGGCTCAATTCTGTCAAGTGTAGGTGACGAAATCTGCGAATATCGGTGTTTTTTAGTTGAGCGCAAGAAGACTACGACATAGCCACCAATAATCTTAAAAGCCGTAACCTACAATCGACAGAATCAGTAACAATTTAAAATCTCTACATATTTTGTTAAATACAAAGGGATGTGATTATACTGATTATACCATATTGTATAATCAAGGGTGATACTTTTGATAAATTTGTTCATGTGCCAAAAAAAAAGAATCAATTTCTGTTAAACGTTTAAAGTTATCAAACATTAAAGCTAAAATTGCAAAGTTTTCCTAGTAAAGCATTATCTTTTACAAACATTCAGATATTGGGACAAATAAAAATAAAAAAAAATGTTGAGAGTTGATAATACGACTGTGATACAATTCTTTTGATACAAAACCTGTAGGAAACTGTTTTTTCTTTTTAAAATTGCAAGGGAATATCACTTTTTGCAATATTTAATGAATTGTTCAGCTGTTCTTTGTGGCAGAACGAATAGGAGCAAGTTCTTGTAATTTTGATGAATAAGGAAAACCACACGTTGCCGCTTCACTTTGGAAAGTTCTAATTCGTCTATAAGTATGCATCGAAGTCCGATTTTTTTATTTGTAGATGATTTAGCTATCATAATTAGCATATTGAAGTTGGTTATTGGAAATGGGAAATACATAAACTATATATGCGACGCGGCAAGCGACTCACAATAATCATTTTGCTAATCATCACTCACCACCGACCTGTGTGTTTTGTAGTTAAACTATATCTACTTTGTAAAAGACCTAATAATGTTTAGTTAATCGTTTACTATCTATTGAGGCAACGGCCATCTCGCATGTCTTTTTCTACATTATTTAAACATGGACCTGGAGTCGGAGTCGGTACATTTTTTCCGACTCCGACTCCTCTGAAATTTGTCTGAACTCCGACTCCACGACTCCGACTCCACAACCCTGGTTGCCCGTCCTTTCTGTGTCTCACTAGTTCCTAGGTAGTTAATTTCCACTTCGATCCAAAGCTTTACATACCTCTATCCTCAGTGTATTACCTACCATTCTTACTGATTTCCCCCAAAAGGTTCATGTATTGCTTTTATCGTACGACCAGGGCAGCCATTAATTTCACGAATATATAATTAGGTGATTGCGTGGGAGAGCAATTATGAACGTTCACCGGTTCGCTCCTAATTTTTGGTTATTTCGGCAATCATGTTGGCTGATGGTCGTGGTTGCGATCGCGTGTGCAACCCGAATTATACGATCAAAGTCACGTGGTGGACAGGAGTAGAGCGTGGCTTACCGATTTCTTGTTTTTGTTTTTGGGACCGGAGTCGCCTCCTCACGCCAATTTGGCCCACACTCGTTTCGGTTTTGTTTTTATATCGTTTGATTAAATTAGTACCCGATAGTTTGAGAAGACTGTCCTTTTTTTCTGGTCGGTAGCGAAGTGCTGTAATCCTGCGGTGAGGCGTAACTTAAATTGGATGTTCTCATTTAAAGTTAAAGATAACTATAATTTTTGTTATTTGATTTATTTTTTAAATATTTATTTCATTGAATACATTGCTTGTAGAAATTAGTTTATTTGGACTATTTATTTAGGTACAATTTTTCATAATTAAATGCATTGAATTCTATTTTAAATAAATCAAATTGACGGCTGTCGTGATATGTAAATTAAAAAATATCTCTTACCTTTTAGTTTCCTGATAAGTGGTAATTCAGATCTTCAGATCTTTATCATTCTTAATTTTTTAAGGTGGGTTAGAGTGGTTTTTTTGAAAGTTTCATATCACGTCAAGTTATTGCACACCACTTTAAGAATCGTTGGAAAATTACCAAAATTGCGTTTTTTTACATTTTTGCCTAACTTTTGAAGTAACCTTACTTATTCTACCCAAAACGCTACTTCATATTTCATTCACAAAATCCATGTTTCCTAGAATTGTAAATATTTTACAATTTTAAAGTGTCGTTTATAATTTTTCTCAGAAACGTCACTACCAAAACTGATATCCATTTTCCCTTGAATCTGAATCTAAAGGTAGAAGTATTGAACTGTGTCTATACCCTATTCACGATAAGAACATAGTAGTGGGGGGTGCAAACTGAGCCCGATTTACACTGGAGCAATATGCTGTCAATAGCGGCAAATTGAAAGGTTATGTCACGACAATGGTGTGCTATACCTCGCACCGCTGATTTGTCAATTAGCCATCGTTATGTAATGTAGTGCGTTATATTAAAACGTTATATTAAGTCTGCTATCTTTTATTAAATATTAGTACACAATAAACACTTAATGATATCAATAAAGAATAACAAACAAAGAAATAAGACACTAAAAAAAAAATAAAATATCACTGTTTATTCTCGTATATCTCTACGAGCAGCAATTTGCTCCGACAGCAGTTCTCAAAGCGTCCTCACACGTCTTCCGTTATATCACTGTTTAAAAAAGTAAAAGAAAATACGAAAAGTTTGTCATTTGATAAAAAATTCCTTATTTCATTCACTTGTAGATGGTTCAGTATCAGACCACAACTGTGATGATGATCCTGTATTGGTTGTTATAATAAACTCTTCCATAATATCTTCAACAATATTGTCCAGTTGATATAATTTATTTTCTTCGCTGACTACATGTTTGTTGCAAGCTTTCCACCGTTCCGCATTTGCAACATCCAAACCCTCAAGAAGCAGAGTTTTTACCTCCGGCAACTTAAATGTTCTACTGTTTACGGCGACATGATGTTTAACTTGTGCCCAAATTAATTCAACTGGGTTTAAATCGCAGTGATATGGAGGCAATCGTAAGATTTTGCGACCACTTTCCTCCACTAATTGATCGATTACATAGTTGACTGGGTTATCACTTGTATACTTTTTTGCCATATCTAGAAGTTCTACTTTCAACATACTGTTATCTACGGTTGCGCCTTTTGACATAAGCCATTCTATTAATGTCCCTTTTCGCCAATAGTTGTTTGGTACTTTATCCATCTTCACGGAATGGTAAGGAGAATTATCCATTACAATTACACATCCAGGCTCAAGTCGTGGCAACATATTTCTCATCCATTCCGTGAAGACGTCGCTGTTCATGTCTTCGTGGTAGTCGCCAGTCTTTTTTTATTCAAATAACAGAAGGCCGTTATCTATAAAACCTGCTTCCGAGCCGATGTGTAGAACAATAAGACATTTTCCTTTTCCAGAAGGATCTGTTATACCTCGTGATAACCCACGAACAAATGCTTGTCGAGCGCTTGTTATAGTGGTATCTTTCCAGACCTTTGGTTTTGTGTGACCAGCATTAACCCATGTCTCATCTAAGTAATAGATTTTTTCCCCATTGAGCGATACTGTCTAATACTGGTCAAATATCTTCGTCTCCATAACACAATATCCTGGCTTTCAATTACAATACTTTTCCTGCTTCGGTTCTCCCATTTAAATCCCAACATACGCAATATTTTCCACAAAGTTGTTCGGTTCACCGTAGGTATGAAATCATCTGCTTCAATAGCCTATACAAATTTCCACTTAAATTCAATATTACATAAATAATCATATCATTACCGTGAATACCTTGGAAATAGTTGGTAATACATTGTTAAAATAGAAAGAATGAACATGTCGCCTAATTGCATTTTTCTGTAATTCATCCAATTTGTCGTAAGTGTTTTCCCGTTTACGTTTTTTGGTTGGGGAACGTAATACTCCAGAAGTGCCCTTTTCCTTTACAATGGCCCACATTGTTGATTCTCCAATACCTACAAGCTTCGAAGCTAATTTTACAGAAGCTGACTTCGAATTTCCAGGTTCACGACTGTACTCGAGATATGCATTGTAGGCCATCAGCCGTTGTCCACTGCGAATGGGCTTTCCTTGCGGATTTTTTGATGAACCAGCCTGCATTCCCTCATCCATATTAGCACTATTAAATATCATCGTAAAACATTAACAACAAATATTATTGACAATATTAAGATTACCTTTTACAATGTTAATATTGTGTGGAGTTCTAAAAAGAACTGAGTTTTATTTGAATCGATTGTTAGACTGCAAAATATTCCGAACACAACAACTAGAACACAACGAAAATCTTGAATCTGTCGCAAATGACATGACGTTTCAAAATTCAAGTGACATACGCGCGTTGGCTGGTGTAAATTTGGTTCAACTTTCAGCCAATCACAAGCCGCAAATTATAGCCCTATCTTATCCAACGCTTTATTCCTAAAGTGAATAGAATATAGTTACAAAACAGACACTAGAAGAAACATTCGCTTGTAATTGTATTAAGCACAAAGGTCCATTTAACTGAAACATAATTAACATGAATTAACGTGACTCAAGGTCAGTTAAAACTGCATATTGACTACGGTAACGTTGTAAACAGATCATAAGTTTATTTATGCCCGAAATGCTCAAACTTGAGCATCTACCAAATTCGAGAATATCCAATTTCTTCTAGAATAAAAAAAACAATCTTGCTTCTATGTTCGTCCAAGTTTTTCTTCAATGAAGGTCTCAGCGCTAGAGCCTCCTATTACTAAAATTTATGACAACATATGCTCTTCTAGGCTCAATTAAGCCGACCAAAACCTAAAATCGGTATCCAAAGTCTAGCCTCCAGATCTAATCACGTGTGATGCCACTGCTGGCCGCGCGCGTGGGTGCTTTAGCGTTGCCATGGTCCCCATCACGCGGTCACAGATGACACATCCTCAGCATTCTCCGGAGTCCCGGTCAATCGCGAAACTGACCAATCGGTGGACAATGGCGTTTGGCAATTCGACGAAGTCCAATTAGCGAAGAGAGGAGTGCTTTCGGACTCCGGTGTGCTGCTCCACGTCCGCTCCGGTCTAGCACACATGACGGGCCACCTGCATGGCACGCGCTTCACGGTGGAGAGCGGGGAGGCACAGGTGGTAGGCGCACGCCAACCACCCTAACCACCCCCTTGCACATTCGACATACAAGATACGTAAAGTGGGTCAGCCACCGTCGTCGCAGACCGAATCACCTTCTGTCATTTCTAGTGAGTCCTCTGGTGGATTTTTGATGCCATTTATGCGAGATTTGAGTTGATTTTGGGTGGATGATTGAGGAGGTATTGAGTTTTTGATTAAGTTTGATCGTAATTTGGAACTTCCTATCTTTGCAATGATATGAATGTGAGGGTATGTATGTACTCGTATAATAGGATGGTCAAGTGAATGATATGACACAATTATTCAGCTACATGGTTAGGTATACCTAAGGTGGCCAGATTTTTATTGTAGTAAGGCGGGACAATAGCGTCGTGTGTGCGTGTGTGTGTGGGGGGGGGGGTATTCTAAACAAAATATATGTACTTCACTGCATACTCGATATTATTTGCATTATTAGTGATTAATTGTTCTCGATGCATTTAAAATAAATAAGTATTTTACAGTTTGGTACAAGAAAAAATGTACTACGTTATCTTTCTGATTGGAATTGAAGTTGTAAATATTAACTGTTTCCATTACGATAGATTTTTCAAATATATGCCTTTTGCACGAAATAAGTATATTTTCGTCAACTAATAAACAATATTAAGAAGACTAAGAAAGATTAATTTCATTCTTATTGTTAATAAGACAAATCTTACGGTAAAAAAAGAAGATAAGAAACAAGTGTTCTAATCTAACGACCCTGTACAATACAACAAAATATTCCAAATTTAGGAGTACGTTTTTCGCGAAAAACATAGTCCTACTTATCAGCTTATATTAAAGGAACGCCTATTTTGTTAAACTTTTATGTTAAGTAGCTTTTGTAATCTTTGACGACTCTCATAATTTTGTAATGTTTTACATCTCATTACACCGAGTAAACTATAAGGATAGTTTTGATCTAATCGATATTCTCAACATTTTGTTTTTGGTTCATTCCAATATCTGATGTTTTTTAGGAGATCCATAGTTTAAAGTAAACCGTTGCAATTTAAAATGCTGTTCAGTCTTACAGCAAATGTTACTTGATTAAAAGTGTTTTTACTATTGTTTTTAGTACCAGCAACGAATTAATTTAAATATAATGACCAGAAATTTACAGATAAACAGATGGATAATAAGCTAAATTATACTAGGCGAAACTCAACGTGTATGTGATACTTTAATAATATGTGACGAAATAACAGCACTTGTTGAAATAACAGCAAGTAGTCGACATGGAATCTAAATGATACGTTTCAAAGTTCGATTTTGATCCTTGCAGCATTCAGCATTCAGCTTGCCAGATTTACCAGTGTTTCTGGTCCAAACACAATGCAATATTTTACTTACAAATGTGTATCTCCTACAAAAATTCAGATATTGGGATGAATTACAAAATAAGTTGTTGAGACTTGATATGGTTTTTGTAACTGAGCACTTGAGAACATTCGAGAGAACTACCTCGTTAGTTACCCCACAGGATGTCCCAAATTCAGACAAAAAACACAATTTTTTTAATCAGCTGGAACATTATTTTCTTTATCTTACAAAAGTAAGTTTACTTTAATTGTCCGAAACATCAAATGTTGGTATTTGTTGGTGAACTTTTGTACACGCATAGAAGAACCTTCCAGCAAGGTTGGTTATCTATATTAATTCAATTTTGTCAAAAAAATACAAACATCCAGAAATTCCTTATGCACTAATGTGCATATTTTTTTCAAAAACGTACAAATATATCAAATTCCGTTAGACAGAATGGGTAATTCTAATTCATAATTCTTTGTAAAGAATATTAATTTGGAAAACCAGTGGCGACCGCACAACATTGTTTAAAATTATAAAAATATTAATGCCTTTCAATGAACGATTTGAAGAAAAGTGTTTGAACCAAATAACAACATTTTTCTTTAATTTTTATTTTTTTTAGTATGTAATTCTGTAAAAATCAGTAAAATAATATTTCCTAAAAAGCGGGACTTTTTTAAAACTCCGCGGGACGCCTTACACCAATAGTCCCTCTAGGTTCATCAAGTAAAATATTTTTAGAATAATTCGTTAGTTTTTAGTTTAGAACGTAATCTCTTAATTTGAAATGTTGCAGGTAACATCTACGCACCGCTCTGAATATGATGGTTGACCAGCAGTAATCTAGATTACCGACCAGCGGTTCTCTAATTTTGCTATCCGTGTGCCATTTAAAAAAAATCCATTGTTTTTACCATCATTCTTTATAACAAAGTCCCAAGCTGTCTTAATTTTACGTCTTTATAATCAATTTGTTTCTTTTATAATTGCAGTAGTTTTATCTTGAACTATACTTAATATTCGAATATTTGTTTGTATATTCGGTTGGCAACATCTGAATTTTAAAGAGGCACGTGCGTTTCTTACTCACTTGCCATCAGAAACATGAAAAACAAGACAAAATGCAATTTTTACAGAATGATAAAATAGTTGACTTTACAATGATTTATTTAAAAATAAATAAATATTTAAAAATAAATAAGCAGCTCGTATTTGGTTTTCTATAGGAATCAATCAAAACTTTTTAATTTGTAATTTTTGACCCAACTCTTGTTTTGTATGACTGTTGACCTTCATCTTTCACAGAAAAGTAACCGATTCTCTAAGTAGGTACATTTTGATAGAATTTTGGATATTTTTGATATGAACTCACAACTGACAAAATAATCTTGAATAAAAACTAATTTTCCAGAATCTGGGTATACAGTGAAAGTCACCGTATGCGCAGATTGGTTAGTTGGTTTTTCATATAGGAAACTAAAACAAAATAAGTCAACTTTTTGTGTCGTTTTTACCTTCTTCTGCCATTGCTATACACAAAAAAGAATACGTTGGGATTGATTTGTTTCAATGAAAAGATATAGAATAATATGTAGTCGTGTTGTTTAAAGGTCTATCCCTTTAGTTTTTTAATTATATAAATAAATCTTTTGTCTTATAAATATCCGAGGTCCAACATACAATACACAAATTCATAAATTCATCCCTATAATCCTCCGTATTTCATTGTGAGTAGAAACTACCCTTGAACAATATCCATCGAAACCTACATACCGAAAATTTATTTACCGAACATCGAACTCAGCTAAACATTGTAAACCAACAACTCTGTCAGATGATAATTGGATCTATTTAATTCTCGGATCCCAATTGCATTGGCAAACAGCGAATATAATCGGCCATAGTTCGACTACTTTTGTTATTCCGCAAACAAATCAGAAACACAAATATGCTTTTCTGTCTCCCTCCAGCTTCCGGTGATCACCCCTCGTAGCTTCCGTCCATATAGTACAGTAATCATCACATATACCATCATTTTTTTTACCATTTATCGATCGGGTATTTGTGGAGAGGGCATTCGCGATTGTGGACCTTGTGGGACCTTCCACTAAATCAAACAAGAGCTAGCACGTGACTAACTATACTTTAATAACTGGTATAATTAGTATTGCTTTCACGACACGTGTCTGTGTTTAGTTACTGTGGCCGAACTCGTGCAGAAACAATCGAGAATATATTCAATGAAACGTGGTTCATAAGTTAATATTGGATACAGTTTTAATATAGAGCTGTATTGTTCACAATATCAGCCAGTAAAAAGAAAACTTCACTACAATAAATGTTCGTTCAGACTAAAAATTTTGTATTAGTCACAAGGGTCAATTTCATTATAGTATATTATTATACAAGTTTTATAAGACGTCAAATTGGCGCACGAGTTGTTTTGGGCACGACGAGCGTAGCGAGGAGTGCCAATTAATTTTATATAAATTTAGAAATTGTGGTTACTATATCGCGCTAAATTAGAATCTAGGGTAATATGCGGGTACGACGTGGCAGCACTGTAGTAACTGTCAACTTTGTTAAAGATGAGATCGATGATATAAAATCATGACAAAATCTAATTGTGAATAATTTTACTCTACTTTAGCCTACAAGTTTGAATAAATATTCAGCGAGGTCGCAACGATGATCATAATGGAGCTTGGGGCAACACTTTTAACCCTACTGTGATAAATACATGAAACTTAACCTAAAAAGTTAACAACTTTAAAATAGTGGTTGCATAAGTATAATAATCAGAATATAAGTGCTTGGCGGTGACTGATTAGTTACTTCGAAGAACAAGAACTTACTAAAGAATTGTTATAACGCTTAACGTTTAATAGCGGTGTCTACCTAATTCCGCTACGTAGCCGTTGCGGCTTATATATTCACAAGCACTTATAATTGAAACCCAATTCTAATTTCGGCAAAGTAGCTTATTAGAATAAATTATACTTAGTAAAATTACATGTGTTGGAGGTAATACAAATACCTTGCACACAACCAGAACTAAGACGAAGTCGAAAGCGACGGACAAAAACGAATACGAATTAAACCGAGCATCCAAGCGTCCAAAATATTACCGAAAACTTATACGTTACATAAACTAAGAAATCCTCTACACTTTAAATGTACTATAGCTTCGTACGTGTATGCTGATAAACCATTTATTGCGCATATACAATCTCGCAGCAGTAATTAAAATCGTTCATATCTACGATGTAGGTTTGATCTTCGCATAATACCTTATTAAAGTAAATGTGGTCCTTGAATTATATCTGAAAAGGAGATTTGATGTTTAGCTTTTCAACTAAACATCAAATCTCCTTTGAGATGATAACGATCATTCGTAAAACATCACCGAAAACGTCATGCTGGCGTATTTTGATGAACACAGCAAAACTAAGAAAGCCCCAATCATTTGGCCATACTATAGCAGGCTACACCCATGTTTAAATATGTATAGAATATTGATATTTCGCGGTTTATGCGATTGCAAGCGATCAAGAAGATGCAGTGTGTGGTTATGTTGGGTTATGTATAGTACGTTTGACATATGGCATTTGATATCAATGTGTACCAATCTTAGACAAAAATGTTACTGTTTTCGGTATTACAATGTGTTAATTGTAACACCGAAAACAGTGTTACAATGTGTGCATTGTGAATGCAAAGTAGAAACAAGTTATTTTGGATACAATTGCACTAGGGTGTTTTCTTAGTCACTTCTTCTTGTTGTCTTGTTTTTGTCGCAGATTTCCTTTACAGGAGTATCTGTCAAAATTGCAGGTTTGCAGCGTTTTGTATTGATAGTTTTTTTTTATGATTGAGGATTAAACGATGCTGAAGGCTGAAGATCCAATGATGTTGAAGGCTGCGGATCGTATGATGTTGAAGGTTGATTTTCTATTGAAGGTGTGCCGTGGAACACCATAACCAAATCTTGTCAAGTTGTCAGGATTATTTTTCAATAGCTCTGTAAATCTTTTTAAAGTTTTGCTTATTTCAATAGGCACTAGATACCTGCCTGTAAGATTTGTTTTTATTTAGGACTAACTGAGTTCTTCTTTTTATAATTGCGCATTTTAAAACAACAATTATACACATAATATATTTTAAAATATTTATCAATTGTGCGATAGGGGCTAAAAGGTCCACGTCGGACCTTTTTACCTCAACCACATTTGGCTTAAATTTTTAGGTTATAAAGAGTACACAATTTTCTGTAGCACCGCGCGACTGACATGAGAGATCATTGTCTCCATTTGTTTCCCCCGTACACGTCTTTGCGATAATATAACTCGACAGATTAATGTGTCAGCAGTTTTTTAGATACTTATGATGGGCCCTTCTACGCGCCCTACCCTACTCGATGGCTTATAAACTAAAACTAAATGAATTTTTTCAGGTTATAAACAACAGATTATTACCTGAAAGGTCATAAAACAATTAAGCAAAATTGGGAGATTGCAAAGGAGATTAACAAATAAACAAATTAGTAGTGAAATTTACAGGATTTATTTCGTTTTAATTAAAATATGTTAGTTTTGTTGCATGATAGCTATTTCCACAAAGTACACATCTAATGAGAGAAACACAATTTGAAATGATACTTTTAGAAAACAAGTTTATGGGACAGAGGTTTACTTATGTTGTAACACAGCATAGACAAAAAGTTTTTAGCTCAACAGTACATAAATTCATTAAAAGCTACACAAAATTTGGTGAGGACTATCTTGCCCTATCTATCGTGATGGTTTTACACGCAAGGAACTTATTTCGGCAACCCTATTGATAATTAACCAATTTTCTATATTGAAAAATTGGTCCAGATAAGATCATAAATTTCAACTCGACCAAAGAGCACAATGTGCAATTTTCTTTTTAGGTATATATTGACTATTGTGTCTAGGCCGCGCCAAATTACATAATTCCCGAAAGAGGTTCTCTCGTTCTGGCGACGGTCAATAGTGGTCCGTCTTTCCGTTCCTTTTTTGTGTGAAATTTAACAAGGGAGGTGATGCTGTGCTCTGGTTAAGGCGCCTGGGACCAGCACCGATCGCAGATAATGGTTCAATAACTAATCCCGGTATTAAATCTACCCGAGACCTATACTTAGATTTAGCTAATTGGGGTGCCCGAAATCCAATTATGATTTTTAAAGTAAACAAACCCATGGCATCCGTTCCGCTAAGGAGGTACATGTTCAACGTAATCGTTTAGTTCCTCAAAGATCGGCAGAACCATCGATATAACAAACACCCAGAATCTTCAAAAAATTCTCTTAAGGGGTGGGTAATGCCACTCTAGCGCGAGAAAAAATAGCCGATTTTGTAGGTATATTTTTTACAATATAGTAAATGAATTACAAAATCTCTTTAAAGCCCCTTATTGTTCATATTTTGAGGAATATTCACAATAAAGAAAGACAAAAATAAATAAGAAATAGCAGCGTTAGAGGACATCAAAGGAAGCCTCTTCCGGCGGACAGGGTTATCTCGGGAAGTACTTTTCGAGAGAGAGACTTTTCGAGTTACGTTTCGAACTTATCGTAAAATCCGTACGTACTTCTCTAGATAATATTGTTCTGAAGCTGCATATAAAATTTGAAGTGAATTGGCGGAGATCAGTTGAAGTTATCTTTCCGGCCAGTTTGAAAAATGTGGTTTTAAGAAAACACCGTTTAAAGTATTGTGTAACTTTGATACGCAGAAAGGAAATGTTATATTTTTCTATAGTCGGCGATGCCTGGACCATATAATTATCTTTTCAAATTAACATTTTCCTCCTTTTGTTTCTTTCTGTTTGATTTTGACGACAGACGGGCCTGTTTTGCAGTTTCAGTCAGCGATGGCTCTGAAAACATGATGCGCCGTGCGTCAGCCTTCGCGCAGAAATTATTGCACTTTGGCCCGATGCTCATACATAATACCTCCATAATCTTCATAAGGCTGGATAATACATCATTGACAACGCAAATGGCTATACTTGCTGTAATATCCACAATTACTTTGCCACTTGAAAGTGAAAATGAAATCACCTGGTGGACAATTCTCGTGCTGCGGCATTTCATCGGTCAGAATTTATGATACAGTGTCGCCCAGCTTTATTTTCGTCATTTTATCAATTGAATCATGATTACGACGAATGGCTAGTCCATCATAAATTGAAAGCTTATTCATAGGCTTCTGGGTTAACTTCCCCTTTTCTTCGAGGCCCTAACTGGTTTTTGTAAAATGGCGGGGACGAGTGCCATTAGTTTTTGCACGTGATCTATGCATTCCTTTTCTTATTTACTTTTCTTATTCCAAAATTTGCAAGCTTTGCAGTATTTAGATTTTATGAGAATATCAACAACATTTCTCCAGCTGATAAGCGCCACCAATCATACAGAGAAGAAAAGTTGTGTGTTTTCTTCATGTTCCATCGTTACGAGACAGTTACGTTATCCTTCTTTTTACTATTTTCAGTTGATTTTTAGCCCTCTCATCTTCTGCTGCTTTCTGTATATGTACTTTGTTTCCAAACTGCTTCTGTTGCGACAAAAATGGTGCGACCAACTTTACCGTAAAATGAGTGAAAAATCTGACGAGGAAGGTCCTTGAATGCGCAAAACTTTTCAATTCCATCTACACCTATTCTTATGCGCATGGCAAGGATAATTCCGCTATTCATTTCATATCCTTTTTGAACAAATGGGCAAATCGGAATGAAAGTTTGTTAAAAATTCTCACAAGAAACCACGATTTGAAATCCTAAGTGACGGTTGCCACTTTCGGCCAATTTCGCATTTGATTTGCACGTTTTACACACTACAATAAATAGCAGAAAACACAACAACAAAGTTCAAAAGATGATAATTAAACGTCATCGACTTCAACGTTGTAATGATCTTCAACATTACTTTTTTACCGGTGTGAACTGTGGATACGTTATCAGGCAGAGGCGACTCTAGTTCCAAACGATTCAATGCTTGTCATATTAGTTCTATTTGAAAATCTGCTGCTTCCTTTCGACTCCTTTCGATCACGATATACTCCAAGAATGTCACTAATTATTTCTGCTATTTCTTTACCAACTAATCAAGAACAACACACGTTACATCAGGCAGCTGTAACACTGTGCGGCTAGCGTCAATTCAACGAACGTACCGAGGATATTTCCACAATATCTTTGTGTTTTATAATATTTTATGTTATATTTTACACCACGCATGTAATTCCTCCAAATAAGATAAGAGCGTATAGGTCTCTAGGCTGCAACCTCACACGCTAAACTTTTTGCATGTACGCTCGGCTAGACGCTTGGCCGTATGTTCGTCAAATAAGCATTAAAATTTTTTTTTCTAATATGAAACGTATTGTACCTTATTTCTAAGATCTCAAGACATCATTTAAGCAAAAAAAAAAAAATTTTTAATTTTTCAAAAAAAAAGGGGCATTACCCCTTAAGTTTCTTTTTTTTACCAGTTGAATAAGAATTGTCATCAAGTTGTTCGTTGTGGTTGTGAGTTGTACAAATGACCGGTACAAAAATTTCATGTAAGAATTAATCTCAAATTTCGGCGATCTACAGTTTAATAGGTTTATGGTAGAAGTGATTGGGTCCTCTCTATATCAGATGACCTTTAATGAACTTCGACAGCACCCACATCCATAATGTCTTCATCATGGGTTGATGTTTACCAACTCTTGGAACATGTGGGCGCGATTGCTTTTGTTTTCTGGTTCGATACCGGCAATGGAGAATGTGGGAAAACAACCCCAGTCTCTCCCTAATTAGAATAGGTCCTCCTTTTCGGATTATTAAATTAATTTTTGTAAAAGGTACAATTTTGATCTCCGCCATCATCAAATCGTAATCGACGTGTAGGCACGTCATATCCCAATTATCACATTATCAAATTAGACCGTCGATCATGCCAACACCTCCGTAAAACTTTGATGTGCATACCACCCCCAAATCTAAGGGTTGGTTACATTTTTTAACTTTAGAAAATCAGTCGGTATTTTGATCTTCAAATTTATGATGAGATCTTTAGTCGGTCAATTAAATTAGATAATAGTTGCTGCGGGGGTTATTTAAACGTCCATTCTCGAGTAATTGGGGTTAGTCGCGTTCCATTGTTGCACGAAGAGGTGAAGAATTAACGAGACGACACCTCCGGGTATATGTAACAAGACCGGAACCACACGATGCAAACTAAAGGTGGATATAAAAACGTGATCGTAGTTGTTTTATTAAATTTTGTTTTACACCTTTGAGGTGTGTGTTGGGTTCAGTAATGTAGCTACGGTAGTGAAATATTTAGGACCAATTTAGACCACTTAAAAAATAATTAAATTCTCTGTATTTTCTTTTATGGATTTAGGTTAAAAATAAAGAAATATAAAAAAAGGATACCAACCATTGTTGTGTATTGATTTTTTGACGTTATGCTGGCCATATTTTCATAATGTATTTATTTGAATAGAATGAAAGATGCAACCTGGCATCGTCAGGAACACGGTTCGAAAAAGTCGTTGTTGTTTACGTTATTCAAAAGACCATTGGCAATACTGTATTCAGTTATCAAAATGTAACGACCTGAGCGCGTGGACTATTTGAATTTCACATGCATCTAACTTCAGATCTGTTTTAACAATGGTGTGGCATATTAGCAGTTGTGAACTTTTCAATTCGATTCTGATCATCCTCAATATACAGTTGCTGTAGAGTGTAGGGTTAACATAATACCGGTTTATTTTTCAGTCAGTGGAACCCCATATAAGTTAAAAAATGTTATTTTAATGTTGAAAAAATCTCAAATGTCGGACCGGGAATTCGAACCCCAAACTTTCTAGTACAAGATAGTCGGCTTATCCACCCGGCCATCTCAACCGAAAAATTGATAAATATGGAAACAAGAACCACATTTTTATGGACCTGCACAATTAAAGGAACCTATCAATATATGGATGGAAATTGTTGAAATTGAGTGAATTGCATTTTTCTAATGTTTATTAATTTACTTCTTATAGCAAGTTGTTAATCGAGAACAGTCGCAACAACAATATTAGTTCGTATACACTCGAGTTAACGAGAGATAATGTTTAAAACCGAAAATAGGTACAGCAAAAATTTGACAAATTTTAGAAGTCTCTAATCATGTTCACTGGGCTTCGATAGGAAATCTTAATACAAATTAAGAAACAATAGAAAGGCATCAATGAAATTCATTTTAGTGTTCATTGAGCCTAGCTAGATGAACATGAGCCAGATTTTTTTTTTGCAAATTAATGAAATTAGTTCTAAATTAAGTAATCCTCTAAACTTAAAAGTTGATAAGATTGTAGATTTTCCAAAAACTCCGCGAGACGCTGACAAAGAAAAAGCTGGTCCCCTTATCCATAACTGAAATTGAATTGGCAATTTAAGTGTCTCTAAAATAGCTAGTTTAAAAAATAGCCTTGCATCAGGGGCGGTCTTCCTAACAATATTTACACAAATTAAGTATACATATTATGACCGAGGCATGTGCTACTTTAAAATCTTATCGTCCTTTAGGATCGATCCACATCGGATGTCGGCACTGTTGGCAGATCGCGGAGAAGATGCCAAAAAATGTCAGTAACCTTGCAATTTATATTCTTTTTCCAATATGCACCTGCCTCACACGATCTACATAAAACAGTCGAAACCAAAATTTGCATCGTCAACCGTGTCCGGTATTGTCATCTACCGATGACGGCGCGGCGGTCGGCACATCTCAAAAGCTCCGTCATAAAAGTACACATTAATAGCCTCCCCGAATGTCCAGGTTTAAATGACCAGGACTAAACGGACCGGCAAGATTTATATAACAAGGTGCATTGTCGGGGGCTTGTCATCGCTTGCACAATGTAAACAAATGAGTGCGGTAACGGTCCATGAAATTGACCGTACCAGGGGACGATTTGCATGCGACCCTAGGCTGTCGGCGAGTGCCCTGGGAGAAGACTGATACGATCTTCCACTTTCAAATGGATTTATGGCTTCTAGTGCGTGGGCAGGTGCCGAAAAACTGGAGACAACCACCTGAAATTCAGGACGGGTGCTGTTCGATGCGTAAATGGAAATGAGGATAGGTTTAGCTGATTTTAATTGTTCCGTTTAGAAACTGAAAAATACTATTTATGGGTGATTCTATGATAAGTCCTTTTGTGGTGAAGTCAAAATAGGTAAGTTTTTTGTTACGACACAATTGATGGATTGGCAAGTCATAAAACTGTACAATGGACCAAAATCTTAATTGGATGGGAAGTAGTTTTGCTTTTGCCAACTAGACAAAATTATGATAAAAATCGTATTTCTATAATTTTAAATTTGATGTAGCGCACTTAATTCGAAATCTAGGCCCCGTGTCGATATAAAACCTTCGCCATCTTACTAAAATGAGTGCGCTGATTACGAATTTATATAGAACAGGTCTCTATCTCTACTGGTTACAGAGTTGTGCTCAAATTTTTTTTTTAAATAGCACTAAAATAAGCGAATTGGACCACATATTCTTGATGTACTCGTCGAGAGCAATCATTTGGTGGTGGGTAAATCTCTCTATCGCCAACGGTTGCAAAGTTCTTTTTTTTTCTATCTGAATGTGCTAAATTTAGACTGAAAAAATAATTAAAATTTTTTGAGAGCTAGAGCATTCTTATGTAGTCATGTTTATGCATTGGGACGTGCTGAATTCAATGGTGAGCTCAGTTTTCCCGTAAAGCGTACGGTTCGCCAAGAAAATGTAACACTATGATTTTCGCGGTTTTTCGCGATTTTCTCGCGAACCGAGCATCTTAGAGCAACGCGGTCATCAGAAATGTTTTCCTCTGCCAATTTCCTATCCAGTAACGTCGGAATCGTTAAAATCGGATGGTTAGATCAAACACAGTTCGCTTTGACATTTCCAAATATAGTGAAATGGCACTTTTTTGCAGTTTTTGATACTTTGGCAAGTCATAACTTGTGTTCTTGTTTTATTCAATAATTTTTGTATCAAAACGTTTTACGTCCTTTTAAATATTTTTGTAACGCGTTTTATATCGTTTTATCGTCGTCTGTTTTTTAAAATTTACCCACCAAGCTATTCACTCACTGGCGGGTAAATCGTAAAGATTTCAAATGTGTAAATACAATTTCGGATAAGCGCCTACGGCGCAAAGGTTTGTTTTATAGCATTTGAAATTATGTTAATTCATAACGTGTATTTTCATTAAATCAATATATTTGTGTTAATGGTTAATGGAATCTCATGCAGCTAAACTATTAATTTTATATATAGTATGATAAAGTCATGTGCCTGACCACATCAGATTTTTAGTCTTGCGTATAATCCATTTCTGAACGAAATATTTCACATTTATTGTAGCGATGACATCTTGCAGCAACCGAAGCCGACTGTGCAAATAATTCACATAATTTGATACAGTAGAGTAGAAAATTACACAAGATTATTATCGATAAAATGTTGCATTATATCTTTCATCCGTTGCTGATATTCATCTTGATTTTTTATAGTTTTCGCAAATTCTTCCATGCTAATTTCCCCATTTTCGTTGCTGTCTAGTACATTTACAATTTCATCATCGTCGAACAGCATAACTTTCATAATACAGAAGCTCATCATCAAACCAAACTTGCTGAAAGTCTTCCAATGTTTTTGAAAGATTTCATATGGATACAATGTCTCTGGATCGCTTCCTAGTTCTCTTATACATTGCGATAGGGCATTGTGATAGAACTCCTTATATTCTTCTACATTATTCATCATTTCTTTACTGGCAATTAAGTAAAAGAAATACGTTAAGTCTAAAACGGGAGAATTAACTCGGGTAACTTGCCAGTCAATTAATTTTACGTCTTGAACAGTATTTGCCTAGAAATGAAACGTATTATCTACAAGCTAAAGCACAGTGATTTAATTTTACATACCTCATTGTACAAGAACATCATATTGTTGGACCAGCAATCACCCTGTGTAATCACTGAGTACTGATCAGCTAATTTGTCAACTTGTGAACAAAAATTTATTAGCGTTTCATCCAAACCTTTGCAGAATTCTAAACATGTTTTGTCCTCCACCGGATTCAAATCCTTTACAAATTGTTCAATCGTCATTGTCACTGCTTTCTGCATCTCAGCTCCTGCCATTCCAGTTGCGAACAAATCCGACATTGGACTGCAAAGTTTTGAAAACATAGCAGCATTTTGATCTTTTAAAGCGTATGAAACCGCATGAAACTTGGCAAACGTTTCTAGAACCAATCGTACATGATCTTCGTCAATTCCTTCCTTCCTACTTCGTAATCTATATCCTTTTTCCCGTAAATTTTCCAGGACAACTGGCTCAATGTCACTATTGGTCTTTGTTGGGTAATATTTAGGAATATTATCAAATGGTTTCTTCACACCTCGATCCCGTTGAAACACGTTGAACGCCGGATAGACATTTCCGTAGAAATTAATTTCTTGCTCAAAAGCGCGCACGTATAAGATATTCGTTCTTGGTCCGTCTTCGGGGAAGTATTTTATGAACAGTGGAATCACTTGCTTGACATCCTTGATGGTAATTGCTACCGTTTTTGATGCGTATCCATCTCCAGCTTGGGAACCACGACTGGCAATTACTTCAGGATCGGGTGAACAGTTTGACGAGCCGATTACCTGATCTATTGCTGTTTTGACGAAGCCAGGCAAGTCGATACTATTTCCGTTCATCTTTGAAACCTACTAGAAGCAGTACTGATTTCACGCCAACTTTTATTTGGACACATTCAATGAGTAATAACGAATTATCGTTTGAAACGCAATCGATTTTTATCTACGCTTGTAGATTAAAATGGAGAGGAGAACCTTATCTACTAAGTTATGCAGTGGAAATAATAATTACTGGTAATTTAATATAGCTCAGCAACGTGACTCAACAGCAACTGGCTCTTTACGTGACTTGCCAAATTTACTGATTGCACTTCAATAAACAATTACCCCGTTTTTTACACTACCACTATGCAGTTATTTACAAATTATCCACTGCACGTAGGAAAGCATTTCACATTAATTATCTATAATTACCTATACAGGGTGAGTCACTAGAGTCGCGGTGGTCGATACTGTATTTATTTAAAAAATCTAGAAAAATATTTTATATAATAGTTATTTGGTCCATCATTTTCTACAAAGGAAAATTATACACAGTTATATGTATAGGTTGTTAATTTAGGCGTGAAGGAAATTTTTTTTATTAGAATACCCTGTATTACATACCATATTATGAATACTAAGTTGTCTTTCCAACTGTATCAAGTTGTACCTGTGTGAAGTAAATAGTTTCTGAGCCATTCAATAGTTTATCAAAAAAATTGCCTATATAAACTGCAGGCCTATCTTACATTTTTGCAAATATCTCACAAACATATTTATCAGAGAATCACCAATACCAAAAAAAAAAATTAACACGCTATACAGGCTGATCCTACCATGTATTCATGTTATACCATTTTTAAATTGCTTTTTCTTGATTTTTGTTTTAAAAGCAACATCCTGTATAATATGTTTGCTGTACAACGAATGTAACTAGTTTTTGTGATATTTTGCGGGAGATATCTGATATTATCAACATATTAACGATTTCATATGAATTTTTTAAGCATATTCTGACATTTTTGCAATTGTATGGCAAACGAACACGGTACCTAAAAACTTCAATTTACTACTAAAGTAAATGTTAAACCATCAACACATCTTCTTCTTGAAAATTTGTTGACTTCTGAAAGTGTTAGGCATTTTTAGGTTCGCAATTTTATTTAGATGAAGAAATAATCAAACAGATCTCCAAATATATTATTCATATAATCCCAATTTTAAATTATCTCTCCAGAAAAATAACCTATTTTAAATCAATTAATTAACAGAATAGATATTGTTGGTTGTTTTTGTAATCAATACAAATCCATTCTCAAACGTTGCTTATCAAGTGAGGTTAATTGTTAATATGTTGATAACTGTAAGGATAAATCTGGTTGGATAGGTTCTTAATTACCTCTTCTATCTTCTTCGTTAAATTGCAAATATCACAAAAACTAGTGACATTCGTTGTATGACATACCAGATATAAATTGGGGCGAAGTAAAGGGTTATTACAGAAAACACATATTATACAGGATGTTGCATTTAAAAACAAACTCAAGAAAAAATCAAATTAAAAATGGTGTAAAATGAATACATGGTAGGATCACCGTGTATAGCGTTTTAATTTTTTTTTGTTTTAGGGTCTAAACAGTAAAAAAAGTACCAAGAATTCGCCATATTTGCAATTTTATTCGGGAGATATCGATCTAAACTTTAGACAATTCTAAAACCATGGGGCCCTATTTATTTCTATAAAAAATTTCCTGGTTTCTGAGCTACAGCCTTAAAAAATATCAGTTCTCAGGGATTTATAAAAGGCATGAAATGTAACTAGCGTCTAGCCAGCAGGTGCAACAAACGATCTTGCCGATGTATGGCTGCAGGTATGCCACCCACCATACACTATTGGCGCGCGCGCATTGTGGACCTAGCCGGTAATATCTCGGTTCTGTTTATTCAAAAGAGTGGAATCTTGTATAAACTATAAATTAATTAATAAATTAACGTAGTGAGAATTACCAATTTTAACTTTAGCATAGTTCTAGAGGCAGTTTTAGCAGTTAAACTCATTTTTTTCCATAAAAGAAACATCTAATTTTAAGAGACCCTTGGTAAAGTTGAAGAAGCGAAAATACTGTATGAATACATTGATGATTTTCAATCGACGGAAATCTATTCTGCAAAAATTAATTCTCCAAAAAAGTCGAAATAAAAATTCGATCTTCAATATTTTTCTTTCTAAAAAGTTGACAAGGAAAATATTCCAATAAAAGTTTCAGGAAATAGCTTAAGCTACAAATTTGAAATGCTTAGAAATGAATCATACTATATATTCAAAAGTATTTTGTATTTATAGCTTAAATCATTTTCAAGAACATTTATTTATTTTTTTTTTGTAAAATTTTCAGAGGTCGAGGTATTGATATGGTAGAAATCGTTTTAACATTTTGTAGTTGCTTTCTTTTAACATTTAATCATTTTGTATCATTTAAACGACTGATCTCAGGGACTTTTGGACAGGAAAAATATACAGGGTGCTATATTTAAAAAATGAATTTGGTCTGCTTCTTACAAATGCATAACCCTGTATATTCAAAAGTCATTTTAGTTTGTAGCTCAAGTCATTTCCTAAAATTTTTATTTGGTTTCTTTCTTCTAAACTTTCAGGACCAGATATTGACACGTTATACGTTTCTTCTTGTTAACTTTTTGATGATATGGAATCGGAATCTTATGAGTTAACTAACAATAAAGTTTATGAAACCGACACTGTTAGCAAAAGAAAGAGGAAATTACAGTTTATTAAAAGAAACATCTCTAAAAGACTATGAAAACTGCATTACAAATTTAATAAGTACATAGCCAGAGGACATAGATGCTGGCTATGGCGTATTTAAGGATAAACTATCGCAGTGCTTGCAATAGGCAAATATTAAAAAAGCTGTTCAAGCAGCAATATATCTAGATTCCCTAATGTGAAAAATTATTTATTTCTATTTGTTAAGAATATGGATTTATGAATTAAGATAATATATTTTATGTTTTACGAATTTTGTTTTTTAAATTATTAAGCTATTTATTTGTTATTTTGTATTTCTTAAGAATATTCATTTCTTGCTTTAAATAACGATGTAGGTATATTAAATGTATACCAATGTTGTTGCAAAAAATTCAAATACCTTACTTATTATTTATGATTTTTTTAGTATTAGTACATATTATTTTTGTATAAAAAATAATTCTTAATTCAACCCTGTATATGGGGGCCCCCAAATTCAAAATTGCCCAGAGCCCCATGATGGCATAACGCGCCGCTGGTTATCATTGGTTTCTTAAAATGACATTTATAGATGCATATCTATAGCTTTTTTTTTTAAGTTTGGGTAATTCTCGATCTTTCTCCGTTGTGTGCCTTTAAGATATGGTAACGCAGTGTACGTTTATTATTAAAGTTTTTGTCGCAATTGTTACAAGAAAACCCAAATTCGGCACAGACTTTATAAATTCGCGGAGCCAACACGTTTATTTTGCGTTCATGGATTTTTTTACGTGTTTTCCTTAATTGCTCCTACTGCTAAATTTTGTACCGCATTCATTACATTTATTTGACCGATTTAATTTTTTTTGTTCGTCACCCATGTTGAGGGAATAATAGGCTTGGGATTAATAAACTAGAAATACGTTTACTGTAAAGTCGTTAATATACTTATTATAATATAGATTACTTACCGATTACCGTTAATATTCAGCTTTTCCTAACCGAAACAACACCAAATTCTTTTGAATAAACAGAACCGAGATATTACCGGGGCTAGGTCCACAATGCGCGCGCCAATAGTGTATGGTGGGTGGCATACCTGCAGCCATACATCAGCAAGATCGTTTGTTGCACCTGCTGGCTAGACGCTAGTTGAAATGTATAACCCGTTATATTCATAACAAAGTAACATCAGTGTGTATGTAATTAAGAAATTTTGTGTTTAGTAAATTATGTCACGTGTAGGTAAACGATACATTGAGACACATTGAAACATCTGTGCCCACATCTCAATTCTTTTACATTTCCTGGGAATTTTTGATTCCGCGCGTTCAGTTCATTATGTAACTTGTGTGCGTGACACTCCTGCTCGTTTCATCTCATCCCCATTGTGTAACCCAATTCTATCTACAAAAACGTATAATTTCGGTTGCGTAAGGTCCCTTTCGTGAATGGTAACGCTCTCTTTCAATATGAGATCGCGCCAAAGAAGTCGGAGTCTCTTTGGTATCGTCCGCCCGAACAAAAGACAACCGCATATTAATAAAGCGATACATCTTCTCGAAGTAGACGAGGCCGCGCGATAATTTATAGAAAAAAACGCGGGAACGTCGCGTAGGCGTCCTATTAGTAACAATTCCATCGCTATTCATTATACGAAATGTAAATTTGTGAAACCCTACCAGTTCAGTCAGTTTCCCGAAAAAAGCAGGTGCCTCGAGACGGTTGCTACAAGTTCGGTGAACTGACGTTTCCACAACTCTTTTGTGAATTTATAGTGTCGATCTGGACGAGATAACGCGCTTTCTGAAGGTTTTATCTAATGGATTAATGACGAAAACATCACAAACCATTCATTTCCTTCTTTCTCAAGCTTTCAACAGGTTACCACGTATCACATGTCATACATAATTTTAATTTTTGCTATGAGGAATAAAGTTTTACCTACATTTGAAAGAATAAGAATGACTTTTAGACGTTTAGACTTTAAACAGTAAAAAAGTACCAACAATTCGCCATATTTGCAATTTTAATCGGGAGATATCGATTGGACGAAGAACTGTGCTGAAAAGCCTTTCACAGAAATGGAATTGTTGGATTATGCTCGTTTAAGACCCAGTTCTACCTCTCCTAAAACGCGTTTGCAAATAAAAGCGTTATTTATTGTTCAAAGTTTATGAAATTTTTTATGTAACTTCCTAGATAAATAACGAGTTGGGATGGATGAAAAAAAAAATTTTTTAAAGATAAAAATCAATTTTACTTCTACGTCTTTGGTTTTTTTCAAATATAAAACATTTAGCCCAACTCATGATACAAAAATAGATTTTTTATTTAAGTACAATTTTAATCTAAACATTATAATTGCGATAACAAAGCGTAATTGCCAGAAATGTATGTAATTTGCCTATATTACGGGCCCGGTGTAGACAGCAGACGTTAGCAGTTTTAAACACCGCCTATAACTACGCCACGCCTACTGTTATTTTTAGATTAGACTGTTCACAAGTTACGACCGTATATTGAATCAGGAGAACCGAGTTCTCGCATTTCACATTTATACGCACGGTTTACAAATTTAACACACGATAAAAGTCATATACTGTATGATATTATACTTAGTGTAGTTATACCCGCTAGGTGTTAGGTACATTTGTTTAATAATGGGTAGAAGTCGTGGCAAAATACCTAAACATCCGCATCTGCCCTCTAGACGAATTAGTAAAAGACGACTACGTACCACCTAAGTTAAAATATATGTATAGATAATCTAAAAGAACAATATTGTAATTATTTAATTACAAATGAGACAAAGAGACCAGAACAGGACTCAAATGAACATTTTATTTAAAATGTCGGTTTTGTGGACAGGAAGAGACAATTAGCAGTGACGAACTTGGGTCGGCTCTAATGGATATTAGTTCAGCGACTGTATTGGGCAGTGTTACAGCGAGAATTGGATATAGCTAATGCCTGAATTTGTTTTCATTCATGAATCTTGCATTCATGACGCCCAAAACGTTATAAAATATAGCGAACTTGTAGGTGACAAAATATTTGGGATTTATATAAATGGTTTGGGGAACTTTGCACTATGTATATTATGATTTTACTTTATCATACGTAGTATGTAAAGTATTGTAATCGTGCCAAACAAAATTTTTGAGGTTTTAGCGGAAATGTCTTTTTGGACCCCTTGAACATTTTTGACCCAGGTAAAAAAAAATTCTGTGTATGTGTGTGTGTGTGTGTTTTTTTTTGTGGCGACGATTCCGGAGAAACTACTAAGGTATCGGGACGAAACTTCATATTTAGAAGTTTCATAATCAAACTTAGAGCTGAAAAGCTTTCTGTTGAAAAGGATCCAAAGGAACTGGAGGTTTAGTCTTATAGCATTTTTGAAAGATTTTGCAAATAAGCCGCCATTTCTGGAAATTTGTCGAAATAGTTAAATAATAAATTAAAGTACAGGAAATTCTGAACAATTTATGACTATGGCATTTTTTGGTAAAATAAATAGTTTAGCTGCATGAGCAAATTCTATTTTATCGAGATCGCTGCATTAAAACTAGTTAGCCAGGATTTGTCAGATATTGTGATTCTAATGACAGTAGGTAGTGTCAAACGCTGATGTTTTGACAATACCTACTGTCAATATAATCAAAATATCCGTCTAGTTCCAGTAGCTTTATTATAAGATGCAGACATGGCCGATCTCGATCAAATAGAATCTCATGCAGCTAAACTATTAATTTTATATATGGTATGATAAAGTAATGTGCCTGAACGCATCAGATTATTTTTTTTTTATTTTTGTCTTCGTGTGTCACTGCCGTGCGTTCGTTCGATATCCAGCATGTTTATAAGTAGATGTATTGGGTCCTCATTGCTCGATTTTAATTAATTCCTTTCTAAATTGAAGTCCATAATTCACCGATGAGTTATCATGAGTTAATACATTTTTGTCAATTTACTATACTGTATGTATGTCACCCTGTTAAAAAGATTAAATATTATAATAGCAAGCGCGCTCTCTCTAAATTAAATCAATATATTTTCTTTTACCGCCTGGTGGCCGCCAGCCAGCTGTATGCAGTCCGGGATGCATATGCGTCCGTGATGAGTGAGAACACTAATACATTGTAACATGAGCGAAAGCGAAAGCGCCGACGCGCGGCGACAAACTGGCTGAGTACTTCCCCTTCGAATGTATTCGCGTCGACTATGCTCCGCCTTTGCCTGCTTCCTCCAAACCCCCCAACTTCCCCTTATCGTAAAACTGTGGCCTGGTTGACGTTGGTGGGGGCCAGGCAGACCACTCCCAGCAAAAAAAAACATCGCAACGAAATATTTCGTTTGGAAGTTGCGATGTTTTTAAAACGGAGCCTTAACTGGAATGTGATTTGCAGAGAAAAAGCACGTCATGTTAAACTTGGAACTGAACCAGAAATTGCATTGATAGCACTAGTAAAATATTTTTACTTTTTTATGTGAGTGGGAAGTTTTTGATAGAGATTTTTGTGTTTTTCTTTTAGTATTTTTTTGAGTGAAAAAGCATGCACAATATTATTGATATTTTTACATGAAGTTTTGTACACTTATAGAGGAAGGTGTAACTTAGATCTATTATGTGGTATTTTTTTTTTTCAATTTTAACCTGTATTCTCCGTAAAAGAATCGCAAACTCCGTCAATTTTATGTCAGATTTAGTAACCGTTTAGTCAAGAACAAATAAAAATATAAAAAATTACCACTAGACGGATAATTATATACCTTTCATCTTGAATTTTGTGTATTGCTTTTACGATTATGTGAACTAATAGCTGAGAAAAACCCTCAAAACTTTTACGTGTTTTGTGAGTAGAACGTAGGGGGTACGGATTCGCCTTAACTGTTTTCTCCAGAGAACATACAAATCGGCACTAGTTTGTCCATTTAACCGACTTTCTATAATAATCTTTCTAATAATAACAAAATCCAGCATAAGGCATAGTGTATAATACAATTAAAATTCATTTTAATAAAAATAGAATTAAATGCAAAATATGTTTATAAAATTGTTGAGGAACAGAATAGCTCCAACCATCCTGCAAGGATGCCCTGACATAATTTTTAATTATTTTCAAAGCTGGCGTCAAAGCATCATAATTATGGCTGCAACAGGTAATCTGGATAAATGATTATTACTACATTGAACTACGGCCCTACTTTCTCAATCTCATTTAAAATCGTTTGTTCAAATTACCTTTTTTAAATTTCTGCCGGATTACTTTTGTTAATCGTCTTCACTTTCGTTTGAACAGTGTGTGTTGTAATTTTATTATTTACATATGTATGTAGGTAGGCACTTTGTCAAAGACCTAATAGAATGATAAGTTTTATTTGTTTACTGTCTACTGAGGCAACGTCCATCTCGCATGTTTTTCCTTTTCTACAAAAATTAAACCTGGACTCGGAGTCGGAGTCGGTACATTTTTTCCGACTCCGACTCCGATTCCTCTGAAACTTGTTTGAACTCCGACTCCACATCCCTGGATGTGGGTACTCACCACATCATATCGGGGCCCTAAGAAAGCATCACTCACGCTTCCACTAAAACGACCATATCTCATAATCGAGAAGAGTTAAATATTATATGTGAAACATTACAAACTTTAATTGTTGGTTAAATTTTGATGATACATCTTCACTATGTATACCAATATACAAACTATGAATTTGAAATGCTGTTTTTGTTGACCTAAGGATTAGTTTTTTTTAATAGGCCACCCATGCTAAAGGGCCGATATTTCACATTAATTTGACCTGATTTCAAATTTTATAACTGTTGCATTAATGCCGAATAAATCTATCCTATTTTCAGCTCATTTAACCCGGTTAAACTAGTTTAAAATTCATAAACGGTTACTAATTGGCTGTATCCTTATGGTCCCAAGAAACCATTCAACGGGTTAATAAGCGTCCGTGTTTATTTTCGGCTTAATAATATAAAGGAAAAGCCGCATAACACCATAAAGTTTTACGACATTTGGGATATGCCTAAACTTGTTACCTAAAGTATTCAACGGAATTAATTCAATTCAAGATTTATTACAGAACATCAAGGGCATCAATTCCATACGCATTAACGTAGGGCCAAATCACGAAAACAAATACTAAATAATTCATGAACTGGACGCTTGTAAAAAACAAGTTGTACTTAACCTGTTAGCGCCGTTTAAAAATTGAATATACATTACGACTACCAAGAGAAGGTTCAGATAAAGTCATCAGTGAATCGCCCACAAGCAGGTAACACGGCGTTTAACTTGTTATTAAAATGAAATAAATCCGGGAATTCTGGCCAGTGATTTTGCTCCGGGCCGGCGGATTTGAAATGTAAATACGGTTCGCTGGGAACGAGGCATCTCGCCTCTTCGGGTACGTTCATAAATATAGATGATATCTCTTCAAAATGTTATAATCACGGTTGGTTTTTTCGTTCAAAACGACGTGATAACATCATTAAAACTAGATCTGCCCCACGAGTCAGGCAGGACGTACCCGATTATTAGAGTAACCCGTCACCTAATTTATTAATGCTGAAAAAGTGGGTGCAATGAAGTTGGTATTCATAGCATTAAGTATATTTGATATTAAGATTATTATCTATGGGCTTTGAGCATAGTTCGTCGTCTATCCCATCGTTGATATCTCTCGAATAATAAAGCAATTTTGTCTAATGTTTAGTAATTTCTCTCAATTAGGAACTTCTAAGACGATTGGGCTTTATTTATCTCTATCCAAACTTGCTTTGTTTCTGACCTACACCCTGCATGATAAGATTTTTCTTTTCACGTAATTAAATATCGGCGTTTTTCACTTAAGGAGAGTGCGTGTCGTAAAGTCATATCTTTTATTTGGCGTGGTGTTGTGAGGGCAGCAAAACAAGAGCAGCAGAAAGCTGGACACCCAAGTGGATGCGTTCGAGATTGTTGTAACATGAGACGTTCGACATGACCGGAGATTCCAAAAAGAAGGGAACAGTTTAGGGCCGTTTAGGTAGGACGTGGTGCCGTGTTTAGTAGACGCATCGGGGCTGGTGCGGGATAGTAATGTGATTAAGCGTAACATGAACTGAATTATGCGACGTCAGTGAACAGCTCCACTTACTTCGGCCCTCACCCAGTACCACATATTCAAAGTGCAAGCAAATTGCTTAACACATCTAATGATGTGTATAATAATGTCACGGGTTGTACATGGTGTGTACCCTAAAAGTTTGCAACAGACTACATATTGACCACAAAAATTATCGGCTGCCGTATACAGGGTGTCAGGCACTATATAAAGGCCAATAAAGACCAACACAAACTTTTTGCTTTTCTTTTACAGCAACACTAGGTATATTATTACAGTTTTTGATTAAGACTTTTCTTTTAATACTTTGACAAAAACTTGTATTAGGCTATTATCAATTTTTTCTGAGCTATTGTAAAATTAATCTTAAAATATCAAGAATAAACTAACAAAAGAATTTATTTTGGACAGTAAAAATATCTACCACACTTTTTAACAGAAGTCTATCTTCGAATTATCTTCTTATTTTGTTCTTTATGTTTGCAATCGTTTCCACAGAAATAAATCAAACGGGGTAAGTCAGGTGAATGATGTGATCCAACATCATTGATGAATATTATAAATAATTATGGAGTGGTACATAAAATACTTAGACTTTAGGGATTTTTATTTCATTTTATTTTTAATGACAAAATCATTTCAAATAGATTTAAACATTTCTTAACTTGATTAATTTAAGATCTAGAGCCACAAAAATGCAATTTTACAAATTTATGTACCTACATGTGTAAATAAAGTTTGTAACATACAATTGCTATTATAACTTTTTCAATTGTATGGAAAATATGGAAAAATATTGATAATTCTGTGCAAGGGGAAGCAATTGTTGATTGTCGTATATGTCATTATGCAAATGATTCAGGAGTACTATGTCTACATACCATTAGGCTGTAAAACCGTAAAAAGTGCGACGATCAAAACAACATTTCAAAGGAAACAAGTTTCTAGGTGTTGCTTATTCTGAATAAATATTTCCAAATACCCATAAATGTATTCTACGCGTCAAATGTACAATAAAAACACGTCTTTTCTGATTTTTCCAGAGTCTTAACGTCGGGTCGTATAATACATTCCACTGCAAATTTTTACGTAAAAACGTCGAACGAGTATTCAAGACACGTTTGCACTCATGAAACGCGATACCAGCCAGTTGCAAGGTTAATGCGCGCCGATTTAGGGTTGCTACTCATAACTCATAAGTCATAACACTTTCTTAATAACAGAAATTAATAATGATTACATTTGTTACATATAACGTTCCCTTCGAACACAGCGTTAAACGCGCTGCCTTATTAAGGCCGTTATTTGGCGGAATAAGTGTAATGTAGATTTAAAGGAAAATGATAAGAAAACGAGAACAAAACTAATTAAGAACAAACTGAGAACATTCATGTAAAAACAATATCCGCGAACCTACAATCAGCCTGGTATGAGGTAACGAACTGTGAAAAAAAATCATACGGTTACAATTCGCAATAAATAAACGAAATAATAAATGAGCGAAAGTGACTTACGTTCGAACAGTAGAAACGACAACAATCCGAATTACAAAATGCCACATGCATCTCACAATAACGGGACAAACATATAAGTTACATGTGTGCAAGCAGAACAATATTAAAACTGCGGCGATGTAAGACAGTTATAAACAGCGTATGTGCAAAATAGCCGAAACAGAATAGTCGAAATGTACCTGACAGTAGAAATGAACAATAAATAATAAAAAGTAATTTGACTAGTAAATAAACGAAGACATGGTTCAATAAAATTAGAGATAGGTAAAAAGAGGCTTTTAGGTGAATTTAGTCTGGTCGTTTAGTAAAGTGTTGTGAGGAGATTTCCCGGGACATTGTATTTGTAATTGTTCAAGCAGATCTAAACGGTAGCCCTTTTGACATTTATGAAGTAGTTTAGCATTGTTGTAATTAATGTTATGACCAGTTTGAATTTTGTGTTAGTATAAATTGCAAGTAGTTTGACTATGTGTTCTTTTAGTCGCCTCGCCAACGATCTATCAGTCTGTCCGATATAAATGGCATCGCAGTTTTCACATGACACAGAATAGACACGCTCTCACACGTTGGTCTATGAAGTTTTCGCTGATTTGACAATAAATTGAACAGTTCAGTGTTGGATTTAAAGGCTGGTAAAATGTTGAAAGGTTTAAGTAGTAGTAGAAGTAGTAGTAGTAGTAGAGAGGATCTAATTTAATAGTGACATGATGAAATAGTTTCTTAAAAGTTTTAATAGGAAAATTGTTGGATAATGCAAGGGCTTTTATAAATTTTAGTTCGGTAATTTTGTTATTATAGGATATGCAACAGCTGTTCTGAAGTAAAAACTAAGTGATGCAAGATGGTGGGATAAGGAATGGTATGAGTCATAGCGAATGTAGTAATTGAAGTAGGTTTTCTGTAAATGTCAAACTCAAAATAAAACGATTGTCATGTCGGAGGATGATCGAGAAAATTTAATTTGTTGTTAGTTTCAACTTCGATAGTGAAGTGAAGCTTAGGGTGAATGTTATTGATATAGGCTGACATGTCTTGAAGTTCAGATTGACTTCCTTTCCATATACAGAAGATATCATCGACATAACGAAACCATCCCTCGACATGACAATAAAAAGGGTTAGAGAGATGATTAATATGATCAAGGAAAACATCGGCCAAAAGAACTAGATAAAGGAAGGCCCATAGGGAGTTCTTCCTCAATTTTATACAATTTATCGTTGAACGAACAGAAATATTTGTGAAATGATATGTTTAAGAATAGAATTAAGGTGAGGAACATTTTGATCATTAGGGAAATGTGATTGAGGTAGGTTGTTAATAAGTTGCAAAGTAAAATCAGTGGGAATATTGGAATAAAGATTAGTTACGTCAAAGGAAACCAGTATGCAATCCGAATGGTTTAAAGGTGAAATGTGGTTGATAAAATCTAAACGGTTTTTGATAGTAAAAGAGGGAGTAAAATTTAAAGATTGAAAAATATTAAGTATGAATTTGGATAAGATGATAGTAGGTGAATTGTAAAAAGCAGTAATGGGACGTATGGGAAGATTAGGTTTGTGTAATTTAGGTAACGAGTATAAGTGTGCGATTGAAGGATTCATTGGTATAAAAGAAGAAGCTATAAAAAAGTTGAAATTGGAAAAATGCATCAGGGTATCTTTATGAATTTGAATGATTTGTTTAGTTTTAGAAATGACGTTAGCAAGAGGACCCTTTTTAATTTCTTTATAGTTATTATTACATATGTAAAAATTTCATTAGTTTTATCAACATGCGTTTGAAAAGGTAGAATAACTGTACCCGCACTTTTATCAGCTCGAACAAGATTAGAATCTGGCTCTTTGAGTTTAGATTTAATAGATTTGATAGTATTCCATTGTATAGTAGTTTCAAAAGGTAGTTTAGTTTTAGATATGTTTAATTAGTTTAATGTAGATATGTTTAATATGTATATTATATACAATTTACACTCGACTCAGTGTAAGTGGTTGGAACCGTGGCCTAGTCATGAAGGTACATTGTAGAAGGAACAAAATAGGAAAATCTAAGCTAAGAGAGAAGGGAAAACAGTAAATATGCAAATTATCAGTTTCTGCCTGTGCCATACTGAGTAGTCCATGCAATTCTACGTTTTGTGATATTTGATAATTCCTCTGATCTCAAACAGAAACCTTTTTTCTTATACAGTAGACTCTCCTACAACGCGGTTTAATGTTACGCGTTGTACGAAAGCGCGTTATAGGAACTTAACGATCGCGAATTTTGACGCATGCGCCGTCCGCCTGTAGCGTTTTAACGCCAAAAACAATGCAAAATTGAAATAAGTAAATAGATGTCATAACCCAAAAACACATTATAAATGGAATTAAATTTCCTACCTGTTATGTTGATGAGCAGCATTTAGAATAGTCAGTATGAATTAGTGAATACACGTAAAACAAACTCGAAGAAACTAATTCATTCTTATCGCAAAATCGTGTATACATTTAGTGCTTCTACAGACAGCTTATATTGCATTGTTTTCGTTCTATCTTATGCAGTATGGTACATGGATTTGTTAATTTAATAAGAATACATTCTCTTTGTACATTTTGTTTGTCTCCATCACCCATCGTGCCGCGCCGTTACGAAACAATTTGGTTATGTATTTTCTAAGCGCGGTGGTGACAGTTCAAAATAACAGTGGCATGCTTATGGCTCATGCGCAGTTAGCACACATCGGCCGGACAACAATACGCGCACATCGCGCGGTGTACGAGAGCCGCGTTATATGAATTTGTTGTCGCAAAATCATGAGCGCGTTGTAGGAATTCGCGTTGTACGAACTCGCGTTATAGGAGAGTCTACTGTAAACATATTCTTATAAACATACCTTTGAAGGAAGTAGAGTCACCCCTCAAGGGCAGTCGTTTCGATTATACTTTATTGTAACCACCATTCGATCATGACTAATTGCATTTTTCAAATAATTTACAGTAGGCTCATCCTCGAAAGAAAACTGCACCACCCCTCATCGTATTAAGGGAAACCAGTGATAAATAGTAGCATGGTGATTTACCGGCTTCTAGCTTCGATGTTCATAAGTCAAAAGCAAGGGGACGCGCATCGTGCGCAAATTACCGCCCTGTAATCAAGACTAGTCCCCACGTCGTAAAGTAGTGAGACTATTTCAATTCCAGCCCACCGGCGGGCCTGTTTTCAATTTTTCACCGAAATTTATAACTTATTTGGTAGAGTTGGGCGGCGCTGCGGGCCCTGATCGGGTCACGCTCAATTTATTCTGCGGGTGAACTATGGCCATCCGAAGCATGCCGGACCGCTTTCTTGATGAAACGTATGGAATTTCTTCCTCGCAAGCTTGGCCCTTGTGGGCAAAAGTGGATAGGCAGCGCTGGCGGTCCGTGTGTTTACCTGGGAAATAATTAAATGCATGTAAACAGAAATATCGGCGAGATGGATATCGCGCCCAAAAAGGGAGGAGAACCTACGGACGTCTCTGGTTTCATATTCTTCTATCTTCGGTGAGACGAACGTCCTGCTTCCTTCCCTTATGACGGGAAGACTTATAACACCGGTAATTACCTAGATGGATTATAAATTTTAGTGACAAAAAGGCGTTTATCTAAGAGTAGGCAAAAAAGGATATTTATGAGCGCACCCTAAATTCTTTTACTTGGGGTTTCTATCGCGGAATGTATCTTATTTTAAATCGATGTCAATGTTGGAAGAGGGCTGAAGATTGTTGAAACTTCTTTGGTCTGGTTGTTAAACCATGATGTTGGATGTGCGTAAAAATAAATAAATTATAGATTCTACAGTAGGGTGCATAAAATAGTCTTGTTTGGAAAATCAAAATGTCATCAAAAAGTTGATAAAAATTTGTCGCTCTATAAAGCCAAGATTACCATAAAAATAATTTGCTTACTGAAAAAGCAAGAGTTTAAATTTTCCCCAAAAAGAAATTTTCTTGATATAAGTGTAAAATAATTTATCTATTCAAGTTGAAAACTTTCAACAATAGGGTGTAAATTAAAAGCATACACCAATATTACTCTAATGCAACGTTTAAGTCACTAAAACACGGCCTAAAATTGGGTAACTTTAACAGATTTAACTTATTTTTGTAGTGCTTGTAAATTAAGGTCACAAATCTAATTGATTTTTGTTTCACTCTCCAACATCTTTACTATTATTTGACAAAAAATTCAAGTTTGGATATCTTGCGGGAGACCTAGATTTTTTCAATGAGCCCCTTTATTTGTGGTATATACAGTGCTTCCCAAAGGTAACGGATAAATTCTATAAAATCTTAAATAAAAATATTTGAGAAAAATGCTCCGACACGTCGATTTTTACTTTTAAATAACTATCCTAACATACACTTTTCAGCCCCCCACCCCTTCACCCCTAAGGGGTGGTAACTACAACTTTAAAAATTTAAATAGCAAAGTACCCCATGCGATACCTGAATTGATAGACTTTTTTAATCTGAATACAAAGAAAAAAAAATTATCGAAATCGGTTGATAAATAACGGCGATATTTATCAAAATTTATTTATACACGAAATTGAGGAATAACAAAATTTAATTAACTAATCCTTAATTAATTGTTCAAAGTGCTGCGCGTTAACGACGAGACAATGCCCCAATCTATCCCCAAACGCTTGTTGAACATTTACTAACATTTTATTTTGAGTTTTCGAACATTCCTGGAGTCATTAAGTGAATTACTGCAGGAATTTTTTCCTTTAACACCTCAATATTTACAGGTCTATTAAAATAAACTTTACTTTTTAAATAGCCCCAAAGAAAATAATATAGTGGGGTTAAATCTGGCGATCTTGCTGGCCATTCAATATGCCTTCATCTACCAATCCATTAGGAAATTTGAAAATATTTGGATTAGGAAATACTTGATCGATGTATTCTCGAATTTGTCGCGCATAGTGTGGAGGCGCACCGTCTTGCTGTAACCAAATTCTGTCCTTGTGTCTATCAGGATCTTCTGCGTTGGGAAACAATACCGCTAAAGTAGGTAGTAGTTCATTTCGTAGTAAGTTCAGATAACGTTCACCATTCAGTGCTCCGTCGAAAAATATGGTCCAATAATTCTTTAATTCTCTAATTAAGGTTTTGAGGATATTGTGTGTTCGCTTCCACCATCCAATGCGGATTTTGACGAGCCCAGTAACGGCAATTTTGTTTATTGGCGGTGCCATTCAGACAAAATGTTGCCTCATAAGAAAAACACGATGTTTCTAATTAAGCAAGGATCTTCATTAGAGAGTTTCATCATTGTCTCACAAAATCATACTCATACACACTCATACTCACTTCATACGGGTGAAATTTGTGTTTTCGAAATAATCTGGACACTGTACTTTTTGACGCACTAACTTGTGAAGTGACCTCCACAAGGGTTGAATGATTTTCTTGCACCATTAAAACAGCATCCAATTGTCGGTTTTCAATTAAGGCCAATGGACGTCCTGCCTTAGGTTTATCCCGTACATGACCGAGATCGCGAAATTTGTTTTCGATTCGACTTACTGTAGATTCCGATATTGGCGGACGGTCCGGGTGCGTTTCATTGAACAAAACACGAACTTCTTCATGCGTCCGGCTTCTATCTCCAAACCCAATCATTAAAACTTCGATTCTTTCGGTTTCTGTAAATCTCATTTTGCAACTATTTCTTCAATGACGAAAAATCTGAATTGTGTTTGACATAAGTAAAAACAACTTGCAATTGTTTGAACGATATCGCTATGCCCGCGTCTACAGCGCTTACTCGAATATTGACGTTCTTCTTTGAATACATTTTGGTAAATATCGCGGTTATTTATCAACTGATTTTGATAATCTTTTTTTCGTTGTATTCAGAATAAAAAAATCTATCAATTGAGGTATCGCAAGGGGTACTTTGCTATTTGAATTTTTAAAGTTGGGGTTGCCACCCCTTAGGGGCGAAGGGGTGGGGGGCTGAAAAGTGTATGTATGACGTGTGAGAGCATTTTTCTGAAATATTTTTATTTAAGGTTTTATTGAATTTATCCGTTACTTTTGGGAAGCACTGTACTTTTGCTCCATACTTTTTATCAACTTCAATTTTGAATTTCCAAAAAAAAATTATGCACCCCCAAGACTGAAGATCCAATGACGTTGAAGACTGAGTTTCTATTAAAGAATCAGTACAAATTATTTGCGCATTATAAAAAATAAAACGTGCATTTATTGTAAGCATTCGATAAAATATTTGACCAATACAAAAAATATTTGAGCAATGCAAAAAATGCAAAATTTTGTAAGCGCTTTCAATAATCTAAATTGCACCATTAGAAAATTATTTTGCGCCTTGGAGAAATTAAAGTATGCAATAACTTCTGCAACCCGTAGCGCATTTATGTGTATCGTAGAGCTTAGCCCTGTCGTTGCCCTGTGGTTTTTGTGTCAGCTAAATAAATCATTATTATAACTAAGTAAAACAATATTGGTTTGACTTCTTATTTATTTACATGTCTTGGATTTTGTTAAAAATGTATTAAAATGACGTAGAGTTGTTGTTTGTTTTAAACTAGAATACCGTAAACCCTTCATTTACGGGGTCTTCATTTACGCGGACTTCCTTTTACGCGGTTGAGAAAATAGATCTTGTAAGTATGTAAATAGCTCGCGATAGCGCTTTAGCTGCCATAAAAATTGTACCTCCAGTTACACGATTTTTTTTGCCTGTATTTGTGAAATCAATGATCCGCATAGATGGGATTACTGTATATTAAAAATATTGAAAATGTTTAGTCTGTAAGAACAATTTTTTAAGGTAAGTGGAAAAAATAAGTAGTAGATATACCTTAATATAACAATAATAACAACAATAGCAGTAGTAATACATATATACATTTCAAAGTTCAATCGCTAGGGAACAATACATATACATAAACTATTGTTTAATGTAAGATTTTTATTAAACATAATATTGCCGGGTGACCCATTTAAAGTAACTGCCATTTGAAGGTCGAATATCATTGACAGTACGCGCTATACTTTTACCATTACCATACGAATCATCGAAATCAATTTTGATGCGCTTTAGATTTCGTGCTCAATATTTATTATTTTAATGCACAAGTTATTCATTTTTTGGCATAATATGAATAAAATATTTCTCATTATAATATTTTTTATGTAACATATTCATATTTATTTATTGCTCAGTATTATTGCTCCCCAGACAGTCAAATTGCTGGGTGTTTACATTGATTCTGCACTAAAATGGAAAGATCATATTGATTCATTGGCCAACAGGTTAAATAGCTACATATACCAAATAAGAAAAATTGTGGAATTTGCAGACAGGGAAACAGCAAAAACATTATATTTTGCAACTTTCCATAGCAGTATTAACTATTCCATCATTTTGTGGGGAAGTTCCACTTCTTGGCATCGTATCTTTAATTTACAGACGAAAGCTATCCGCATTTTGGCAGGAGCAGACTATGGAGAACATTGTAAACCACTTTTTAAAAATTTAAAGATATTAACTATACCGTCACTGTTTATTTACAATGCTCTGGTTTTCATAAAAATGAATACAAATAACATTCAGCGTAGGAAAGATATCCACAAGCACGACACAAGAACCGGCCAAAACTTGGATATTCCTCTTCATAGGCTGGACATTTCACAGCGCCATGTTATGTATCAGGATGTCAAGCTCTTTAACGCACTGCACGTCGAAGTGCGATCGTTGCCTTTGTGTCGGTTCAAAAACTACATAAAGAATGTGTTGTTAAGTGAAGCGTTTTACTCCATTGCAGAATTTTTAGCCTATGTGAATTAATTTAGTTGTTCTTTTGTTTAATTATATTGCGTTTTCTTGTGTGTTTTTGGTTTTTGACTTTCTGTAATAACACTATTGTTATTTTTGGAAATAAATGTATTGAATTGAATTGAATATGTATTATTTTAATGCACAGGTAAGCCATTCTAGGGCACAATATGATGAAATATTGCTCATTTTAAATTTTTTTATGTAACATATTCACATTTATTTAATGCACATTATTTGTTTTAATGCACAAAGTATGTATCTATTTTAATACACATATCTATTTAAATAATGCACGCTTAAATCGCACCCTCCCTTTAAAAAAATGTCTTGAAACACCAAATCTTAAGTTGTCAGGATTAGTTTCAATAGCCCTGTAAATATTTTCAAGTTTTACTTATTTCAATAGTCACTAGATACCTGCCTGAGAGATTTGTTTTTATTTAGGACTACTAGGTTAGTTCTTTTTCTTTATAACTGCGCATTCGAGAACAACAATTATAAATAGTTTTCCTTTTATAATTGCGCATTTTAAAACAACATATGCACATAATATATTTCAAAATATTTGTCTTCTGTGCCATGGGGGCTAAAAGGTCCACGACAGACTTTTTACCCCAACCACGATTGGCTTAAATGTTTAGGTTATAAAAATATACCATTTACTGTAGCGGAAAACTAGTGACATATAAATAAAATATTCTACACTAATAGGAAAGTAAAAAAAAACTTTCGTGCAAATTTGGAGGCGCGTTCGTCTATCTATCTCCCTCCAGCAGCATCGCGCGAGTGACATCTGTGTCTAGATTTGTTTCCCTGTCCACCACTACGATAATAGAACTCGATAGATTAAGGAGTCACTACCTAGTTTCTTAGATACTTATGGTGGACCTTTTCACCCGCAGGCCTTTAAGCCCCGCCCTACCCTACCAATATCAACAAAATTATCAATTCAAAAACGTATGAAATATGCCAATCAGAATTCATGCATAGGATGTTCAATCATTTCAACCAATAACTAAATAATTGGATGATCAACACATTCCTCATTTAATATATCCAAATTCCTAGGTTCCAGATTTCTGACATTCAAATAACCGCTTAGCGAAACGTGACGGACGTCGATGGCGTCGACAATCGAAATCTTGAGAGATCTCGTGTCAGTTTAACCCCATAGTATGCTGCGAGTCAAAACATCGTATATTTACGTTATATCACAACCTATTCACGCTTAATTATAATAATCAAGTCTCCACATTGTGGATTGTGATCGATTTTGGTGCGCGATAAGAGGACTCTGCGAACCAGTCGGTCAGATCAATATTTTTATAGGCAGCGGTCAACAATAACAGGAACATCCTTGAGCAGGGCATCGGGAGCTATAAGGTAGTGATTAGGGGAGAATTGAGGGGCCGGACATTACAAAAGTCTCGCAACGCCAGACTCTTTGTTTACTTGTCCACATTTTACCCCACTTGGTATTGTTGCCTTTCATGAACTGCCCACTATTTCATCGTTTAATTCATATGAGAAATGTGGCAAATGCCAACAAGGAGATATCAAATGTCGAAACTTGCTATTTTACATATTTTTCATGGCAATTCAATCTTTAAACAACTTTCACTTTTACGTTATTTCGATCAAAATACTTCCAAAATGAATATGTGCAGTAGGGTGGTTCAAATTGGCCATTTTTATTTAGAAAGCAAATCCCAAATCGTTCCCAAATCCAAAACATGTGGCCAGGCACATGACTTTATCATACTATATAATATAAAATTAATAGTTTAGCTGCATGAGGTACTAGTTGATCGAGATCGGTCGTTTCTGCAATAAAATCAAAACATCAGCTTTGACACTGCCTACTGTCATTAGAATCAAAATGTCTGTCAAATCCTGGTTAACTAGTTTTAATGCAGTGCGAGCCATCACGATGAAATACAATTTCCTCATGCAGCTAAACTATTAATTTTAGCAAAAAATGTCATAGACATAAATTATTCAGAATTTCCTCTGCTTTAATTTATTATTTAACTATTTTGAGGAAATTACAGAAATGGCGGCTCATTTGCACAATCGTTAGAAAATGCTAAGAGCAAACATCCAGTTCCTTTGCACCCTTTTGAACAAAAAGCTTTTCAGCTCTAAGTTTGGTCATGAAACTTCTAAATATGAAGTTTCGTCCCGATACCAGACATTTTTTTGTACCTTGGTCAAAAATGTTTTAATAACCAAAATTTTAGAAACGGAAAATGTTAAAAAAAATAAACCTTTTAAATTTATATGTGTCGTCGCTTTTTTAATACGAAAAATATTTCTGAATACCTAATACATAATATTAATGAATTTGGCTGAAGGATCTCGGTGCATGGCCATTCTCAGAGATAGATCTACCGTGCAGCTATTGTTTTATGTTATATTTATAGACTTTTGTCCGAGTTATGATTTTTTTTCTGGGAATAAATTAGTTCTATCTATCTATTAATAAATCTACTGAAAATAACAACTAACATCGATATAATTATGGAAAAAGGCAATGTTTTTATATTATATTGATAATGATTATACAATAAACTTTTTTAAAATAAATTTACAGTTATCACATTTATAACCGTAATAAAATAATCCATTAATTTATTTATCAAAAATACAATAATCTAAGTTACGTGACTATCCAACCATATGGAGAAAAATCTAACAAATAATAACGGTTTTTTGGCATGCTTTTTTCGTTGAATCTGCAGCTGAATGCGGAAATTTGTTTAAAAAATGCATAAAACCCAAAAAATGCATTTTTTTAAACTAGGCACAATTTTCTACCTCTGCTTTCAGAATCGGATTATACGAAAAAAAAGCATACCAGACACAGTTTTCACGTGTTTTTTTCTTTGGTGGCCAGGATAGTCACAGCTTAGATTATTGAGTTTTTACGAAATTACGTACTTGGAAATGTGTGAAATGCTCTGATATCTAGACTCAACAGTTAATGGATTATTATGCTAGACTAAGCTAGTAAAAGAGGTATATGTAAATGCTTTATGGTAAAGACAGGTAAAACAAAAAATCCTAAAATCAAAAACTAAATAAGAACCACCCTGATATACAAATAACATACATACTGTGTAGTACATAAATGATTGTAGTCGAAGTAGGCGCTGAGATCCAATGTAAAAACTTGTGGTGCCGCTTCATTTCTACTGACTACTACTATAATACTTCTGTTCTATACGCAACTGTAAAATTGGTTGCATAACCTAATGTAAATTTGATACTTGTTTGTGTAAACCGACAGAAATGTAGTAACATGGGCATGGCATACTTTGACTACAATCATTTATAATGACTCCTTATAAGTATCTATTAACAAAATTATAAAATGTCATATATTACAATAAATTAAGATTTATTTATAAAGAATGCTGAATTACTTTTATTGTACGCTTTTGTGGCGTTACTTGACACCATCCATGTGGACGGTCTTCTTTTCAACCACTTTTTGGTCAGACAACATGCATGCCTAAAATGGCCGACAATCCAGACAATTGACCACATAATAACTTATACAATTCTAAATATACTGACATGACGTATTAAAAATAACTGCCATGACTATAAGCTAACCGCTCACCAGAAAGAGTTTTACATCAAGGAACAAAACCTAGGGGTAAATTTGTAATGAAAACTCCGATGTTCATAATGCAAATGGTTTGTGAACTATTTACTTAATTTTTTTAACTGAAGAACTACAGTAGACTCTCCTGCAACAAAATTTGAGGATCGCAAATTTGGACGCATGCGCGTTGTACGAGAATCACGTTATATGAAGATGTAGTTGCAAAATTTGTATTGAAAACTCCAATGATCATAATGACAATGGTTTGTGAACTATTTACTTTGTCTTTCTAATTTTTTTAACTGAAGAACTACAGTTGACTCTCCTACAACAAAATTTGAGTATCGCAAATTTTGACGCATGCGCGTTGTATGGGAATCGCGTTATATGAAGATGTAGTCGCAAAATTTGTATTGAAAACTCCGATGTTCATAATGACAATGGTTTGTGAACTATTTACTTTGTCTTTTTAATTTTTTTAACTGAAGAACTACAGTAGACTCTCCTACAACAAAATTTGAGGTTTGCAAATTTTTACGGATGCGTTGTACGAGAATCGCGTTATATGAAGTCGCAAAAGTTTTAGCGCGTTTGTAGTATTTCGCGTTGTAGGAACCGCGTTATAGGAGAGTCTACTGTACATTAATCGAGCAGATACGAGTTGGCGATGGATCACACATCTAGATGGTTCCTGGTTGCCTTTGTTATTGCCTGTCGAGCTTTTTGGGTTGGTGAAGAAGATGATTGGGGCACGTGGCTCACAAGCACACTTCCGTGCAAACCCCAAGTGTCAGTTGGCGAGCGCGTCTATAAGTCGACCGGAACCGGCGTCAGATTTGGGGTTCCGCAGGCACATGCATCCATCCACACTGATCGACAGCCAGTCTTCTAGTAGGTTCCTAAAGTTGCAGTTATAATTTCCACCTTGTCACTACCGGCGAGGAAGGCCAATTCGTAAATCTTGAGCACCGTCGAAGATAACATCTCACCTCGAAGAGCCGAGAAAACAATTAAATCTGTTTACACTTATGTCCGATTGCCGTTAACACTCTGGTTGGATCGATCGTAATCTGATGGAGGACTCTAAAACGGTTCGTTTTCTGTTAAAGTGGGTATTTATTTATGGCTTGTTTCTAGTTGAAAAATTTACAGGTATTCGCAGAAATTTGCCACTGGCCGAATACCCAATTACACGTTCTTTACGACTGACATTTAACTGATGATTAGGTAAATTTAGAAAAGGCTATCCAACACAATTATCTGCTTAGATCATATTATCAACATCAGTGATTCGTTTGAATTGAAAACAGATCTTCAGAAAAATACAGAAAAATATAATATCCGCAAGTAGATACTTGCTCAAGTTGAGTATAAAGGGATATTACTAAACTGAAAATACATATGCTTGAATTCTGAGTAAATATGTGGTTGAAATGATAATAGAATATTTTCTGACGTTGAAAATATTTTTTAGTGTATGTATAATATGCTTGATTATTTGGGAATATATTTTCTTGAAATGAGTATAGATATTATTCGTTCTAGGCGATTATCATATTGGATTGATTAGAAATTACTCTGTATATAATTTTATTTACATGAATCAATGTCCTAATTCTCAAGAGTGAGAACCTCCCTTTTACCTACAATTTGAGGTATGATAGAAATTTATGCAAGAATTTTTACAAAAGTTATAGGCATTTTGCTGCAGCAACTGAATGAAATACGTTTGCTATTCGCACGAGCATTATCGCGATTTAGGATTTTTTTTTCGGGGGGGCAAAACTCTGAAGGTCTGGTGGCTACTAGAACTTTTAATTACCTACAATTTGAGGTATGATAGAAATTTATGGAAGTATTTTTACAAAAGTTATAGGCATTTTGCTGCAGCAACTGAATGAAATACGTTTGCTATTCGCACGAACATTATCGCGATTTAGGGTTTTTTTTCGGGGGGGCAAAACTCTGAGGGTCTGATGGCTACTAGAACTTTTAATTACCTACAATTTGAGGTATGATAGAAATTTATGCAAGAATTTTTACAAATGTTATAGGCATTTTGCTGCAGCAACTAAATGAAATACGTTTGCTATTCGCACGAACATTATCGCGATTTAGGGTTTTTTTTCGGGGGGGCAAAACTCTGAGGGTCTGATGGCTACTAGAACTTTTAATTACCTACAATTTGAGGTATGATAGAAATTTATGCAAGAATTTTTACAAATGTTATAGGCATTTTGCTGCAGCAACTAAATGAAATACGTTTGCTATTCGCACGAACATTATCGCGATTTAGGGTTTTTTTTCGGGGGGGCAAAACTCTGAGGGTCTGATGGCTACTAGAACTTTTAATTACCTACAATTTGAGGTATGATAGAAATTTATGCAAGAATTTTTACAAAAGTTATAGGCATTTTGCTGCAGCAACTGAATGAAATACGTTTGCTATTCGCACGAGCATTATCGCGATTTAGGGTTTTTTTTCGGGGGGGCAAAACTCTGAAGGTCTGATGGCTACTAGAACTTTTAATTACCTACAATTTGAGGTATGATAGAAATTTATGCAAGAATTTTTACAAAAGTTATAGACATTTTTCTGCAGCAACTGAATGAAATACGTTTGCTATTCGCACGAGCATTATCGCGATTTAGGGTTTTTTTTCGGGGGGGCAAAACTCTGAAGGTCTGATGGCTACTAGAACTTTTAATTACCTACAATTTGAGGTTTGATAGAAATTTATGGAAGAATTTTTACAAAAGTTATAGGCATTTTGCTGCAGCAACTGAATGAAATGCGTTTGCTATTCGCACGAACATTATCGCGATTTAGGGTTTTTTTTCGGGGGGGCAAAACTCTGAGGGTCTGATGGCTACTAGAACTTTTAATTACCTACAATTTGAGGTATGATAGAAATTTATGCAAGAATTTTTACAAGAGTTATAAGGTACCGGTTTCGTTGGTTACAACATCATCAGCCTAAATCTACAATTAGAAAATTTTGGTACGAAAACAAATCAATAACAATTTAACAGATTACTCACGTCAAGTAATTAAAAACACAATCAAAATAAAGTACGTGTGCCATGTGTGAATGACGACAAACAACTGATATACGGCTGGAAGTTAACTTAATTTCATAAATTTTAAAAATTATTGTAATGTAAACATGAATAATGGCTTTTGTTGGAAGTCTAATTGATCATTTAATAAAGGGATGTTGTTGTTTCTTTTATGTTTTTCTATCTCGAGTTGTTCTAATAGGTCTAATTTGTAGTTTTTATTATATTTATGAAGAAGTGTAGGTTCGTTGAATTTAATACAATGACCTGTTGAAATTTTTTGCTGATAAATGTTAGAATAGGATTTGTGTTCCGCTATCCATTTTGCTAACTACTTTCCGGTTTGACCTACATAAACAGCATTACAATTAGAGCATGTGACTGAGTAGACTCCAGACTCATCCATAACCGATTGAGGATTTTTGACTTTTGAAAGTAATTTGTCAAATTACTATTTCTTAAATGAAATAAAATGTTTCAAGCCAAATAAATTAACTTTCAACTAAAGCAATAGCTGCAAGCATATAATTTTCTCAGGTTTGAGAATATAGTTCCTTGTTCGTAGGAAGTCACTGAAAAATTGCAGACGTTTAATACGAAATACACTACATACGTTAATGATACCCTTTATTGTATGATGAAGAACTGCCATCAAAGGGGGTAATTTACGAAAGGTACAGAATTTTTTCTCACGGTAGCCTTGACCACTATAAAGATGCAGAACCTGGGTTGTGAAGGATAATCTAGTCAGCGGGGATGTCAAGGATGTCGGCGTTTGTAGGTAAGGTCAGTGCTCATCCTAGCCTACCTGCGCAATATTTCAGGGGTTGCCCGAGACACGTCTATAGCTGCGGGGCAGGGGCTATTTCTTGATGATATCTGCACCCCACGTGAAAGGATTCGAAATGGAAAGTATAGATTTGCCGACAGCGATAGGACCGTTGCCGACTAATTTTCCTCTATGACACGGATGATTGTTTTAATGGGTTAAGAAATAACCATTGCTAATTTAGGCTCTATATATGGGGATGGTGAGCTGGTAGGAGTTGGATCGACCTGCAGACTTAACTGTTCTTAGCGTAAATTGCGTGTCCCGGGATAATTCGATCCCAGGAAATAGGATTAATTGAATTTTGAGTGTCATTTCGTGGTCAGGTTGAATGTGGCCGTTACTCAGAACTGGGTCGCCTGTCCTACCACAGTTGGGGACACAAGTAATATGTTCGGCTTTTTTGTGTATGAAGCTAGTTCTGCAAAGGTCTTCACTACTGTTGAAGAAGTTTTCAGTCTGCTGTTCCCACAAAGAGAACAAAACTACTGTTTGAACCAAAGAAACTATTTATTAGAAATATAGTGGCACTGAACAAATATTTTAACGGCAGAAATAATAATTATTTATATGAAAGAACTCGCTACCTATATTAGCAGTTTTGTTTTAGAGAAATATTTTCTTTTAAATGAAATATCTATTTCTTAATATGAAGTATGTAATTGTTTGTTTAGTTCTAAATGCGATACTGTCAATTCAAAATTACAGGATGTATCAGTTTAAGAGAAATTCAATCAGTGGAGTCGGTGTTAATCTACAATTATCAGTAGTAGAAAATTTGCTTATACATATTTGTATTCAATGTATACAGGGTGTTTACGGTCTTGTGATTTTATTTGCAAGCGGTGATAAAACATCCTAAAAGAAAGCCATTAACGTAAAAATGTCTTAAGAAAAGTTGCATAATAAGAGAGATATTACTGTTAATTTTTTTTTGTTTTATTTTTGGGGGTGATTAAACACCTTGAAGAAAAGTTCTTAAAGCTAAAACGATTGATCAACCACTGGTACAAAGTAAATCTAAATTCAAACGATTAAAAGTTATCATTGCATTTTTTACTAATTAGGCTGATGTCACTAACTTTTCCCATCAGTCAAGCTGTTTCATCAGTTGTTACTGCTCGGTTGGTTTGACATAAATTCTCCCGAATACATTCTAATAAGGATACTAAAAAATGGTCCTTCGCACCAATAGTGAATACGTTGACCTGTTGTTAATTTATGGGGAAGTATGTCAGAATTTTGCTGCTGCCAGTCGATTGTATGCTGTGAGGTTTCCTAACAGATCAACACCTATTCCACAAAAATTTACCGCTCTAGTAATCCGTGCACGAGAAACTGGTGTCCTGCAAACACATCAAGGTCGGAATGGTGGACCTTGCCGACCCCGACGAATTTTGGATTCCGAAGAACAAATCTTAAATCTTGTTGAAGAAGATTCTTCTACTAGTACTCGACAAATATCCCGCCAAGTAGATGTCTCAAATCGAATTGTCTGGCGAACACTGCGCGAGGATCAATTGTATCCTTACCACCTACAAAAAGTAGAGGATTTGCAACCTGAAGATCATCCTTTACGTTTACAATTTTGCCGATGGTTTCTACAAAAACATGCTGAAATTCCAGACTTTTCTTTCATTGTATTGGCTGCTGATGAAGCAATGTTAACACGTAACGGCATAAATAACTGTCATAATACTCATATCTGGGCTGTCTAAAACCCACATGCTGTTCGTCGTAATCATCTCCAGCACAGATTTTCGATAAACGTTTGGGCCGGACTGACCCATTTGTGTTGCCAAATCGATTGACTGGAAATGATTATCTCTTTTTTTGCAAAATCATTTGATGGAACTATTGGAGGAAGTTCCTTTGAATGTACGTCGACAAATGTGACTTCTTCAAGATGGCGCACCGCCGCATTTTAATCTTTTAGTTCGCCAACATTTAGATAATGTGTTTGAAAATAAGTGGATTGGTCGAGGTGGACCTATTCCATGGCCTCCTCGGTCACCCGACCTTAATCCTCTGGATTTCTATTTATGGGGCGTTATGAAGACCATGGTATACACCAACGAAATAATTGATCTAGATGATCTTCGTAACCGCGTTGGGGTAGCTGCGGCGACAATTCGACGGCAAGACCAAGCCCTAGTAAATTATGGTAATTCATGGATACGTAGAGCGAGACGTTGTGTTCAACAACACTGCGATAATTTTGAACAACTAGAGTGAAATGGATTCCATAAGAAAACTAAAAAATATGTTCCGTTTAATACTTAATCACCACTTAAAAATAAAAACAAAAAGAAAATTAGCAGCAATATCTCTCTTATTGTGCAACTTTTGTTGTGACATTTTTACGTTAATGACCTACTTTTAAGGTGTTTAATCACCCCTTGAAAATAAAATCACAAGACCGTAAACACCCTGTATAAACAGATTTTTCTTTAAAGTCAAAAAGAGATATGATGTACTCAATAACATCACAAATTCTATTCAATCATATAATAGTTTGCATAAACAAAATAGATATGTGATATTAGATAAATATCCAGGGTGTCTCACGGAACTGGTACATTAGAAGTTTCTCATGTTCTACTATTTCTGGAAACTTGAAATTTTGGAAATTAGAATTTACTCGATCTGAGCTCTTCAGCTAAAATATTCTCAAGTTAACTGTCACGTCCGGTCACCGGAAGTCGGTATCAACTTAATATCAACTTAATTAAATGAAATGATAAACCTCTTATTTTATTTTTGGTTTCTACGTATCAAAATACATCATTTTTGAAAAGGTTTCCCTATACCTAAATATCACTTTTGAGTTTTTTTGATTTTTTTTACCAATTTTTTGGAGATTTTCGCTGTTACGTTTAAAATTTAATATCTCGGTTATTATTGAAACTAGAAGTTTCATGACTGGTGATCCAAAACTAGAAACATAACCAAATAAGACGATGTTTAGTTCATCATGATATCTTATACAGGGTGTTCAATTACATGAAATGCAAACCTAATAAACTCGATTACGTCTGTAAAATCTGGAAAACGCCAGATTTTTCTGACCGTAGACGAATTAACTTGCATCGGAATCACTTTGTAAACACAATTTGTAAACCGTGTACCGTTACTTAATTGGGTGAGTAAAATTTCATTAATCATTTAGATAAACCCGGTTATCATTGTTGTGATCAATAAGCACTGCAATAAAATTTATTGCGATAATATAGGGTGGCCAAACCCGCGTTTTTACGTGACATGCCTCGTTTTCGAACATTTTGACCTGTTGTGCTTACAGGCCGTGTCGTCACAACGGGTGATAATGCTCACTTAAAATAATAGTAAACTGTAGATGGTAAAATAGGGCAGAATTTTACAATTTTTAGAATTACCAGAATCGACAGGTGATTTTTGTATGCAATTTTCCTTACACATTTTCCGTACAAACTGAATTTGATGATAGAAAATGTGAATGTTGTCTGGGTGTTTAGATGAAATGGAGAACACGAGTTGTTTGCATTTGTTTATTTATAGAGTCAATTAATATTGCCTGTCTTAATATTCTAAGGAAAAAGCATACCATAATCGGTTGTCATTTGTTCAAAGTTTATTATTAGATGATTATTAGTGTTGGCGAATGTATTTTGATTATTGTCGTTTTGACATTGCAGGTTAGTCATCCGGTTGTGTCAAAAATCTCTGCCTGCCGTTGGAAGACACAAAAAATAACGGAAGACCGAAGACAAGATGGACAAGATGGACTGAAGGCATCATGTGAGGCACATATAATAGCAAATAGTAAGTTTTCGCTTGTTTTTAAATTTTAAAGTTTTTATAAGAAAGAATTTGACAAATTAAATAATTAGAAATCAGTTGGTATGTTTTAAGATTTAATGTATGAATTTTAATTTAGATTTAGCATAAACAATAGTACTAAATCCTAAAATGCACGCGAGGGAAGCCGGTGTTACTAATACAACTATTTGAAGTAATTCAATATTTTCAGTAATAATATAACAAGAGAGTGAGAATAAATTGAAAATAATTTGACAGATTGTTTGAAAACATGTTGCCAAATGGCAACAAGTTTGAACAAAATCTGTCAAATTATTTTCTAATTTATGGAACTCTCGAGTTATATTTGACTAGATTATTTTTTGATTCACAAATTTTTACAATAAAAAAGATCAATAAAACTATCATAAAATTATTGAAAAATTTAATTTAATTAATTATTACTTACAATATATGAAAATATCGTTGACACATTGTGAATATATTAAAAGAATTAACAATTTAAATTAGTACAATGAAAATCGCAATTATTAAAAATATTTCGAGACTCATTATGTATTGAGGATTTGGAATTGCTTGTTATATTAAGTGTTTCCTCCTGCGTATTTTCTCTAAGACTATTTATTATATTTGAATGAGTTCTTGGTTCAATTGTAAGTATGGTTTAATCGAACTTGCAGAATTATGACCAGTGACCTTGATTAGTTCTTGTTCTCCTACACCAGCTTTTGAAAGGTTACTTACTGCACTTGATCTGGCAGAATGGTTGGTTATTTTTTTAGTAACTGTGTCTAGACCTACTTTTTCTGCGGATTCTTTCATCCATTTTGAAATGGAATTTATTTCCACAGGAACGTTTTTATACCAAAAACCATGAGTTTGCCAAGCCGGATTTGGAGTAAGAAACAAGCGTTCGGTTTTAATATTTTCTTCACGTTTACTCATTAGTTTTTCAAAAAGACGAACAGGGCAAATATCTGGGTTATTTATGTTTGGAGTCAACCATTTACTATTAGCGCACCTTTGTGCTCCACCCTGTGCAGTTTTTGTAAAGATGGGATTGTATTCAATGCGGCCAGTATTTAACATTTTTATGTCGGTTTCTTTTTTAAAATAATGAACTAAACATTTCGTAGCTTCTCCTCCCCTCCAAGCTAGTTCATACGATGCAACGTGAAAAAACTTTCTTTGCAATCCACAAGGTGTATCTTCGTCCCAATAGTTAAAAATTTGCAACAATTCTGTATTAGAAAGTGCCACAGAACTTTGTTTGTGCTTTTCAGGATGTTTTTGTAAAATTTTTCTTTTTGCATCTCTTGCATTCCGAGCATTTCTGAATTCTATATCATGGAAAGGATCAAAGGACCTGTTATACTTATTAAAGTAAAGTTCTTGAACTAATTTTGCCGTTTTATTCCACATTGTCTTCATTACTGCTTCTTTATAATCATTTCCGTCTTTTCTTTTCATGTTATAAGCCCAATCTTTTAAAATCAATGCCAGAGTAGCTGTTGTAGTAGATTGATCCAGAATATAATTTCTTTCTTTGGTGAAGGTCTTAAATTGTCTCCATATAGACTGATTACTTATTAGAGTATTTTTCGAAGTAGTTTCTAAAATCTTTTTTGTAATTTCTGCATTAGAAAAGGTACTAAACCGATGACTTTCACCCATTTCGCGTTGACACAATTAAGTAATTATTTTGACAAGTATCTGACAGTTGCTAGGCAAATAAAAGCTACAGTGATTATTCCCGAGAATAATCACAAGAGATTTATTCCCACTATAATAATGACATAATTGGTTGAAACTTACCCTTGTGACAAATAAAGAAGCATTTCATTGGTTTTAAGAAACGTCAAAAAATAATCAGTTAAATTGCACTTTGATTAATCACATCAACGCCTAACGACCCTATTACAATTTTTAATTACGTGAGATTTTCTTTATTTACTATCGTTTTATAACCCTTTACAACCTCGTATACCACTTGACAAGTTCCTGAACGACCCCATAAACCAATAAAAACGTTCTTTATTATTAAATCGGCACTCTGACTCTTATGGGTACATATTAATTTGGGTGGTGTTTTATGTCTAATCATCGTTCCCATACCGACTTGTTGCCTCTAAATAAGGCGTTAAGTCAATAAAATCCCGTAAACAAGCGGTTAGTTAGCAAAGGCGCTCGAAACAAAGAGGAAACCGCCGATGCTTAAAAAACAAAAGGAGGCGAAACAAAATTTGCTCCGGTCCCATTGTTAGTGGATTACTCCGTAAAAGATCGGATCGGTATTCGTGGCGCCAGCAAAACCAATTATATCTGCCATCGTTAACGCTAGGAGTTTCCTATTTATCGCCTAGGTGCTAACAATAACACCCGACAGCTAACTTCGGTAATGCCCCAAGAAATCTGCACACTCGTAAATATGCCCAATAGTCTTATTTACGACTGCTGGTCTTAGGTAGAGCCTCAACTCCTAAGCTAAAATCGTTACAGGCTTGTCAGACGGAAGCCGAAACTATTTTATGACGGTCTCTTTTTGCAAACTGACCACTTCTGAAACAGGAAGAAATAAAAGACCATCCCTCAACGCCTTGCGATTTATTATAGCATTTAGGAGAAATATTGTCATCGGAACATCACGATAAGCCCGTCAAATTATTTGGAAATTCTGTAGTTTTGTTTAGACGCTTTAAACAATGTTTAGAAAAGTCTCCACCGATACGACTGCCGGAAAAGTTTAGTTAGTCCTGTCGCATTCATGTTGGTATGTTGCCATGTCGAAATCATGTTGTTCTGTTATCATGTCGCATCCATAAGGGTTAGCTAAAAATCGAAATTGAAATTAATATTCTGTGACCATCAGATATGTTTTCATAGATATGTTTAACAGTCAAAACTATTAACACTGTTAACTGTTGACAAGACTTTCATGAACTGCCTATTATTTCGTCGTTTAATTATTATGAGAAGTGTGACTAATGCCGCCAGGAAGATACGAAATGTCGAGAAATGCCATTTTACATATTTGTCATGGCAATCCAATCTTTAAACAACTTTTAACATTGATGCTATTTCGCTCAAAATATTTCTGGTGTAAAAACAATGCATAACTCTACTTGAAACTATCTTCTACAAAAACTATTAGATATTTGGATGAATTAAAAAGCAATACGTTGTAAACTGCTACGAGTTTGTTACACAATAATTGAGAACCTACCCAAGTTCCGTAGTTACCCCACAGGGTGTCGCTCAAACTTAGATCAAAAACAAAATTTTTGTTCTGGCATGTGATTGTCTTGATAAATTTCTTTACAATGTTACAGAAACTTATGAACATCGGTCAAAGTTTAGGAAACTTATTGAACATGAAAGTTTAGTAAAATTACTAGGAGAATGTGCAGGCCTAATAGGCCTGCTGGTCGACCTAGGTAGATCGCCGAAGCGTTAAGAGGGAAACAAAAAGCCCGGATGCTGCTACACGCGCGACGTGATTATCTCGTACGTTCGAAGCGGTTACGGGGCGCCATCTATTGCTTCGTAGCGTAATGCCAACAGCGACATGATGATGTGCCGCCGTCTGGTGACCGCGTCGCGAAGCGCGCGGCCGTTGCCTAGCAACCACGATCGGTTGCCATGGCGACGCGCTGACCTGTACACTCCTAAAGCATAATCCATAAATTTACCCGAATCGAGGTAAAAAATAACGAAAACTGGGCCGAAAATGGACGAAATCGAAGGCCTAAGCGCTGTACAATCCAATTTTAGGCGGAAAATCGGCGCCTGCGGCGCCGATTTTCGCTTCTCCGAGGAGCAGACCCTTCCCCCGATTCGCCGATTTTCGTAAACTTCTTGCGCGGACTGTGTTAGACTTTTAGTATATAGTAGGGATAAGGAAGGCATTCCCGGTATACATATTGACCTTTCCTGGACAATTTATTTTCTAAATAGTTAAACACACCTTCGGCTTAGGTATTTCATAATATTATTTTCGAATGCGTCGGAAAAGAAGCAAAAAGCGGTTTTCGTTTGGTACCGTTTTTGGTATCAGGTAATATTTTCGAGGCGTAAATCGGTTATCTGAATCATACGACAACAGCCTTGAATTCGTACTAACAAATTTTGAAAATGTGTACGAAATAGGTATATATTAAAATGAGTTTTAGGATACATATAATAAACACTAATTAATATTGTTATGTTTCTATATCGATACTTTCCGTAGATAGTATATTACCGTATCAATAGAAATGTCTAAACATAGTAATGAATAAGTAATAATATACAAGAGGATTTTTTAATTATAATCAATATCATGATAACGTAATTAATTTTTGTTCCATGTAATACATATGCTTAAATTGTTGGAACTGCTTTGCTTGGAACTGCTGTTTTTGTTATAATTGTTATTAGCAGGCTACGTGTGTACGTAGACCTGGACTTGGCCCTAAAATTTATCATTTGCGTTAATATATGTATTTCTCATTTTCTTTTCTTATGTAATAAAGGCATTTATTATTATTATTATTATTATTAAGTGATCTTTTATTTGACAAGCCTCATGAACTGCCCACTATTTCATCGTTTAATTCATATGAGAAATGTGGCAAATGCCAACAGGGCGATACCAAATGTCGAAAATTGCTATTTTACATTTTTTATGGGAATTCAATCTTTAAACAACTTTTAACTTTTACGCTATTTCGATCAAATATTCCAAAACTATTCCAAAATGTATAATATAATGTATAAAATATGTGCAGTAGGGTGGTTCAAATTGGCCATTTTTATTTAGAAACCAACGATCCCCCCAAATCGTTTCCAAATCCAAAAAAAACTGGCACATATTTTTTTTCTCGAAATTTTGATTTTTAATGATGCCTGTCGAGGTCTCAAGTTTATAGGGGAAAATGCATTGGAAAAAGAAATTTTTTGGTATTTTTCGAATAATTGTTCGGGGTTTGGGAAAACTTAAGATTAAATAAGTACGTAGGCTTTCACGGCCAGAATCATTTAGAAAATAAACTGCTTCCGGGTTATGCCGTGTGTCAAGATTTGTTAATGCTGACGTTTCGCGAACCATGTTGCTCGCTTCTTCAAAGCTATTCAATTAGCTTTGAAGAAGCGAGCAAGCGGAGCAGTTTATTTTCTAAACTTAAGATTAAAGTTATAGGACTTACAGAGAACTTTCCAAGGAAGACTTTGACCTATTATACATATAGATGTGACGCCCCCAACCTACCCCACAGTGCCCTGAAAGCTACCTTGTAATAAAAAAACCTACATTCTTCAGAAAAGTGACCCTTCTAATCATTTCATTCTATTTTTTTGTCATAGAAATCATTACTATAAGTCTAGTGGAATGTTTATAAACATTTGTCCGTTAATTTCCAATTGTTTAAACAAATTCTATTTGTTTAAATAATTAGTTTTTCTCGAAAGCCGTCTGTATTCAGTTTTCTGAGTTCGAAATTGCAGTTTATTATCTTAGAGTGACATTATTCATTAAACAAATTTCTTCCTATTGTTTAAACTACCAATTATTATTAATTTGCCATTTTTTTATTATGGTAGAAAAGTCAGTTGTTTGTGAATTAACTTATAAATTTCATGTTTGAGATATCTTGCCTATATTATCTAATAATCCCACATTTGTTTAAACAGTTTTTTGCAATGTTTTTGCAATTCACCTTAAAATTTTCTTTTTTAGATCTGTGTCGCGAACTGTTATTTTCAAGTGACTCATTTATATTTTGGGATGATCATTTATATTTTGGGATGTTCTCCATTGTTTAAATAATAAAATATTATTCGTCAACAATATACCGTCAAACATTTTACTGTATTAACAGCAATAGTTTTAGCTCATTTTGCATTTTGCTCATTGTGCAAATATTTTCTTAAAACTTTCAGCAAAAATAAATAAGTTAAAAATGTTAATAAACATTGGTCCGAAAATGAACAGATTACTCGCAAAACTTGTCTAAGTAATGTTTGGGTTCCTTCCGTCTAGTACCATTAGAGTTTCAGTTACAAATAAACATGAAAATTAATAATATCTATTTTTTATGAATAAGAATCGTTGAAAAGTGAAAAAGAAAAATTATTTAAGACAACTTATCAACATAAAAAATCTCAATTTTGGTTCATTGAAATAGGTACCATTTCTGAATTTTTCAAAGAAGGGGGATTCCAATGTATTCGCACAAAAAGGCGGATATTTTTGCACCCATATTAATTAATATTTTCAGCTTTTGAAGGTGCCTTTCATATTTTATTTTCCTGTATATTAATCATGTTCACAAAATATGTATAAGATTGATATAATGTCCAATAAAAAAATTAAGTTGCTATAACTTTTAACAAATTCCCTTTTGGGGGCTGCGTTTTTACCCTTGTTTGTAAGTTTCTTCAAAGAAAACTGTAATACAAAAATTCTCTGAAACGATATAATAGCACAAAACTTAATTTTCCCCTGCACTTTCATCCCCTATAATATTTGACTGTACTACAAGCGTCTCAATTGATATTTTTACATTTATGATGGCAACGTTTTTTTCAAATATTTAATCAAATGCCAGGCACACGTACGAAGGGATTGCATGCGAACCATTGATCTCACAAAAATCGCTTACAAAGTATGTACTGTTACGACCATTAGCTTTCCAAGAAACCGTTCACAATTATTAAATTAAGTCCCTGACAGCAGCACGGACAAACCGAACACGAGCCGTGGTGATTACATGCCGAAAATTTCCTCCAGACCTCGAAGCGCAAGATAATAAGAAATAACGTATAGGAGCGAGCCGACCATCTGTTAACCCCCACATGTGGGGGAACAGCAGCCGTTAGCAACCATTTAAACGTCCTGGTAGTCTTAGGGAGCATCTTCACCTTCTGTCCAAAAACACTCCCACAAGACGACAACATTGATAGCAAGAAGTTTCCGCCATAATTTTTGCAATACTTCTCGAAGAGCTGAACTGAATACTAAAGGAGCTTTCAGAATTCATAGGAATTTTCTGCTGGCATACTCGCACACTTTGCTTATTTATATTTTTTGTTTGTTTTTTATTAATAAGCATAGGATGCTTAACATATTGAAACTAATCTAAAAGATTAACCATCAATTTAAATCTGAATTCTTAAAACTAGGTACTTGTCTCTAATAGGCTATCCACTGATGTCCCTATATTTACTTTGTCCCAAACAAGAAGCACTAACACTTCACTCACTGTGCTCTGCTTTTTACACATTTCACTGATTCACTAGTTCGAAGGGTTTAGTTCTTTTTAGTCTTCTCACTAGGTTCTGGTTGTCCAGTAGCTGCAGGGCCTCTACGTTGACGTGATGGCTTAGGCGAGATTCATGCTTAGTGGCGAATCTTTTTATCTCTTGGATGACTTGTGGGACACCAAGATCACGGTGCAGGTCACTATTCCGTATGTACCAAGGAGCGTTAACCATATTCCTTAGTACTTTATTTTGGAAAATCTGGATTCCTTGTATATTGGAGCTTTTTGCGCAGCCCCAAAGCTGGATGCCGTATAACCAAATCGGTTTTAGTACTTGGTTGTAAACTTGTAGTTTGTTCTGTACTGACAACTAAGAGTTTCTTCCCAGAAGCCAGTACAGTTCTCTGTATTTGATGCCAAGCTCTACTCTTTTCTTCTTAACATGTTCTTTCCACCTTAGTTTTGTATCCAGTGTCATACCCAAATACTTTGCAGTGTTCGCATATGGAACTATGGCGTCGTTAATCTTGACATGAGGTATGTCCTCGATTCTTTTGTTTGTAAAGTTAATGTGGACAGATTTCAGTTCGTTGAGTTCGTCTTCCATTTTTTGGTCCATTTATATATTTTATTACTAGCTTGTTGAAGATTCCTGGTAGATTCGCCAATAGTTGATCCCACTGCCATTAGGGCCGTGTCATCTGCGAATGTGGCGACTGTTACATTTTCCATCTGTGGAAGGTCACTTGTATATAGTAGATAGAGAATTGGTCCCAATACACTACCCTGGGGTACCCCAGCTTTGACTTCTTTTAGTTCCGAGTATTCATCGATCTGTTTTATTCTGAATAGTCTATCAGATATATAAGATGTTAGCAGCTCGACGTATTGTAAAGGTAGCATACTCTTTAGTTTGTGTATCAATCCTTCGTGCCAAACCTTATCGAAAGCTTGTGTCACATCAAGAAAGATTGTTGAGCAAATAAGCTTTTCTTCTAATGCTTTCTCTATGATATCTGTTATTCTACGGACTTGATCTATAGTGGAATGCTTTTCTCTAAAACCAAATTGGTGATTAGGAATTAGTTCTTTTCTCTCAATGATAGGTTTCATTCTCTTTAGAAGCAACTTTTCAAAGAGTTTCGATATCATTGGTAACAGTGATATTGGGCGATATGATTTGGCCTCGGTCGGTGGTTTGCCTAGTTTTGGTATCATGATAACTTCTGCTACTTTCCAGACATGTGGGACGTATTTTACTCTGAACGATGCATTTATTAGGTACGTCAGCATAACAATACCTTTCTTAGGTAATTGCTTAAGAACTTCTCCTGTGATAAGATCATATCCAGGTGCCTTCTTTGGATTCAGGTTTGTCTTGATTTCTCTGGCAACTTCCTTTGGAGTAACTAGCTGTATGGCGTCTTCATCATAGGTTATATCTTCATTCGTGATTGGCTCTGATTAAATGTTGTGGGGCAGGAAGATTTCTGTTAGATATTCTGCATAAATTTCAGCCTTCTGTTTATTGTCTCTTGCCCAGATACCGTGTCTTCTTCTTATAGGTGGGACATGGGCCACTGGCCTCTTGTATTTTCTCACAGCTTTCCACAGCGACAAATCTGTTTCTTTATCGGCAGTCAATTTAGTTAAGAAGGATTCCAATGATACCTCTTATAGTTTTTGAATTTCGCGTTTAAGTTATTGGGATTTATTATTAAGTATGGTTTTGTCAGCTGGATCTCGTGACTGCTGCCATCTTCTTCTAGCTCGTCTTTTTTGTTTGACCACTTCTCTAATTTCCATAGGATAATTATTTCCAATAGTTATGTGGGTGATTTCTTTAGCGTTGTTCCAGGCGGGTCTCTGGATTGTGTTGATGAATTTCTCGGCTTCTACGTCGAGCTGATCTCTGGTTTTAAGCTGAATATTTAGCTTTGTAACTTTACAAAAAAATAAACGTGCAATATATTTATATAATTGTGCATCAGAATAAATAACTGTCCATCTATATATTTGAATGTTTCTTTCATAACGTATTTGTACACTTAAATAAATAAATAAATAAATGTGCAATACAATCGTTACCACCCCTATAAAAGCATAATCAGCAGTTTAGAAATCGGCAGTTTCTGAACAGGACTGTTACAGCTAGAAATCCTATATGCAATTGAACGCGAAAATTAAAAAGATACAGGATAATTGAATCCTCGATCCTCCATTGTTTATATTTGGTTAATCTATTATACGGTGAATTCGACTCTGTAAAATAGGTCGGAGTGGGCATACAGCGAGTCAATTACCAATTGAAAGGACCAGTGGGGTATAATTGATAACCGAACGAGTGGAGGACAATAGATGTCGGGAGGACGCTTTGATTTTTTCATTAACCGGCCCCGCGCTGGAAAATTTCATTCAGGGAGAATGGGAAACGGTGGAACCCGTTACGCTATTTAGATTATTCAAATCGGGCGAACAGGTAGGCCAGACGCTCGCGCTGCACGACATGTGAGACGACAGACTGCTCAACATATGTTAAGGGGCGGTTGCAATCACACCGCCGCGCCGTCCGCTGACATCTCACCCGCACCCGTTCGGCATTTGTTTTTTGCTCTTCTCTTCCGGACGAGTGTAGAGTCATCTCGAAGATTATAATCCGTTAAACGGACATGGAGCCGTCAGAGACAACGTAGGTATTTTGCATTTTGTCATTAAGCATAAAGGTATCTCTTATTTATATATATATATATATATATATATATATATATATATATATATATATATATATATATATATATATATATATATATATATATATATATATATATATATATATATATATATATATATATACATATTGTTTTAACCAGGGCTATGGAGTCGGTAAAAAATCTGTCGACTCTGACTCCGACTCCAGATAATTTTGGTAGTCCGACTCCGACTCCAACTCCGACTCCGGCAAAATTTTATTTGTTTCTAGCGAATTTAATGGCAAAACGAAATTAAATCTGACATAATCTGTATGTAAATAAAATCAAAAGGCCTGTTGATCGGACCACAAAATTATGGCCATATTTAAAAAGGACGCTTTTTTATATTTTCAAAATATCTCTGAAATCATTAGAACTTCAACTGTTTTCTCATTAGAGAGCACATAATTCTGAACTAGTTTGTCACTTGAACCGATGTTCTATCTTTAATAGTAACAAAAGTATGGTACAACAAAACCACTGTATAGTACAAAATAAAATTTATTTCAATGAATACAACATTAAGTGCAAAATAAGCTGAAAATAATCTCAACTCTTACTTCTGTTAGTGGTAATGACGTCACAGTTCTGGCTGCAATGAGTATGACTTGCATACATGGATATTCCGACATTCAACTTAAGGTAGAGTTTAAATCGGAAATGCAGTTATAATTTTTAATCGGCTATTATACATATATTATGCATGTTTAAGTGTATGCATTAAAAATTACGTTAGAGTGAAGTTTGTACCTTTGCTAATAATAAAAATATATCTGGCTCAATTCTGTCAAGTGTAGGTGACGAAATCTGCGAATATCGGTGTTTTTTAGTTGATCGCAAGAAGACTACGACATAGCCACCAATAATCTTAAAAGCCGTAACCTACACTCGACAGAATCAGTAACAATTTAAAATCTCTACATATTTTGTTAAATACAAAGGGATGTGATTATACCATAATATTGTATAATCAAGGGTGATACTTTTGATAAATTTGTTCATGTGCCAAAAAAAATAATCAATTTCGGTTAAACGTTTAAAGTTATCAAACATTAAAGCTAAAATTGCAAAGTTTTCCTAGTAAAGCATTATCTTTTACAAATTTTCAGATATTGGGACAAATAAAAATTAAAAAAATGTTGAGAGTTGATAATACGACTGTGATACCATCACGTTGTTTCTTCTGGTATAAAAGCTGTAGGAAACTGTTTTTTCTTTTTAAAATTGCAAGGGAATATTATTAAAATACTTTTTGCAATATTTAATGAATTGTTCAGCTGTTCTTTGTGGCTGAACGAATAGGAGCAAATTCTCGTAATTTTGATGAATAAGGAAAACCACACGTTGACGCTTCACTTTGGAAAGTTCTAATTCGTCTATAAGTATGCATCGAAGTCCGATTTTTGTATTTGTAGATGATCTAGCTATCATAATTAGCATATTGAAGTTGGTTATTGGAAATGGGAAATACATTAACTCTATATGCGACGCGGCAAGCGACTCACAATAATCATTTTGCTAATCATCACTCACCACCGACCTGTGTGGTTTGTAGTTAAACTATATCTACTTTGTAAAAGACCTAATAATGTTTAGTTAATCGTTTACTGTCTATTGAGGCAACGGCCATCTCGCATGTCTTTTTCTACATTATTTAAACATGGACCCGGAGTCGGAGTCGGTACATTTTTTCCGACTCCGACTCCTCTGAAATTTGTCTGAACTACGACTCCGACTCCACAGCCCTGGTTTTAACTACAGTAGCTTTGGAAAGCACAACCAATGATCTTTACTTATTATTTTTTAAGGAAAATTATGAACTTTAGGCTTTTTGTTTCAATTTGGGCCAATTTTTTTTTTTTGTGAGGTCATAGAAACAACTGTTTAACAACTTCAAATTTCTTTTCTTTTTGGTACACCCTACTGGATATCAACATTCATATAATAGATTTGTGCAAACTCACAGATTTTGTCATTTTTGACACCGCTACTGAAAAAATCAAAATCATGTTGAACAGCATATAACTGTATTTACTCAAACCACGCAATTTAACTTTAAAACCAAACCACGATAATGCTACTAAACGGATGTTAACCGATAGTCGTTCTAATCCGTTCCGCCCGACTACCCAGGTATTGAATTTCTAAAAGCTCTTTCCACAACAAATTAACCTTCAATATCCGTTTTCATTGTAAAATATGATCTTAATATACCGCTAGGTGCGGAAGGTTGCTACTGTGGCTTCACTTCCGTTCCAACATATATGCAAATTAGCAAAATTTCCGTACTAACCCCCGGCCCCGACAAGAAATCCAATACTCCCACCAGAGATACCTTAATGTCGAAAATTCTACCGTCTTCGTGGATCGCGTCCTGTCTCGGTCAATCAAACAAACTAATCGAGAGTCTACCGTCTAATCAATCCCTTTTTCGGTGCGACCGAGGTGGTCCCCAATGCAATAATTGTACCCCGCCGGGCGATATATGGCACCATTATACAAAATAACGCTGCTCCATTAATTCGTTCTCGCTCATCTGCCGATGTTCCGAATCAAGTAACTGTTATGTTGAGCAACGCCGGAAATCGACCCGTTGTCACTTCGACGTGTTATTAGGGTGGCAGAGACGCATTTTGCGGTCCACGGTTTGCACGGTTTGTGGTAAAGGGTTCACATTGAAGTCTTCCGAAGTTTGCTATTTGGCGCTTATTAGACTTATTTCGCTTATTTGGCGTATATTTGAATGTCACAATTCAAAACTGGTCAACACGATTTTTTTTCTATCACAAGAAGCAGTTTTATTTGATGTTCTACATACTATTTATTGCCAACTGAGTCACAATATTACAAAAATAGCAATAACCTGCATGGGCGTATCCAGCTCAAATCGGAAGGGGGGCAAGTAGACACATTTTTTTTGTTGAAATTTTGATTTTTAACCGTGCCTCTCGAGGCCTTAAATTTACATGGGAAAATGCATGAAAAGAAGACACTTTTGGTATTTTTCAAATACATAATTGTTTGGGGTTTGGGAAAACTTAAGAGTACTTAAGGACTTGTAGAGGACTTTCCAAGGAAGAATTTGACCTATTATACATATGGATTTGACACCCCCAACCCACCCCCATAGTGCCCTGAAAACTACCCTTATATGAAAACCTGTACATTCTTCAGATAATTGATCTTTCTAATCATTTCAGTCTCTTTTTTTCTCATATAAATTATTACTATAAGTCTAGTGGAATGTTTATAAACATTTGTCAGTTAATTTACATTTGTTTAAAGAAATTCTATTTGTTGAAATAATTCGCTTTTCTCGAAAAATAGTGTGAATTCTGTTTTCTGAGTTTGAAATGGCAAATTATTATCTTACAGTGACATTATTCATTTAAAAAAATCTTCCTATTTAAACAATCAATTATTACTCGTATTATTTATTTTCAATTTTTTTTCTAATTATAGTAGAAAAGTCAGGTTTTCTGTGAAATGAACTTATAAATTTCATGTTCGAGAGATCTAATAAACATATTAGGTATATTATCCAATAAACCCACATTTGTTTAAACAAACTCCATTTGTTTAAACAATTTTTGTTCGCAATTCAGCTAAAATTCATATTTTTAGATCGGTCAGGCTACCTGTTATTCTCAAGTGACGTCATTTATATGTTGGGATGATTTCCATTGTTTAAATAATAAAATATTATTCGTTTTCAATATCATTTATTCGAAAAAATTGAAATGATTTGAAATCCTCTTTTTCGGGAAATTGGGGAGTTACATTTCTTTTTAAAATATTAAATTTTACTAAAGTCAACAAATTTTATTAATCAGATTTCTTTCTCAATTTCTTATTCCGATTTCCTACCCATGTGTGTCGCAAGATAATGTTTATTTGATGCTATCTGGAAACTGTTCCCTGTACTCTAATTTGATGAAATATTGAAAACGAATATTATTTTATTATTCAAACAATAGAAATCGTTCTAAAATATAAATGATATCACTTGATATTAATAACACTTGGCCAGACAGATCTAAAAAAATAATTTTAGGCAAATTGCAAAAAAAAATTGTTTAAGGAAATGGCATTTGTTTAAACAAATGGTGGTTTATTAGATAATATAGGCTAGATATCCCGAACATGACATTCATCATAATACCAAAATACGACCCCCCCCCCCTGGATACGCCCATGATTACCTGTGTTTCACTAAAGAATTTAAACTCCAACAGAAATACCACAAATTCATTACGAGACGGAAAATTGTACATTCTTTACCCTTAATTTGGTATACTGCTCTTAAAATTGTGTGAATAATAAAAATAAATAAATGTGTAAGCGTGAATAAAAAAAATCTGATGTGGCCAGGCACACGACTTTATCATACTATATATAAAAACAATAATTTAGCTGCATGAGATTCTATTTGATCGAGATTGCCTATGTCTGCATTAAAATAAAACTAGTAGAACTAGACAGATATTATGTCGATTAAGCTGCGTTCGGATATTGTACACCGTTGACACCGGGTACACCGTTCAAATGACACTTACGTGGTATTGGGTGTAAAAAGTGACGGTGTACAATATCCGAACGCAGATTATATTGACAGTAGGTGCTGTCAAAATTATGTCAAAACATTAGCCTGACATTACCTACTGTCATTAGAATCATAATTTCTGACATATCCTGGCTACTAGTTTAAATGCAGTACGACCGATATCGATGAAATAGAATTTGCTCATGCAACTATACTATTGATTGTACCAAAAAATGTCATAGTCATAAATTATTCAGAATTTCCTCATCTTTAATTTATTATTTAACTATTTCGACGACATTCCAGAAATGGCGGCTTACTTGCCAAATCTTTCAAAAATGCTAAGACTAAACCTCCAGTTCCTTTGAACTCTTTTCAACAGAAAGCTTTTCAGCTCTAAGTTTGGTTATGAAACTTATAAATATGAAGTTTCGTCCCGATACCTTTAGTAGTTTCTCCGGAATCGTCGTCACAAAAAACGGGTACACACACACACACACACACACACACACACACACACACACACACACACACACACGCACACACGCACACACTCACACACACACACACACACACACACACACACACACACACACACACACACACACACACACACACACACACACACACACACACAGACATTTTTCTGTACCTTAGTCAAAAATGTTCAGGGGACCCAAAAAGACACATTTCCGCTAAAATCTCAAATTTTTTTTTTGGCACGATTACAATACTTTACATACTGCGTATGATAAAATAAAAACTTAAATAGAAAGCAAATAAGTTATTTTTTGTTGCCTTGGTGACAAAAATTTATGATCGATAGTGGTAAACTTTCTCCTAGATAGTAGTGCGTTAATTTTGTTTTAATTTTGCAAATCTCTTATGTCTGTACACAGCAAACTTTCTCTTATAATTATAAGGTTCTCATTCGTAAAATACAATGTATCTGCAGTTCTTAAAATTTCAGCATAATACAGTTTACAGAAAACATAATTAAACAGTAGAAGATGCACTTGTTCCGAAATGCAAACACGTAATTACACTTAATAATGACATCGGACGGCTTGAAAAGACGAAAGATGTTTTAGTTGTCATTGAAGAGCAATACGTTTCCAATTTATTGAAATTCTGGGAAGGCACACCCTTCGCCTGCCGAATTCCACCCCTTGAACCAATGATACCAACTGCTACCACAGGACTGACGTTGATATATGGGACATCAAAGGATATACAAAGTAAAGTAGGCCAGAAACAATTTCTTGCTAATATTAACCACGCCCTGTGCTCCTTCACGTCGCCGATGTTTGTTTTACTAAACAACCCTTGTCCAGGGATGTCCTAGAGTAGGTAATTGGAACGTCGATCACACTTTTCGCACGCAATACCACCAGGTAAAAGGAAATTCACCATAAACCTAACCTATAACATTAAAAATTGTCATAGACACAATTTTTAATTTCAAATTATTGCAACTTATTGTTTTACTTAAAACTTTTACAGTAGACTCTCCTACAACGCGGTTTAATACTACGCGTTTTATGAAAACGCGTTATAGTAATTTGAGGATCGCAAATTTCGATGCGCGTTGTACGAGAATCGCGTTATATGAAGATGTAGTCACAAAATCTTTAGCGCGTTTGTAGTAGGTATTTCGCGTTGTAGGAACCGCGTTATAGGAGAGTCTACTGTACATAAAACAAAAATAAAAATATTTCATTTTGAAGCTGGATTCACACTGTGGACCACCAACCAACACACAAGTCATTATTTACGATGATCCCTCTGAATAGATTTGACTTAATCGAATGTTTGTCCTCGGGTGACTGTGCAAAAATGAACCCGAAGAATAAAACGTCGTTAAACGGTTGTTAATTGATCCATTGATGACTTAATCGCTGCATAGAAGAGCTTCGGTGTGGTCGGAAATTGGTTACGATGAAACAATTTTTGCTTCCTCTCTTCGCTTTTGGTGTTCCTATTCACACGTTTACGTTGAGGGTATTCCGAGTGGTATCCTTTTAAGGGTTGCAAATTGGTTAAACTGCAGTGTGCAGTGTATGGGGATTCAAGCATATGGCATAACGCATTATTTTGCCTACAATGAAAACAGGAGTTCAATTATAAATTAGCATGCGCAAAGCAGACACATAACACGCATCTGTATGTTATACTAGCATTTATAAAATTTACTTAATATTGTTCAAACGTAACGCTAATGAAAACAGTTCTGCAACAAGTTTTAATTAAAGCAAGAAGCATTCATTACATTGATGCTTCTTTTTTATACAGGCAGTACATTGAAAATACAATATGGATTCTATCATTTCATGAACTGTGCGAATTTGATAACAGCGGAACTCAATATTGTCGTTACAAGGAGTGATTTCTAATAACGTATGATAATACGTGTCCTGTAATGATTATGTCCTTGATTATGTCCTGTAATGAAAATTCTGTTACCTTTTTACTGAAAACTAAGTTGTTTTCAAAATACTTATAGATCCTGATAATTGAAGTAAAGGTCAAATAGTTTTTTTTCTGTCTTTGGAGCAATTAATTATGGAAAATACAGAATTTGAGACGTCACATTTTAAGACTACCGCGCGATTAGCTGAGCGAGCCGTGTAGAGACAGGTCGACCTGTGTTTGCGTCGTTCTTGTTTGTTGGTGTCGGGTTTTGTTATTTTGTATGATCAAAATGGATAATTTCACAAGTTTTTTGTTCCTCATATTGAGTCACATAATACTCCAAATTTGCAGTTTAAGGTGCTCCATTTCCATATAGAAATTTACGTTACCATCCAAGGACAGCAGCTCTGTATACTTTAGTCTGAATATACGATATGTCATTAGCGGCTGGTTTAAATTTAAAATGACTCGTCAAATCATACCTTTAACGCAGCAGCATTCGTCGTTTTTTGGTTGCTCGACGCAACTGGAATATTTCAATACATATTTTATTACGCAATCTTGAGGCTGAATTTATGTTTTAAATGTAATAAAGTCTGCCACCTTGAGTTAGGTTATGATTAATAATTGTCTACATAAATATATAAATAAATAAAAATTGTGTGTTGTTTACTACTTACGTCAAATTCAGCAGCAAAAAAGAATGTCAAAAATGAAAAAGGAGAAAAATACGTATGATTATTTAGCTGTCGTGTAGCCTGTACTATACAATGACGGTATAACTATATAGTATCAGCTTTGCTCCATAGAAAGGGACTTTGTGACTAAATTATCATCAACGAGCTTTTTGTTTTGAACACATTTTGATCGGAAACTATTTTACAGTTCAAGACCCGTAGATACTTAACTACATTTGAAGGTCGTTTATCTGAATTTAGTTTGATTCGAAGTAAAGATTTTTGTGACATTTTGCGCTGATTACAATAACAGATTTTTAAGTTAATATTCCTACATCTTATATTTAAAAAAAAAAACTTTAAACGACCTTCAAATGCAAATAGGACGACAGCTACGATTTACACAAAAAAATCCAAAGTGGCATTCTTTATGTTACGTCTTGTTTTCAGTATTACCGATTTTTAGTGTACTTTAGGTCATATCTAAATAAATTATTTATGTTGTATTTACATTTTCAATTTGAAACAGCGCCATCTATCCACCGACCGTTGAACTATTTTGCAATGCCAACAGACTAAAACTCTCCCAGAATGTTATTCTAGTTACCTTCGCTAAGACGTAACTCCCATCGTTATACGTAACATTTGATATACTTTTATAATATGCGATTAAGTACACAATAATCATACGCCAGTAAGACCAAAAAGCTTAGTTTAGTTTTTCTAACACTAAAATTTGCAAGTATAATTTGCATAAATATTGAAATTCTTTGTGGACGCAGTTGCGTAAGGACCTATTCAATCGAATAGTTGCTATAGTTTCAGAATTTAAACAATAATTATTGTGTGGTGTATCGGCGCGTTTTCGACGTAGGATACGGGAGGCTTAATAGCCCTTTTACATCTATGCAATTTTTACCTGCAATCTCAACCATGCGATTTTTCAAAATCGCATGCAAATTTATCACCGTTTGTCGACCGTTTACACCTGTGCAACATTAATAAATTGCATGGCTTCAGCATCAGTGATTTTATTTTTTAACAACTGTAACTTCTTTGATTGGCAACAGTGCTACACACATCAACACGCATCGCATAACCTCGTTGTTTTGTTATTTATACATAAACATAACCTTCTTAGCACCAAAACTATCGTTTATATGTATAAGAAACCTTGCTAGTATCGATTGTTGATGCATGTGTTGATATACATATGTGTTAAAATGCCTAACGTCGTCGATTTAGAAGAAATTGCTCTCCGTAGCATCATAATTGGAGCTGCGAGTTTGTTGTTAAGACAAAGAACGGAACGGCGTTGGTAGACTATACCATGGCTTAGCGAAAAGATCGGGTAAATCTACATTTAGTAAATAATGAACTTTGACTTGTATAGTTATGCATAATTTTCTACGAACAGAATGCCCCAATACGTATGGCATACGAGATGAAACATCGATAGGCGATACGTCATTAAATATGCATTTTGTAGCTGGAAACAGAAGTGCTCGTTCAGCCTTAGACAACAGTCAGGAGTTTTTAGAATTTTTCAATAGTGTTGAAGGAGCAGTACCTTGGCAAAATGACTTGGCATAAACTAACATTAATTCTGTTATTATCATTATTATTTATTGTATAGTTATTATAGTATATTAAAATCATTATAAATTATTCATTATATTAAATAAAAATACACTTGCTAATACAATATTATTTTATTTTTAAGAAAAAAATTTAAAAAAGTTAATATACAAAAATAAAAAAATTCGAGTAAACAAATAGAGGGTTACTCCATATGCTCCTCTTGACCATCCAACACAATATTAAAAATCTTTCTCTTCACCATTCTTAAAATGCTCGGGTTTGCAATTTTTCTTAATTCGTGTTCGATGGTTTTGGCAAATGACGTTAAATCATCTTCTTGATTTTGTGACTGGACACGTTTTGTTAGTGCATTGGTTGTAGCGCTAATTAATTCTGCAACCTCTTGGGATTTAGGGATAAGTTTTGCTCTTTTTGCCATTGGAGTCGTTCTTGAGCTACTGGGTGTCGGTGACAAAATTTCCGAAGAATTGAAATCTTCAACCGTGCCATCAAATATGAGCTCCGGCTGGCTATCCTCGCTATCCATAATATATTCCGGTTGTAGCGTGACTTCTGGTAAGTTTGACTCCGACTCCATTGTTGCCTCTGATTCCTGAAGGAATTTTAAATGTTCATAATACCACAATATTGGTGTGTATCTGTCCGACGTGCCGGCACCACTTTTTTCACTAATTTTAATTCTTCCCAACTCCTTAAAAAACTGCGTCCTTAGATTATGTATTTTGTTCTTAATTGCTTCAACTGTGAGGACTTGTGCAGCAGCTAAGGCATTTTTCGCCACCAAGTCTCGTTGTATTACATTTAACGCGTCTAGCCTTATATTTTTGTTTTTGTACTCTGGCACAGAAGAACAGTAGAGTACTGGTTGGTTCTGATATAGTTCGATTAGATCTTCAGTAATTGTTTTCGACCACACGAATTTATCAATATTTTCCTTCTTATCTTCTTGATTCTCCTTCGACATCTTAACAAACTCGTCTCAAACTAAGCACGAACAAAAACAATTAGCGGAATAGGTTATGTTTCGCTTGGGCCTACGCTACGCGTCTATCAGCAATGGTACCACTACTACATTTATGTTTTCTGGCTTAAGTTCCTAGAAAGTTACTAAAATCGCACGTAAAAATCGCATGGATTTAGAACTGATTCTAAACCCATGCGATTTTTTCATATAACCTATATATACAAAAATTGCATAGTGTAAAACGAAAAATCGCATGCGATTTGTCGCATGATTGAGATTGCAGGTTAAAATTGCACAGGTGTAAAAGGGCTATAAGATGGCAAATCATCCGATCAACATTTTTTAACGTAACAGTTTCCACTGAAAGTTTTCTAAATCAATTATTTGAACATTTTAGTAGTGAAACTTGACGATTAACTTACCGAGGCGACCTAATTTCAGCAAGATAATGCTACTATACTTATACAGATCACTGTATAAACATGCAATTCATGTAAGTTCAATATATAATTTTCGGAAGATGACTTCATTTCATAATGACGTCGTATGCAAAATCCGTTTCCCCCGATTAAATTTCGATTTGCAACATAAGATAATTTATATGCAGAAAATGACACTGTTTTTAAAAGACAATTTCTTTCTTACGTTGGTATTCCAAAACGAAGCGCATTATACATCTAACCATTCCGTTGCCTTGGGTTTGATATTAGCACATATAATTATATGGTACCGTGGTCGGTGTTTGCTTTGGGGTGGTGTAATTTAACCAAATAACTTTATAACTTGCTCACATAAATTTGATTTATGTTCCCAATTCTGTAACAGAAAAAAAACTGTAGCAGGAAGGTCGATTGTTATTTCCGTGAGAAGGATTGGTTGTACCTTTCCGGGACAATGTTATATTTATCTGTAAACGTAGGAACGTTGTTAGAACCGAGTCTGGGCACATCGGAGGCAGGATACCGGCCCATTAAATTGCTGACCAACCCTCTCACGATTACTACCGATGGATATTTTCAGCACGCTTAAATAAATATTGACAATAGACCATCGATAACGTCCACCGTCAATAGAAAATTATATAACCGGAAAATATCAAGATTTGGTATTTATATAATTATGTGTGTTGCATTTTGAAATATGTCCACCCACACAATGTCAAAGTTGACATGCTTCTCAGAAATTGAAATACGCAATGTGTTCGGTAGGGCAATTTGTGAAGGGAAGATTATGACGTAGTCCTTTGTAGAAATCTTACCTTTAAAATGACATTTCTCTACAAATGTTGAATATGATGTCTCAATGAGAATAGCTGAAGATACTTTCTTCAAGTAGCATTTAAGTAAGTAACTAAATTAAATGATTGAGGACATCATACAGAGATATACAGGGTTAGCCAAAATTACCGGAACACCCAAATAATTCTAAACAGGTAAAAAATTTCAAAAAAGAATTCAAACTAAAGTTTTTAGACTTGAAACAATCCATCGTTCAAAGATATTTTGAATATACAGGGTGTTCATTTTATTATAGAAATCGCGTACATTTTTTTTTTCAAATGGAACACCCTGTATCTTTTTACATTTTATAATTTTAGGACTAATTCTGGACATTGTTTATTAAAATAATTGTTTTATAAAATGCATCATTTTTGAGTTTTAAGCAATTAATTAAAATTAGTCCAAATTACCGGAACACCCAAATAATTCTCCATCGGTAAAAAAATTTCAAAAAGCATTCAAACAAATGTTTTTGACATTAAACAAGCTATCATTAAAATATATTTTTAATATACAGGCTGTTCATTTTTTATGCATATTTGGTTAACTTTTTTTTCAAATGGAATATCCTGTATATTTTTATATTTTATAATTCTAAGACGAATCTAATAATTTTTTATTGGAATAATTTGTTTAAAAATTTCATAATTTTTTAGTTATAAGCAATAAGATGAAGTAATACCTCATCTCCTAGTTATATTCAACGAAGATCTGAATAATATTTGGTTTCAACAAGATGGTGCACCGCCGCATTACGGTGTCCAAGTTCGGAATTATTTAAATTCAGTTTTCCCGCAGAGGTGGATTGGAAGGAGAGGATCCATTGAATGGCCACCTAGGTCGCCGGATTTACAAATACTGGATTTTTCTATTTGGGGCCACCTAAAGTCCAAGGTTTACACCAATAGGCCGCAAAATATTGATGCGTTGAAGCAGAGGATAGTGGACGAAGTTCAGAGTATTACTGTCGATCATTTAGACAACTGATTACGGGAATTTGTTGATAGGTTGGGGCATTGTCAAGCCGCTCAGGGATGGCAGTTTGAAAATTTAATTTAATTGTTTTGTTATTTTTTCTTTACATTGTTATTATTTATCCGTTCGGCTAAAATAAATGTTTTGGAGTTTTGATTAATTGCTGATAATTAAAAAATGAATCAATTTATAAAAACCTACTTGAAAAAAATTCTTAGAATTAAAAAATAAAAATGTACAGGACGTTTAATGAGAAAAAGGAAAAGTTTTCCATACTTCCATAACAAAGTAAACACCCTGTATATTAAAAATATATTTGAACGATAGCTTGTTTAAAGTAAAAAACTTTTGTTTGAATGTTTTTTGAAATTCTTTTACCGATGAAGAATTATTTGGGTGTTGCGGTAATTTTGACTAATTTTAATTAATTGCTTAAAACTCAAAAATGATGCATTTTATAAAAAAAATTATTTTAATAAACAATGTCCAGAATTAGTCCTAAAATTATAAAATGTAAAATGATACAGGGTGTTCCATTTGAAAAAAAAAATTTACGCGATTTCTATAATAAAATGAACACCCTGTATATTCAAAATATATTTGAACGATGGATTGTTTAAAGTCTAAAAACTTTTGTTTGATTTCTTTTTTGAATTTTTTTACCGTTGTAGAATTATTTGGGTGTTCCGGTAATTTTGGCTAACCCTGTATAATAATCTTGAATAATAATAATAATAATAATAACGAAGATGTAATTATGTTTTTGGTCGACTTTTGAGACACGCTGTAAAATAATTAGGTACTCTATATATAGGTACTCTGTTACAAAACAATATAAATTCTCAACATTTTCTTTTCAAGTTCAATCCAATATATGATATTGTGTAGAAGATACACAATGTCAGGTAAGCCTTTGCAATATGAATTGCTGTTGAGTGTTGCAACAAATATTACTTGATTGAGAGTGTTAGACTATTGTTTTAAATCCCAGAAATTATTAAATTAAAATATAATGTCCAGAAATAAACAGACGGGTACAAAATTAAATCTTAATAAGTAAAACTGAACGTGTACTTGATACTTTAATAACGTGTACCTATCGCAAAATATAGTTTTGCCAGTGTTTATGGTACAAAACAACGCAAAATTTAACTTGAACTATGTCAAAATGGTTCCCAGGTGTAACAATTAGTAACATCTTTAGTTTAAACTTTAAATTTTTTGAAGAAAACCATATGCACACGAAACGAAAATGGCTCCAGATTTCAAATTGAGAATAAATTATGTTTTGCTAGTACAGAATTTATTTATCCGCGGGTTTGTCGTTAAATGCACCGTTAAAGTCTCCACAAAAACCCATCTTATTTATCATTTTATGATTAAATCTGATCAATCTATAGACTTAAAGACGATTAAGGTTAATTAGTTTGTGGGTAAAGTTGCTTCGTTTTTACTTCATTTGAGTTTTTGGCACATCCAATATTTGTACATACACTCAATATGAAATAAGAAAAATACGTTATTCGTTGAATAGCGATAACTTATTTTTAAGCTGATTAGATTTTAAGAAAAAGAACTTGAAAACCACTGGATGTTGAACATGTTTGGGACCATGTATCTGAAAATACATCATTTTAAAATGGATAACATTTGTTATCCTTATCTGTAAAAAATAGATCTCATTTTTTTTGCTTCATATCTTTAATGAGTATGAATCTAAAAAAAATCTGATGTGGCCAGGCTCATGACTTTATCATACCATATATAAAATTAATAGTTTAGCTGCATGCGATTCTATTCGATCGAGATCGGCCATGTCTGCATTAAAATAAAACTGGTAGAACTAGACAGGTATATCGATTAAAGCTGCGTTCGGATATTGTACTCCGTTGACACCGGGTACACCGTCCAAATGACACTTACGTGTTATTGGGTGTAAAAAGTGTAACGGTGTACAATATCCGAACGCAGCTTATATTGACAGTAGACTATTGATTGTACCTACCAAAAAATGTCATTGTCATAAATTATTCAGAATTTCCTCTACTTTAATTTATTATTTAACTATTTCGACGAAATTCCAGAAATGGCGACATTTCTTTTCTACCTTGGTCAAAAATATTCAGGGTCCCCAAAAAGACATATTTCCGCTAAAATGTCAAAAAATTTTTTTGCACGATTACAATACTTTACATTCCACGTATGATAAAGTAAAAAGCTGCACAAAATATTGGAATACAAAGCACTTTTTTATATCCTAAAAAAAGTAAATAAGCTGAAATAAAACCTTGACCTTTGAACTGAGTCGTCACAGGTTAATTTATCACGTCGCATTTGAATAAATCCCATTCATCGCATGCAAAGTCATTTAGGGGATATTTCGATGTAAAATTTTAATATCTTTCTCATTCTTGTTGGTAGGTACATTTCAGATAATTGTCTTAATGAAATTAAAAATTACCAGTCTCAACGTCTACACACACAGAAAAGTGATCTCTCGAACGAGGAGAGAATTACTTGGCTGAAGTAGTTGGTAGGTTCGTATATACGCGAGAGATTATTGACTTCAACCAACAAATTTTGTTTCTTGGAATAATTACTAGATTTAATAAAGTAGTTACTCTGGTGAAGTAAGTAAACAGTCTTCAATGAAGTGTATATTTTTATTCCCGGTAAATATTTTTAGCTACTTAATGTAAGAATTTTAAAGATTTGGCACAAATACGTTTTCTATTGCTAACTAACAAGATAGGTATGTTATATTTACTTACTCGTTCTAAACTGTTGCGTGCGTTACATCAAACTATTCCGTGTTGAAACGTTTATTGTACACTATAAATCACAATACACATCCCCAATAAATCACAAGGCACATCCCCTACGGGTACTTCGCTGTTGTTTTGCGTACTAGGTTTGGCTCCTTTGCCTCCTTTACGGCGCCAGCACCACGCGCGGGCGCGCGAGTCATGACAAAATCACGGTGCGCATATTTATTCCAGAGAAAGGGATTAAACAATACTTACTTATATTAAATGTCTTATATATTCTTGGATCAAGTAACTACGCACTTGGATGGATTTACTATTACTTTGTTGGAGAAATTAACATTTTTGGAACGAAAAATTCAATTATATCTTTCAATACAATATTTGTTCTTATAAAGAAAGAATTTATTTGTTGACAGCATTTATCTGAGAAATTATTTTACTTATATTGAGTATGTGGCATTTCTTGTATATACCTAACTTTCTACATCCAAGTAAATATGCATTTGAATCTACTAAATAAATTCAAGAAATTATGTATTCTCGTTCCAAATAATCACTTTTCTGTGTGCAGGGCAACAAGCTCGACCGCAGTGCGTCATGTCCAGTGGTGGAAACACTATCCCAGCTTTGATGCGGTCCATTACATCGGCGGTTTCACAGTAAAGTGAACACCGAAATCTTTTATTTTCAATGGTTAGTTCGGCGCTTGTAAGGCGAGATCTTCTCACCGTTCTCGCAAACACTGAGACGTGGTGGAGTCTCCTCATTTTCTTGTGACGGTCGAAAAGACACACACGACGTGTGTGTATAACTCGTATCGGATTTAATAATTTAAACCCTGTCCGTAACCGATTAATATTGTACAATCTCGACCCGCTGTTTGGGTGTTCCACGGTCAAATTTGAACCATAACTAGTTCTGACACATGCAAATCTTCACATATACCTAGGTATATTGTGTTTAATTTCGTAATTTTTATATTATATTATATACAGTGTGTCCTGATTTAATTTCTCGAGAAAGAGTCATTCTTTATAAAGAGTTTTGTCCTAAAAAGTCGAAAGCCATTGTTAATATTTTGATTTAAGATACAGGATGGTTAGAAAACACGAAAATTGGCCGAAGAGTAAAGTATCGGTTTTTCGGAATTAGATTCAAATTTCAATGTTGTATTCTAAGTTTTATATTTTATTTATTTTTAACAAAGTAATTTAACACAACATTACTCCACATGTTCCCCTCCTACAGCTACACATTTTCCAATCTTCTTCTAAACTTCCGATATACCAAATCAATTTTTTCTTCATTTATTTCGTCTACTGCTTCCCTAATTTTTAATGTTAGAATGTCTACATTATCATGAAAATTAATCGCATACACCTTCTGCTTTAAATAACCCTACAGAAAAAAATCAAGCGGCGTTAAATCAGGTGAACGTGGTGCCCATCGTATAGGGCCGAATCGTCCAATCGACTTATTTGGAAAATGTCTGTTCAACCAATCCCTGACTTTATATGCGCTATGAGCAGGACAACTGTCTTGTTGATAGTGTAGTGAACACCTGAGCTGTAAGTTGATTTCCTCCAAAGAAGCTAGCAAAAGCGCCCAAGCGCCCTACCGCTTGGCCACAGTCTGGCTAAAAAGATAAATATAAAAAAAATATATATATATAGCATCCATTTAAAATTGTACAATCTTACACATCTTAGTTTGTACAATCGGACATTTCAAATGTCAATCGACAATCAGCAAACAATCGTTTGACGTTAGAACTTTAGAAATTTTTAGTTTTGCGATTAAGTGAGTGAGATTCGTCTTTTTCGATATTTTTCGTTAATTAAATATTTTCCAAATCTAGAATGACTGGACATTCAATTTGAGGCACCTTTAAAATAAGTAATCACATATTTTACAGTTTTTGCAACCTACGTCTTCAAATGATGAAACCCTAAAACAAAAGTTGTTATTATCTTCCTATTTAATTGCATATGGTCTGTATAATTTTCCTCGTCAATGATAGATGTTTTCGTTGTGTTTAAACCAAAAACCTGCACATTCATCGGTGGTTCAAAATTACACAAACGAGACAAATCGGAAGCGCCCAATAAGTCGAAGTAGCGGCGACCGCAACTTTTTTGTCTATAATCAAATTAATAACGAGGAGCCGAAGCAGTAGACGAAGGGTTTTCGAAGAGTCATCGGAACGGCCTCTCTCCACGGTAATAGTCGTGTTTGTTTTCGTTAACGAGCCGATTGAGTTGGTCCCAAACGTGTTTACCGGTCGAAAATTGACGAAATCTGAATAGCGTTGTCCCTTTGGGCAAATAAAGGCAGCCAAGCGGATTTTTTCAACTGGTAATGCTCGATCGGGCGGTCAGATTACCGCGGAGGACCTCTGGTGGTCCAAGACGATCAATCCTTTGGTTGCGTAGCGAGAGAGATGTGGAACACTCAATGACAAGTCGGGGACCATTCTCTGCATATTTATTAGGTCATCAGATGAGATCTACTGGTCTACCGAGGTAGGTCAGTTATTTGATATCTTCAGTGCATCTTTGGAATGCGAGACATCTACATTACCGGCAAACGGAGGCTGCCGAGGAAAGATTGGAAGCTGATTGAGTGTTAAAGAGGAATCCGTCGGATGTGGGTGTTTTTTTAAAACATTCTCATATTCTTATGGTGTACACATAACGAAACGTTGTCTCTCAACCGTTGTCTCAATTCAAAGCAATTTTTGTTAATCCAAAACAACGGTTGTTTTATATATATGTTACGGTTAAAGTGATAAATGTGGTTTGTATTAATAATTACCGGCTATTATTAATAATAACCGAATCATTTGGCCAATGTGATTAGAAACACTTAAATAATCACATGGACCGGCTATTATTAATAATTTCCTAACGGGCACGGTAAAAGTGATAAAAACGTTACTTTTTACAAAAGATCTTTGGTATACAGTCTTCAAAGAAGTTAGCTAAGTTATTTTGATTACTATGTAAGCTATTATATTTATTTACTCGACGCAAATCATCAGTACGGCTAGCCCAATGACCAAAATTAGGAATAATACAAAACATTGATAATACAGAATGTTTTCTTTTGTCTCCCTTGTACTTTAGAAACTACTGGATATACTTGGTAATGATATTTGGTATACACCCAAGGACGGCTCAAAGACGAAAACATAAAAAGAACATTTAATAGAGAGTGTTAAAAAAGGTTAACCATTTTATTATCAATAACACCCATTTTATATTTAATGCATGTGGGTAGTTTTTTTGTAAATGTACAATTACAATTTATTAAGTAAATTCTGAAATCCCAATTATCTTGAAATTTTGCGCATTTAATATTAATTTTTTCAATATTGTATTTTCATGCAAATACATGCAAGAAAATGAAATCAAACATTTTTATATGACTCTGTTCCTAACACGGTATTTTTACTTTTGGTGTTTGACAATAAAGTACTTGCCTACATTAGGTTGTCCATTACCTATACCTACCGTAAGCATATCTAATGTAAAATATCAAAAAAAGACTTTCAAATACTTTATTTATTTAGATATATGAAAAAATATAACAATAACAAAAACACAATAATTCTCAAGTCCAGGAATCAGTTTAAAAATAAAATATATTCTTAATAAATAAAATTAACAGTAGGTAACTCAAATAAAATCTGTATCACATTTGTGCACTTACAAATCAAAAATAAATAATATTCATAGTAAATAAAAATAAAAGAAAGTAAATTCAAGAAAGTATGTTTTCTCGTTCCAAATAATCACTTTTCTGTGTGTACCGTCAAAAATGTATCGTCAAAAATTTAATGGTTTCTGAAATAAGGGATGAAGGAATGTCTTTTATGGGTACCGCAAAATCCACTTTGTCGTGGTTCGTCAAAGACGTTTTTCTATTTACTACACAGAAGCTACTTAATTGGCAACGTGGTCGTCAATAATGAACCCTTGATAATTTCATCAATCACCGTTAGAGGGCGTGGTATCGCATGCGGAACTAAACTCTGACCACACACATAGACTCCAAACTAACCCTTAACCTAAAAAAGATAACTCACCCCCTTGTAGAAACGATATCAAATTTCAATACAACATACAATTATATAAATATGAATTTTAAAGACAAAAATATACCTTAGAACAAATAAAATATAGAAAGAAATATGACAGACAAATAATTTTATTTTTCCCCTAAAAGTTAAAAAAAAGAACACCTACAGTGATTAATGATCGAAGATTGCTCGGAGATTAAGTCTTCATTAAGACGTAGTGCGGATTAATTATCCTCAAAACTTTCCTCGATTAATCTTAATTAGTTATAGCAATTTCTGTCTTGATTCTTGCGAGACAAAAAATACATAATTTTGTCATTCCTCTGTCGATACGGCGATATCAAAGGGTGCCACGGTCACGTGTGGGGTCGGATTTCGATCTCTCCCCCGCGGCAACCCCTGATGGGTGGTTCGCCATAATTCAGAGTGTACGAAATCGCTAATGGTCCCGTTGCCACCCTTTATACGTGTCCGCACAATGGGGTGCGATTATATTCGATATTTTATTAAAAATTCCGCATTCTGGTGAAAATTTTGTATACTAAACTTACGGGGGTGCGAGAAATTGAGTTGTTAAAGGGAAATGGGGTGTGACCATTGTCCGAGGATGCGAGACAACGGATTGTGTGGGGTTGAATTTAAATGATTAAATTAAATAGGTATATAGTATAAAATAATAGTATTAGAGTGTCAGATTGTGTTCATATAAAAGTTGGTTGGTGGACAGGCTATGATAATTGTGGATATCGCAGGTTTGATATACTTAGTTTATATCATAAAATAAGTGACGTAAAAATCTACCTAAAAGATATTTTTTACAGTACGGGGCAATATATATATATAGGTATATATATATATACAGTGCTTCCCAAAGGTAACGGATAAATTCTATAAAATCTTAAATAAAAATATTTGAGAAAAATGCTCCGACACGTCGATTTTTACTTTTAACTTACTATCCTAATATACACTTTTCAGCTCCCCACCCCTTCACCCCTAAGGGGTGGTAACCACAACTTTAAAAATTCAAATAGCAAAGTACCCCTTGCGATACCTCAATTGATAGACTTTTTTAATCTGAATACAAAGAAAAAAAAATTATCGAAATCGGTTGATAAATAACGGCGATATTTATCAAAATTTATTTATACACGAAATTGAGGAATAACAAAATTTAATTAACTAATCCTTAATTAATTGTCAAAGTGCTGCGCGTTAACGACGAGACAATGCCCTAATCTATCCCCAAACGCTTGTTGAACATTTTCTAACATTTTATTTCGAGTTTTCGAACATTCCTGGAGTCATTAAGTGAATTAGGTCTATTAAGGTCTATTAAAATAAACTTTACTTTTTAAATAGCCCCAAAGAAAATAATCTAGTGGGGTTAAATCTGGCGATCTTGCTGGCCATTCAAGCCTTCATCTACCAATCCATTAGGAAATTTGAAAATATTTGGATTAGGAAATACTTGATCGAGGTATTCTCGAACTTGTCGCGCATAATGTGGAGGCGCACCGTCTTGCTGTAACCAAATTCTGTCCTTGTGTCTATTAGGATCTTCTGCGTTGGGAAACAACACCGCTAAAGTAGGTAGTAGTTCATTTCGTAGAAAGTTCAGATAACGTTCACCATTCAGTGTTCCGTCGAAAAATTTGGTCCAATAATTCTAGAACCCACCACACCAGCCCACACATTAAGGTTTTGAGGATATTGTGTGTTCGCTTCCACCATCCAATGCGGATTTTGACGAGCCCAGTAACGGCAATTTTGTTTATTGGCGGTGCCATTCAGACAAAATGTTGCCTCAACAGAAAAAAACGATGTTTCTAATTACGCAAGGATTTTCTTTAGAGAGTTCCATCATTGTCTCACAAAACTACACTCGTCGATCAAAGTCATCATCGGACAATTTTTGTACCAAGTGCACTTCATACGGGTGAAATTTGTGTTTTCGAAATAATCTGGACACTGTGCTTTTTGACGCACTAACTTGTGAAGCGACCTCCGCAAGGGTTGAATGATTTTCTTGCACCATTAAAATAGCATCCAATTGTCGGTTTTCAATTAAGGCCAATGGACGTCCTGCCTTAGGCTTATCCCGTACATGACCGAGATCGCGAAATTTGTTTTCGATTCGACTTACTGTAGATTCCGATATTGGCGGACGGTCCGGGTGCGTTTCATTGAACAAAACACGAACTTCGTCATGCGTCCGGCTTCTATCTCCAAACCCAATCATTAAAACTTCGATTCTTTCGGTTTCTGTAAATCTCATTTTGCTACTATTTCTTCAATGACGAAAAATCTGAATTGTCTTTGACATAAGTAAAAACAAGTTGCAATTGTTTGAACAATATTGCTATGCCCGCTTCAACAGCGCTTACTCGAATATTGACGTTCTTCTTTGAATACATTTTGGTAAATATCGCGGTTATTTATCAACTGATTTTGATAATCTTGTTTTCGTTGTATTCAGAATAAAAAAAATCTATCAATTGAGTTATCGCAAGGGGTACTTTAATACTTTGCTATTTGAATTTTTAAAGTTGGGATTGCCTCCCCTTAGGGGCCAAGGGGTGGGGGGCTGAAAAGTGTATGTCAGGATAGTAATTTAAAAATAAAAATCGACGTGTCAGAGCATTTTTCTGAAATATTTTTATTTAAGGTTTTATTGAATGTATCCGTTACTTTTGGGAAGCACTGTATATATATTATTGGTTTATCGAAAATGCTTGAGGAACTTGTAGAACCCATGACTGAAAACTATTTTTTCAGAAAAATAACGCTCGCCTAGTTGCGGTGAGCAATTTTATCAAAAATAAAATTCCCAGTTCTGGTAATCTATCGATATTCTTCATTCATTATTTAACATGAAACAACATCAAACCCATTTTAGTCCAAACAAGACATTTGGGAATATCATTATTAAATGTGGTTCCAAACCGTTAAATAACGTTTGTCGTCGATCGTGTATTTATGAGTATGTTTACTGAATAGAAAGTCATTTATTAAAAAGCTCTATTAATGCACGAATTCATTTTACCCAATCGAACATACGTAAAATAAAACCATCCAATCAAAACATTCCGTTATCCAGGCATACAGCCTAGAACCGTCAGTGTCAAATTACATAAATTGTCATAAAATCTCGACAATTAACGCACTCGCTAATCGCTCGTGCGTTAAACAGTCTCGATCATTAATCGCTCTTTTTAATATACTTGTTGGTTAAATAACTAAACCATAGGATTTTGAGAGGGAACCCCCCCTAGAGGGAACCCCAGTATGGAATGCTGGAGCGTATTAACTTTAATATTTTCTTTTAAATTTAAACAAAACTAACTTTTTTAAATTTTAAAATGTGCCACATGAATTGTCAATATAATGCCCTGTATAACATACAATGATAATTTATGCCATGTTCTCACCAAACTGAAACTGTTATCTTCAATAATAACCAATATATTCAGAAACTATTCCGCAAAAATCAACAACAAAAAAGTAGGAAAATCAAAACAACTCAAAAATTGAGGTATTTAGGTATAGGAAAACCTTATAAAAGTCGATGTAGATTTGTAGATAAATAAAAAATATGATTCCATTTAATCAAAAACCTGGTGAAACACCCTGTAGACACACATTCATCATTCTTCTAAATTATACAGTATTGTACGTACGATACACCGGGTTTTAAGCGTGAAATGGCCTCGTAAATTGTATTCTTGTTGCGGTTATTATTTAGTATATATTGTCCGTGGAACCGTGCATTATTTTAAATATGATATTTAAGCGGTTCTTGCAGTGAACGGGTCTACTGTTACGTGGCAAAATGCATATAAATTCGTCTGAAAATGATACTCAATCTCTCCTTACAATTCGTTCTTCCACGTTTTCTTGAACTGATGCCAAACACGCGAGTGTGGTTCCCTTTTGATTTTATTTTAAAAGAACTCGTTGCAGTAGTTTTTGGTTAACAATGGTCAAGTTTTTTTTACTATATTTGTGGTCATCAAATAGCAGGAAAATATGTGATACTCGTCATAATGACTTCTTTGGTCATATGTACTATAATGGTCTTCAAAATTTCAATTATTCTCTTTTAAAAGTACCTAAAGAAACGATTATATTTTTAAAGAAAAGACTTATTGCCATGTTCCAAAGGCACAGTAAAATAACACAGGAAACGTCAAATTCTCGTCGGTCATTTATACAAAATATTTTTATAAGATTTTCGGTAATTGGTTACCCCTTACGGGTAGTGGGTCGCATTAAGGCCCTAATAATAGCGGCACAGTAACCCACGACTGTCCAGCTCTTGAATCCTTTCCTTCATTAGTGTCATTTCAACCCCGTAGGATATCTACGGTCTCCCTTTATGTCGTCTACCCCTAATTGAATTTCCGCTACACCGTTATAATCATATCAATTACAAGCACCGTAATAAATAGTCTTCCATTTTTTTTTATATATGTAGGTGAATCAGCTCAATTTAATTCTATTTTCGTTCCTGGTTAAGGTCACCACACGACACTGTCACAAACACGTTATTGATTGGTTTAAATGTGAGGAATTAGGTAAGGTATGTAATTGAATTAATGATGATTTATTAAAAGCAACGGTACTTTTAGATTTTAATACAACAAGAAAAAGTAATGTTATTCGACAATGTTTTGTGTGAACAGACCATGTATTTCGGAATAAGTCGATTAAAGGCTTAGTAGTATACTAACAAAAACCGCGCCTTTCCTTTATAGAATATTCAAAGTTTTTTTGCATAAATCAAGAACAAATAGAATATGTTGCCTTTTTAAGCTACAAGGCGTGCGAGGTATAATAGGATAGCTCTTTTAAAACCAAATTTGTTGAGATCAATAAATTTATATTACCTAATGCCCAAATTAATTTATTATTAATTTATTATTATTATTATTTAATTTATTAATTTTATTAGATTAATAAATCAAAATAAACAATCGAATAACTCCAGTCCAGGTATTAGTGCATTTCTCATACCTATGTCATACCTATGAAATTTTATTTCTTGGAATAATTACTAGATTTAAGAAAGTGGTTACTCTGGTGAAGTAAGTAAACAGTCTTCAATGAAGTGTATATTTTTATTCCCGGTAAATATTTTTAACTACTTAATGTAAGAATTTTAAAGATTTGGCACAAATACGTTTTCTATTGCTAATTAACAAGATAGGTATGTTATATTTACTTACTCGTTCTAAACTGTTGCGTGCGTTACATCAAACTATTCCGTGTTGAAACGTTTATTGTACACTATAAATCACAATACACATCCCCAATAAATCACAAGGCACATCCCCTACGGGTATTCCGTTGTTGTTTTCGTACTAGGTTAGTCTCCAGCTGTACGGCGCCAGCACCACGCGCGGGCGCGCGAGCCTTGACAAAATCACGGTGCGCAGATTTATTCCAGAGAGAGGGATTACTTGAAAGAAGTGAGAATCACTTCAGTTAAATAATTGGTGGGTTTTTATTCAGTAAACAATACTTACTTATATTAGATGTCTTATATTTTCATGGGTAAAGTAACTACGCACTTGGGTGGATTTACTATTACTTCGTTTGAGAAATTAACATTTTTGGGACGAAAGATTCAATTACTTCTTTCAATACAATATTGGTTCTTATAAAGAAAGAATTTATTTGTTGACAGCATTTATCTGAGAAATTATTTTACTTATATTGAGTATGTGGCATTTCTTGTATATACCTAACTTTCTACATCCAAGTAAATATGCATTTGAATCTAGTAAATAAATTCAAGAAATTATGTTTTCTCATTCCAAATAATCACTTTTCTGTGCCGAAAACAGACTTATTTTCTGTATGGGCGCCATATTTTTATTATACTTCTCTATTTCGATTCCAAGTGATACCGCCGATAACATTTTCAATTGTTGGACTGATCGATGTTGGTTGTCGTTCTTTTTTTCAGTCAGTCATAAACTTCTTCCCCATATATAGTATAATTATAAGGATATTAATAATAGTCATGCATTCGGAAACGTCAATGAACATCATTTTTTTTGATAACGTTGCATTTTGTTTACTATCGACGTCAACAGAACATTGACATTAGAAGAAATACTTTGCTTTCTTCAAGTTCATCTGCAGGATCAATAGTAGGTAGCACAAAATAATTTTCTAGTATTATCAATACTTAATTATGAAGTAGTGCCTAGTCTCACATGAATTGTTATTAACTGCTGGAAGCCCGAGTTCTGTTATACCTCATAGAAAGAAGAGTTATATACAATGCTCTTTGAAAAAAGGGTAGGTAGCTCCACAGTAGGTATCATGGGGTATTATTTGCGGCTTTCGCCGATAGCTTGATTCTTTCATTTAAACGCTTATATTTTCCGCTATAATAGCAATCAAGGCATTGGCATACCACCCACTCACAATCAATCTGTGGTTTCTATTGCTAGACCACCAACGATGATCTGACAGATTCAATTAAAAAGGCTTAGTAGGTGTGCAAATTTAGACCATGTGATATTGATCGATATTCATCTCGATCGATCTGATTGGATTTATTATATTGATTGACATTTCAACCTTTTAATTATAAAATATAACCCCATGAAGTTGGCTTAAACCTTTAACACTATTAGATCAAAAACTGGTAGTTAAATAAAAATACCATATAATTTTAATCTATTAGAAACTATGCCCACCATCGTTTTATCTATTGCCAGGTAGCGAAGCCAGTTAAATTTGCATGTTCAAATATTTGCCGCTGGGTACAGATGGTTAAATAATAAGGGCGGTCGAAAACAAAGGCACGGAAAGAAAATTGCGTTTTGCCGAGAGCGGTTAGGAATCTAACCAATTATCCAAGAGTGCCATTTTTCAAATTTAACTGCCAATTCGAGCAGAAAGGACCACAAGTAGAGCCGCTGGCGATGGTACAGAGACGGACGCATGAACGCGTGCTTCCATATAATGGTTAACTACTTAAAAAATTCTTTACAATTCACGAAAATATGCTAAACGCGTCAGACCAACAGAAGCAACCCAGCATAAAGGACGGTGGCCTTACAATACAATTTAAACTAAAACGTTTTTTTTCTAGGCGTTTGAGCATGGTTTGTCGTCTTATGTATCCCGATAAATTTGTAAACTTCGGCAATTTTTTAGTAGTTTTTTAATATTTAAGCTATTTTAAGACGATTGATGCCTATTTATCTCTATAAAATGTTTTTCTAATGTCCAGAATTTCCAATACACCAGCCATCAAACTAATGATTTTGTTAGCAGATAAAACTGTACTATGGTACAGGTATGCCTTACTCAACAAAATAACTCTGCTGTATCCAAAAGAAATGTAGGTAATTGAGATATTTTCTATCCAATTTTGAAAACATTTTCATATTTAGTTTGAAATACAATAAACATATTGCATCTAATAAGTACAAATAATGCCTTAAAGTTACAGGGTCTTGAAAATTGATAATATTCTGGCTGTGGAGGGGAAACTGTTGAAAGAAAAATATATATTCCAGATACAGTCCTAATCATTATTTATGTCAGGATCATTGGTTAACTCATCAAGCTTGTTAAAAGAATATAGAGAGCAAATGATGACACATACTTAGGACGTCAATATTAAATTATATTGAATTAATAATAGTTAAAGCCAAAACCTGGATTGAAACCAGGCATCTTTTGGTATCCAGCACAATACACAAATATCTATGCTATCGGGGCCTATGACATGGTTTTGACTTGCAATACTTAAGATAGAAGTATGTTTTAGTTATTGACAATATGTTTTTTATAGCCCACCCCCGGATGTCAGCGTCCCAATTTAGAGTATTAAAAGTTGGTCACCCTAATCTACAGCTCATATTGTATTATATTTTGAGTCAATTATACCAAAAACATGTTTCTCTAAACATGGATATACTCCTCGAAACAATTATATAATATTAGTCATCGTGTTTGTGGCAAATTTTAATTAAATTAATTTGTGTCGCAAACCTTGGTTCGTCGACGTCCATCAAGCGAGATAATTACGCCGTGATTAAATGGAATTACTCAGAATTGGCACTAGAAGTTTACGCAAAAAAGGCATAATTCCTCATATGAACAGTTATATGACAAACATATCGTCACTCAGGTGTCAGAAACTGGTTATTTGGAAAACTAACAGTAACAACTTGGTCATCATAATTTTTTTTATTGTTAACCTTGAATCATATTTCGAATTCACCAATTCTCAACGCACACAATAGACGCATCATAATGTATTCAAATTAAACGTACGAATCCATAATTAGTTCCTGAACCAGTACTATCAACTACAACAGATACGATCAAATCCTCCAACTGAAGTATTTGCATAACGCAAAGAAATCGAACCATGAAAACGGCTATAAGAGAACTCGAAGAGATAATTGACCAGGCACATCCGTAATTATTATTTTCACGCGCTAATGAAACCAGGATGCCAACGAAGGAATAGGAATGATGCATTCAGAAAAATATTTGTGTTCGATAAGCCACCATATAATCAAAAAGGGTTAATAACAATACATCTCCATCACACGCATTTCAACAGAAGTACAATTAAATAATCTCCGGGGGTTCTGATTTGATGTCTACGTTACCTAAAAACCCGTTACCACACTTCCAGTGGCGTACCATACAATTCTAGGCGTCTGAGTATAGTTTGTCGTCTAACGCATCGTTGAAGTCTCCCGATTAAAATTCCAATTTTATCAAATTTTCAGTACATTCTGATTATTTAGGTAATTTTAAAATGATTGAGCATTATTTATCTATATACAAAATTGCTTCGTTTCTGAGTTACAGCCCTCGTAAAAAAATAATCTGTGTTTTAATTATTTAAATTTAAAAAAATCGTGGTACGCCACTGGTTCCTGATGGTAAAGGGTTAGAAATTAAGGTATGAGGTGTGAGAAATTAACAGTTAGGGTGTCGGGAAACGTCAGTGATACAGATTATCGTATCCATGATAAGTTGAATGTAATAACGGTACAGGTTGAACCTGCTGCCTAGGGCCTAGATTGTAGCCTGGCACCCCTATGGGCGTTCTGATGCCGTCATACCCTTTGTACGAGCTGTCGTAGCCGCTGTAGCTATTCAAATATCCCGTGCGGTAGTCACGATTTACAGAAATAGGTTGTCTGTATGATCCTGTATCTGGAAAATAATATCTTCCGTTGTAGTTGTAACCAGTGTTTGGATAAATTGTAGGTCTTGCGTATGGTCTGTTGTAGTAGCCTGAGGTTGGTCTGTAGTAAGATGGGGTTGTCACTGGATAGGGTATGTTCGTCACTGGTTGGTTCAATTTTTGCACGAGTGGATGGAAGCCAGAGTCGTCAGCGGTGTACTGCACCAGTCTTGTGGAACCGTCTGGTTCCAACAGGGAATATGCGCCTTGGACTACGCCATTTTCACGCTTTTCCCAATGTGTTTTGTGGTCGCCTGTGCTAGCATCCGACACCCCATAAGAGAAACCATAATCATCATCATCTTGTTCCTAAAGAAATAACAGTTTTTATCAACGTTGAACATTTTTGTATTCTTTGTCTTTCAAATTCAAGGTTTTAATCTTCCAGAGTGTTTACCTAGGATTTGAAAAATTTTGAAACTTTTATAATTTTTATTTCTAATAAAAGAACCATAATGGCATGTCGAAGACTTGGAATATGGAATATTTGGGGTATATAGCTATTATAGTAGCAGCGCACCTAGGCCACAGTTGGCCCCTTTTGCTTCCCCCCACAAATGCGCAGCGCGCCTCTAACCAGTCTGGCTGAACACGGCTGGCTAGTATAGCCAATGCTCCTTGAACAGAGAGCACACGTGGGAGCACATCCCTCCCAAGCCGAGGCCTGTCTCTGTGAGGCACGCTATCACATGACACCATCCAATACAATGTTATCGGGACCACCGGCTTAACGTGCCTTCCGAAGCACGGCGGCGGAAGTGAAAAATCTGTATGTCTACCCTGGGATTTGAACCCAGGACCTTTGGAGTGCAAGGCAAACGCCTTACCACTAGGCCACTCCGCCTACCTGTCGGATATTTAGTGTGTGATACTTAGGCCGTCTGCACATGGGGCAACCGAAAAGAAACTGTAGTGGCGTGGATACCAGGAGACTGCGCGACTAGGCTACGTGCATTTCAATGACTCAACTCACACGGGGCAACCCGTGTACCGGCGACTGGGAGACAGACGCGATTCGAGTATCAGAGACCTGACATGTTGGGTCGCGCCTTGCCCAGTCTCTTCGTGACGCGCTTATATTGACAGCTGACAGCACTGAACATGGAGCAGTTGAACTTAAAATGTGTGAGTTTGGTAGAAAAGTATCCTGTGCTGTACAATAAAAAAATTAAATAATTGTACAATTATAAAGAAAAGGTCTACACAACAAAATATGTAACGCACAAAGCTTGAAAAAAATAAGCTTAAAAAATTACAATTTGAAATATTGAGTTCTTTTGCTGCAACGAATAATCGGCGGTGTGAATTTCTTTTGATATATTGGGGGACCCAGTATCTTCTTTTTATTCCATTTCTTCTGCGACGATAATAGTAGTATAGTAACAAATCCTCATCACTGGAATTATCACTGAATTCATTATTATACACTACGTAGGACAATGATTGCTGAGAGGGCCCTGCTTCCATGATCACATCCAAGAATGTACTGATTTAAGGGCAGAGACGAGTAAACTGATTTGGATCGCAACTGTGTGACTATAGACCGTGTGCGGACAGGCGCAACTTTAGTACCCCAGTCGCCCAGTCTCCTAGTATCCACGCTACTACAGTTTGTTTTCGGTTGCCCCATGTGCAGACGGCCTTAGAGTTACCAGAAACTGTGTGATATTTAGAGTTACCAGAAATCCAAAGAAGAATTTGTTTAAAAGAAAAGAAAAAGCTTAACATGTTTTAAGATCTTTTAAATATATCATTTATTACAAAGAAAGGTTTCAAAGTTATACATCATGTTCGTCATCATGTTGAGTCACCAATCTGATCTACAAGCACCACTACTAAATTCACAACAGAAATATCATAAATAGGATATTTGTTCTTATATATTATTTATAAAGAATTTTGGATGTCCTAAAAAGCACATGGAAATAGTCAGGAATCTGATTTTACATACTGGGTGGTTTCAAAATAACAAACTGTTAAATATGCCCGAGAGTGCATAATCAGATTGCAAGGAGTTGTTTTAAAGTACATCAAGAATATGTAGACTTTTATATGCCTAAGAAGTACCATTTTGAAGTTATGTGGTCCAATTCGCTTACTTTAGTGTTATTTAAAAAACGTAATTTGAGCACAACTCTGTAACCAGTAGAGATAGAGACCTGTTCTGTGTAAATTCGTAATCAGCGCACTCATTTTAGTAAGATAGCGAAGGTTTCATATCGACACAGGGCCTAGATCTCGAATTAGGTGCGCTACTTCAAATTTAAAATTATAGAAATACGATTTTTATCAAAATTTTGTCCAGTTGGCAAAAGCAAAACTACTTCCCATCCAATTAAGATTTAGGTCCATGGTACAGTTTTTGACGCTGATTACGCTGGAGTAATGGGATTTTTTGTATATCGAACGGTACGGAAGTTATGACTTGCCAAAGTATCAAAAACTGCAAAAAACTGCCATTTCACTATATTTGGGATTGTCAAAGCGAACTGTGTTTGATCTAACCATCCGATTTTAACGATTCCGACGTTACTGGATAGGAAATTGGCAGAAGAAAACATTTCTGATGACCGCGTTGTTGTAAGATGCTCGGTTCGCGAGGAAATCGCGAAAAACCGCCAAAATCATAGTTTTACATTTTCTGAGCGAACCGTACGCTTTACGGGAAAACCGAGCTCACCATTGAATTCAGCACGTCCCAATGCATAAACATGACCACATAAGAATGCTCTAGCTCTCAAAAAATTTTAATTATTTTTTCAGTCTAAATTTAGCACATTCAGATAGAATAAAAATGAACTTTGCAACCGTTGGCGATAGAGAGATTTACCCACCACCAAACGATTGCTCTTGACGAGTACATCAAGAATATGTAGACTTTTATATGCCTAAGAAGTACCATTTTGAAGTTATGTGGTCCAATTCGCTTATTTTAGTGTTATTTAAAAAACGTAATTTGAGCACAACTCTGTAACCAGTAGAGATAGAGACCTGTTCTGTGTAAATTCGTAATCAGCGCACTCATTTTAGTAAGATAGCGAAGGTTTCATATCCACACGGGGCCTAGATTTCGAATTAGGTGCGCTACTTCAAATTTAAAATTATAGAAATATGATTTAAACGCATTTAAAATCGGAACCTCGCATACAGAATATTATTGTAAGTGAAAATAAAAGAGATTTTTCAATCATTTCTTTTGTCATTTTTCAAGTTAGAAGTTTGACTGTTTGACTTAACTTTACTTAACTTTCTTCTTGAAGTTTTGATTTAATGAAGATATGTATCTAAAAAACTATAGATGACTTATATAAAATTTCTATCCAATATACGAGTGGAAAAACAAATCCAAGATACCATTTGGAAGACACAGATCGCTAAAGAGAACTGGAAGACTTTACAAACAGTATTTGGAGAGTAGGTCGTGTAAAGTATCATAGGGTACCTCTTTTAAAATCAATTCAAAACCAACGGTTTGTCTGAAACCCATTTTGTCCTTTTTATCAAACAAGATCAACAAGAATATGTTTAAAGGACATTATGGTTGTTTTTAACAAGGTGTTATCCGTTAATAAACAATTTAATAAAATTACTACTTACATAATTCTTATAAGTAGATGCGTATGGTTTGGTTGTAGTGCTGATGGGTTTATCGTTGACGCGTAACGTGACACTGCACACTAAAGGCACCAAAAGCACCAAGAAAACCTTAAAAAGAGAACAATCGATTACATAATTGCTTCCATCCTGGCGATAACTTAGCAATTAACTAACCAGCACAGTATTTGCCATCTTATTGACTCGATTTCAATTCAGTGACTATATTACCGAGCTTGTGTCGCATCTACTCCCTTTATAAGAACAACAGTGCTAGATCGAGTTTCCCTCCAAAGTTTAAACGGTTTCAACGCGTGCCAAAGTTCTTTTACGCTCCCGTAGAGTCCTTCACACTTTTCAGACGCGTTGAGCTCTAGCGGCAATGTATGCAAAACGGTACGGAGTATAACGAGAAGCGATTGCGATCTCAGTCCAGTCAATGTTAATGGGCATTTAATAAAGCGGTTCTCATAATTGAAAGCAAATTTCCAAAATTTACAAATCGTTTCGCGAAGATTTCGATTCCGGGTTGACTTCACTTGAATACGGATACGATCAGGGCCGGCTCGTAGTTTCGCGGAGCCGCAAAACTACAGAAAAATATTATAGTGGATGCAACGATGCAAGGCGGTTTTAATTGAGTTTTTTTTTGGGACGGTCTTGGAAACTATCTGTTATTCTGACATGATTATGGTTATCAACATTGTTAAGCAAAGTTTAAAGCTTGGCTGGATCACTCATACAGTGCTTCCCAAAGGTAACGGATAAATTCTATAAAATCTTAAATAAAAATATTTGAGAAAAATGCTCCGACACGTCGATTTTTACTTTTAACTTACTATCCTAACATACACTTTTCAGCCCCCCCCCCTTCACCCCTAAGGGGTGGTAACCACAACTTTAAAAATTCAAATACCAAAGTACCCCTTGCGATATCTCAATTGATAGACTTTTTTAATCTGAATACAAAGAAAAAAAAATTATCGAAATCGGTTGATAAATAACGGCGATATTTATCAAAATTTATTTATACACGAAATTGAGGAATAACAAAATTTAATTAACTAATCCTTAATTAATTGTTCAAAGTGCTGCGCGTTAACGACGAGACAATGCCCTAATCTATCCCCAAACGCTTGTTGAACATTTTCTAACATTTTATTTTGAGTTTTCGAACATTCCTGGAGTCATTAAGTGAATTACTGCAGGAATTCTTTCCTTTAACGCCTCAATATTTACAGGTCTATTAAAATAAACTTTACTTTTTAAATAGCCCCAAAGAAAATAATATAGTGGGGTTAAATCTGGCGATCTTGCTGACCATTTAATATGCCTTCATCTACCAATCCATTAGGAAATTTGAAAATATTTGGATTAGGAAATACTTGATCGAGGTATTCTCGAACTTGTCGGGCATAGTGTGGAGGCGCACCGTCTTGCTGTAACCAAATTCTGTCCTTGTGTCTATCAGGATCTTCTGCGTAGGGAAACAATACCGCTAAAGTAGGTAGTAGTTCATTTCGTAGTAAGTTCAGATAACGTTCACCATTCAGTGCTCCGTCGAAAAATATGGTCCAATAATTCTAGAACCCACCACACCAGCCCACACATTAAGGTTTTGAGGATATTGTGTGTTCGCTTCCACCATCCAATGCGGATTTTGACGAGCCCAGTAACGGCAATTTTGTTTATTGGCGATGCCATTCAGACAAAATGTTGCCTCATAAGAAAAAAGCGATGTTTCTAATTAAGCAAGGATTTTCATTAGAGAGTTCCATCATTGTCTCACAAAATCATACTCATACACACTCATACTCACTTCATACGGGTGAAATTTGTGTTTTCGAAATAATCTGGACACAATCTGTACTTTTTGACGCACTAACTTGTGAAGCGACCTCCGCAAGGGTTGAATGATTTTCTGGCACCATTAAAACAGCATCCAATTGTCGGTTTTCAATTAAGGCCAATGGACGTCCTGCCTTAGGCTTATCCCATACATGACCGAGATCGCGAAATTTGTTTTCGATTCGACTTACTGTAGATTCCGATATTGGCGGACGGTCCGGGTGCGTTTCATTAAACAAAACACGAACTTCTTCATGCGTCCGGCTTCTATCTCCAAACCCAATCATTAAAACTTCGATTCTTTCGGTTTCTGTAAATCTCATTTTGCAACTATTTCTTCAATGACGAAAAATCTGAATTGTGTTTGACATAAGTAAAAACAAGTTGCAATTGTTTGAACGATATTGCTATGCCCGCGTCAACAACGCCTACTCGAATATTGACGTTCCTCTTTGAATACATTTTGGTAAATATCGCGGTTATTTATCAACTGATTTTGATAATCTTTTTTTCGTTGTATTCAGAATAAAAAAATCTATCAATTGAGGTATAGCAAGGGGTACTTTGCTATTTGAATTTTTAAAGTTGGGGTTGCCACCCCTTAGGGGCGAAGGGGTGGGGGGCTGAAAAGTGTATGTCAGGATAGTAATTTAAAAATAAAAATCGACGTGTCAGAGCATTTTTCTGAAATATTTTTATTTAAGGTTTTATTGAATTTATCCGTGACTAATATTGTAAAACAATAGCCAATCCCCGGTACGGTCAAATTCCCAATTACTCACAAAGTAATAATGATTGCTACATGTTTGATGTATCATATTTCAGTTGTTATGTGTTGTTTGATAGTTATTGCCACGTCTCAGCGCACAAAGTAACCGTTTTCTAGTAAGCGTCGTAATTTTATAAAAGTATTCCCACCGAATTGATCTAGAGAAACGATCTAGATTGCGGGAAAATTACTGTGTACCATGAAAGTCTACAAACAGTGTCGTCAAAATGTTGATGGTAATATTGCGTAAAATTTGTCAGCCGCAATGAATGCCGAAGAGTGTTAGATTTGTCGAGATTGAAAGATAAAAGTTACAAGGCAATTTCATGCCACGGTATAATTAAGAACACTTAAAGTTGACGAGGAAGCCATTATTTAATAAGTACGAAAGCCATAATTAAAGGGTAATTTTTAAAGAGTTTAATAACTGAATACACATTAAGCGTAGCGATATAGTGATTAATTTACAAAATTTAAATTTTCTTGTAATATCGCATAAAATACAAATAAGCCTTATATTTTCGCGTGACACGTTCAGCCAACGTCAAGTTTCCTTATTTAGGTTATGTGTGTAGGGAGGTTATGTATGAATTTGACATCCAAGTCGAAGTTTAACAAAAATCACTTTAAAAACAAACTTTGGAATAACTAGGCATACGTATTCTGGACGTTATACAGTTATATATCTTATAAATACGAAAAGGGGTAATTCTTTGGCTTATTTAATGACTAAAAATTCATATAAATATAGGTCCGCAAACGCTACGTTGCCGATCTACAGGGTGTTGAAATTTCAAGATTTTTTTAGTTTTTTCTTTATAGCTCTTGTATCCTAATTTTAATTTTTAACAGTTGGTGGCGAATAAAATGTCAAAATAAATACAAACAAAAGGTTATCTAAATCAAGCCAAGGCATACTAGACCAATTAAAATATTTTAATTTCATCTAGCGAAACACAGAATAGCTTTTATTTTTTTTCTCGATAACGGTGGTAAATACGAAAAAACTACAAAAGATTAAAATGCTTTAGAACAAAACAAAAAATGCATTTTGTATGTTAGAATCCACCAGCGGCGCAGCGAAAAAAGTTCATGGGGAGAAAAGGGGGCACGACCCCTGAAAAAATATCTCCCTGTGGATTGTTAAAACCATTTGGTATGCCCAATGATGTAAGTCCTATAGCGTAACCCATATTCCTAATTAGAGCTAAATATCTCAAAAACTACAAGAGTTATAAAGAAAAAATTAAAGAAATCTTGAAATTTCAGCAACGAAGCGTTTGCGGACCTATGTTTATATTAATTTTTAGTCGTTAAATAAGCCAAAGAATTACCCCTTTTCGTATTTACATGATATTTAGGAACACCCTATAGATACAAAAAATAGGTATTGAACCTTGATAAATAATTTTTAACATAACACATTCGTTTCGAAAGTTTTTATTTCACGCTTGTTTGTTTTTTGTACGTTTCAAATAATAGTATAATTTTATATGAACCTATTGTTGTTTGTCATAATAAAAATTAAATAGTATTAAAGCATACTGGATTTCATAATACATATTATATTATGTTTAGTGCATTTGTATACAATTAGCAGTAATCCATATCCACTTTCCATTTTTTTCATTGGCTTTCCAATAAATCTGCTAAATGTTATGTATATAAACTTGGTTATGTATGTATACAAAAAAATCAAACATTTGTAAATGATCTATAATGTAGTGAAAAAGATGCTTGAAGAATGAAATTGAATTTTGATTTTTAACATTTGGATACTCGTACGCCTCTATATATGTATAAAAATATACATAACATTTTATGTTCCAAGGATGCAAGTACGTGTTACTAGTTTAGTCGTAGATGGCGATAGTGTCAAAAATGGTACGTCAACATCATTTTTCTAAATGGAATAGGATATATGGCAGTACATTTTTATTTTTTTTGGATCATTTTAATGCAAAAAGTAATAAGATAGTACCCTAATCCATACCGTTTTTGAGTTATTGCTTTATTTTTCGAAAAGGCATCATGTTAAGAAACAAGTTATGTCTCAGATAGGTACTCGAAATTTGTTAATTTGTTTATTATGAAAATCTACTTAAATTATCGAAGATTTTGTGAATGTCAAAACACAAGGACAGACAACATCTATCGAACAATTTCCGTTTTAATAATGCAAATTTTCTTATTGCAACACCCTGTATATGGTTACAGTTTGGAATGCAGATATTTTTTACATACAAAAAGTAATGTAACAGAATAAAACGACCATGGTATCATAAAATCGTCGTAAAATGCTGGTATCTACTTTCGTATAACCACGTAAGTAATTCCAAAAATGGAGCAATGTATACAGAATTGTAGTAAAACACTGTTTTTCCTCTTCACCCTTGTATAATTATTCTATATTTATTTAAATAGGAGATACGTTTCGATTTCTTCAACCATTCCCAATCCTAAATCTACAAAAAATACAACAAAATAAATCACAACACGGTCACATGGCATAATAATTTTAACGTGTAATTTTAGGGTTATGCCATGTGACCGTGTTGTGATTTATTTTGTTGTATTTTTTGTAGATTTAGGATTGAGAATGGTTGAAGAAATCGAAACATGTCTCCTATTTAAATAAATATAGAATAATTATACAAATGTTAAGAGGAAAAACAGTGTTTTATTACAATTATTACATAACCTTGTACCATGGAACACCAAATGTATACAGACGTTCTTTCTGATACGTACTTTCAACGATAATTCAATCAAAAATTGAAATATCCCAGCTTGTATAGTAGGACATAGAAATGTGTACTTACCCTGCATCGAAGTCTCTAAATATTCTTAACAGTCTAATCACAAACAACACAATGAAACAATTCATCTCAATGTATATTACATTTATTTCAGTAATTTGGCACAACGTATATAAACTAAGAATTATTCACAGCTTTAATTCAAAACTACACGCTACAATACTGACACGGCGAGTCACAATTCTACACATTAAGTAACAATTATATACAAACTAAACCCTATTCAACATACACAAAAATATATACACAAATAAAATAGGATAAAATTAACTTTGGCTTAAAAATTTTAGTAAAAAAAGGTAAAACAGTACCTAAACCATCTACTGACGGGTGTCTAACAGATCATACAGAGCCGTGATGTACGTTTGAGCCATTTGAAGCGTCTCGTATTTCGACAATTGCCTGTCTTGCCCAAGTTGCGGTAAAAACGTCCTCAATCGATCAAAAGCTTGGTTCAAACTCTGCATCCTCCTTCGTTCCCTGGCATTCGCTGCCAATCTTCGCTTTCTTAAGACCAACGGAGTTGCAGCACATTTTCTACCTTCAGGACTCGAACTGGTGTAATCATCGTTGTTGCTATCATAGCTACCGGTCGATCCACAACCCCATTGCTGCGGGGACGTTTGTGGTGCAGATAACATGTAAACATAGCCAAAATCTTGAGATTCCATGACGTACACTAAACTTTCTGACGAGCTCTGAAGCACTGGCGCAAGAGATCTATAGTGCGTCGAGCTTTGGGGTATTCTGAGGGTTACCTACCTGTTGGACCTTATATACGGAGCCGGTACACCCTCTGGTCCCTCAAAGCGCGTGCCGCTCAACCAATAAGACCTGACGAGCGTTTTCGATCGTAAAATGCATTGCGCCGATAATGCATGGATGATTGTAAGCACATGGTCCAATAAAAAAGCCCGCTGGTTACAGGTTTTTTTACCGGGGTAGGCCGCCACGTCGTGACAGAAGCTCGACATGTGCTCTTGACGCTTAATCAAGTGAGCTTGTGTCATATTTGGGATCACTAAGGTTGCCAGATCTCATATGTTTGTTTGATTTACCCAAATCTCATATACAGTGAGCGCGTAAAGTATGGAAACATGACAAAATCTCAAGAACGGTTTGCTATTTTAAAAAATCCTCGAACACGTCGATTTATAATTATCAAGATACACCTTATGATATCAAATTAATGTTTTTAACAGATGACGTCACCGATATTTTTTTTAAATGACGACCCTATATTTTTTTAATGAAATTTTGGAATCAAGTATTTTGCAATCATGTGAAGTCACTGGCGTTATTATCGTCGATGCAACGTTTACAGTTTCTGAGATATAACCTCAAACTTTTGAATTTGAAATAGAACGCCCTGTATATTTTGACTTTTTCTGTTACAGTCTTTCATTGCCTATTCAATGTTACTACGCTTGTTACAGTATTATATCAAAGACATCTAGAAATGAACAACAAACCTTTATTACTTAGGTCTAAAAATTAACAAAGAAAAAATTGATAAAAAATAACAACAAAAAAATAAACCGATCAAATTTAAAACAATGTGTTCCTGTCAATGGTTGATAATCATCATAAACCAACTAGAGTAGTTGCAGTAGAAAATGTAGGTAACAAGTTTTGTTATCAATTTTATCTTTGTTAATTTTTAGACCTAAGTAAAAATGTTTTCGTTAATTTCTAGATGTTTTTGATATAATAATGAAGACTAACAGAAAATGTCAAAATGTACAGGGTGTTCTATATCAAATTCAAAACTTTGAGGTTATATCTCAGAAAGTGTAAACGTTGTATCAACGATAATAACGCCAGTGACTTAACATGGTTGCAAAATACTTAATCCCAAAATTACGTTAAATTCGGTCGAGCCGTTCCGGAGATTTTGTCAGTTTTATTTCATAACCTTCAATTGTCTTTTTCTCGAAAATTTTCTTATGTAAGGCCATAAAAATATTATGCTACCATTAAGACAATTAAAAGATCTGTCAAATTCATTAAAAAAAGTATAGGGTTGTCATTTAAAAAAAATGTCCATGACGTCATCTGTTAAATACAATTGAAGGTAAAAAATTAATTTGATATCATAAGGTGTATTTTGATAATTAGAAATCGATGTGTTCGAGGATTTTTTAAAATAGCAAAACGTTCTTGACGTTTTATCATGTTTCCATACTTTACGCGCTCACTGTATATATGAAGGACATCTTTTTAAGCTCCTCCAAAAAGGTTAAGGGTCTTTTAATTGTCTTAATGTCTTAAGAAAAGGCTTCAACCTATATATGTTGCTCTTCGAAATTTGAGACTACTTTATTACTATGATACAAAATTCTCAAACCTACAATTGGAAAACAAATACTTGATATAAGAATGAGTCATGATTGAAAAATTGGCAAAACAAAACTGCTTTATATTGGAATTCTTAAATCAAGTGTTGTTAAACATCGTCCGTACACATCATGTACCTTAAGCAAATAATTAGATTTTCAATCAAATATAAAATAATCTTTGAAAAACATATCGGAATACTGGAACAGGCCATTCCTGTAGTTTGGGAATTTCTATAAATTCTTTTGTTAAGGAATAAATTAGGCTTATACAATAAGAGCGTAAAATATGGAAACATGATAAACAACGTGTTGAAACAACAACGACGTGTTGAAACAACAAACATGAAATGGTTTGTTGTTTCAACCCGTCGATTTTTATTTATTAAATTACTCATATTATGAAAAAATCTAATTTCCTACTGTTAATAATTGTTACTGACTTATGACGTCATCAAGATTTTTTGATGCCAACCTCATATTTTGCTTAAGTACTGATTTTTTTCTGTTACTATTAAGACAATTAAGAGATCTATCAAAACGATCACACAAATATAGGATTGGTATTTTAAGAAAAAAAGCAAAAACCTTGGTATTAATCTTTTGATTGGAGTGAACCATAGAATGATAACAATTAACAGCAAATCTTTTTTTGTACAATTTGGGTTTCATTTTACCATTAAAATATCTTCGTTTGAGTTAATTTGTTTGCTTAATTTATACTTATTCTCAAAAAAATAAAAATAAAAAAGCAAAAATAAAAAAATAATTGTTTATTGAACAATATACATTAATATGCACACCTTAATTTTCAACGATTGAAGAAAATTTTCCTGAAAATTTCGACTACAAATATCTACGCGGTTTTAATAATATTTAAATGAAATTTTCAGTTAGCATTCTGTAATAGTACTATCGAAAAAATAAATGAAAACTCTATTATGTTATCTTGATAAAGTGTATGTTGCTCCTTAAATTAAGAGCTACACAAAATGTTTCGAACTTTATTTTAAAAAATCTGATGTGGCCAGGCACATGACTTTATCATACTATATATAAAATTAATAGTTTAGCTGCATGAGACTCTATTTGATCGAGATCGGCCATGTCTGCATTAAAATAAAACTACTAGAACTAGACAGATATGTCGATTAAAGCTGCATAAAAAAATCTGACAAATCCTGGCTACTAGTTTTCATGCAGTACGGCCGATCTCGTAGAAATAGAATTTGCTCATGCAGCTAAACTATTGATTGTACCAAAAAATGTCATAGTGATAAATTATTCAGAATTTCCTCATCTTTAATTTATCATTTAACTATTTTGACGAAATTCCAGAAATGGCGGCTTATTTGCAAAATCTTTCAAAAATGCTAAGACTAAACCTCCAGTTCCTTTGGACCCTCTTCAACAGAAAGCTTTTCAGCTCTAAGTTTGGTTATGAAACTTCTAAATATGAAGTTTCGTCCCGATACCTTTAGTAGTTTCTCCGGAATCGTCGCCACAAAAAAACGGGTACACACACACACACACACACACACACACACACACATACACACACACACACACACACACACACACACACACACACACACACACACACACACACACACACACACACACTCACACACACACACACACACACACACACACACACACACACACACAGACATTTTTTTGTACCTTGGTCAAAAATGTTCAGGGGACCCAAAAAGACATATTTCCGCTAAAATCTCAAAAAATTTTTTTGGCACGATTACAATACTTTACATACTGCGTATGATAAAGTAAAAATGAGTACTTATGTGTTGAGTATCTTTATGGAAAGAAAAAATTACTAACCATAAAAAAACATCGGTATAAAAACGACTCTTCTACACAATGCTCATAATGAAAAAGTACACAAAGGAGTCGTATTGGCACCGTGCGCAGTACGGAGTGGGGGATTGAGGAACGCTTTATGCGCCCATGGCGGAATATGTATCCGCCAGAAGTTTTCTCGGTCACCGCTGCACGCAAAAGCGCTGTAGTCGACTTTATTTATTATTTTTGTCAGCTGATAGCGTTGTGCACAGACTAGCATTGTGTATACAAATATGGTTAACTCGTGCTGTGTGGTGAATTGTCAAAATACTGGCAGTAACAGCAATTGCAGATTTTACAGATTTTCAACAGTGAGTTGGAAATTGAATCAGCGGAAGAAATGTACAACGAAAGAAAACGCCGCTTTATTCACTACAAACCACTACAAATAAATTACTTGCTTCTACCAATTAACCTCATTTACGTACGGCAACAGCTTTCTTGTTTATGTTTACTTAGTAGACGCGCTACAGGTAACTACCACGTGGGTGATTACTAGGAAGGAAACTGCATAGAACAGCGCCACCTCGTGGCGATCTTAGTCCCGTCCGGCGGCAATAGAGATGGGCATATCGTACGCGCACGGCGCCAATAGCAGAGTTAAAGAAGCCCTGAAGTAGGTAGTGTAGGGTATCATACATCATGTCCATTTTATCTGAAGCTTTTTTTGTTTCTATTTTAAAAACAACCTAAAATAAGCTTAAATTTGTATACGTTCTATTTGCTTTATATGTAGGACTGCTTTTTGAATGACATAGTATCCATTCAAACAAAAAATCGGCAATACCGTAAAGATCAAAGAACCTAATAATCATAGTTATTATTAAACGAGTCCAGGACATGCAACATAATCAAAATCAATCGCCCCGCACCTAGGCCATCTATTATATCATATTATAGCATCCCCTCGAATTGATTTCTGACCGGAGCAGTCCGGAATGACATTTTTTTTGAGTAACAAAGTACGAGAAAAAAGTCAAGAAGATAACTGCTTTCGCCTGTGGCTACCACATAAATCCTTTACAGAATTCCGAAACGTTACTACAGGGTTCTAGAGGGCTAGACAACTTCGGGCTATATTTCGCGTGACTTGAACTTTTTGGAACACGAGATCGATGCTGTGTTCGGGCGTGGATGTATTACTAAAACCGCCCTCAGAAACAGAAAAATTCTGTTCTTATCACAGTTATTACAGTTGTCTGAGAATTTAAACTAATATTTGTATAAAATTATTTTACACTGTTGATTCGACAACAATTTGGAACCACTTGGTCCACCGTTTAGAAACTACAGAGAAATGAAATATCGTACAAACCATATTAATAAACTTTATTTAAATAGGAGAGACCTAATGCAATAAAACTCAAAATACAAACAATACAATAACAATTGCACAGAACGTATTTAACACAGATACATCATTACATATACAATAAGTTAAGATAACCTACAACAACTCTACAATAAACATTTTTTGAGTTCTCTTTTAAACAAATTTAAGCTATTCAATTCTTTGATAGCGGATGGCAAATAATTATATTGAACAATTCCTCTATGAACCACGGAATGCATTCCTCTCCGGGTTCTGCTTGGTAACACGTGTATACATTTCGGCACCTAGTCATATACGAATGTATTTCACTGTTATAACTTATCAAGCTAGTAAGATTGTTTGGTGCCAGGCCCTTAACAATTTTAAAAACAAAAACTGAACGTCAGATATTCCAACCGACTTGCAACTGACTGCCAATTGAGTGTACCTAGGAGAAGATCCACAGGAGTGTATCGATTGCACCGTAATATTGTACGCATGGCTTTATTCTGCATTCTCTGGAGGGATTGTTTTTGATTGCTGCTACACAGAAACATTATGCAACAATATGCAACAATTCTAGTCTGCATTGATATGGACATTGAAGCTCTATAAAAAACAATGATGTTTAAATGTTAAACTTCTATCTACAACAAATCCCAAATACTTTATTTTATCAACAAGCTCCAGTCCTTCGGAGTTCATACTAATATTAATGTTTGAAATGTCAAGTTGGTTATACTGATAATTAGTTGTGACAATCATAGCATTGGACTTCTTCACATTCACTTTAAGCTTATTATCATAAAAGTATGTGGATAACTTTGACATTTCGCAGTTCATTCTATTCAATGCAACATTTAGGTCTTTGTGTTGTATAGCGACTGAAGTGTCATCCGCAAACAAGCTAATGAGGTCAAAATCAGCCGCATACTGGAGATCATTGATGTATGCAATGAATAATAGCGGACCCAGCACACTACCCTGTGGGACTCCAGTGTCTACACTCCTCTCTTGCGACCGTACATTTCCAATTTGAGCAACTTGTCTACGATTGACCAAATAATTCGCAAACCACCTGAGTGCCAGACCATTTATGCCAAGATATTTAAGTTTTTTTAGTAATATGTTTCGATCTATTGTTTCAAATGCTCGCTTTGAGTCAAGTACAACATCTATGGTGTACAAATTATCATCAACATTGTTGTTTCATCTCGTCAATACAAACTGTAAAGCAGTCTCACAAGAAAATTTTTTACGAAAACCCGAGCGGTTTTCCATAAAAAGTTGATTATCCTGAAAATAATCAGCGATCTGATGGTACACAGCAACTTCTATAATCTTTTCAAGTGGTGGTAAAGTATTAACTGGCCTATAATCTTCGATATTTTTTGAGTTTTCTACTTTTTGAATAGGTAAGATTGTACTGTCTCACCGTAGACATATTTAATATTGCGAATTCTCTAAAGACACTTGTAATGTTTTTGAAGTGTACTTGTGGCTTCCAATCATTAGTGCCACTGAAAGAGCTGTTAATATCGGCCACGCTATCAACAAAGTAATTATTAAAAGACTCAACAATCTCTATTGGTTCCTTAAACTCCCTACCGTGCACCATAATCGAATTTACAATAGTTTCTGTATGCTTTAGTATTGACTTTAAAGTTTTCCACATTAAAGGTGGATTTCTACTATGTTTATCAATTTGTTTATTATAATAATTTTCTTTAAACTTTCTAATATCAGCAACATGCGTACAGATTTAATTTTACATGTTTAAATTTGATTTTAAATATTAAAATTACCATAGCTTTGTTGTTTGAGCAGAAAAATACATTGATGGATTAAAGGAGAAAATGGCAATTTTTACTCAAACCCACATTTAACTTCTGATAAAGGAACGTGGGAAAATGTCTTCACCTATAGTAGTAAACATTTGGAACATGGTGGAAACCATTTTTAAGCGCAGTGCAAAGTTACACCACAGTGCAAAATATCCCCAGTTAAAAATCATTAAAATTGTAAAAAAACACTTAATTTTATCCATCTCTAAAATTCCCACGAATTGGGATAAATCCCACAAACTGACTACAATTCCTGTGAGTCCCATCGCATCTGATACCATTGGCAAAACTAACAGAAAGCAAGTCCTTGCCTTAACACTTAAGATATTCGTCTTTCAAAATACATACAAATAGAGTCCAGAAACAAATTAGAATAATTAATTACTGGAAGTTAAAGCACGCAGTAAATAGCAAAGTAATTGCGTACACAGCATAACTGTTCCAACACTAATTTCTACGTATGAAACAATTTCTGGGCATCTTCAGCAAAAAAAAACTCCCTCGGTCAGTTATTATGTGATTTGTGTTTTTTTTCTGTTAGGAAATGCCTCTGGCAGGGACTGACCCCTTTGATTTGGTCCCGATGGGCGTGTAGAAAGGTGTCCGAATCCTCGGCATTTTGTCGCTTTTTTCATGGATCCCTTCACGCGACACGGTCGTTTTTGCACCATTAACTCTTAAATATAAACGGTGCGTAACGAGACTAACTAGAATCAAATAACAGTGCCGAGACGAAGAGGTGTGATTCCGATCTTGTTATCCTGATGTTTCCTCGTCCTGAGAAAAAAAGACCATTCCTTCATGGTTTTTCTAGGTCACTGATTACAGATGTGATTTTGTGGATGCCGCCACTTCAGTTCGCGTATTGTTATTTGTGTGGAATTTTAGTGTTTTTATGAACAGCTAGTTCAACAGGAAGTTCAAGCGTCAGCTTGAAACTATATTATTCTAAAATCTAGACAAACGTCAAAATTTTGCAGTTCCGAATCAGGATGGCTTAAAAATATAACGTTTTTTACTGAATGTTATGGTTATCAAAAAGAATCCCAGTTTATGGAAGCGGCTAACCAATATGGTTAAGAAATGCCACGTCACGTAATGTCGTTAGTCTTTGGAAATATTAATTCGTTCTGATTCCGGCGCTACGCTCCTTTTTTCTAGGTGGTTGCTACCCCTAATTTTGTGGTGGATTCTGTAAAGCGCAACGATGCCATGTGAAAGCGCGATCCCGATTAAATCTATTGTGCCGACATCTGGCGCCGATTATGAGGCCTAGTGAACGCCCTAGTTCCGTTCTAGAAGTTTATTGTTTAATTTCCCCGAAAGGTCCTTAAATTTTATTAAAAAATTCCAAGTCCAAAACTGTACTAATGTATGCTCTGTAGCCTAATTTTAATGTTACGATTCCCTTTCTACTTAGCTTCTCACGTTAATGTTCTGAACTTCATTAAAATTAAATAAAAGCACAAGAATCATATCTGATTCATTGGTCATTTTTTAGAGGTTTTTAGCTGTACTGTTTGTTGCCTTAACCTTGTCAACATGGACAAATTTCATTAATGGTTGCTACTGCCTACTGTCAATGCAAGTCAGTGCATTTTGTTGTTGCAGTTTATTTTTTAAATGATTCTGGCCGTGAAAGCCTACGTACTTACATGTATTTATTGTGTTTCATTTTCGGTTTTGCATTGTTTGATAACTAATTAATTTTTTATTTTTCTTTTTTGTTAATATTTCAAAGAGCTCTACAGAAGTTTTATTGTAATATAGTTCCAGTTCAATAAGCACACATTTTTCATTTACTATATATTAGCTGGAACATTATTGAAAATTTTATTTCTAAATTTGTTTTCTGAATAAATTAAGAGGCGTGCATTAACAACGATAATAAGTTAAAAATAACATTTTGACTTATGAATAGTGTACTGTAAGGTTAGCTAAAATGCATATACATTAAAAATGAAGGTCTTTTTAATTTCCAAACAATATAAACTATAACTGAAAATGTTTAACGACATACTTTGTCAAAGTAATATTATAAGTTAATAATATGGTAACATACAGGCGGGATGTAAATTTTAAATATATCAAAAATTACAGCCACAACCTGGATTTGAACCAAGGCCCTTTGCGTCGCTAGCACAATGTCAATAGCTCAGATGGGAGAGCATTGTGCTAGCGACGCAAAAGTCCCTGGTTCAAATTGTCAAGTTGTTGGTTTCTCTTACGTATAGCTTTTATTGCATATGATTGTGAGTAATTAATATGCAATAAAAGCTATACGTAAGAGAAACCAACAACTTTTCTTTCTGAAGCGTCTCCTGTTGGGAAATTATATACCCGTTACCAACAAAATTTATACTCATCCCAGGTCAAATTTGATGAAATAATTTTTATGTTGTAGTAATGTTCTTCTAGATGGTCGTATATTTTGGTTTATTTTTTTTTAATAATAATTATAACATATTTACATTCCATCAAAATTCGTCGAAAATTTAGAGCTTGCTTCCAAAAATTTTTGTAAATTAGTGATATACATAATTGTCATTATTTTCAGTTGTCAGATATTTGAAACATATTGCTGTAAAGTAGATACAAAATAATAATATAAAAAAATAGTAATGATACATTCATGCAATACAAAATACATACTCCTTTCTGTTTATTAAGTTAAACACTGCAAAATATCGTTGAAGCTAAATATCTCGAAAACACCAGTAAGTCACAATTAACAATTACCATAAAGACAAATTTAAAGCAATTTAATTTTAATTTATTTCTATTTTGTGAATAAATGTTAATACATATGTCAGTTCTGAAATAACCTGAAAAGTAAAAATATTGACAACAATTTGATTTTTGTATTTATTAACACAAAAAAAGCTATTAGATGCAATAAGGTTGTAAGTATAATTTGTTGTGTTGTATGTATCATCGACACACTGCTTAAATATTTATACAACTTACTTAATTCCAAGAGTGTACCTATGATGAAATAAAACAACATACATACGCAAAGTAACTTTTATTAAGTTCGAATATTACATCAGTTAAATAAATGCCCAAGATTGTAAATGCAGTTACAAATCGTACAAACAAAAAAACTTTAGCACTAGATTACTTCATAAGTTAAGATTCAAAACAATTCTAAGGTTTACAATGATGCAGGTACCTAGGATAGAGACAAACTTCCCTAATATGATATCTGTTCAACAACCAACAGACAAATCTCTCCAAACCCAAGCCATAGCCACCATGAGGACAGGTTCCATATTTCCTCTGATCCGTATACCAGAAATATGGTGTTGGGTCAATATTGGCACCCTTATATCTAAAAAACAAAAAAAAAATAAATTGCCAATTACGTTAATACAAACCAGAGAACTTACGCCACCATCAGTTCATCATGATCGTAAATCCTCATTGACCCACCGACAATCTCGCCAACGTTAGGTAACAAAACGTCAACGCTCTCCGTTAAAAGCCTATCTTCAGGACACTTTGACATATAAAACGATTTGATCTCCGCAGGAAAACGGCACAACATAATCGGCTTGTTGATTTTGTCGGTCATCTTTCGTTCGGGCATTTCCGGTATATCTTCACCAAATTCATAAAATGACCCGTCCTCTTTTGTGATATTGTTCTCCTTTAAGTACTCAATCGCCTCGGAATAGTTCATCCTTAGGAAAGGACGAGATGGGACTTGGAAATCGGGATTTAGCTCGTAGACAAGTTTCCCATACGGAGACTTCAAAACACGATCCACGACGTCGCAAACTAAATCCTCCAGTCTGTTCAGGAGATCCTCGAAAGTAATAAACGGACACTCGGCTTCAACGTGGGTGTACCTAAACAATAAGAAATAATTACAAACACATAATAAAAAGTAAGGATGTTCTAATTAACCGCACTTATTACCAGTAACTGTCAAATTCAAAGCAACCACATAACTGTGAAACAAAATCTAACCTTACTTAAAGTAATGCTAACAACATTTGTGTTATAAAACCAAAGGCAATAATAAACAATAATTACTCGGCTAAATGACGACGAGTTCTGCTTTGTTCAGCTCGGAAACTTTCAGCGATGCAATAGACGTCTCCCATCGAAGGCAGACAAGTCTCTAGGTACAGCTGAGACGATTGCGTCAGGTATGCTTCCTCTCTAAACAGAGGAAAAAAAGTTAAACCAAGTTACATTTTTTTAGCACAAAATTACCCAAAATAATCTAATTTGAACAACGTGGAACCACCCTCGACTTGGGTTTGCACAATTGAAGGTGGGGTTACTTCGCAGTAACCTCTTGCGCTGTAATGATCCCTAAACAAACAAAATCACAAGATATACAAAATGTCTCAGAACGTTGGGAAACTTTTTTTATTTTTTTTTTATCAGAAAATTTGATACTGTATAAAAGTTAGTGGATCCTCTCTAACTAATACTGCAACAGTCAAATTTTAGAATTTATGTGACGTATATGAGGTAGTTCAGAAACTATGAATTTGTGTTCAAAGTAAATAACCTTTATTTGAACCTTTTTTCAAATTCAGACACTGTCGTAAATACTGACATATTTCTGTTGGTTAAAATAAGATCTCTACAATGTTAATAGTATATTATTATACAAGTTTTATAAGACGTCAAATAGCAGGCTACACCCATGTTTAAATATGTATAGAATATTGATATTTCGCAGTTTATGCGATTGCAAGCGATTAAGAAGATGCAGTGTGTGGTTATGTTGGGTTATGTATAGTACGTTTGACATATGGCATTTGATATCAATGTGTACCAATCTTAGACAAAAATGTTACTGTTTTCGGTATTACAATGTGTTAATTGTAACACCGAAAACAGTGTTACAATGTGTGCATTGTGAATGCAAAGTAGAAAAAATTATATTCAAACTTGCAATCATAGCGACCTATCTTGAAAATATATGTTTCCTGTTTCATATTTTCTGATCTGCCCTGTATATGGTACATAAATTGTAAAAACTGATGGTTCCAGTATTAGTTTTACAAAGAATCACATTTTCTGTGTTATCAACAATAAAAAAAAATTGATAAATTCAGACATACCTGAAAGCCTGTAAAAGTACCGATCTCATCCTTAGAACTTTTGAAGTGTTCTCGCCCCGAATCATAATGTGGCGGTTTTCGGCCTGAACGTCTGGGAGGGCTTCCTCGTTTAGTAGGGAGTCCGCACCGCCAGGTGGAGCTAAACCAAGCAACTCCCAGTAGTCAACTCGAAGCTCGTGTCCACCAGGAGCCTAAGAAATCATTTTGCAAAGTTTAGAGAAAAAAAACGGAATGACAAGCGTTATTTTAAACTTTTTACACTTCTCTTGCTCATGTTTAAACTGATGGCAAGAAAATTTGGATAGTCAGTCATGTTATATAGAAATGATTCAAGAGTACAATACAAGTTATTGTAACTTGTTTCAGTTGCAACCCATAGTTAAAAATTTTGTTTTTGTGTTAATATTACTTAGTAATTAACGTGTAATTATTAAAACAGTAAACAGTATAATAACTCTATTGATATCAAATATAAGATATATATATATAGCAACATGTAGTTGAAATGCCACATAAGCAATTTTATATTCAATTGCATCAGCAAAGTTAAACACTATTTTTTATAATAGAGAAATACGACAAATGCTGAAATTACTGAACACTAAATTTTGCTTAACTAATGTAAATATAGTATAATTTATGATGCAGTCATACCGATTTCCCTTCAGGGACTTCGACCAAAGTTCCATACAGTTTAACACTTGATTCTGTGGACAGAATATGCGCGTTGTAAGTCTGGCATAAGGTATCGTTCAAGACGCTCTGCAGGAAACCAGTTCCGTCTCTCAACGTAATAAACATCAACGACTTTCCCTGTCTCCTAATTCTATGGGCCCAGCCATACATAACAACTCGTTGGCCCCTGAATTCCTTTCCTACGTTAAGAAATCATCTTTATAAACAAACATTTTTTTTTAAATGTCAATTACCTTCATATATCTTAATTCTTTTAGCTTCTGCTAACGATTTATCTTCAGTTATAACAATTTTTTTCGCATCTTCGAGGTTTTTCGTACGTCTTTCAGCATCGTCATCCTCTTTTTTGGCTTTGTCCGCTTGCTTGTAGTTTTCCCTTACCCATTGTTTCTGGATTTTCTTCAACTGGGACTTTGCAGCTGGTTCGTAGCCACTTTCCACCTCTTTACTATCCACATAAATCACTGGAAATGGTTCCGCACCAGCAGAACGCATAGCCTGAAGGATTGTCTTGAACGGTAAAGATTCAGAGCCATCTCCGTTTTCATCTGAACCTCTTTTTTCGGAGGTATAAATTGCTGAAATGAATTGTTTCATTAGCTCAGTGCAACAAGAGTTGCATCAGACAATATTTAATTTATATACGGTAAAAATGACGAGGAAAAATATAGATAAATATTTACCTTCCTTCGGATCACCAGACATTTCTTTCACTGATTCTTAATTTATTCCGTTATAGAAGATTAATGAAATTATTCAGAGTATACCGGCAATATGTGAACGTGAACATTCATTGACCATTCACCACATTCACCAACTACGTCAACGATAGATGTCGCCATCTATCGCTGAATTAAAAAGGGAGAAAGTTAGAAAGAGAATTGTTGAATTTATGTATTTATTATATCTTTTGTGTTTATCTGTGGTGAACAATGTATAGTATTTTTAGCAAATATTGTGCATATTGCATAAATTAGTGTTTGCACTATCGAGAAGAATTCCCAATCACGGCCAATATATTTTTCAACAGTTTGCAACACTGTTCTTATTTAAAAGTGACAGGCAAGCAGGCAACACGTGAAAATCTTTTTTGAGGTTATATACAAACGTGTTGGTGTATTTTGTTCACGTTTTGCTGCAGAAATGGACACGGAGAAGAGTCAAACGAAATTCGACTCAAAGAAAGTTGAGAATATCTTGCGTTCTGCCCACTCATATCTCACGGAATTGTTTTCTACATTGGCATTGCCAACAAATAACACAAATGGTAAGTTCAATTATATTTTTCTCTATGAATTTTGTCCGAATTTTACACCTAATTTCTCTCTCTAGAAGACGAAACAAAAACAGAAGACGATAAAGAAACGGTATCGAAAAAGCCTCCATCTGTGCAAAACAAAACTAGTAGGGCTACATCGTTTGTAGAGTTACAAGCTCGTATTGACAAATTAACCAACAAGAGCGACGTAACTTACAAAGATAAACTCCTGAAGAAGAACTTAAAAAATAAGTTAAAAAAGAAAGTGAAGCTAGAAAAGCGTAAATCCGACGGAACACAAAACCATAAAATCAAAAAAGAAAAAGCAAAGTCGGTTAAAACCGAAGAGGAAGCCGCAGAGACTATTGCAGAAGAAAAATCCGAAGCAGCTGAAGGAGGTAAAATGGTTTTCTCTAAAATTGATTTCGCCGGTTTAGGAAAACAGAAAAAGAAAAAAGTTGAGAAAGATCCTAGAAAACTCTTAGAAAAGGTACAAGAAGCAAAGGAAAAAGTAGAGAATTTAAAGTCTGCTGGCGAACTTGAAAAAGCTGTAAAAATCGCAGAAAAGAATGCATGGAGGAATGCCTTGGCTAGGTCGGAAGGAGAGAAGGTCAGAGACGATCCTGTATTACTAAAAAAATCCATTAAGAAGAATGAGCAGAAGAAGCGGGCTAGTAAAAAGAAGTGGGGTGTTAGGAAAGAAGGTGTGGAAAAAGCACAAGCAGAACGGCAGAAGAAGAGGACTGATAACATAGAGAAACGTAAGAAAGACAAGAAACTGAATAAACTAAAAAAGGCTGCAAAACGGGGGAAGGTTATACCTGGATTTTAATATAAGATGACATGTTATATTAATGTTAATTAATAAATATGAAAGCTATTTTATTTGGAATTGTAGTCTCTTTTAATAATAACCTGTTCAATTATATAATCACTGAACTTCTGAAGTCAATATTGATTCAATTATATCTATTTTCAAAAGATCCTACTACCTATAGTATACAGATATTTTTGTGATTAATGTTTTTCCGTAATAGTGACACCTGTCACGGAAAAACCTAATTTCCTGTTAACTACTAAGTTACAATCAACTGAATGTAATATGATTTTGCAGATTTTTTTTGTTAAAGTTATCTTAAAATTGGTCACACTTATCACAGCTTTTATAAGGCATTTTTATAACAGAAAAATATATGAAAGGCTCCAACAATAACATCTGCATTGCTATCAGAATGAAATCAGAACATATAACTCGATCAGCTATTTTCTTTCACGAGGAGTAATGATTTTATATGTTTTCCAAAAAGGCATTATTAATCTGACCAACAAGAATTCTCATTTTTAGGGAAATAACAGATTATGATAATAATAACTTTGAGAGCTAAAACTTTGGGCTATTTCCATCTGTGACTTTAGGTATATCTTAATCTTGACGTTTTGAGTATGAAGGTTGGCTTCGAAATGAGTAGGCAACCAAATATACTTCATAATTTTGTAATTAGATTTACACCGACATAATTAGGTATTTCCATTCAAATTATAAGTTAAAGTGAACTTGGATCATTCGCCGATAATACAATAAATATCCGGCTCAATTCTGTCATGTCTAGGTGACGAATTTTAAGAATATTGGTGGCTATGTCGTAGTCTTCTTGCGATCAACTAAAAACACCGATATTCCCAGAATTCGTCATCTACACTTGACAGAATTGAGTGAGGTATTTTTTTATTATTAGCAAAGGTACAAAGTTCACTCTAACATATAGTTTTAATGCACAAACTGAAACATGCATATGTAATAACGATTGAAAATAATAACTGCATTTCCGAATTAAACGCCACGAATCAAGAATCTTCGCCACATTAAATTTGAAAAAGTTTTCATAAAGATAGTTCACAACCTGCCACTAATATAAAATAAAACTTGAAAATTTTATTGTTGTTGGATGTTGAGTTTATCGTCTTATTATATTTGGTTTAAAATGAGAAAAAATATTTAATTGATACATCACAAATTGTTATAGGCGTTCTTTTGTGGAATATAAAAAAATCATGCAATATGAAGAATTAGTAAAGAAACAAAAATGCTCATCCAACCACAATTTAAGAAAATAAATCCCATTATTGATAATCATGGGGAATAAACCAGTCGGATCTAACATTGGACAGTTTTCAATGGTAAAGGCAGAAATAAAATTAACATATTGCATCAACAAATTAAGATATGCACAAACTTGCTTTGACACAAGTTATTGAACAGTGATACTCTTGATTGGTGTTAGATCAATTTGCTTTTCGTCAAACTTTTTAAAACATCACTGTTAGTTTTATCTACGATAAATGCAGAGCCGCAACATCAATAACAGAGGGGCAATAAAATTTTCCACCAACAATAATGAAATAAATAATATAAAGCAATCGTCCAGAAGCATATATGTATACTCCATTTTTTTTTGTTCATAACTTATTGGGTTTGGACCACGAATCCTGACAAAAATTTCCTGAAATAAGCTTTCATTTTGAAGACTCTAGGGAGTTGGGTTGAGCCATTAGAAACTGTTTTTACTTAAGTTATATGTTAGTGAGGTTTTTTGCTAACCATTCTACATATGAAAAGTATAAGAAAAGATGAAGATATAATATTTGTATCAAGAAGTATTTAAAATAGGTTGTCGTGTTTACAATATCATTCTAACGATTGCGAACAGTACCAATATTGCATGTGGAGTAATCTGGGTCATCAGACTTTTCCGTCTGATCATTACGTGAATTGCGTAACAATATGTAGTACGTAGTACCAACGTCTGAGGCGGTACTGGTCCACGGGATTGCAAAAAATCGTCCGTGCGGTATATGCGATTGGTCCGATGTCGGAAGTTGGCAGTAGGAAAGGTGTACACCCAGAACAGCGAGCAAGTAAACACGAATATCTCGATCGTGGTGAAAGTTGTTACGAGATGGAATAGCTGAGTATTACTTAAGTGACCTCAACTTTCATTAATTTTCATCTTGTAAAGTACACATCAAGCATCAATTTTATGACTTGGAATTTGAATACGACGCGACACTATCGGATTCCTTTGCTCCAACCATGCTAAAAGAAACTGGTGATACTTTTTTGGGTAGACTTCTCTTGAGGATAATAAATCTGCTAAATCACAATACTAATTCCAACCATAGAAAGCTGGCCGGGATGAGTGTATACTGTGAGGATACACAGAAAGTTGTGCACATAAGTCGTTATATAACGTAAATTGTTTGCATTTTAATCTGAACCTCGTAACTATACGTATGCCTCAATCTTCTGTGTACACGAAGCATCAATTCAAAGATCAATGAAATTTCATTGAGTTACATAACTAATTATTTCGATATTAACCCGTGTTGTCCATTCTGAAGAGAAACTTTAATGTTATGCTTGATTTAAATCTCGCATTTTACAACGTGTAATAACCATCAATTTATTGTTGACTACATAACATCTAATAGCATGTAAGCCATATTAATACTTTGTTTTATTATATCAAGCATGGAGTGTAAATACCATGAACCATAAGTACAAACAATGGGACTCAGAAACATTACAAAATCCCTGCTGGATTTTCTTTATAATGTTTGCTACGGCTTTACAAATAAGCTGCAAAAAGTTGCCATCGATTTTCTTTTTAGATAATATTTTGCTTCCTATTGATCGGAAGACAATGAAAGTTATGGTACAATTTGTAAATCTTATCTGCAAAAAAGGTATATTTATTGTTAGAGTATAACATGATAGGCATATTTTATAGTAGAAAAGGTAATGACGTGTAGTCACAACCGTCTCCGAAATATGACATATGTATGTAACTTGACCAATCTCCTTTGGGAAGAGAAATTCTCATTTTTTTTAGAGCGTTGTCCTTCTTATGTTCTTAATATTATTTGTCTCCAAATGTCGTCCTTTCTTGTAGTATGTCCTCGTTGTTCTACTTTTTAATGTTTTGTGTGTTATGCATCCATTTTTATTATAAACAAAATTAGAGACACAAACTTGGCTAAAATTGCTACCTAAATTACGAAACTTCTTTGGTTTTAGAAGAGCTAATTCTATGAGATCTCATATGTGACCCGGAATATAACAATCTAACGAACGGTGGAATATGTGCATTAACGACAAAAAGTGTAAATGAACGACAAAATATGAGTTTTAACGATAAAAACAGGAATGAACGGCAAAATGTATTTTAACGACAAAAACTGAACAAAAAACTAGTAAGAAAATTATCTTCAGCCGTGCTGAAGTTAAAATATTTTAAAAGAAAAAGTGAACCGATTTGGCCCATTCACGAACTTGTCCTGACTTTTTAAGAGATAAGTCTATATCTGCCACGCCTCCTTAAGGGTGTTACAAATGTTGTGGCAAACTCAATATACCCTCACCACAGTAAATATGGGGGGTATAAATATGTGATACAATCACCTATATGCTATTCGACATAAGTGCATTAGTTTTAAGTTGTAAATTTCAGAAACAAAAATTAAAATTGAATTGAAATTTAAACTGTTGTTAGGCCACGTTTCATAATGTTGAGTAACGAAGAAAGAAGAACTCTAAGTAGAACTGTTGCTTTTATTGTTTTAAGTTGTAATACCTGATTTTCAATCCTTAAGGCTCCGTTGTAAAAAGAATACCAAGTCAATCGTCAAATTATAGGAGTAAAAACTGCGATATGCGAAATACAAAATAAATATTTTGGATGTGTTTGCTCCAATTATCAACATTATTTCAGATAGACCTGTATGCAAGCCGTTGAATAGACAATAAAATATATTGCATATAGATGTATAAGTGCTTTTTGAAATGTAGCAAATTTGTGATAGTAAGGCCACACTGTTACCTCTGTGAATTTTGACATAATAATAATAAAATAATTAATAACGAGCGATTATCAGGAGGATAAATATTCTATACGTAGAGCTCAAAATCATAATATTTTCAATGACTTTATACTACAAAAGACTGGAAAGATACTTAATAGTTAAAAAATATGTTTTATATAATACTTAAAAATATGTTTTAATACTTAGATTATTAAAAAACAAACAACAAATTTGTATGCTCTTGTCCAGCATATTAAAATGAAAAAATTACAAATCAAAGCATGCCTTGCATTAAATCCTAATAAATACTGGAGGGGCGTAAAGCGCCATCTTCAAATCGTTCGTCTATATTAATGGCAGTAGACTTTCAAAAGCTAGAGTGTCTCAAATTGTTAAAAATTAATTCTTTTGATTAATGTTATAGTATTCTTATAGTCTTTTGCAACCTGTCTTTTTGCTGATGTTTTAATTGAATCTATATTATATTTTCACAAACCAAGCATATTTAAAGCGTTTCAAAAAACTAACACAAATTTATTGAAACAAATCAATAAAAAATCATTTTGGTGCGAAAACGTGAAAATTCTAAACCTGTCGTGCTGTCAACCTCAATTGTCGTTAAGATTCCCTAATTTAAAAGCGTCTCAAAATAAATGATAAATTTTGTATTATTACTTGTAATCCGGCAAGTCTTTCAATTTGGGACACAGTTTATTTCGAGCAACAGTTCGTAAATATATATTCTACTATTGAGCCCCATGTGCAACCTCTGTGGTTACTCAGATCCTGTCACCTAGTTATTGGTCAAACTTAGGATTTTTGATAGAGGAGATAGGATGATAGCAGGGCCGTCCTAAGATATTCGACGCCCGAGGGCTACTAAAATTAATGCGCCCCTCTTCATAAGAAAATACACGAGATAGCTAACGGATGCGGGGTGACCGACAAAGTTATTCAAAAGTGTCAGAACTAGAAAATGCCAATTCATCGTCATTATACTAAACAAAAACATATATTATACAAAATTCGAAAAAAAGACGAAATGAAAAAACCAACATTTATAGTAAACAAACACAAAAGTAACTTATATATTTGTTGTCCGTGCTTTTTCTTTTACAAATTGATATCACACGTATTTAAGTTATTAAATAGGTCACTCTATGTAAATAAACTACTCAAATAATTTAATTTGCTTTGCCCTAAAGAATTTGTAGTAGCATTACTAAAAATGCGCAGAGCGTAGTGCTGTGGCCACGTTAGGAAATGTAGACGCAATTTTTGAGTCAATTATTTATTATAGTTGATAAATTACCAAAAGCTTTATGTTTATTTGATTAGATTTGCCATCAAATATAAAATAATCGTAGAAAAACGATTATTCATCAGCAGTTCCTGTACTGCGGGAATTCCTACAAATTCCCTTTATAATGAATAAATTGGGAATAAATTGGCTTTTAAACCATTCTTCCATATAATAAATTGTCAGCCTAGTTTGTACGAAAATAGTCCAAATATTCAAATTTTGTCAACATAGGTTTTGTGTTACATAATTCGATAAGCAAATTTCACATCGATTAAAGGATGCAATAAGTATCATAATAATTTATAGTATATGTATATAGGTAGTACGTCTTTACATCACTAATAAGTAAAGCAGCTAGCCTCCGTTTGGTTCTGTACAAATCTGAACCGCTTTTTCTCTACTGTAAATGTTATTGTTTTGGATTTAAGCCATTTAAATATTAAGACGACACTGTTCAACATTTTAATGGAAGTTGTTATTTCCATATTTATGGTATGTAGACATTGAGCGCGTAATGTATGAAAATATGAAAAATCTAAATGAGGGTTAGTTATTGTACAAAATTCTCGAACACGTTGATTTTTAACTCTTGGGGATGGATATTCCGAATAGAATAGGAAAATGCGTTTTCGGCAAAATTAGTTGCACTGTGTACGAACACGGACTCTCCCGTAAGATTTTTGAAACCAGTGAGATAAAAATGTCAAAAACCTGAACCCAATGTTCTAGAAACCTCAAAAGGGTCTCATAGTATCTACACCTTAAACTTTGTACGTTTACCTGAAATCCTGAAAGATTGTTCACAATATATTTCAATCATTTACAACGATTCTAAGTAGTGTTCTGATGGTTCAATTCCTATTGCAAACATATCTACCTAAAACTACTATTCGCTTTTCATTCACAAATAAAATCCTTAATTTTTAAACTTTTTCTCGTAAATTTTCTGATGTAAGGTCATACAATTTGTATGCTACCATGAAGACAATTAACAGATCTATCATAATCAACAAGAAAAATATGGAGTTTCCCATTTGTCAAAGACATCATAAGTACAAAACCGGAAATTGAATTTCTTACAAATATGTGTATAATTTACAATCGACGTGTTCAAGAATTTTTGTAGTTAACAAACAGTTTCCGAGATTTGGTCATGCTTGTTACTTTGCGCACTCACTGAATATTTCTTAAAAAAACAAAAAATCAATAAGTAAGAACAGTTCATAATTGAGTAATAACTTTAATTAACTGTGATTAGCATTTCTAAAAAAATAACACCTCATAACAAGCCCATATAAAATAAAAGCACAGTAAATTTGGAACACCAAAGTAAAAGATGCAGTGATCATTATTAACAATGAACAACAATGAAACTATGATCAAGTAGATCAGTATCTCATATATTTTTTCATGATCTCAGACATGTTTACTAGATGTCTCATATATTTTGATAAGTAAAATATGGCAAACCTAGGCTGGCAGATCATAGAAAACAAGGTTAGCGCCCCAGGGCTATAGCCCATTTAGTCCTGTGGTTAGGGTGGCCCTGGATGATAGAGTTCCTTTTTATATATTACGAACCTCGTCTCCATCACGTCTAATTTCTCTGACATTGGAAGTTGAAATAAACAATGCAGATGACAAGATTGATAATGCTAAAACCTATTAGGATTATAGGTGACGATTTCATGCAGCAAGTCTTAATTACCGTATTTGTGTTAGTCGCCGAACATGCTATTAATTGCTGGGGACGAACTGTGACGCAACTATTTGCAATTCTGGGTAATCGTTGTCCCGACGACACCGAATATGTGCATTTCTTATTGCGCAAAGAGAGTAGAAAGTGTAAATGCCCCAACGGTTAATTGGCGACAATGGCACCGGTTTCCAAATGTTAAAAAAAAAAGAAAATTTAGCTTACATAAAAAAGTGTGTGTGTTCAAAACATACGTCGCTGGGGGCATGCTAAAATGGCCCATTCAGTTTCGGGAGACAGTCTCACCACCTTTCTCCGCCAAGGAGGGGAAATCTCGCCAAGAACTTCATATTTACTTATCAGCTCAGAGCGAGTCGAATGGTGTCGAGTGATAAACGAGCATAAGTCTTCCGCGCTTCCTCTTAGCAAGTGATCAAAAATGATAATTTTTGAAAATACGTGAAATAATTGTCTCCGCGTTTCTTCAATATTTTCGAACAAAAGATGTGGAAAATTATAGTTCTGTGTATTAGTTTAGTGACTCTTGTAAAAGGTGAAGCCCCAACTTATATCTCGTATAATTCATCGGACCTGTCATATTTGTCGAATGGCATTCAATTTCCTGCACCCGAGGCTACGGAATTACCTCTACTACACGCATCGGAACACGAAAATACGTCAGATATAGAATGGTTTTCAAAACTGTACGGGCATCACGGATGGAACGATAGACTGTTTCACCTTTCTGACCCAAAATGTCAAAAGGACATGCAGATGTACCTTGAGGCACTGAAGAACGACACTTCCTGGGCCTCAAAAAGTAATCAACTTTCTCTCTTTCCCAATTGAAATCAATGAATCCGCATCTTTACATAATGGATATTATCGCATAGCGCGAGAAACCGAAATGTAATGATTCCTTTGTAATTTCAGTATATGACGCATCCGGGCGTTATAGTGGCCAATTCTTTTTCGGAAATGACTTTTGGTTAGGATCGAGTACTTTATGCTGGGACCTGGGAAACAACCGCACCAATATCGAGATTCCTCCTTTTGACGTTACCTTCTACGTAGCCAAAGTTAGAATTAATATCAACGACAAAATGACACCCGTGGTAAGTTTGGATTTCATTAGTTTACCTTCAGACAGTTTTTGGCGAGCGATTTGTAAGTTTTTAACTACCGGCGTGCGTCAGCTTTGTTTAATTTTGTCCTGGAAATGAGAGCAATGAAAGTTTCTTGATGTAGCGATGTCAAATAGCCTGCCAGATCACCAGATTTAATGTTTTCTTGTGTGTTTAAGTCCAAAGTGTTAGTTGTATTTTAATTAGAAACCCAAGCATCGCACGGCAAAAGCAGTTATCATATCATTTTTACATATTTTCTTCCTAATGGTAGACAAGGCAACTGAATATCGGACAATGCCTTCCAAAAACATGCAAAACCAGTGACGTGAGGACATTATTGATTCAAGAAAAATCAAGAGCAACATCATTGAGCGTAATTGATGTTCGTCCTGTACCTGGAGCGTATAGCATCTTTTCGGACGTTAAATTTTTCATTTTAAGGTGAGTTTTTCTTCACTTACATACACATATATTGGGTGGTTCCGATTTCCGAATATTTGTACAACACATTTTATAGAAAACAGAAAACAAAAAAAAAGGTCATCTAAAACCGCTGCCACACTATGCGGCGAATGTTTGTCATTGGTGCTACGTAGCTCGACCCAACTCCGTGTATTCACTGCATAACACGCCAAGTAGTTTAACTAAATACGTTCATACCCAAGGCGACCCTTCTTTTACAAATATTTGGGTCATGCCTGCAAAGGTCCAATATTTCCTGTTCAGCTTCCAGTTCTAGAAAACGTATCTGCGTCAGGAATGAATGAACATTTCTTGACTTCATGTTTTTGTTAATAAAACCTCTAACCTAAATTTTTGCCAGAGACACCTTTAAGCCACAGTAGGGTATTTGACTGTATTCAAAATATTACTTGTATAGTCATCCTAATAGATTACAGTTTAAGAAAACTATTTGTTATTACTTTTCAAAAAAAAATATGCTTTATTTCTATTAAAAACCAAAATTAAAATTGAATTTTATTCACGTCCTATCACGTGATTGAAAACGCTCTGTAATTGGCTCAGTCTCCAGTCACGTCATTCGTTAGTAAGCTTAGAGCGCGTTCGGTTTGTCAGGGTAGGGTATGGGGAGAGCAATGCTCAGATAACCTGGGTCGGCTGTCTCTCCGAACTATCCGAACGCGCACTTTGTAGGTTAGGATAGCCCTAACCTTAACCTGTCAGATCAGATAATACGTTCGAAAATACGATAGATAACTTATTCTAGTCAGTTTTACTTATGTCGAAGTAATCTTCACAACAAAAAAACACTTGTATTGGCCGCTATTTATTTCATTTGGATTTCTACGAGCCAACCACTTTCTTCGCAGTTTCAAATCTTGCGGAACAGCTATAAATAGTTTATCCGGAGTTTTTCTTGACGTATTTCTGCATTGTGGATTTATACACCATTTATAACCAATTTTTATGTAGAAATTGTGAAAACAACACAATTACCAAACGGCGACGATGCAGATGCTGACAGACCATATGGACCGATTTGACATCTACTATCGGGTGACGTCACACAACAGAAAGTATCGTTTTGGCGGGACTTTTTGTGATTCAATTTTTAACGCTGATTTTTATGAAATATTGAGGAAATAAATATTGAGGAAATAATTACGAAAAATAATGCATTTACAATGTAGAGTGAAGGAATAAACACACTAAGATGGTTTCTCAATAATAGTCAAATACCCTATTGTCATCGCAACTCGATGCGTCGCCGATGCCGATACACCTGGTTGCGTTAGCAACCAAACGTTTGTTTTTCTGGCAACGAAGTTTCACTTCAAGAATACCGTGAATATCATTATGAAATAACAATTTGTTAACATCAATGCATATTCCAATTAACACATGATGCATGGCGACTAGAAACGTATGTAATTCGCGTCACCGCCTGTGTTAAGTAATTTGACTACTCTACGCTTTTCCTGGATTGGTACTTTGCGCAACAGCGTAAGATTGCGATTTTACTGTTCTGATGGCTTTATGTGCATTTTGTTTGACCTACTTTACCAACTCCAAGCCACGAATAATAGTGCATGAGGTAAATAAGAACAACAACAAGAACAAAAGTGCAAGTAGGTATTTGAAAGTAATGGCATGGACGTTGTTACCTCATTTACGACAATAATTTCAACGGCAGCTGGCTAGAATAAGCTTGTGCAGTACCTATGTGCGAATTGGAGAAAATAAAATTAACTATGCACTAGTTTTATCAATAGAAAACGCTATAAGCTATAAAGCTCCCACAGATAATCAACAAATCACTGTATTATTATAAGTAACGGGAGAAGTTTTTATAATGGGGTTTTGTTTACAAAACGAACTGACATTTTGGGCAGATTTTTAAGGTCATCCCTAGTAATGTTAAGTAGAGCTGCATTAAACACTAATCGTATTTTCAGCGGCGTTGCGACATTTATCTTCATCCTTATAGTGATCGCGACAATTTTAGAACTATGGCGGAGGCCGAAAGAATCGGAGAACAATAATAATTTGGAAGATGGAAAAGGAAAAAGCAAAGCACCAGAGAAGATAAAGAGTAGTAAGCGTAGAAGTTTAAAAGATAAAATTAGTATTCATATGCAGATTCCCATTTTCAGGTATGGCAGTCAGGTTGTTGCTATGTTTCGGTTTTGCAAAGAATTCTAAAAAGATATTAAGCGTGGATAGAGTGGCCGACGACGCCATTAAATGCATCCATGGATTGAGGTTCTTCTCCATAGCTTGGATTATCATGGTGCATACTTACTTGGAGGTATTTGCGATAGCTGAAAACAAGACGCTTAGGTCTGTCATTGAGAGGTCATTCTTGTATCAAACAGTATCTAATGCAACATTTTCAGTGGACACTTTCTTCTTCATAAGGTATGTTATCATAATTTCAATTACATATTACTATTAGTACATCAAGTCAAGTCAAGTCAACTCAATAATTATGCATTTAACAATTTCCGCTATTACATAGAATAATTATTGTACTGTATTGCTGCATGCAGCAATTACGACTATTGATAATGAATATTACATAACAAATATTTTGAAATAATATGAATACATATAGCTATATGTCCAAACAAATTTGCGACCAATGGCGCTTGATTATAAAATTTCAATTAAGGGGTAATGCCACTCTAGATTTTTTGAAAAGCAAAAAAAAAATTTACTTAAATGGTGTCTTGAGATCTTAGAAATAAGGTACAATACGTTTCATATTGAAAAAAAAATACATCGCATGAACATACAAGCTTCTAGCCGAGCGTACATGCAAAAAGTTTAGCGTGAGAGGTTACAGCCTAGAGAGAGTAGAGACCTATACGCTCTTATCTTATTGGGAGGAATTACATGCGTGGTGTGAAATATAACATAAAATATTATAAAACACAAAGATTTTGTGGAAATATCCTCGGTACGTTCGTTGAACTGACGCTAGCCGCACAATGTTACAGCTGTCTGATGTAACGTGTGTTGTTCTTGATTAGTTGGTACAAAAATAGCAGTAATAATTAGTGACATTCTTGGAGTATATCGTGATCGAAAGGAAGCAACAGATTTTCAAATTAGAACTAATATGACAAGCATTGAATCGTTTGGAACTAGAGTCGCCACTGCCTGATAACGTATCCACAGTCCACACCGGTAAAAAAGTAATGTCGGTTGAAGATTATAACAACGTTGAAGTGGATGACGTTTAATTATCATCTTCTGAACTTTGTTGTTGTGTTTTCTGCTATTTCACAAGTTGTAGTGTGTAAAACGTGCAAATCAAATGCGAAATTGGCCGAAAGTGGCAACCGTGATTTCAAATCGTGATTTCTTGTGAGAATTTTGAACAAACTTTCATTCCGAGTTGCCGATTTGTTCAAAAAGGATATGAAATGAATAGCGGAATTATCCTTGTCATGCGCATAAGAATAGGTGTAGATGTAATTGAAAAGTTTTGCGCATTCAAGGACCTTTCTCGTCAGATTGTTCACTCATTTTACGATAAAGTTGTTCGCACCATTTTTGTGGAAACAGAAGCATTGTCAACAAAGTATGCAGAAAGCAGCAGAAGAAGGGAGGGCTAAAAGTCAATTGAAAATAGTAAAAAAAGAATGGCGTAACTGTCTCGGACGATGGAACATAGAGAAAACATAGCTTTTCTTCTCTGTATGATTGGTTGGGCTTATCAGCTGGAGAAATGTTGTTGATATTCTCATAAAATCTAAATACTTACTGCAAAGCTTGCAAATTTTGGAATAAGAAAAGGAAATAAGAAAAGGAATGCATAGATCACGTGAAAAAACTAATGGCACTCGTCCCCGCCATTTGACAAAAACCAGTTAGGACCTCGAAGAAAAAGGGAAGTTAACCCAGAAGCCTATAAATGAGCTTTCAATTTATGAAGGACTAGCCATTCTTCATAATCATGATTCAATTGATAAAATTAAGAAAATAAATCTGGGCGACACTGTATCATAAATTCTGACCGATGAAATGCCACCTGGTGATTTCATTTTCACTTTCAAGTGGCAAAGTAATTGTGGATATTGCAGTAAGTATAGCTATATGGTTGTCAATAAATGCATTATCCAGCCTTATGAAGATTATGGAGGTATTATGTATGAGCATCTAGCCAAACTGCAATAATATCTGCGCGAAGGCTGACGCACGGCGCATCATGTTTTCAGAGCCATCCCTGACTGATGCTGCAAAACAGGCCCGTCTGTCGTCAAAATCAAACAGAAAGAAACAAGAGGAGGAAAATGTTAATTTGAAAAGATAATTATATGGTCCAGGCTTCGCCGACTATAGTAAAATATAACAATTCTATACATCAAAGTTACACAATATTTTAAACGGTGTTTTCTCAAAACCGCATGTTTCAAACTGGCCGGAACGATAACTTCAACTGATCTTCGTCAATTCACTTGAAATTTTATATGCAGCTTCAAAAGAATATTGTCTAGAGAAGTACGTACGGATTTTACGATAAGTTCGAAACTTTTCTTGTTATCAACAATTCGTAACCTAATTTTGTACCTAAACGTGATATTCCGTACGTACTTCCCGAGATAATCTTATATAGAATCAATAATTTTTTGTTTCTATGGCTAAGTGAAAAACTGTGTGCAAAATCTTTCCGGCCGTACAACCCTATCCGCCGGGGAAGAGGTTTCCTTTGATGTGCTCTAACGCTGCTATTTTTTATTTATTTTTATTTATTGTGAATATTCCTCAAAATATGAACAATAAAAGGCTTTAAAGAGATTTTGTAATTCATTTGCTATATTGTAAAAATATACCTATAAAATCGGCTATTTTTTCTCGCGCTAGAGTGGCATTATCACTTAATTATTGCTCATAATGTTTTGTTGTTGATTCCGCATTTTTGCTAACAGTTCCAAGACAAATAGTCGACCGCAGACAACACAATACTGTCATATCGTATCACGTCCAATAATATAACAACAATTAGGAGACATAACATCCCGACTAAGTACGTAATATAATGAAAACGCGCCGAGCATTTTAATAGAAAGTGTCTTCCGTTCTGCGGTCGGTTACAAAATATCTTGTTCCATTTTATCTTATTCTTCCTCCTTCCTCGATACAGTAAAGGTCAATGTTCACCATTGCGAAATAACCAAATTACCACTATCCGAAATTATATAACCAATATTATTCCAACATAACTCACCTATCAATTTAGCATTAGAAATTTCTACTCCAACTACCTATTCAAGTATTTACATATTTTTTTATCATGTTTTAGCGGTTTGTTAGTGACCATCGTCTACTTTCGCTCGGCCAAACGGAAATCAGAAGCTCCAGAAAAGAAGGAACGCAAGCTCCATCATGAGATCAGTCATTTCTTAACGCTATGCTTGTACAGATTTTTAAGATTAACGCCTGCTTATCTGTTTGTTCTTGGAATTAACGAACTTGTCCTCAAATACTCGCATAACTACTCGGTTTTCTCGCCCGCCATGATTGACCACGTCACCTGTGGAAGCTACTGGTGGAGAAACGCCCTGTACATCAACAATTTATTCCCGCAATCTGAGTTTTGTATGCTTTGGTCGTGGTATATAGCCAATGATACACAATTCTACATACTGGCGATTATGGTCCTACCGATTGCTGTTCGGTATGTTTAAGTAATATTATATGATATTTGATGATAACGGAAAAACTTTTAGGACAAAGGCTCATTTGAAATGGGCTGCTGGAATCATATTGACGTTTTTGGTTACCTCATGGATAACCACCTTTGTAATAGCCATGCAATACAATTACATTGCAAGGGTGGAAGAACCATTCGCTCTTTTTGATCAGTTGTATGATAAACCATGGCTGCGAATTGGTCCATATCTCATTGGGATTGCTACTGGTTATTTATTATTTACAGTTGATGGAAAACTCAAGCTATCTCCATATGTGCTGACTTCTGGTTGGATATTATCAATTGGGTTAATACTCAGTTTAGTCTATGGACTAGGAAGAGAAGGATTGGTTGTTCCTTTATCAGCAATTTATGTAAGTATACTCCTCTTAAATGTAATGAATTCTACATGAAATATTTCCTTCTAGGCCGCTTTTGGACATACTGCATGGGGGTTGGCTTTAGCTTGGATCACAGTAGCCTGCTGTTGGGGTTACGCAGGACCAATAAACGCCCTTTTAGGATTCAGAGGTTTCCTTCCTTTGAGCAGATTAACATATTGCGCATATTTGATACACCCAGTCATCATGGTCTTCGTCAGTTTCCAAATGGATGGACCCATACATCTTCACAACATAATGGCGGTAAGACAAACGTCAAAAATTGGTAAAAATGTCACACTTAATCCTTACTTTTTTAGTTGATAATCTTCCTTGGAAACCTGGTCACATCATTCATGCTCTCATTCCTGATTTCCGTAGCATTTGAGGCACCTATAGTGCAACTACTCAAATTGGTTCTAATGCCATCTCCCAAAGAAAACAACAGAAGTACTGCTCATTAGTAATTTAAGTGCCGTAAAAGTATTCGTGTGTATATTCTTAAATTTTATACTGTATTTTGTAAGGACTGATATACATATTTTAATATATTTTGTGTTGTTTTTATGTAGGTTCAAACTGTTATTGTGAAATTGTTTGCAACATTTATCAATTGCAGTTGGACTCCTGTTAAGACTAAGGTAAAGTAACTGGACAGCATTCAAAAGCGTTCAGAAAAACGTCCAGCAGTTACATTATATTCGGCAAAAGATGCCGATGCTTACGGTAGTCAATACACTGTAAAGAAATTTGTCCTATTATTTATACTTTATCATACGTAGTAGTAAAGTATTGTAACCGTGCCAAAAAAAAAATTTGAGATTTTAGCGGAAATATGTCTTTTTGAATCCCCTGAACATTTTTGATCAAGGTATAAATAAATGTCTGTGTGTGTGTATGGATGTGTGTGTGTACCCGTTTTTTGTGACGACGATTCCGGAGAAACTACTACTATAAAGGTATCGGGACGAAACTTCATATTTAGAAGTTTCATGACCAAACTTAGAGCTGAAAAGCTTTCTGTTGATAAGGGTCCAAAGAAACTGGAGGTTTAGTCTTAGCATTTTTGAAAGATTTTGCAAATAAGCCGCCATTTCTGGAATTTCGTCGAAATAGTTAAATAATAAATTAAAGTAGAGGAAATTCTGAATAATTTATGACTATGAAATTTGTTGGTACAATCAATAGTTTAGCTGCATGAGCAAATTCTATTTCATCGAGATCGGTGGTACTGCATTAAAACTAGTAGCCAGGATGTGTCAGATATTTTGATTCTAATGACAGTAGGTAGTGTCAAACGGTAATGTTTTGACAATAGCTACTGTCAATATAAGCTGCGCTCGAATATTGTACACCGTTACACTTTTTACACCCAATAACACGTAACTGTCATTTGGACGGTGTACCCGGGGGTCAACGGAGTACAATATCCGAATGCAGCTTTAATCGACATATCTGTCTAGTTCTACTAGTTTTATTTTAATGCAGACATGGCAGATCTCAATCAAATAGAATCTCCTGCAGCTAAATTATTAATTTTTTATATAGTTTGATAAAGTCATGTGCCTGGACACATCAGATTTTTAATATTTAAAATATCAACAGATAACTGAAATGTTGAATTAGCACCCAATACACATACAATTAATAATACACCAAAATTTTATCTATCTAATAATAATAATAATAATACCATTTAAATTGAACGCATTTTTTTCAGTTACATTTGGAACTCTTTGTTGTAGAGACCATATTATGCAACCTATTATACATAACTGCATGAATGAAGCTCTATTCGCTACTTAATCAATGAAAACCTAAAAAAAAAACACTACAGTAGAGGGGACGAACACCGTAACAGCTGTTTGCTCAAGGTCGAACGTTCAAAACACTTTACCCAGTTATAAATACTTGAAATATTTTAACTTTGACCACCGCAACGTTATTCTCCTAATTCTTTCGTTACATAAGTGATACGCGAGCGAAAATATTAACTAGATAACATGCAGTTTGCCGGGAAAGTGGTTCTGATAACCGGTGCCAGTTCCGGTATCGGTGCGGCGACAGCGAAATACCTAGGAAGTTTGGGAGCTAGTCTAGCGCTAACCGGTAGGAATGTAGAAAATTTGAATAAAGTTGCCGCTGAATGCAAAGGTCCGAGTGGCACACCAACGCCTTTCATCGTCACAGGTGAATTAACAAACGAAACCGACACGAAAAACATCCTAGACTCGACAATAAAGCACTATGGAAAACTTGACGTGTTGGTCAACAACGCCGGTATTATCGAAACCGGTAGCATCGAGAACACGTCCCTGGAACAACTTGATCGGATGATGAACATAAATGTCCGCTGTATTTATCAATTAACATCCTTAGCCGTTCCCCACTTAATAGAAACCAAAGGCAGTGTGGTGAATGTATCAAGCGTCAATGGTATCAGAGCTTTTCCAGGCGTTTTGGCGTATTGCATGTCCAAAGCAGCTTTGGATCAATTCACCAGATGTACGGCTTTGGATCTAGCAACTAAACAAGTTAGGGTAAACAGTGTCAACCCTGGAGTAACAGTAACGAATTTACACAAACGCGGTGGAATGGGAGAGGAACAATATCAGCAATTCTTGAAGAGGACCAAAGATACCCACGCCATGGGACGACCAGGAGATGCCATGGAAGTCGCTCAGACAATCGCTTTCTTAGCTAGCGATGCTGCTAGCTTCATTACTGGAGCTAGCATCCCGGTAGATGGCGGTCGTCACGCTATGTGCCCACGTTGAATATAATCTCTGTTATTAATAAAACGACGTAATCTTGCTCAATATAACTTGTTACATATAAAGCTAAATATATATTTGATAACGTACTATTGATACTTTATTTTATTTGAATTTATTTGTTTATTGGTCGCCATATTAAAATTATCTATTGGTTAAGCTACCACACTTATCAGGACATGAAATTACCGGCCCTTAATCAGGCAAAAATGGTGGGAAATTACATATTCTACAGCTTTGATAGGGAAAAAAAAGCGGTGGGAATGGGTGCATTCAGCAGAATCTACCGGTACCGGACCGATACCAACCGATTTACGATACCGATCCGGAACAGTCTCGTATCTGCTGAATGGCGCTATAATGCACAAAAGTTTATTTTTCATCCAATAGGAGGCGCTATATGAAAAAACGCTGAACATAACCTCATTGTTCGCATAGAGGTACGCGTTATTTTGGTTATTTTGCTTTATTTGCCATTTATTTGGCTTTCACGACTCTCACATACCGTATGTATGATATATTAAAACAATATTCTCTTTCTTCCATTTTAAATGTAAAATGACAGGTCTGCAACCAACACTGGTACAATCCACCGCTACCGCTAACCGTAAAAATTATATGATACCAAAAATGGCGTCTGATCCACCAGTTGGTACCTACCGGTCAACAAAAGTGACATATAGCAGATTTTCGCTAACCTGTTACTTCACAGTTACCAACCGGAGTGATCTGCTGAATGCAACCATTGAGTGCAAAATTGTGCATAATTACTTAAATTACGATAGCGGTTTGGTGGCAACACTGATACGATACTTGACATATAACAAACATAACCTCACAATTTGAGTATCCAGCACGTATCCACCAACTTGTTACATTAATCTCCATAAGGATATCATAAATCATGGATTTCACTGGTAAAGTAGTTATAGTAACTGGTGCAAGTTCTGGAATAGGAGCAGCTACAGCTATATTATTTAATCAACGTGGTGCCAGTGTTGTAATGGTTGGTAGAAATGTGCAAAATCTTGAGATAGTCCAAGAACAATGCACCGGAAAAGTAAAACCCTTATTAATCAAAGCAGATATGACCGTAGAAAGTGATGTTGAAAATATCATGGAAACCACAATAAAACATTTCGGATCATTGGACATTCTAATCAATAACGCAGGTATTATCGAAACCGGTGGCATTGAAGATACCAACCTGGAACAGTATGATCGTGTATTCAATGTTAACGTTAGATCAGTATACCATATGACCATGCTAGCGGTACCCCATCTAATAGAATCCAAAGGGAATATCGTTAACATATCCAGCGTAACCGGAATACGTGCGTCTCCTGGTTTGCTGAGCTACTGCATGTCGAAAACGGCTATAAATCAATTTACAGAATGTGTTGCCCTTGACCTTGCACCTAAAGGCGTGAGAGTTAACAGCATTAATCCTGGGGTTATAGTTACCGACTTACACAAACGAGGCGGAATGAATGAACAGCAGTACGAGCAATTCCTCAACAAATGCAAAGAAACCCATGCCTTGGGCAGACCGGGAACAGTCGATGAGGTTGCTAAAGCTATAGCATTTGTGGCAAGTGAAGATGCTAGCTTCATGACAGGAAATATTATACCAGTTGATGGTGGACGACATTCAATGTGTCCACGATAGGAAATTTTATATGTAAATTAAATGAATTATATGATGTGTTAATATATGTACATTTTGCATTCCAATTGTTTTTTTTTATACGTTTTAAGCATATTTAATACATCTGTATGGGCCTTTAATAATTCTGAGGGATCAAAGGATTTTTTTGGTGTTCTTGTAAATATAAGAATCTATACACAAAATTACCTTGGAAATTACTAGCATCTTACGGACCTTTATGTTTGACAAAGCAGTATAACACACTAAAAATAATATTCCTTATACATACTTCATTTTGCGGCTGTGTTTGCAAAATACCTGGAAAAGCAAAACATAGAGTTGTTTCAAATAAGAAGAGGGTGTTACGTTTACGTGATGTCCGGCCAATGCATTCTAAAACAGAGTTAGTAGTGGGGGTACCCTCTCCTTATTTTGAAACATCTCTACTTAACAAAAAAAATCCACAAGTATTCCCAACTTTTAATTTCTAGCATACCTCACCCAAAAACGTATTTGACAGTAGCCCAATAGTTTGTGATACAAATTTCGATCACAATTCGTAAGATTTACCACATTTAAAGAAATTAAAATAAAAAAATGTTATTTCAAAACAGTTCACTAGTAGATTTTTGTTTTTTTTATTCATAGCGACGTGTGTTATCAAATACAAATATTTTATATCAGCAATAAACATAAACGTAAGTGAAGCATAATGACTGTGATGTTCTTGACTATTCTAGAGTATAAGTAGGTATATATAATAATTAAGATATTGATTGGAAACAAAAAAAAACTATACATTAAAATTAAATTCGAAAATTACAGGCCTTTTAATTCACTACTGCGGCGAAGATATATTTTTTCCTCCATCAATGGATAAAACCTGTCCTGTAATACAACTAGCCTTATCACTAGCTAGAAACTCAATACCATCTATAACCTCACTTCTTTCAGCCAGCCTGCCTAATGGATATGTAGCAATCATATGTTTTGTAAAAGCGTCCATCTGTTCTTGTGCTAAACCATAACCCTTTGCGTTTGTTGTTGCCATATACCCTGGACTTACGGCGTTCACCCTGACCTGCTTGGATGCCAGTTGAAGCGCTGCACATCTGGTAAAATGGTCAACTGCGGCCTTGGACATGCAATATGCCGTCATCTCCGGAAATGCCCTCAAACCACCAATGCTAGACACGTTCACGATATTTCCTTTCGCTTTGATAAGGTATGGTGTGGCTAAATGCGATAAGTAATACATGCCTCTTACGTTTGTATTGAACATCTGATCAAATTGCTGTAATGATGCATCCTCGATAGTTCCTAAATTCATAACACCAGCGACGTTGATCAAAACGTCTAACGTCCCGTAAGTTTCTATTGTGCGGTTTATAATCTTCTTCATATCTTCTTCCTTGGTCAAATCGCCAGGTGTTACTAAAGGTGTATGGCCAGGGTTCATCTTTTGGCATTTTTTAGACGTAGCCTCCAAATTTGGTACATTTCGGCCGGTTAGGGATAACTTTGCACCTTCTTTAGCGAACCGAATGGAAGTTTCAGCCCCAAGCCCTGAGCCGGCTCCAGTAATCAAAACAACTTTATCGCAAAACATGTTTATACGTTGCACGACATTCGCTATAATGAGCCAATTGTCAGCCGCTTGCATTTATTTATGTGCCAAGGTTAACACAAACATCTTGCAATACTGCGCGTTCTTATCTATATATTTGAAATTGTGTTACTTAACTTTCTTATACCTATATGTAACTGTCAATAAAGATATCATCAAATAAAATATACGCCGTATTGACCTCTTCTGTATCTGAGAGTGTGACAAGCTATGGTGACAAGCGAGATTGCATCATATTGTAATGGTAACATTCTATAAATCATCAATTTTCTATGCGAAGAATAAAAGCGCTTTTAGAAACTTATTTTTTTATTGAAATGTGTTATTACAATAAGTAGGTAAATAAACATATAATAAAACTGGCGATGGTATCTTAACAGTGCAATAAGGCGCCTTATATCCTGTAACTCACTGCAACAGAAACTACAGATTACGGGCTTTAAAAATGAAACAACAAATAAAACTTCTCTTTATCGTGGTGAAGATATGGTTTTACCACCCTCGACAGCGAGTATGTGCCCAGTAACAAAACTAGCCTTATCACTAGCCAGGAACATAATACCATCAATAATTTCATCTCTGGTGCTTAATCTGCCCATTGGATAAGTAGCTGCCATTTTCTTTTGGAAGGATTTCCATTGCTCATCGCCAAGGCCATGTGCGGGTGTTTCGCTTCCGATGAAACCTGGACAGATTGCATTTACTCGAACTTCTTTATCGGCAAGATCAAGAGCAGCGCACATTGTGAACTGGTTCACAGCTGCCTTTGACATACAGTAGGCCGTCATCTCGGGGAATGCCCTCAAACCACCAATGCTTGACGTGTTGACGACGTTGCCCTTAGTTTTGATGAGATGTGGTGCTGCTAGGTGTGTCATATAATACATTCCTCTGACGTTTGTGCCCATGAGTTTGTCGAATTGCGCCAGTGTTGCCTGCTCAATGTTGCCTAGTTCCATTGCTCCAGCGACGTTGATCAAAATATCGAGTTTCCCGAAAGTTTTAATGGTTTTGTTTATCATGGTCTTCATGTCTTCTTCGTTGGTCAAATCTCCTGGTATGGTTAAGGGGGTTTTGTGGCTAACAGCCTGACATTTCTTGGCGGTAGCTTCTAAATTTTGGACGTTGCGCCCGGTTAGGGCCAATTCAGCTCCTTCTTTTGCAAAGCGGATGGCGGTTGCAGCTCCCAATCCGGAACTGGCACCGGTGATGAACACAACTTTCTTGGAAAACATCTTTGGGTTATCAATGCACTTCTAACAATGAGTAAGACTTGTTTATGTCGCGGCTTTTATTGCAACGGAGTTGTTCACAAACACCTTGTTAGGAGTTCGTAGTAATTTATTGACATTGTTTCTGAATAACTTTGATTGTCGAGGTAAGTGCTGGAATATGTTTGTCATACAGGAAAATGCAAGTCATTTCCCGGAGTGTGATGGAAAAATCAATTAATTTAATCGTTTATTTATTGAATTTCCTTGATTTCCGTAGCCTCAAGACCCAATGACCTCATCATTATCTGCTTCGTACTGGAGTCTTAGTAGTTTTATAGACTTATTCGACAGAGTACAACCACAAGTCTTTTATTCCTTTAAATTGTTTTTAATACAATGTATCTGTTGTAACCATATGTTTTACAAATTTAAGCCCATTCGGGGATTCGTCATTTGGTCATAATTAGAAATACACAATTATAACTCCATATAGCATAAAGTGATGCAATTATACCAGATAAATATATGCATCAATTACATTACACGGTAATTTGTCAGATCCTGTTAGGATATTTACTACTTTATATGTCTACAATTTTCAGGGTAATTTATATGTTTAATTCAACAGCGATACCAATGAAATATTTATATAATAGAGCCAAATATTGTTTTGTTTATCTACTGCACGGAGATATGAAAACCATATACTTACGTTCGTAAAAATGTACATTTACATAACAATTACGTAATACAAATTTACGACAACTGATACTACAAATAACTCCTAGATAACGTGCTAAGATTTTAGTTTTTATAGTCGTATTATACCCGGAAAAATAATGTAAATCTGCAAATTGGTAAATGTGTTCTATTTAGGCCGGGTTTTTCAATTCCAATTCAAACCCTAAAACCAGTTAAGGCTCCCGTATCCCCCATTCAAAACGTTCAGTTGCCGCTCTTTTCTTCAGAGCTTCCGACCAATATTTTACTAGATGTAGATGGCGACACAACTACCAGGTCAAGGATGTTGTACATCTAAACTTGGTATAGACTCTAGGACATCACTGCTACACATTTTCATAGACAAATAATAATAGATAGATGGCTTTTGAGATTTTTGAGCAATTACAAGTTTTCTCATGTTTTTTTCTTTTATATTAAACAATTTTTATACATACTGCCCAATTTTGGTTTCGCTATTATTTTGAAATTTGCAGTACAATGCCACATCGAATTCAACGTCCTTAAAAATTTGACCCGACATTTGGAGTTTTGCAATGGAAATGTCAAATTTAGGTCCAGCATCCTTCGAAAATCTCCATTAGAAGGAATTGATGAGCACAACTCGTGAGTTTCCCACTACACCTTTTGATTCAGGTTATGAAATTATTCCTTTTTTTCCTAGTTGAAACCTAAAATGCCATGGACTCTTAATAAATATTATAAGAAAGGAAAGGATTTGAAATAATGCGCTCAACGGACAAAATACAAATTGTATTTCACTTTCATTCTCATAACGGACACAATGCATATTTTCCTCTGCCAACACAAGCAGTTTCTCCAGTAATGAAGCTACAACTCTCATTTGCCAGGGATAGTATTGTTTTAGCTACATCATCTGCTGTTACAATTCTCCGCATTGAAAACGTGTCTTTGCTTTTTCCTCCTGTCCTTTCACGTATATCTGTATTTATAAAACCAGGATGGACACTATTCACGCGTATTTTATATTTAACTAGTTCATCTGCCACACTCTTGGTGAAGTCACCAACTCCAGCTTTGCTAACACCACATGCAAAGAGCAAAGGTCTTATACCGGCAATACTGGATACATTAACAATATTTCCTCTTGTTATTATGAGATGAGGTATCGACAGTTGTATTAGTAGATAGGCAGGTCGTATATTGTTGTGGTACATCTTGTCTAGTTCTTCCACTCCAGCTTCTGTAATCCCACCATAGTCCACAATGTCTGCGTTGTTCACAAGTATATCCAATTTATTAAAAGATTTGATACAAGTGTTAATTATTGCTTTTACGTTGTCCTCTTTGCTTAAACCACATGGGATGATCACTACTTCATTCTTGCTAATATCAAAGCACTTTCTGGCTGTTGCGAGCAAATTCGGCAGGTTTCTGTCGGTCAGTACTAAACTCGCGCCTTGTCTTGAAAATTCAAATGCTGTTGCAGCTCCGATACCATTACTGGCACTGGTTATCAACGCGACTTTACCAGACAACATCACTCCATATACAATTTAAGAATTTACTGTCGTCAAATTTATAAAGGCTGATATATCTGTATATTGTTGGGAGAAGATAAGAAAATGTACAAGAATATAACGATATATCAAGAACAAACTGATAACAAATTTCAAGGTTTTAAAATATGTTGAGTAAAATATAATATTTAGAAGGCTTTAAAAAACGTCAATGGTTGACAGATGACTTAATGATGACTTTAAAAAGTGTCAAAAATCCATAGTAATTTTCCGTCTGTCATCCGATTTACCATCATCAAAATTCTCAGTAAATTCAGACATTCACAAAAAAAATCAGAAAATAGTCTATAATGAACACCAACACATAAGTGATGCCGTCAAACGTAACCACAGTCGACCGGCGTTCTAAATCCAGGAATTAAAAGGTATATTTGTAGAGGGAGGTTATCCAGATTCATATAGGCCAGGCTGGTGTTCAAATAGCAAATGCGTGTTGGGAGCTTTATTGTCTTGAGCATGGCATTCAGCCGGATGGAAGGTTATACCAGGGATATCACGGAAGGGGCGTTGACGACACTTACAACGCATTCTTCAGTGTATCAATGGCTGGAAAATGTGTACCCCGAGTTGTTATGGTCGACTTAGAACCAACAGTTATTGGTGAAGAGAATTCAAAGGTCACCTGACGATTTCTCAATAGATCATTTTCAGATGAAATACGAACAGGGCACTATAGGCAACTATTCCATCCAGAGCAATTGTTAACCGGGAAAGAAGATGCTGCGAGTAATTTTGCCAGAGGAGAATATAGCGTAGGAAGAGAGATGATTGACTTGGCCTTGGATAGGACCAGAAAAGTTGCAGAGGAATGCCATTCTTTCCAAGGGTTCATACTATTCAGAGCATTTGGAGGTGGCACTGGTTCTGGATTTACCGCTTTAATGTTAGAGTACCTATGCGCTGACTATGGAAGAAGAAGCAAGCTTGAGTTTGCTGTTTACCCCGCTCCAAATGTGCGATGATCAACCGATGTATCTTACACAATTCAACAGGTCTTTTGTAGATATCACCAGTTGTTGTGGAACCGTACAACGCGGTACTCACCACTCACAGTTGCTTGGAGTATGAGGATGTGTGCTTTGTTATGGATAATCAAGCAATGTACGATATTCTAGCGAGAGAACTTGACGTACCAAGACCAACTTACACCAACTTAAACAGGCTCTTAGGCCAGGTAAATTATACACTAATAATAATTCATATATTTATCTATGGTCTTGTTATAGGTTGTATCCGCAGTCACAGCTTCTTTACGATTCGAAGGTGCTGTAAATGTTGACCTGATCGAGTTTCAAACCAATTTAGTACCTTATCCGAGAATACATTTTCCATTGATTACGTTTGCGCCGTTTGTTTCTGCCTCCAAAGCATACCATGAAAGTTTGTCAACTGCGCAGCTGACGAATTCCTGCTTTGAGCCCGCTAACCAAATGGTGAAATGCGATCCGAGGAACGGAAAGTACATGTCCTGCTGTTTGTTATATAGGGGTGATGTTGTTCCCACTGATGTCAACAATGCCATTGCCAACATCAAGAGCAAAAGGTCTATCATGTTCGTTGACTGGTGTCCGACTGGATTCAAGGTAAATTTTAAACACTGCAGCTACAGAAAGCAAAATCTTTGCATGTGCAGAATGAACGAACACATTTTGTACTAAAATATGTCTAAAAACTGTAGAAACTACAGCTCAAATAATGTCAATTAATCAACATACAAAGGTGTTAAAATGATCACGGCGGCTAATCTGAAGCCCTGTTGGCTATCTCTGTTTCAACACTGAATACGCGCTTCCCCGCGTCAGCCGCCTACCCCCACTACTCGACCGGTTTGGAGCGCGCCGCAGATTTCGGTCAAGTTTGCAGGCATTTTTCGCCTATTTCGCAACATTTGAACGCAAAGTCAGAATAGACGTTTTATAGCACAATACTTCTACTTTCGAAATAGGTTAAAAAAATTAAAATCGGACCACCTCCGACGCATCCAGGCTCGCCGAATCATATTGCAAAAAAAAATTCAAATCGCAATTGTGCAAAAACTAATCTTCGGACAACGCCTGGGTTGTGCACACTTAAAGTACCCATCAATCGCTACTTTCTCGCGAAAAGCCTGCGTTACAACTTTGAAAATGGCGGAGTTATGAATTTTTGAAAAAAACGCAGATTTTTCCGGTTCTTCCGAATTTCCTCCGTTAATATTAATCCGATCGGGTCCGTGTAGGGTTCATTTTTTGCGACTTCATTCTCTACAATTTGTCTGTTGAAAGCATCAAGATTGCTCTATCGGTTGTTTTTACAAGCGAAAAACGAAAAAAAGCACAATTTTTTTGTTGATTTTTTGTTTATAACAAATTAAGTAATAATATTTGCGAGTCGAAAACATCACATCACAATACATCTACGGACTGTTCGACGTGACCTGGGACCATCGGCTTGCTGATACTATTTTTGTCACGGAAAAATCTCTATGGACTGGTCTAATGGGGTATTCCGGTGTTTTTGAAATTGTCATTTTTTACAAAGTATGGGTGCTACTGTTTGCTACTTCACAAGTAAAATATCAAACATTGTTTTAAATTAAGAGAAATCGTTGTTTGAAGTTTGAATTAGGATTGGTCTTTGTGACGTCACAAAGACCACTCAAAGTGAGCGACTTGACAACGTTGCTATATCTAGGGAACACGTAGTAAATTTTTGTCTTCTGTTGTGTCAACGTTTAGAATCGCTCGTTTGTTGACACCTACTTTGGTTATTGAGGTTATATCAAACACTTGTTCAAAATGTATAAACTCCAACGCCGACATTGTTCTGTGCCGGGCTGTAACAGCAGTAGAACAGTAACTCCTAATAAGATTTTCTTTACATTGCCGACTAGCGAGATGAGAGATGTTTGGCTTCAAGTTTCAATGATCAAATCATGTCTCAAAAAAGTTACCTTTATTCGTTGTCAAACAACAGGGTCGCCAACCGTCAACTCGGCCGATCAGCTGTTCGAGAGCTGTCCGCTGTTGCCACCGCTACTGGGGATCGGTAATCATCGTGTATTTCCGAGGGTGGTCGGTGAATTCAAACGAAATGCACTTTTAATTGCAATTATCTCATAGAAAAACTAAATTAAAAAGCCCATAGCTTAACTTTATGAATCCTCATAAATTGTACAATAGGTGAAACTGAATATCTGCTTCAATTTTGACATGACCGGAATACCCTATTCTACAGTACAAAAGGAATAAAATATTGCTCATTATAACATTTCTATGCAACATATTCATATTTATTTAATGAACAATATTTATTAATTCAATGCTAAAATTACTAAATCTAATGCAGAAAGTATTTATGTTAATGCACATATCTATTTAAATAATGCACGCTTAAATTGCTCCTTTAAACTTTTGAATTAAATCAATAAATATGGTCGCTAAAAGGTCGATTTGTATGTCATCTTTTTTATGGATGTTCATCCAAAAACTGAATGTATAGAATGTAAATCCATCGAAAATCAACGCCATACCTTTAACACAAGTTTCATTAATCATAATCTTCTCTTCTCTCATAATCTGCTGTTACCAAAAAAGCACTATTGTAATGTAATTGAAAATAAATTCTTTGGTAGCAGCTTTTTTATTACTAACACATTATAGGTCGGAATAAATTATCAACCACCAACATGCGTCCCTGGTGGTGACCTGGCAAAAGTACAAAGAGCAGTCACAATGTTATCCAACAGTACTGCAATAAAGGACGCATGGGCAAGAATTGTACATAAATACGACCTAATGTATCGGAAACGTGCATTTGTTCATCATTACGTAGGAGAGGGAATGGAAGAAGGTGAATTTCAAGAGGCTCGCGACGATCTGTCAGCTCTCATTATGGACTATAAAGAAGTAGAAGTTGATAGCTATTAAAAATCAGTTTATTTCAGCGCAAATACATAATAAATATATATATTATCACTAGTTTTGTTATCCGGCCATCGGATTTGAGTGTATTGTAATGCTGTTGATCTTTACGTCCTTCAATGGCTTGAAATTTTTCGGATTAACCTGTAGTTTTTCTAATTCGTCCAAAGTATCGAAGCCGTCAATAAGTCTATGGAATTCATGGTAGTGTTAATTGAGTAGTTGTTATTTTTGTGCTTTGTACTTACTTTCCGAATAAAGTATATTTTAGATCTAAATGTGGATGCGCTCCGTAGCTTAAAAAGAACTGACTGCCGTTTGTATTTGGCCCGTTATTTGCCATTGACACCATACCTCTCGCATTGTGCTTTATTAAAAAAACAGACCTAAGAACCTTGTGAGCAAATAAAAACATGCAAATACCTTTAATTCTTCTTTGAATTCATCTTCAAACTTGGCACTCCAAATGGAATTACCACCTTTTCCAGTACCTCCAGGATCACCTGTCTGGACAATAAATCCTTTTATGTTTCGATGGAAAATACTGCCATTATAATAATCACTGGCGCATAATGCTAGAAAATTCTCACAAGCTTTAGGGCATGCTTCACAAAATAATTCGATCTTCATTGTTCCTAGATCAGTATGCAAAGTAACCGACTAAAAAATAAGTAATGTGGTTTGTGTCGAAAATAAAGTAAATAATGTTTACCATTTTCGTATAAACTAAATACGAAACCGAAATTCTAACCTCAAATAGATCACGAAGATCACCATGGAAACCTCAACAAGGTATTTAGATTTAGGAATTTATGTTGGCTGTTCTGTTTTATTTTGAAGTTGCGTTTTGTGCTTGCTTTTCTGTGCGGTTTTGTGATAAGATATTTGTTATTAGAAGTAAATGTTTTCCAATGTGTAATTGTGGGTGATATTTCGATAAAATTTTACATGAACAATGGGTAAGAAGAAATAACCAGAATGTCGAAAAGGTAGGGTTATTTATGTTTTGTGCAGCAAACTTCACACTTTCTATATACAGCATAACCTTTCCGGCACTAAATGTGTAGTAAACATCTTGTTTTATCGTATATTAATAAAATCCTTAATGGATAAAGTATGTAATAACAGCATCTGATTAGTGTTTCTGTACCTTACTTATTGTTTTAGTGGAATCAAGGTATAATAGGGAGAGTTGGGACAAAAAGAAAAACTGAGAAACACAAGTCAAACCGATACCAGAAGAAACGTCCACAGGTACTCATCAAGCGATCAAGAGTTGTTGAGGAATTAATAAAACAACAATTCTTTAAACAGTCTCATGAACATTTAACCCATACCAAAAATTCAGTGGATATTGCTTCCCTACCAAAACTGCAAAGTAAGCATATATGCAGAACTTATTGTTTTGTTATTTACCAAAATTATACTAGATATTTTTATTGTTTTATTATTATTGTTTCAGGAATAAAGTGTAAAATTAGGGATGTAGTAAAAAAGCCTGCTAGTTTAGTTGATATTCCTTTTCTGCCAAAATTGCAATGTAAGCGTAATTTCCAGCTTTTATTCCGTTAGCTTTGATGTTATTTTTTAAAACTGCATTACAGATGTGAAAATACATTATTGTTTCAGTACTTAAACACAAAAGACGTGCAGTTGTACCAAAATCGAAACGTTCAGTGGATAATTCTTACCCAGCAGTACCAGAAAGTAAGTAGTATTTTGTCGACAACTTATGAAAAGATACATATATCAACAATAGTTATGGAACCAGTTTTGGCTTTTTGTGATTAATGTTAACACACCACTAAAAATTTCTCATAATTTCATATAAATTGTTATTTATGTACCAAGATTACAGTGTTTATGCCCCGAAGATGACAGTTTAAAAAGCGCGAGCTTATTAAGTTGCCCGAGGGTATAAACATCAAGTAATGCCCGAGGTACATACAAAATTTTGTGTCCTACAATGGTTTTGTTCCTCCGTTTGAATAATAATAAATATTTTGACGTTATCAAGTGACATGCGTATCTACGGAGTTGCATTATTCTTTCAGCAACTAAACCTAAAAGTCCTGAAATAACATCAAAGTCATCAAGTCTAGTGCATATTTCTTCTCCAGGAGAACCACAAAGTAAGTTTCAGTTTGTCAGCCATGGATGAAAAACTAATAAATTGACAAGAGTTAATAAGCAAATTTTGCCTCTATGTGGCTGTTGAGTTATAAGTTTTTCATGAATTGGCGATGATCCAATTCAGTTTGACTTCTTTTTAATTTAAAATCTTGAACTTGATGATATTTTTCAATTTAAAAATTATGTATATTGATCAAATTTAGTTATACATTATTCTTTCAGCAACTAAATCTAGAAGTCCTGAAATAACATCAAAGTCATCAAGTTTAGTGCATATTTCTTCTCCAGGAGAACCACAAAGTAAGTTTCAGGTTGTCAGCCATGGATGAAAAACTTATAAATCGACAAGAGTTAATAGGCAAATTTTGCCTCTATGTGGCTGTTGAGTTATAAGTTTTTCATGAATTGGCGATGATCCAATTCAGTTTGACTTCTTTTTAATTTAAAATATTGAACTTGATGATATTTGTCAATTTAAAAATTATGTATATTGATCAGATTTAGTTATACATTATTCTTTCAGCTACTAAAGCTAAAAGTCCTGAAATAACATCAAAGTCATCAAGTTTAGTGCATATTTCTTCTCCAGGAGAACCACAAAGTAAGTTTCAGGTTGTCAGCCATGGATGAAAAACTTATAAATCGACATGAGTTAATAAGCAAATTTTGCCTCTATGTGGCTGTTGAGTTATAAGTTTTTCATGAATTGGCGATGATCCAATTCAGTTTGACTTCTTTTTAATTTAAAATCTTGAACTTGATGATATTTTTCAATTTAAAAATTATGTATATTGATCAGATTTAGTTATACATTATTCTTTCAGCAACTAAATCTAAAAGTCCTGAAATAACATCAAAGTCATCAAGTTTAGGGCATATTTCTACTCAAGGAGAACCACAAAGTAAGTTTCAGTTTGTCAGCCATGGATGAAAAACTCATAAATCGACAAGAGTTAATAAGCAAATTTTACCTCTATTTTGAATTCAGTGTCTTAGACTTTTTTCTAAAACTTATGTATATTGGCCATCATTACACATATTCTTTCAGCAACTATAACTAAAAGTCCTAAATTTGATTTAAACGATATAAGTTTTTTTTTTGAAATAACCTCAGCAGTATGTTTCAAGCATGTTGTGGAAAACCCTGTTTATTCTATGAGTACTGACTGCCATTTTTTTTTAGATACTATGACAGGTAGAAGACATAAGAATCACGAACCTATAAAAAGTTTCATTGTCATATGCGGAAAAGACAGAAATAAAGGTAATTTGTTTTGAACAGGGAAAAACAGTTTTTATCAAAGAATGTTTGAAATTGTTTCAGTTATTGAAACACAGCATAGTCAACTGGGGGAAACTATAGGTATGAAAGTTTGTCTAATTAATTACGAGAACACGCTCTTCAATCTTATTATCATCTTTTGTTTCTATTTTAGTTAACGAAGAATCTAAAGCTCGAACTAACAAACAAATTTCTAATGATTGCGACAGTCAAAAAGGTACACTTTTTAATTTGACTCACGTTGAATAAGTTGTAATTAAACGTTGACCTTTGTTTTACATTTATATTCTTTTTAGTTGATAATCATCACTGTGGGGAAGCACAATCAATTGAACCGATGATAAGTAATGATATTTTACCAGAAAAAACTTTGGGTATGTATAGGGTTTAAAAATATATTTGAACGATAGCTTGTTTAAAGTAAAAAAACTTTTGTTTAGATGTTTTTTTGAAATTTTTTACGATTGGTGGGTTATGTAGGTGTTCTGGTAATTTTGACAAATTTTAATTAATTGCTTAAAACTCAGAAATGATGCATTTTAATAAAAAATGTTTGGAATTAGTCCTAAGTTTACAAAATGTAAAAATATACAGGCTGCTCCATTTGAAAAAAAAAATTTATGAAATTTCTAGAATAAAATGAACCACATGTATATTAAGAATATATTTGAACGATGGTTTGTTTAAAGTCAAAAAACTTTTGTTTTAATTTTTTTTGAAATTTCTTACCGTTGGAGAATTATTTAGGTGTTCCGGTAATTTTGGCTAACCCTGTATATGTATTATGTATCATATACTTAACAGATAGCTTGGAATGTGCTAAATGGAATGGTTTTTGTATAAATTTTTTATAAGAAACCCAAACAAACAAAGTTATTTAATTTAACGCAAACCCTTACCATTGGCAAAACTGTCTGATTTGCTGACTCACAAATGACCGTCATTTCTGAACAGAGTAAAATAAAAAAAAAGATAAAACTGTTTTTGCGTTCCCAGAACATAGGGGGTTTCATTAAAAAAGAATGTCGAAGAAATTTTGCTAAAATAGTCGAGTAATTGATCTTACAATTAATTTAAAACATCAAATTTCATTCTAGCAAATACTAAGACAAGGGAAATTCGTAAAATTTCTTTCACCTCACCGAATACCAACAACAAATCTGATGTCCCGTTCTCTTTACCGGTAATCAAAATCACGATAGGCGGTACTAACGGAGCCGATATTAGAAAACCGAATATCCAATCTCCTGCCAAGGCTAGTGTCAGTGATCTACCGAGTGAGGTAGGCCCTGACAGGGTCAAATCACCTGTTGTTACGAAATCACCTGTTGTAACCAAATCCCCTGCTTCTCATCCTACAAAGCCATCTAGGACTAGAAAGTGGAAGAGATCGTCAATAGAGAATGTGGTCAGAATCACCACAAAAACTCCCATCTTTAGTTCCGCTGTTTTAGGACCGAACACCTTAGAGAGACCTTGTACGTTGAAAAAAATAAAACTGGGCCCTGAGTGGAAGAAACCGTTGCTTAGCCCCGATAGGCCGGACTTATGTTCGACACCAGCTACAGCATCGAGTGGATATACCTCGGAATGCGAAAGCAGAAAAACACCTCCAGCGTTAACTGAAAATACGGCTTTCAGTTTTGAGGTTATGGCTGCGCCTGTCCCGGTGGCTGCGCCTGTCCCGGTGGCAACGCACGTCAGTCCGCTTAAAAGGAAAAGTCCCATTGTGTTTTCCCCGCCGATTTGCATCTCAGTGCCGAATAATATTGAACCTTCAAAGCTTTGTTTAGATGCAAACGTCAAGCGTCAAGTTGATTTTGAACAGACGTCTTGGTCGGAAAGGAGTTCTCCGCAGAGGCGGGTTATGTTCAAGAAGCCGCAGCTGCCAAATACTAAGAGGCCTCCGACGAGGATAAAGTTTTCGCATAGGAACGAGCTTAGTTCGGAGATAGTTGATGAACCCCATCTTCAACAGGATGACGTGATCTCGATCTTTGCAGGGTATGTTAATTTTTGTAGTTGTCGTTGGAGGAATTCAATTTTTTAACGTGTTTTCAGTAGGGTTTGTACGAAAACCTACTTTTGACAATACAAAAAACATCACAAATGGGAATGTGAATGAATACTTAATATTTTTCATAGTTCTAAATACAATAGATATATATTGTAATAAACAGAAGAAAATCTTCAACTTGCTACTCGCCTTGGTGTGTTGTTTTTTGTTCTTTGGTTTTTTATTGGTTGTCTCAAACAGGGTTGTTATGTTTTAAAACATTTGTTTTAAAACATTGTTTTAAACATGCTATAAAGAAAAAACTAAAATAATCTTGAAATTTCAACACCCTGTAGATCGACAACGAAGCGTTTGCGGACCTATGTTTATATGAATTTTTAGTCATTAAATAAGCCAAAGAATTACCCCACCATAAGTCATCAAACTGTCATTGGTGGGATTATGTCTTCATAGATACTCCATGATAGTGTATTATTTGGCAAGTACATAATTAACGTTATAATTCTACTTTTGATCTACGTCTTATAAATTAAATTTTTGCTTTATGATTAATTTATGATTAAGACATCAGTTATAGCACCGTAGGTCCGTACATAATGAATGTAGTAGTTGTGGGTCGTATATGAGGATATTCATAACAAAAGTTGTATCGTAATCAATGTCTAGATACAGGGTGTTTCAAAATGATTTTTGACTACTTTTGCTAAAGTATCAAAAGTTACTGAATTATTGGTCACTTATTAACTTTTCCATTTCAGTTCAGAAATCCTTGACGACGACCAATCAAATTTGCACTATCGGCCAACTGCGAGGTCCCCTAATCCATTCGATGACAGCAACATGACTTTTCCGGATTTTGAGTGCGAGGATGAAGGTGCGCTTCCGGTTCAGGAACCAGTTGAGCCATACAGACCTGAGAATCCAGCCATCAATGATTGGATTGCGAAAACGCATACCCCCAGCCATTGGAATTTGCAGCGAATGTTGAACTCCGTTTGTAGATTTTATAGGCAGGGCGACTACTGTTATCACCAAAACTGCAATTTTATGCACGCTGAGCCAGCGGTCTTCAATAATCTCGAAAGTCTTTCAGAGAATGACTTCTTAAAGGTCCTCAAGTTCACTGTTACTTCAAACAAGATCTTCGAATCCAAGTTTGACCTAGTTTTGAATTATATGAGCGATCACGGAAGACAAGATTTGATACTGCATTCTGTGTCCGATATCATGAGGATCAGGTTGAATAAGATGCCGTATATCGAAAAAGTGATCAACGCGTTGAAGAATTTGGGGTTCACGTTTGAGAAAGCCTTAAGCGAAATATTAACGACGACCGGAAGATCGAACGAAAGCCTCTTGGATATTCTCTTGTCGTTTGCCGTTGACGAGGACTCTTTTATCGTTCACCATTGGGACCTCATTAGGAAACTGATTAGTTTTAGGCAACAGAGGTTAGATAACGGGGTGGTCTCGGATATGTTCAGGAAATGCGTCGAACTCAACCCGCCAAATAAACATTTATGCGAGAATATCTACCGGGATTTATGCGTTAAGAATAATTTCGAATTGAATGTAATTAATAGGATTGTCGTTTTGAGATATATCGCGTTGCTGTTGCACTTCCACCTGGATTCGTTTGCCATACATATTTTGCATAATCACGGCATAAGGATGGAGGAAGTGCAACAATACTTGCTGCCGGAAAGTGAGATAACCACAAAAGAGGTTCCATCCTTAACTTCCGAATCAACAGATATTCAATCCACCGAGGAGGACATGCGAGGTAAAGTGGTGGGGGAAATGGTGGAAGGAGTTAACCTGGAGAGTCGTGAAAATGGATTTGTCGATTATCGTCCAGATGCTTCCAGTGATCAGTATAATCCATATTTGGAGTGGAATGAGTACGACTTGATGGAAGAGGAAAGAGTCCAAAGGGAATCCTTTCAGCCAACACCAATTGCCCGCACTAGCAGTTTTGGGTCCTCCAAGTCATCTTCCCTTCCTTATTTTGCCGCATATCAACCCACTAATATCCATAGCTTACCCCAACCTGGCGCTAATTCTTTTGGTACTATAACCAATTGGATGTTCAATAATCCCAGTCCACCTGGAACTATTACTGCAGGACCGTCGCGCATAACACGTATGTAATTTTCCCGTTTCCTATTTTTAAATATTTGTTTTACTAAATTATGTTTGTAGTTCACTAAATGACTTACTCTGTACAGAGTGTTAAATTAGTTTCTATTCTATTCTACTAAAAAAATAATGTAGCCAACTTTCTTATGAACCATACTACATACCAATTGTTTTTTGGTGCCATTTTTCAGCATGACAGATTAGGGTTTGTCACAACAGATTTACGTACAGTCCTGGAAATAAGTAAGTTCGTATCGCTATCGCAGGATTTGAAAACAGTATATTCGTGTACTGTTCTACCTCGACCCGGCCGCTTCGCAAAAAGTTGTCCGTCACGCAGTGGTTTTTCGATGGATGTAATGTAACGGGATTTAGTTTATTTTTAGCGTGTCCGAGCTTTTCCTTAATGTGATATCTTCATTGCAATGTAATAAATGAAATATGATCACTACAGTTAAGTTTACGAGTAGGTAATGCATTTAATTAAATATAGAATTACTTTTATAATAATATTAATAAACATAAATTTGATAATATGATACGAAAAGCTCATTTTAGGATATTGCGTAATATCATGACACATTATATAAATTTATGTTAACTAATACACATATTAATTACGCAAGTAAATGCCTTTGCCCAGCAGTAGGATGACGGGCTTAAGTAAGTAAGTAAGTAAATGCGCAAACTTGATGCCAAGGATTATCACTAAATATAGACTATTTCAGAATTGTAATATTAAAATATATTCACTAAATGCAAATAAATTCTCTAAATTGAATTTAAATTTACATTTAGGACGAGCATGTATTTTGTATGAAGGACAATGGAAATTGTATATCTGTATTTACTTTACAGCATTTAATGTTCAATTATCTTTCATGACATCTAATACATGCTTGACGACCAAAATAATTTAAATTATAGCAATATATACAGGCTGTCCCACGTTTCTTCCGCAAAACAATTTTTTTCAGAAAGTAAATTACCTTTTCAATTCATTAAAAAGTTACAGCCGTTTGAGTTATTACCCATATCTTATTTTAAACGGCTCCAACTTCAGGAGGAACAGAAAAAACCAATAAGACCATACGAAACATATTAGTTTCAACTTTCTAAAAAAAAAAACAAAACATTTTTGTATTTTCTCTTGTTCATTTGTTAAGACAAATTATTAAAATTTTACTTATAATTAATAATTTTTTATTATTGTAATATGTAGATATTTATAGTGTTTCATTTTTGGTTTTGCATTTTTTGATAACTAATTAATTTTTTATTTTTCTTTTTTTTTTTTAATATTTCAAAGAGCTCTACAGAAGTTTTATTGTAATATAGTTCCAGTTCAATAAGCACACATTTTTCATTTACTATATATTAGCTGGAACATTATTGGAAATTTTATTTCTAAATTTGTTTTCTAAATAAATTAAGTTCCATTATTTGAGATACTCTTGAGGTTAATATGACTTCCGGTTGTTCCGGAAATGACGTCATCATTGAAATTTTAAATGGCACCCTATATTCTTTGTGTGATATATTCTATCAGGATGACATTCTGAATACAAAAATATATCGATCGTCAATTTTTATCACGAACGCAACGCCAAAATAACTTTTTTGTGTATTAACTTGGTGACTATGAATTGGTGAAAATAGTCGAAAATTGTCAAATAAACACTAACCAACCACGACATTGCATTACTGGCGCCCTCTAGCGTCAGAACAAAAAGTCATTCACACAACAGATTTAGCTCTACTGTGAACTGACTTATGAAAAAACGCCGATGAAAATGTTTACAAATGAACAATTGCGGGATTTAACACTTGTTTAAAACAATTTTTATTCCTTATTTAAAACATGTTTTTTTCATGTTTTAAAACATGTTTTTTTTGGGAAGTGTATAAAAACATCATTTTATAAAAAGAACATGTTTGTTTTGTTCAAAATAAAAAAAAAAACGTTTTTTATAACAACCCTGGTTTAAATCAAATAGTAGCTACAAACAATTGTGAACGCAGGAATCAGGAAAGAAAAGTTAAATTTACCATATTTTTCAGCCCCACCTCTTGACGTCTCAAGTACAACACCAATCCGTTTAACACCTGTGAAAAAACTCGAATTAGAAGATGAAGATATTATCTTGCTGGTTGACGCGATCAAAATGCAAGATATATCCCAAATTTTTACTTTGATGCGGAAATATTATGAGACATACAAAACTATGAAGAGTTTAGTAGTGCACATAATTACAGCATTGAAGAAAATGCCTTCAATAGACAATGCGTGCACAGTCATCGAGAAGATTTACAAATGTCTGGGTAACTAGCTCAGCACCAAACTATAGAAATATCCAAAACTATATTGACAAATATATATCTTTTAGGTGACTACACATTTATGAATGATAAAAAAATGGTGGACATGTTAAGACTCTTAGGTTTTAATCTTCTTCCTCGTTTAGATGAGGAGAAGTGCTACAGGGTTGCATGCCAGATCATAGACATGTTTTCTAAAGACTTTAATGCGTTTACATCTGAAGAGGTACTTCATTCAATGTTTCCTTACTACTAGCCACTTCTGACAAATTAAAACCCAGTCGCAGTGAAGCAATGATAGAGCTTCACCTTTTATTATTAAAAAGCAATTACATATTCTACAAATTTCATTCAAAATTCAGTAAATTTTAGAATTTTTTTTCGGGCAGCTTTTGGTTTGGTCTAATATTACTCTGCCAGTTTAATTTATTTAATTTCCTTAAATTACAGTGCTTTTCAACATATGAATTCCTTACTACTAAAGAACTGAAATATATATTTATTTTTAAAATATATATGAGAACTTTTAGATACAAAGATGCGTTGAGACTGTTGAAGCAGCCAGGTACTATTCTGTTGCCTTTATAACCTATAAGTTCTCTGATTTCTCAACTTTTTCTAGAACTAAAATTGCTGGATTATTTGTTCGCTAAAACCACGGAAAAAATGAATGACTACAAAAAGCGGATTGTGAATGAATTTATCGAGAGCAGCTTAAGGCACAACACCCCAGATGCCAAAGATGGCATAGTTTTCTTCATGCTTAATTCACGGGTGGAACCATCTGACGGTAAGCTTTTTTAGACATTGTTAAATGCTTTTTTTTTTTTACTTTATTTTTTGACGATTTTGTTTATGTACGAGTGAAAATGGTTATTTTAGAGATGACGAGCTATCTCAACATTCTGATAGCCAAAATGCTGAATGAGTACGCCACCTATAAAGAGGATTTAATCAATTTATACGACAACATAATCAATAGCTGGTATAAATTTATAACCAAAACGATTCTAAGATCGTATCTAATTAAGAGTTTCTACGACTTGCCGGACGCTAAGATTTTGGAATTTTTCAATTTGTGCGTCGATTTAAGTATATATCCAGGGCACAAGGTAAATATAAAATCTAGTGATGGGCGCATTCGGATTACAAAATCGATTATAATCGATTCTTGAAATAATCGAGATATCTCGATTATTATTTTTAAAAATCGATTTTGAATAATCGATTTGTAATAATCGTATGTTAATAATCAATTTTTAATAATTGGTTATTAATAGTCGGTTTTACATACATTTACATCAGTTTTATACCCCCCCCCCCCCCCCCCCGTCACCAACTTCGTCGCTCAACCGAACCCAAAATATGCTTTTACATCATTGACTCTCCCTATCCATAAACGATTATTAAAAATCGATTATTAATCGAGAACAACTCGAGAACCAATAATACGATTATGCGATTATCACTCGAATACTGAAAATCGATTCTTGAAATAATACGATTCTACCCATCACGTCGCAAAGCTATTAAACCTTGAAATATTTTAATCTCTAGGGCACCGAAAATTCTATCATGCTTCCGTCGAATTTGGTCGCTGAAGAAATTTACCTTATTATCCACAATCATTTGTATAAGATCATACAGTCCAAGTTTCCAGTAAACAATTTGGTTATCAAGGCGGAGGAATATCTGCCCAAAGATGAGTATACGCCCTTGATGAATGTGTTGACAAACTCGGAGGTTTCACACCAAGACATGGTCAGGAGGACCGTCATGGTATTGACTAAATTAACGAATTTTCCTAGGATTGAAAAATTGGATATCCAAGACGAATATATAATTCTCCCTTTTCACGAACTGCATCAGTTCCTGCAACCTTACAGGCAGGACAAACTACCCCCATTGTCTAAGAAAAGGTAACGTATGGGGGTAGTGTTTTTTACCATGTACATAGTTAGAATTAAGATTAAAGATGTCATTTTTTGTTTGACAAGTTAAATTTTATATGATGTTATAAGTTCCTGCTAAACTTGTGCATTTTCCTGCAATCTATATCTAAGTTTATTTCTTTAAAACGTATTAGCTTTCTTTATTCACATTCTGAAGTGTTTATGTTGTAACTATATACATAGGCGTTTTTTTTTATCGTTATTACATGCATAAAGTGCTCTTCAGTTGAATGTTTTATTTTTCTAATAAAGATTTTCTATATTAGATATCTTTTCTATATTTATATATAACAGATATACAACAAAACATAAGGTAAGTATAATCCGTTTATATACCAGTAGTTTTTTGTCCTTGCTTTGACAATATTTCTATAATAAAAATAAATGTATTGCCACTGCTTTATTAAGGAGCAAGTATGCCCCACTAATGAAAATTTTTGTTAGTGTTTTGAGAAAAACTATTTGCAATGGAAACTAACCACAGGTGATATAGGACGTAGAAAAACGCATGAAGCAAACGCTAACGTCAAAGGTGTCTTAGAAAAACCAATTTTTTTCTAAATCGCGGGTTCGAAATCACGTAAAACCGATAGTTCATAGGTAAAACCTTTCTATTTTTTTATGTTCTATTTTGGAAAGTCATTTTCATAAAATAATAATGTATACCAAAAAAATGGATGTCGTTATTTAATAATTTATTACTTTTATATACTTTCCAATATGTAATACTACATTAGAAAACCACTGTAAAAATTTCATATCTCTACAATGCGTATTAACCATGGTATTAACGCTAGGATTTCGAACCTACGGTACACTTCCGGTAGACTACATCGTTACTTTTCAGATTATTTCAAAATATTTTCGATCCGCAACCATATTTGCATAAATACGATATCTTGGTTGCATGAATTTCAGCACATTCAGATTAAAAATTTGGAAAAATCAAATTTAAAATGTTCAAACTAGAGTAAGACTGTTCAGTGTAATACATAAAACGCAATCAATAATATAAATTCTTGTATAAAGCAATAGAGGCATTTTATTTTTATGTAACTAAATATAGTCTAGATAAAGCAATAAATCATTTCACATTATGTGTATATAAATTACGTATAAATAATTCTAATACATATATAAATATAGTAAAACAAGTAGCAGTGCTATTCTCCTTTATTATTGCATCATTTCTGAATCAATTAAACTCTGGAATGTCATCAAACGAATATCCTGGAACTTCCTTATACGCAAAGTAAGCAATTCTGGTATGGTACGCTCCAGGTATAAACATTAAGGCACCTAATATGATCATAGGCCACATACGGTCTGAGTACTTCACATCAATGTGCCCAGAAATAACCAAACTTCCCAGCACAAGTAACAGGGTTCCAATTATTAGCAGCAATGCAGCAAGTGATATTGATCTCCATGGAATTTTCTGTGGTGGAAAAATAAACTGGGCATCGACGAAACCGTTATCAGTAGCATGCAATTTCTTGTAATCAACGTTATCGAAGTCTTTCCCCTTTCTTCTAGACATCTTGATATCATCTAAGTAGTCTAAAAAAACAATTACCCCCAATATCAGTATGTTTACATTTTTTTTGGCATAAACCTAACCTGAAAGCGAGTGTAAACTCATCGTCGGTAAAAAGGATAACTGGTGCAAGTAGTTTTCAAAGCTATTCGATAGATGGTGGTCGGCATCGTCATAGCTCATCTTGGCTTTGAAATCGATATTTTTACCGAATTTCAAAAGCGTTGTTTCACTGATATTTCCGGTAACTTTTCTTATAATTGTATCACCAAATGTTATAGGTGGTCTTAAAGGCACTGTTATCACAAATAAACGTTAAAATTCTCACTGGATTCTAGTTATTTGATATGATGGAAATTTTTCGGTCGAAATTTTAGACAATCGATGGCTCTTGCGCCACAATGACTGGCTTTACATTGGTTTGGCGCAACATGGCAGTGCGCCGGACGTTTGAATACCGCTGAAAACCAAAAGGGGTTGCTGCAGTACAAGGGAAAAGCTTGGGGGATGCAGGTTTCTCCGCACCCTGCCGTTCGATCAATGTGCTTTTGCTTTCCATACAAGCAGTGGTGCTCGGTCTCCCGGAGATTTTAGCGTAACAGCAAAAATCCATTTCTCGCCAAAGGATAACAAAACTAAGTGGAAAACGAATCGAGAGTCTACGTTTGTGTGGAAACGAATTTATTCATCCCCCAGCTCGTTCCCAACGAGGTATATATTATATTATTTCGCAATCTTACGGATTTTATTTATTTTATGACTCATCCTTTTGCGCCTTTTATAGCGTTCAGATTTGCCGCGTGGATTCTACTGATTTTACGAGCATACCTGAACGCGTTTGTGTTCCTGTAGGGCATTAGCCCTGACCTTTATTTGAATTACTGCCCTTTTGCATGCAAATTGTTTGAGAAGTTTTTGCCGACGGCTACCATAAAGGACCGATTTGGAACAATAAAGGAGTTCCAAAATAGTTGGATGTTGGTTGTTGAAAGTTCTGTATTGTGTAAACACGCGGAAAAATAAAAGCTTTGAGGGTTTTGCGCTAAAAAGAATTAATCTTTAAAAATACAATTCACAAGAAAGAAGTTGCCGCCTACAAATTAATGCGTAGTTTATCAAAGCATTCAAAAGAGAGAATAGAGGATTATTTCTGAAATATCATCAGCCATACAAAGTGAAATTGTTTCAAGTTATTCACATTATGTCTAATCATATTCTATCATTTGGCCCACCTGTATTCTATGTAAACATTATATTCATTTGCTTTACCAACTTTACCAATAAATAACAAGGGTAAACGAGGGTTAAATCTTGATTTATTTCCTTTCAGCAATGGAAGAAGTATTGTCCGAAGGAAAAAATTTCAAGTTGGCCAAAGAAGAGGAGCTTCCAGAAATTTTAAAGGCGTTGGAAAAATATTTACCAGATTCTATTAAGGTATATTATTTTAAGTGTAATCGACATATTTGTCATATCAATCTATTTTCTGTTTTATTGGTTCGAATTTATCATTTTTTTTACTATTCAGCTATTACATAAAATCCCCAGTGTTAGCTTTTCTAGTTTTCGTTTGCCGGGTGCCCTACGAAGTGTTCCAAAAGCCGGTTATTGAAAAATTGGTTTCTTTCGTGCGTGATATTTGAAAATAACTGTTTTTAAAAATCATAATAATTTTCGATATGATTTTGATGTTGCTAGGGGTTTATCAGCTATCAAGACAATGTATCTAATCCCTAAAGATCATAAAAATGCATACAGTAAGGTTTACTTTAAAACCATTTTTAAGTTTCCAGGGCATTGGGTTCATTTACTATAAATACCCAAAAATTTCCAAAATCAAATTTTCTTTTATACTTTGACCTGTTTTATTTCGCAATGTTAAAGCTTTGTTTGGCCCCGGATTCGTATTCACCGCAGAAAATGTCCATTCAGTGAAATACAATAACAGTAGTCTTTTAACCAGGGCTGTGGAGTCGGAGTCGGAGTTCAGACAAATTTCAGAGGAGTCGGAGTCGGAAAAAATGTACCGAGTCCGACTCCGAGTCCAGGTTTAATTTTTGTAGAAAGAGAAAAACATGCGAGATGGACGTTGCTTCAGTAGACAGTAAACAAATAAAACTTAACATTCTATTAGGTCTTTGATAAAGTACCTACCTAAATACATATGTAAATAATCAAATTACAAAACACACTGTTCAAACGAAAGTGAAGACTTATGCTGCTTTGACGTCAGATTTGAAAATAATTAAAAATTATGTCAGGGCATCCTTGCAGGATGGTTGGAGCTATCTTGTTCCTCACAACAATTTTAAACGTATTTTGCATTTAATTCTATTTTTATTAAAATGAATTTTATTTTGTATTATACACTATGTCTTATGGGTGATTTTGTTATTATTAGAGATAGAAGGTCGGTCTGGACCTTCTGGGATGGACAAAAGAAATTACAGAAATTACATATTATAATTATGTGGTCATAACTTTTTTATTTGTGGTCCGATTAGTAGTCCTTTTTGCATCTTATATGCCGTTTTTTATTTACAATTAGATTGTCAGTTTAAATATGTTTGCCAACAAATTCGCTGGACAATGGACACAAATAAAACTTCTGTTTTGCTTATGGTTTCAGCATTTGTTTGTGAGTAATTGGATATGCGCAAGCCATATGTTTAATATAATCAGATACAATACTAGAATATAAATTTAATTTATTAAATTTGTTTCTTTTTTCCTGGTAGTGCTTTTGTTTTCATAGCAAATTTAATGTTTTTCGGTTGTATTACTCAGCGCCAGATTTATGATTATTTACATATGTAACATTTTTATTACACATAATTATTTGAACATATTTTTGTATGCAATTTTTCTGGAGTCGGAGTGGGAGTCGGTCCACGAAAAATATCTGGAGTCGAGAATTTTTTTACCGACTCTGCAGCCCTGCTTTTAACAGCAGTGTTAAATATTTTGTGGTTTTATTAATTTGTATACCGTAAGGTAGAGAAGAAAAGCTTTTATTTTTCAAGTTTCATTATTTTCTTTGACTATTTTTGGCTGTATCCGTATTATGAAAATTACTCTTAAAACCAAACTTTTGCTAGTACGATAGATTGAGGCATTTCAACATGCCTTCTGTCACAAAAAGAAACATTTTTACTCAAAGCAATGCTTAGATGGCGTATAAAGTCTAGATACGAAATCGGATTTGATTACATTGGCGGCAACTCAACACGACGGTTTAAATAATTTCCAAATTGTTCTATTGAATATTGATTCATGCATTGTTACCGAAAATCTGTCCACATGCAAAATTTAAACTCGATTGGACATTGGGAAGGAAGTATGTAAAATATCGATTACATGACTTGAACGCTACAAACAAACAAAAGAAGTTAAGATATGCGTAGTAAAAACGGTAGATTACGGCATAACTCGTCCAACTTATCTGGTCTCAATAAAAGTATGAAGCTGATCAAAAAACTAATTAAAAATGTTAAACATTGCTTTTAAGTTACTTAAATACCTGAGTTTTAAAATATAATGAACAGCTTGGCAACATTCTTCCGTTGCGATTTGACAACGTGTGTTGATTTGAAAACCATAACAACTGTTCTGACAGCGACATTTTCACGTTATTAGTCTAGTTTAGTTTTGGGGAAACAAGCTTGAACTTTATAGCAGTTTCAGTAGAGATAAGATCAATAAAGGAGAAACGAATGAGGAGGCTAATTCAGTAAATTCTAATTAAACTAATTCAATTAAAAGCAGGAAAAATCAGAATCCGTATTTTAGATGGCGTAATTAAATTTTCTGAGGTGGGTCGGATTCGAGTTTCAAGACCTTGAAGATTTTATATCGCAGTCAGTATTACACAAAATTAATGAAGAAGACATACTACCGATCTAGATAGAGGGAAACCCCGCTGGTGCATCTAGTTCGCTTTATTTTGTTCTATGTTTCGTTGTAGATATAACGTGCTTATCTTGTAACAATTACAAGAGCAATTGAGAAATAACACAAATGTTATTTTACTTATCTATAGCGCGGCAAAATACCACAAATATTTGGATTATTTAGGAGGCACATAGTTTTGAAGCACTACGTCTACAATGCTTTATCATCAACACAACATTGGTGGCAAATATTCGAAAGATTTTAACACGATAAATGTGTGTTTGTCATAGAAACTTTGATTCTTATTTATTCCTTATGGGATATTGTGAAACCTATTAAACTGGTAAGAACAGACAATTTATTATTAGATTGAATTATATTGGTGTTTGTTGGAGTTTCGTACCGGAGTAATTATCCAAGTAATTCAATTTATTTTGGGAGGTAGTAGGCATCCGATTACAAGCAATCCGATTTCAAGCACACACAGTACCGAGGACACAAATTCAATTAGTTTGGAGAAGCGATTATATAGGCTCTCAGAAACTGTACATCTCTTGTTGCAGTTTCACCAAACTCTAAAGACTTATATAAACGACCGAGTTTGGGACTTCCATTTTTACATTACGAAGACTTGGCCTGAACAGATGGTGGTCCTTCATTTCCCAGGAATGACACACACGGTGAGTTCATTATTACTATTATTATTATGATTATTATTAAAATATTTAATTTTAAGTTGGCATCCTATTTTTTCTTCGTAACTAATAAATACGAGATATACCATTAATATTCGATTGGATAGTAAAAATAAGACATTACAGAACCGAAAATACGGATGGAGGGAAAGACAACAACCCCATAGAATATAAATAACGTTTTTTGGTGACAATTTGACAAACAACAGGGCGATAAATTCGATTATCCGTTTGCTCTGTCCCCGTTTCAAAAAATCCCGACCTTGGTCGGAATGACGAGCTTTTCTCCGCAATTTATATTCCGTCGCTTTCACTTTTTGTTAACCAGATGGAATGGATTTGCAAATATTTTACAAGCTGTGAAAGGCCAAAGAAACAAGTGGCAAGCCAAATTTACTCGATTAGGAATTTTACTTTAGAACACATTGCGATAGCTTCGATTGTTATTATAAGAAAGTTTAGGGCAATATTCTGTAAGTTTACACTATTAAAGTTTAGGACAATATTCTGTAGCTTTACACTACTACTGATAAAACTATCTTAATCTTGATGGTAGGCTGTGAGCGTGTTTGTTGAATATCGGTTGCTTTTTTTAGGGTTAGAATTTCTATAAAAGCTATATAGTTATAACAAACAACTATAGTACAGTCATGGAAATAAGTAAGTTCGTATCGCTATCGCAGGATTTGAAAATAGTATGTCGGTTATATATTCGTGTACTGTTCTACCCCGACCCGGCCGCATCGCAAAAAGTTGTCCGTCACGAGGTGGTTTTTCGATGGATGTAATGTAACGGGATTTAGTTTATTTTTAGCGTGTCCGACCTTTTCCTTAATGTGATATCTTCATTGCAATGTAATAAATGAAATATGATCACTACAGTTAAGTTTACGAGTAGGTAATGCATTTAATTAAATATAGAATTACTTTTATAATAATATTAATAAACATGTTTGATAATATGATACGAAAAGCTCATTTTAAGATATTGCGTAATATGATGACACATTATATAAATTTATGTTAACTAATACACATATTAATTACGCAAGTAAATGCCTTTGCCCAGCAGTAGGATGACGGGCTTAAGTAAGTAAGTAAGTAAATGCGCAAATCAACTTGATGCCAAGGATTATCACTAAATATAGACTAGGTATTTCAGAATTGTAATATTAAAATATATTCACTAAATGTAAATAAATTCTCTAAATTTAATTTAAATTTACATTTAGGACGAGCATTATTTTGTATGAAGGACAATGGAAATTTTATATCTGTATTTACTTTACAGCAGTTAATGTTCAATTATCTTTCATGACATCTAATACATGCTTGACAACCAAAATAATTTAAATTATAGCAATATATACAAGTGTCCCACGTTTCTACTGCAAAACAATTTTTTTCAGAAAGTAAATTACTTTTTCAATTCATTAAAAAGTTACAGCCGTTTGAATTATTAACAATATCTTATTTTAAACGGCTCCAACTGCAGAAGGAACAGAGAAAACCAATAAGACCATATGAAACATATTACTTTCTACTTTCTAGAAAAAAAAAACAAAACATTTTGGTATTTTCTTTTGTTCATTTGTTAAGACAAATTATTAAAATTTTGCTTATAATTAATAATTTTTTATTGTTGTAATATGTATTTATTGTGTTTCATTTTTGGTTTTGCATTGTTTGATAACTAATTAATTTTTTATTTTTCTTTTTTTGTTAATATTTCAAAGAGCTCTACAGAAGTCTTATTGTAATATAGTGCCAGTTCAATAAGCACACATTTTTCATTTACTATATATTAGCTGGAACGTTATTGGAAATTTTATTTCTTAATTTGTTTTCTAAATAAATTAAGGGGCGTGCATTAACAACGATAATAAGTTAAAAGAAACATTTTGACTTATGAATTGTTTACTGTAAGGTTAGCTAAAATGCATATACATTAAAAATGAAGGTCTTTTTAATTTCCAAACAATATAAACTATAACTGAAAATGTTTAACGACATACTTTGTCAAAGTAATATTATAAGTTAATAATATGCTAACATACAGGCGGGATGTAAATTTTAAATATATCAAAAATTACAGCCACAACCTGGATTTGAACCAAGGCCCTTTGCGTCGCTAGCACAATGTCAATAGCTCAGATGGGAGAGCATTGTGCTAGCGACGCAAAGGTCCCTGGTTCAAATCGTCAAGTTGTTGGTTTCTCTTACGTATACCTTTTATTGCATATGATTGTGAGTAATTAATATGCAATAAAAGCTATACGTAAGAGAAACCAACAACTTTTATTTCTGAAGCGTCTCCTTTTGGGAAATTATATACCCGTTACCAACACAATTTATACTCATCCCAGGTCAAATTTGATGAAATAATTTTTATGTTGTATAAATGTTCTTTTAGATGGTCGTATATTTTAGTAATTTATATTTACATTCCATCAAAGTTCGTCGAAAATTTAGAGCTTGCTTCCAAAAATGTTTGTAAATTAGTGATATACATAATTGTCATTACTTTCAGTTGTCAGATATTTGAAACATTTTGCTGTAAAGTAAATACAAAATAATAATCTGTTTATTAAGTTAAATACTGCAAAATATCGTTGAAGCTAAATATCTCGAAAACACCAGTAAATCACAATTAACAAATTACCATAAAGACAAATTTAAAGCAATTTAATTTTAATTTATTTCTATTTTGTGAATAAATGTTAATACATATGGCAGTTCTGAAATAACCTGAAAAGTAAAAATATTGACAACAACAAATTGATTTTTGTATTTATTAACACAAAAAAAAAGCTATTAGATGCAATAAGGTTGTAAGTATAATTTGTTGTGTTGCATGCAATATCTTGAAATGAGATTTTTAGTTCATGTAATCGAAAACTTTTATGTTTATTAATATAAAATTAACGTCATATTTAATAAAAGCACAATTACATTGCAATGTATGAATTACATTAATTAATTACACATTAAGCTAATAAATAGAAACATATAAATCATTATAAACCAATTCAAAGCATTCGAACAAGGTTTCGCAAATAATAAATTTCCGATATACGAGTTGAAGCGTAAACGGACAATTTTTTGCACTTAGCGGCCGAGTGGTCGACCAGAATAACAAAAAACTTGTACTTGGATGTATCATCGACACACTGCTAAAATATTTATAGAACTTACTTAATTCCATGAGTGTACCTAGATATTCGTAAATCTAGTTGAATGTATAGAGACAGAGTTTCTTGCATAGGAATGGCTTCATGGTTTCGAGTATTTAATATCTAGGTCACTTTTTTTGCCGAAATGTTTGCTCAAGGATTCCGCATAACCAATAAACGATAGGCAAGCCTTCAGGTTGGAATCTACTAATTTAAGAATGGATGTTTGGAGATAGGATAGCACAATTATTTGGAGCACGTGCATCCAATCCGAATGCTCTTGTGCCACGTGAACGATATTGAATTTTCCACGACGCATCTAATAGGAAATTCCTCGGAGAGTTCAGATTTCTGCAAATGGATGATTACGTACTATAAAAAACCAATAACTTTAAATTCAGTATCCATTATTACTCCTTCACAAAGACAAAAATTTATAGATAACTTAAATTATTACATACTACAGTCAATAAAGATGCTTATTTCGGAATTCATAACGGTAGTTTTGCTGATTTTCGTTTGTTATATCACAATACTAATTAAAGACCTATCTGGATATTTTTCACCTTAGCCACTTTTGAACGATCATTTTTTCAGTTTTGTCGCGTTATAAAGCAGTTAGTAATGAAGCCAGTAATTTTTGATCAATTTTCTAGCAGTTGGGCTGCTCTGGCGACCGAATTGGCCATGTGCCAAAGTCAGGGTCATGGCGAGTGGCAAAACGAATGCCGTAGCAGGCCGGCAACCCTGGCGTGACCGAAGATCGCGATTACACGTCATTGTTGCTCGGTTACATGGACTTTTTCTTTGGCAATTGACCACTTACCGCTTTTTCTGTTCCAGCCAAACGGCAAACTGTACGAAAGCTTTAGCGTATTTTGTCCTTGCGACCGCTTGGAGGAGATGGAACTCCTTTTTACGGAAGATGTTCTGATTGACTGGACGCTACCCATTTACCTTAACTTTACCCATGGCAAGATCTTCGAGAAGATTGAAGACTTCTACAAGAATATAGGCACATCTGAAACATTACTAGGAGACGTATACGTATTAGCGGAGAAACCTGAAATCGACGACTCCCTTGATGGGTATGATATGATGATAGGCTCTTAAAATTATAACCTAAGAACATATTATAAAGCTCATGCTAATATTATATACACATTTTTTTAAATCATATTTGCATAACTAATAGTTATCCCAAACAGTTTTAATACCGGTGTCTTTTAAAACGCAGGTTGGTTCAGATTAAATAATAATTCCCAAGAAAACTGGTAACATTTCGTTAAAAGCCACACCAAATTTCCTGCTTTTAAAGAGAAGAGTTGTAAACATAACATATTTGACTAATATTTCAAGTCATAAACAATTCGGTTATGTTAACAATTCTTCTTTAAAATCAGGGAATTTGATGTGGTGTTGACGCAATATCACCAGTCTTTCTAGGAACATTTATTTTATTATGCACTAACCTGCATACCTACCTTCTCTAGGGCAGAGGTCCTATATATCCGGGGTGGCCAACAAGTCGATCGCGATCGACCCGTCGATCGCGAAGCCAATTTTGGTCGATCGCTCGCGATGTCTTGACTTAATGTGTGATGGTGGGTTTAGTCACCTGTACATAGTAGCAACTAACATTACTATAACACTATTAAAAAAACCGTTGTTAACTAATTGCCCCATATACTATATTTGAACAGTGAAGAACCTTTGATTTTCTCCTTAAGTATATAACCCTATTGTTAGCGAATGATGAAGATGAAAGATAGTTTTCGATCAATGATCAAGTTTCGATCTCACAGAACTGTCCGTTTACCGATAGCAGTTTTTTACTTATCGCATTAACAAAAACGTGATGTATTTACAAATAAGCGTGTCTATAATCTTCTATCACTGCCCAATATCTAATACAACAAATAAAATAAGTCCTAACACGGCCAATCCTGACTATAGCTTTGCTCTCAAAGCCAGTCTCCAGAACTATTGTCCTCAATGATAAACTTGGTCTCAGTAACTCATTCAAACTTCCATTCGACAATTCATAATTTCCTGAACTTCAAAGGAGTTACTCATTCAACAATAATTAAGTTGCCAACATGTACTTCTTTTCCTTTTGCGTTCAAAACGCTAAAATTTTTACCCAACACATAGTCAAATAATTGCAAAAAGCTATAACCTTTCAGCCAAACAAAATAAACAAATATTCTTAAGGGGTAATAATGTTTCAGCTCATCAACATAAACAAATAAGCAAACGACTAATCATTCAGTTTAACAAGATAAACAAATATAAGCAAAGGACCGACCTTTCATCTCCAACAATATAAACAAATATTATCAAATTGGTAACTTTTCATCTCAACACGATAAACAAATATGAGCAAAGGGCTAACCTCTCAGCCCAACAAAATAAATTACCTACCACGTCAGTAAAGGCTTGACACAAATGTGTATTGGCAAATGGCTAACCTTTCAGCTCAACAAAATAAATAATTTTGGAAAAGGGCCAACCTTTCAGCCAAACAAACTAAATTATCATTTGAGTAAAGAGCTGACCTTCAGCTCGACAAGTTCAAGAAATGTTCGCAAAGGACTAACCTTTCAACTCAACAAGATAAAAATATTAGCAAAGGGCTATCCTTTCAGCTCAAACCCAATAAAATATGTTAATACTACTCGTAGATAAACAAGGATAGATTATCTATTGATAGATTAATAAAAGTCTAAAATTTTTAGAAAATAAGTGTAAAATTCTTCCATGTTAACTTTCCTGGCAAAAAAAAAGGTGTCGCGAAATCTTAAAATCAAATTTTCAGCCAGTCTGTGCAGTTTTATAATGAACTCTGAAAATATGAAAAGTTGAGTCAGGAAATTTATTTTCTTTATGCCTAGTTTTTAATATATATTTTGCGTATCTACTACCCAAGGCTCGCGGGAGTGCTACGCCTATGACTACATGTCGATCGCGGCACATTTTAAAGATAAAAGGTAGATCTTAAGTAGACAATAGTTGGCCACCCCTGCTATATATCACTTTCCAAGGACAAGCGTCCGCTATCGAGTACTCTATTTTGTCCTTCTCCACTAATAAACAATTCTCCTTAGGGTATTTACTGAAGACGCTGAAATGATGCAACTAACAAAGGACCACGCTCAAACAATTCACGACCTATACCCTGCAAATGACATGGAATGCATAGAAGTATTCGAAAAACTCATAGAAAAGTTGCCTTGCTATGGTGTCTTTTCTGCATCTGGTGATCTGGCGGCATGGATGGTACAGTCATACTATGGAGCAATGTTTTCTATGCAAACAAAGCCGGAATATAGAAGAAAGGGCTACGGTATATATCTTGCGAAGTATCTGTCGAGGGTAGTGACAGAACGCGGTTACTTGCCGTGCGTTGTCATCCGTCCTGAGAATGACGCATCGAAAAGCTTGTACACCAAGCTCGGCTTTAAGAAGAACTTCCAGACGGTGCGCGCCATTTTGCGGCCGCACGAGATGAACAGCGATTCCCAAGGTGGGGGGACGCTATCTTCCTAAAAGTTCCATTTTCTCTATACTTTTTATCTTCCAAGAAACGACAAGCAAACTAAAGATGTTAGGCTGCTTGACGCACACTGCAGCTTTTACATTTATTCTAATACTTCCTATTTAACGATACGAGTACTACTTTACAAAAACTTCAAGCGTTTTCCATTAGAGTGAAATATTGTATGACAACAATGAGACGTAGTGACGCAAGATTTCGAATTGAGCTACCAAAAGGAAAACGTTTTTTTTTTTGATTCAATAGTTAAAACTTTTTCTTCTTGGAGGCTTAAATCGGAAACAATATACTGGGTGACATAAAAAACCAACACCAATAAGTTATTATTAAGTATTTTTTTGTTGAAAACGATTGTATTTCCGGATTATTAAAAGATTATTAACCACTAACTAAGACGTCAAGAAGTCTTAAGGACCAAGTATAGTGACCTGACCACACCGTAATAACGTAGCGTAAAAAGATCAATCTATATACTTTCCACTCCGCCATTATAGTGACGCTCCGTAAACCGTAAAGTTCGTTTCTCGACCGCAACGAACTTCATCTCCTGCGTCTTCCGGCGTATGCGCGCGTATGGCGCCATCTGTACGTGTACCGGCGAGTGAATAGCCGTTTCCAGTAAGTTGTAGGTTAACTGATAGCATTTTGATAGTTTGTGGCAACGAGAACACGGAACGAGAACGACTTCAGAATGAATTGTTGGTGCAACAAGCCCTGCGTCCATAATTTATTATATCTACCACGATCTACGACTGATTAATACGATCAACAATAACACTGACATGTGAGGTTATGTGCCGTTGTATACACACTTCTCCGCTAGATGGCGCTCAATTTGTTTGAGATCATTGCGTTGTCCGGAACGGCATGCGGTACGGTACGTTACGGATTGCGTTTTTCCAGCACTATACTTGGTCCCTTAACTCTCACTGATCATTAACAGAAATTTACTTTTCTTCAAAGTTTGGTAAAAAAAGGTCTCATGTTTTCTTGATGTTTGCTTTTTGTATCACCTGTAGTATATTTACCACACTGTATTAAATGCCCCAGTCAGCGAGCCAGTGCTTAACGGCCGGTAATTTTTCGTAGTATACTATCATAAAAGTTTCGCAATAATTTCCTAGAACTCGTACCGATGTTGTATTAGCATTTTACATGATTATGAACAAATTATAATAAAAATACGTGTTTTATGGAGTTATTACGTAACCAACCTTAACGTACAAAAACAAATAATAACAAATAAAACTTTATGGTATTATGTTACGAATTTTACAAAGTGAAACCAGGCCTTAATGTAACTAAGCAAAGTATGTGATATTTTTTTTTGTTTTTGTGTAGTGAGGACCAAAATTTGTAGAGGAAGTGTAGTTTGAGAGATGTCTTCATTTTTTTGTGTTATATGTATGTGCTCGCTGCCTGGACTGGCTGCCTCAAATTTTAAATCTAAAATCTTAAATCTCGCGGACAATTGCTTGGTTTATTATAAAATTTTCCGATCCAGGGGTAAGACAAGTGAAAACAAAGATGTGGTTTTCCCCTATTTTGTTGATCAAGGTTTACTTTCGCGGGACAAAGGAAAACAAATTAGGAGGCTTTGGCAGATATCCACGGCCATGTGATATTTATAACTAGTGAATGAATAACTAGTGAATTTCAAAAGCTACAAAGTACGTTCTCAAGGTAGATTTTCTCGAAGAAATAATTTTTTATTCTTTAGTTATTTCTTTATTTTTCTTTGGAGACTTTACATTCAACAGAAAATGTCCAAACAAAGGCGAAATTTACAAGACGTTGGGAATGTTATGCTGGTATACAGTTGGCGAATGCAACGTTCCATTTCTCTTTATGTAAATATAAGACATGTAGAGCAGCAACAAAGAACAACAAGAAACAACAAAACGACAAAACAATGTTAGAGTTGACCAAAGATTGTAATATTGTTTTTGTAGGACATAATTCTATTATTATGCTTACAAAATGCAATATTTCTATTTCAAAGATGTATCAATAAAAAGCACTATATTGAGTAAAACTTGTGTTTTATTTCTCTATTTATTCTTTTGCAACTTCTTTTTATTACTCAGAAAATTTTATTGGTGGATCCTCTAAAAATAATACTGCAACCATCAAAAATTTATACAGCATTAATTATTTTGCATTTTCTTGTTGATTTGGAGAGCTGTAAGAATTGCAGAAAATTTTCAAATGCAAACTTATCAAACTTATCGATTTTGCTGCGTTAAATTGATATTTACACGCCATTCCCAGTGAGCACAAACGTCGTTGGGATGTTGAGTTTCGTCCCGTTTATGTTGCATTATGAACGTTCAATATCTGATGTCTATGTAACGTTACATATGGGTGCAAATTATACATTGACGTCCCATTAATGTTACAAAAGTAACGTTACAATGTGACATCAATATGATGTTGCATGTATGTTATATACAAGGTAGGTTGAAAATAAAACATCTATGAGGTGTTGGGAAGTGATGTTTACCTATTTGTGATTCGCGACTGGGCGATACCATCTACGAAGTTGTGGGGATGGTTGGGTGATGGTGGTGGAACATGCGTTGTCGGTTTACGAGTTTGCATTTTGCAATCGGTAGTTCGCTGGCTGGTAAAGTCGACGGTTGTATGAGCTTGTTATTTCGCATCTTTAAATTACCTCAATTACCTACTATGGAGTTGCCCAGTGGTAGTGCAAGTGCGTCTAAAAAGGTAAGAACGTCTTATAAGAGCTTCGATTAATTGGTAGACATTAGGCAGCAGGTTAATAGATGTAACTGCGTTGATCTCTCGGTATCGTAAATTTCGGATTTGATTTGGTTTACACGATGCATACGGTACGGTTTGCATGATGCCAATGAGTACGGTAATTATGCTTATTATGATTGGATAACGTGTCTTACGTCAACGTGTCTAGGCATATATGAAGAATATGTACCCAGCCAGCACAAAAACATCTCAGCGATGTTACATAAACATCAAAATTTAACGTTCATAATGGAACAAAAGTCAACGTTCTTGCGATGTTAAATGTCCCATTGTGCTGACTGGGTACGTATTTACTATTTCGTTGTTTTTAAGTTAAAATTTCTATAGGTGTCCATCACCAATGGGCGGACGGAAACGCATGTTTTGAAAGCTATAGATGTTGCACAGCTGTAGCCTGCACTCCCCGCCACTCAGCCCTCAGGAAGTCGAGAGTGGATGACTATTCATGCGGTCCAGTTTACCCGTTTACCGTTGTTGGTTGTGCATAAATGTGCATACGTGCCGACGCCGGCTTTTGCGGGTAGCAGGAAGGGTTGGTATGCTTAAAACAATTTCTTTTAAACCAGTGTTTTAGACATGTTTTAAAACAATTGTTTTGTTTTAAACAGTTTGTTTTAAATATTGTATTTTAAACGTGTTTTAAAACTACTAATATTTGAACAGTCTTTATTTGTTTTTCATAAAATATTACTATATATAAAATATTACAATACAGTATCAGTGGTAGCAAATAAATAAAAATGAACGTTTATTATAACAACCCTGGTAGCAAGTATTGCGTCTTAAATATAATTCGTATCTAATATAAATGTTAAATGATAACAAAAATGTTGAAAAGTTTGTTTTAAAAAACTCACTTTATACAAACAAGCATATTAATACGACGTATCATTTGAAACGTAATTTTGCATTCTATCAATCTTTATCTATACCCATCCATTGTACTTTCATAATAACACGTTTGTTTAATATGTTATTCTGTATAATTAAATACGAATTAATACTTTTATTATTATTTTATGTTCTTGAATACTCTTTCTATGGACGTAACATCGAAGCAAAACTGATATACATACATACCTACATATTATTTAGGGCAAATGAACATAAGCAAATCACACACAATAGCTGTGTCTCCAACAAGTAATCTTTGTGATACCAATAAATACTGTTTTTAATATGTTATTTTACTTTTTCAATGTTTGACCATGTCATTTTTGTTTTTTTAGAGACAAATATCACAAGGACCAAATGAAGAGGGATGAAGATAGTATAAAGTATATACTTTATCGTATATAGTTATATAAATATATATTAAGTTATTAATATATAAGTTATTAAAAGACATCCTATAAGCGTCTAAAGTCATATCTCGGTGATGACCCAACGTAACATCGCATAGATGCCCTCTGAAACATCTATGCGATTAGCGGTTTCTGATTGTAAGTAAGCGACATAGGAGGTTTATATGACATCCCAGATATGTTTTTGGGATCTACTATAGAACGTTACAGTTGTGACTTTAACATCTTAGCAATGTCCATGAGAAGTTTTTGTGGTCACTGGGTTATAACATCAGTAAAACACCAATATTGTATTTAGAGTATTTGCAGTGTATAAGTAACGTTAGAGGGCGCCAGTGGTACACTTTCGGCCAAATTTGATTTATTTCAGTAATTTTTTAGCAATTTCTTACCTTTATAACCTGCAATTATGGAAAAGGAAACACTGGCATAAATACAAAATAAATTTATTGTTAACAGGAATGAAATATAAAGATAAATAAGGTTATAACCCAAAAAAATATCAAATTTCTTATATGCTATATTATATTTTTCTTTCTACATTAATTCGCGGTTTGAAAAAATATACTTTAACCCATTCTTGTACGAATTTATCGTATTTAGCTTCATAGTTTCCTCGAAGTTGCACAAATTCCAACTTCGGACAGTTTCGGAAGTACACAGCATTGCTGGACGTGCTTAGCTTGTTATTAGACAAATCCAGATCTTTCAACAGCGGCATATCGTCAAACGCATCCTCAGTGGTATTTTTTAGACAATTGTCATTCAACTTGATATGATTAACAGTCAGGTTATTAAATACCTTACTTTGGATCTCTTCTATTTTATTGTTGGACAGGTCCAAGGTTTCCAACTCGGTGATATCATCAAAGCAACCAGGCACAAGAATTTTCACTCCCATATTAGAGAGGTCCAGGTTTTTCGTTTTTGGTAATTTATTCACAATTTCCGCTGTTAGTATTTCGAATTCTACATTGTTTGTGTTTTTTTGGATCACTTTTGCCGAACCGGCACTCATTATTAGTAAAACAATTGCGAGATTATTTAAACTACACATTTCAGTTTTTGATGTTTGCAAATTGTTATAGGTATTTGATAATACGATTGATTATACGACTATATTCTGTACTGATCGATGTAAGGTGACTGGGTTATATACAGGAAAAGATAACTGTACAAGTCTTCTAGGTCACCATCTCGCAAATTTTAAGTCGTCTGTTTATTTATTGAAGAGATCCAGTTATAGAGGTTTAATTGAAAAACTTGATTTGCATCTAAAAGATGTTTACCTATACAGTTATGCACTTGTAGATAAAATTGGTATTTACATAAACCTTACCATTAATTGTTCTGAATTAATTACTAACGTAAGAACGTAGTTTTAAGCAGGTCATCCATAATGAAGTCATGATCGATAGAAGAAAATGTGTTGTACGAGTACAGACATTTTTTGCTCATGTACAGAATTTTAATTTTACGGGAGTTTTTGATGTTTCAAATATACTGAACTTATGTAGCATATGTCCGAAAGTGACTAAAGAAAGATAAAATCTTGTGTACTTTTTGTATCATCAAACAAACAAGTTTCAGAAAACACTATTTGCAAATTTGTTAAGTGTCCTTGACGCACTGATGAAGCACTTTCAGTCACAAAATCAGTTTGTTATGTTGTGAATATGTGTGTTTTAATAACAAAAAATGGAAAATGTGTGTTTTGATAACAGAAAATGTCCCAGAATTTTAGAACTACAAAATGGTTTGAATTTTAATTTTATTATTTTACTTTATTATTATAACTATTATTATTATAAGTTTCTATTGAATGTAAGAGAATGTATGATTTTGATAGGTCCTTAATTATGACTAAACTGACTACTCAAAGGTTTCCATTTACTTCACATATTTGAGAAAGAGGACTCAAATTTTATTTTTCGCCACGAGGTATGTAGACCATCTATAACTAGACGGAGTACGGCCTATCCCAATGCATTGGCTTGTTGTGGCCCAACATACCTTGTCAATAAGGTCGAATTTCGTGTAGATGTGGTGTAGATTCTCGTGCACATTGTTCGCGCATGCGCACAGATGCTAGATACCGCCATTATTTTGAACATATGTTTACATCGAGGTTATGAGTTTGTTTACCTATGTAGATGCATGACTGCATGTAGATGGTACCTTGGATGGTTAAGAGGTAACAATGGGGCGAAACTGCTGCTTTTGTAAAAAGGCAGCATCAAAAAATATAACGTGTCACAGGTATGACCTTTATTACCGCAATACAGTAATATTAAATTATAACATATACCTTCTCGTAGATTTCCAACAGTTCAAGACTCAAAACAAGCTCGGATTGAAGCTATACCTATAAAAAGTCGGGGTTTTAAAACAACTGTGTTGTGTTCAAGACACTTTTCTAATAGCGATTATAAACTGGGAAAAGATGGAAGACCATAACTCTCTCGTAGTGCGGTGCCAAGTATTTTTGTTATGAGTGATCTACCAAATGAAAATACGGACACAGATAGTATGAGCGATGCAGTTGTAGCAGACACTAGTGGACACACAGAGTCAACAATCACTGCCACGGCTACGAGCTTTGAAAGTGCCACACAGCGCAACACCAACGGAACATCCTTCAGCACTGCCAAGAAAAAGGAGAAAATTTATGTAATATGTAACTTTGTTTTAGGTATATTTTAACGTTATTTTATTGTAGCTACAATCCTCGATATATGGGTGACGTACATACTTAAGACTTATCTTCGTCTCCTCAAGCACGGGCAGTTTTAGCATTAGCAAGAAAATTGCTCGAATCCGCCAATTGTCTCGTTACAACATGCGATTAAGACAAAAAGTGTGTAATTTATCAACATTAATGGAGCATATTATTTGTGTAAAACCATGTTATTAGAATCAGAAAAAAGAGTACGTAGTTCTTACACCAAGACCATTTTGTTTAAAAACCAGTGGTTAAATTATGTTCAAATAAAATATTTTCCTATTATAAGTTGTATTTTGCTTGTAGTTTATTACCCATATTCCTATTAAAGAAAATAAACAAATCGTGTATAGTACAACCAACTTAAACTTGATTCGACAGCGGTGCGCAGAGCGTAAATATAATGAGTACGTGACGTGAGTACTGCGCAACGCTCTCGATGCAACTACTCGCTGGTCAAGCTATACAGACAAATAAAATCTTACACGCAAGAATACATTTTGTCCAAACCTATAAAAAAATGGATTCTGTTGTTACTATATAAATATATAGTTGCTCTTGGATGGTTTAATTGCTTTTTTAACAAATGTCACAATTATAACAGGTACTACAAATGTATGTACATTCAAAAACAGAAAAGGATTTTTATTTTGTGCGGTTACCTTTCACGCCATACGCGACTACCTAATTCAAATTTGACATATAGCCGCCAGTTTAATCTGACCGCTCATTGGTGCGTTACATTGGGAACGAGAAAATATACGACTTTCGACCTTATTAGGTGTGTTTTATTCCCACTGGTAATCAGTTCATTTCAGTTTGAAACGTATTCATTTGTCTCAAAAAGCGTTTTATTGCGCATTCAAAATGAAAGTGAATAGATTTCAACTGATCATATTCAGTTCCCCCTTCACCCCAGAAGGACAAGCCGGAAAAGATGATCAGTTGTATTCAAAATGAATTGAAATTAAATCAGCCAATAGGAGGATGGTATCAGTCTGCTGTCACATGCATGTCACGATTGTATCTCGAAGAGGTTATGTGTATTTGTTTTCGTTGGTGAGACGGCTTCATATGCAATTCGTACTTAACTCCTTGCAATAAGTCTTCTGCAAAATGTCCTATACAAACATAACCTGTCGGGCTAACTACACGTAACACGAATGCGTATGCGCGCGCGCGATAGGTACACTCAAATGCGTTTTATTACTCGTGTTCAATTCACTTCAAAACAGAATCATTTCGAATAGATACGAACTGCACACGGGTGGCAATAAAACACACCTATTATCTTTGGCCACAAACAAAGCCCGTCACGCTCCCTCTAGTCATATAAGCTCATTATAAGCTCGATGATTTATGAATGACCATGTTACTGTCATCTAACAACACTAAATCATACCAAGTCCAAATATTATAAATGATGACTGAACGTACGGCAAACCCCAAAACATTTCGAAAATGTATTTTCTCATAAAAAATTCAAATTAAAATTTATTGTAGATAGGCAACAGATTGATCAGCGGTTGTTGGCCAGGTTGCATAGTTTTGTTTACGTCGCCGACAGAGTTAATTCGCGTGTTTGCCACTAGATGTCCCTAGAGAGCCAATGTTTGTATTGTTGTGTTTTTCTATTTGTCGGATGGTCACGTGTATTTGTTTGCGACTGCGAAGGCCAAGCTGACGTTTCGTACTCGTACTGTGACGTCAATTTTTCAATCGTGTAAACGTTCGCAAAGAATTCGCTCGCATTGACAGCTTATGCAAAATAGCGTTTTATTGTGCTCTTATTTCGGCCCAGTGTCTCGCGATTTAGTTGACGCAATCCGCATCACGAACTGCTAGATTTTCCGCAATCGAACAGTAAAGTGCGTCCGTTTTCGTAGAGATTATTCCGGTGGATAATAGATTAGAAGTTCGAGGCCTCGAGGGGACATTTTGTTATGATCTTAGAAATGCTCGGACGGATTATTTAAGCTGGCGATTGGTCGAGATTATTGAATATTTCGCCAGTGACCTTTGTGTAATATTGTGAAAATAGGTGTGAAGGATATTTTGCAGTGAAAATCATGTAAAGCTAGAAAGGTTTTGTTGTGTTGATTTATTTATACTCAACTACACGTGTGTTGTTTTGTTGTTGTGAGTGTATGACATCGTGCCGTATTTGATTATTCTCTGAAAATACACCGAGGTGTTTTGTTGAGTCACTGTGCTAGTTTTCGATCCGGACCAGCGCTGGTTCCGAATTTTCCTATTTATTATCGAAAAGTTGATAAGCTCACTTCGGCCTTTTCAAGGTTCAAAGATCATCGTCAATTTTTCGGCTAAATTTACATCGAAGAAGTGGTAAGTGCTACCGTAAATATCAGTTGACATTCACATCCTTGTTTACATGTTGTTGTGCAATACCAATTTCATGGGATTGATCGATTTTAGTTTTAATATACCTGTTTTTCGCGATGTATATCAACAACTGCCATCATAGAAACTAGTCAATTGTTTCTTGCTGGATTTTGTAAAACTATTGCTTGCAGGTTAGCAAAAACAAAACAATGGCAGATTACAACGAAGACTTCTTCTTCGATCCTGGAATAACGATAAAGCAGGAACCTGCTGCAGGAGACAACGGGCTCTGCTCATCGGCTAGCGTTCCCATCCCTGGACGAAGACAACTTATTATCAACGATCTACAAGACATTCAATACACTTTGGACTCGGCACCA